>JACCIE010000045.1:0-600000 GCA_018906755.1 Sycophaga agraensis
CCACAACATCAGAATCGGCCATTTTTCATGACCAACCCAACTAACCCAACTAAGCTCGACCAACAGCATCAGAATCGGCCATTTTTCATGACCAACCCAACTAACCCAACTAACCTCGACCAACACCATCAGAATCGGCCATTTTTCATGACCAACCCAACTAACCCAACTAACCTCGACCAACACCATCAGAATCGGCCATTTTTCATGACCAACCCAACTAACCCAACTAAGCTCGACCAACAGCCATCAGAATCGGCCATTTTTCATGACCAACCCAACTAACCCAACTAAGCTCGACCAACAGCATCAGAATCGGCCATTTTTCATGACCAACCCAACTAACCCAACTAAGCCTCGACCAACACCATCAGAATCGGCCATTTTTCATGACCAACCCAACTAACCCAACTAAGCCTCGACCAACAGCATCAGAATCGGCCATTTTTCATGACCAACCCAACTAACCCAACTAAGCTCGACCAACACCATCAGAATCGGCCATTTTTCATGACCAACCCAACTAACCCAACTAAGCCCGACCAACATCGAATCGGCCATTTTTCATGACCACCCAACTAACCCAACTAAGCCCGACCATCATCAGAATCGGCCATTTTTCATGACCAACCCAACTAACCCAACTAAGCTCGACGAATCATCAGAATCCATTTTTCATGACCAACCCAACTAACCCAACTAACCTCGACCAACACCATCAGAATCGGCCATTTTTCATGACCAACCCAACTAACCCAACTAAGCTCGACCAACACCATCGAATCGGCCATTTTTCATGACCACCCAACTAACCCAACTAAGCCCGACCATCAGAATCGGCCATTTTTCATGACCAACCCAACTAACCCAACTAAGCCCGACCAACACCATCGACCAACACCATCAGGCCAATCGGCCATTTTTCATGACCAACCCAACTAACCCAACTAACTCGACCAACACCATCAGAATCAGAATCGGCCATTTTTCATGACCAACCCAACTAACCCAACTAAGCCCGACCAACAGCATCCGAATCGGCCATTTTTCATGACCACCCAACTAACCCAGACCATCAGAATCGGCCATTTTTCATGACCAACCCAACTAACCCAACTAAGCCCGACCAACATCATCAGAATCGGCCATTTTTCATGACCAACCCAACTAACCCAACTAACCTCGACCAACACCATCAGAATCGGCCATTTTTCATGACCAACCCAACTAACCCAACTAAGCCCAACCAATACCCTAGAAAACGACCATTTTTCAAGACTAACCCAACTAACCCAACTAACCTCGACCATCAGAATCGGCCATTTTTCATGACCAACCCAACTAACCCAACTAAGCCCGGCCATTTTTCATGACCAACCCAACTAACCCAACTATCCTCGAGAATCGGCCATTTTTCATTACCAACCCAACTAACCCAACTAAGCTCGTGCAACCATCAGAATCGGCCATTTTTCATGACTAACCCAACTAACCTCGACTCAACACCATCAGAATCGGCCATTTTTCATGACCAACCCAACTAACCCAACTAACCTCGACCAACACCATCAGAATCGGCCATTTTTCATGACCAACCCAACTAACCCAACTAAGCTCGACGAACACCATCAGAATCGGCCATTTTTCATGACCAACCCAACTAACCCAACTAAGCCCGACCAACATCATCAGAATCGGCCATTTTTCATGACCAACCCAACTAACCCAACTAAGCTCGACCATCAGAATCGGCCATTTTTCATGACCAACCCAACTAACCCAACTAAGCCCGACCAACACCATCAGAATCGGCCATTTTTCATGACCAACCCAACTAACCCAACTAAGCCCGACCAACACCATCAGAATCGGCCATTTTTCATGACCAACCCAACTAACCCAACTAAGCCCGACCAACATCATCAGAATCGGCCATTTTTCATGACCAACCCAACTAACCCAACTAAGCCTCGACCAACACCATTAGAATCGGCCATTTTTCATGACCAACCCAACTAACCCAACTAAGCCTCGACCAACATCATTAGAATCGGCCATTTTTCATGACCAACCCAACTCAAAACCCAACTAACTCGACCAACACCATCAGAATTGGCCATTTTTCATGACCAACCCAACTAACCCAACTAAGCCCGACCAACAGCATTAGAATCGGCTACTTTTCAACCCAACTAAGCCCGACCAACATCATCAGAATCGGCCATTTTTCATGACCAACCCAACTAACCCAACTAAGCTCGACCAACACCAGAATCGGCCATTTTTCATGACCAACCCAACTAACCCAACTAAGCCCGACCAACAGCATTAGAATCGGCTACTTTTCATGACCAACCCAACTAACCCAACTAAGCTCGTGCAACAGCATCAGAATCGGCCATTTTTCATGACCAACCCAACTAACCCAACTAAGCCCGACCAACAGCATCAGAATCGGCCATTTTTCATGACCAACCCAACTAACCCAACTAACCTCGACCAACAGCATCAGAATCGGCCATTTTTCATGACCAACCCAACTAACCCAACTAAGCCTCGACCAACACCATCAGAATCGGCCATTTTTCATGACCAACCCAACTAACCCAACTAAGCCCGACCAACACCATCAGAATCGGCCATTTTTCATGACCAACCCAACTAACCCAACTAAGCTCGACCAACATCATCAGAATCGGCCATTTTTCATGACCAACCCAACTAACCCAACTAAGCCCGACCAACAGCATCAGAATCGGCCATTTTTCATGACCAACCCAACTAACCCAACTAAGCCCGACCAACACATTAGAATCGGCCATTTTTCATGACCAACCCAACTAACCCAACTAAGCCCGACCAACAGCATCAGAATCGGCCATTTTTCATGACCAACCCAACTAACCCAACTAAGCTCCGACCAACACCATCAGAATCGGCCATTTTTCATGACCAACCCAACTAACCCAACTAACCTCGACCAACACCATCAGAATCGGCCATTTTTCAGACCAACCCAACTAACCCAACTAAGCCTCGACCAACACCATCAGCCATTTTTCATGACCAACACCATAAGCTCGAGAATCGGCCATTTTTCATGACCAACCCAACTAACCCAACTAAGCTCGACCAACGACCAACAGCAGAATCGGCCATTTTTCATGACCAACCCAACTAACCCAACTAACCTCGCCCGACCAACACCATCAGAATCGGCCATTTTGCATGACCAACCCAACTAACCCAACTAAGCTCGACGAACACCATCAGAATCGGCCATTTTTCATGACCAACCCAACTAACCCAACTAAGCCCGATCAACATCATCAGAATCGGCCATTTTTCATGACCAACAATGAGCGAGATTTCACTAATTCAACTTGTGAGAGAGCGCTTATATTAATTGGTTTACTAAATGATATCTTATTTCAGTTGATGAGAGAATTGGGATTAGGTGTAAATCCAGCATTGAACAAAGTAACATTCCCTCAAATTTCTGACACTGATAACATATACATTTATAAGAGCACAATTATAACTGGATTCGGATTTACTGCTGTAACAAAAATAAAAAATTGGATGACAGATGTCAAATGATGTATCCCAGTCCAATTCACTACAGTCATCTTTGCGCCCAGACGAAATTACACGACACGCGTAGTGTCGCAGGAGTTTGTAGGGTAAGATATACTTTACTTTATCTAATTCTATATTTTTTTATCAATCTTTTAAAATCTGTCAACTACTTTTAAGGTTATATTGATATATTCTGTTAAATGATTAAATTGTTCCAGGGCGATAGTGGTGGTCCACTGGTACTTAATGATAATCAAATAATTGGAGTATTAGTTGAAGGTCCGCTTTTTTGTAATGAAATGAGACGGGCAGCAATTTATACAAATGTTATGTATTTTTTGACTTGCATTTTGTATTTTGTGTTGCAACTATTAACATTTAAAGTAAGT
Organism: Sycophaga agraensis; assembly: GCA_018906755.1. NCBI lineage: Eukaryota > Metazoa > Arthropoda > Insecta > Hymenoptera > Pteromalidae > Sycophaga > Sycophaga agraensis. Next base: position 3,969 of record JACCIE010000045.1, read on the forward strand.
TTTAAGAGAATCTCGTGACAATTCATCTAAATAATATTAATATTTAAGTTACAACAAAATGATTATTTTTAACAACATCATAATAATTTTACAGCTATACTTAAAATTAATTTTTGACGAATAAGGAATTTCCATATTATGGTGCAAATACAATTAGCAGAAGTTGTATCAATTACACAGACTGTCTACATACCCGGATTGGTTATCAATAGTAGATATGCTGAACCCTTCATTATGTTAAGTTATGCATCTGCAATAGCACAGTTATTGGTGATAAAACGGTATTAGTTATTTATTTATCTTTATCAAACATTAGACATAATAGTAGTTTTAATCGTCAATTAGGAGCATATAAAATTAAAGGACTTAAAAGCATAAAAATTTATTCTCTTTTAAATTCAAGTAATAAATAATTACATTTCTTTTTAGTAATATGCACCATGTCTCATTAAAAAATGTTTTATTTGATCTATTCATAATTTCCTAATTTAGTTTATGTACAATTATAACATGTTTCAGGATACTGGATATTAAAAAAGTTCAGGGATAACTGGATCTTTTGTGAGGAAACGTATTTTAATAGGAGCTTAAATCTAATAGATGAAATTAACAGGTGAACTCGAGTGAGCTGCTAAATTCTTTGATCTATTGTCTACTACTATTTTTTCAGGTTTATATAAACAGTAAAGTATGTGCCATTTAGCTACTCTGATAAATTACGAAGCCATCTAGTCTTTTTCAAGAAATTCAAGGTTTTAAGTTTGAACATCTCTTGAATTTAGGACATTTCGAAACATGGCTTGCCGAATATGAACGGCGATGAGACCTACTCTAATTAAGAATTCCAAAGAGAATAGATTTTATTAGGTCAATGTCATTGTTTCTGTAATTCTAAAAGTAAATAAAAAAGTTGACCTTGAATTTATCTTAAAAGTTAAAGTCAAGATTAAATCGAAAGTTATGGCTAAATATGCATAACCTTGACTTCCGTTAACATTATATTAACTAAGGAAATATTCAGAGGTATCCAAATCTTGTTCAAAATATAAGCTTATATCTGACCATTTAATTTCTATAGTTGCAAATTACTCGAAGGATATGCTAGTCTCCGTATGTGTTATATCGAGGTTTATACATATAACGTCTAGTTACAGAAATAGATAAAAATATAATGTTATGAAATATAAAAATGTTTGGTGTTTTGTATGTAATGTGAATTAATTATCATGTATACGGGTATAAGCAGGACGGTAATAATACAAAAAATTATAGCACAACCTTAGTACTTCTAATAAATAGTATATTCTAACGGCTGCTAGTTATGACAGGCAAAAATAAATTTTCGAAATTGTAATTTTAGATCATTGTAAAGGATCACCCAATTAAATGATAATAATCGTCAGATTTGTGATACCTGTTAGTAAAATTCACTCTGTAAAATCATATGGACCATGTTTAATTATTTATATACATATATACATACATACATACATACATGCATACATACATACATACATACATATATATATATATATATATATATAATTATTATGTTGTATTAAACACTTTATATTACTGCGAGATAACCGATATTGTTTCACTGCAAGTATTCATACATTAATTTAGTATTTAATTTTAATATAATAGATATAAAGAAATATAATTAACTTAATAACTTGTAGGTACTATTTAATTAATGCATAATAGCGTGGTTTGTTATTCATTTGCTATACGCATCATCAATATTATTTTATTTGCAGCTTATTTAGTCCAATAATTTTAATTAATTGTTAAATTAAAAATATACAGTGATTCTGCTTTTACCATCATCGAATTCTCTGTATTCCGTATTCATTTACGCTACGAAAAATTGAACGCAACAAATACTCAGTTTGAAGCAGAGCTAATAATACAATATATCTTGAAAGATGAGATTAATATGAACTTGCAATGCATATTTTAAAACGAAATTTGCTAAAATAAAAATCATGTGCAACTGTAAATGTAATACAGTGTAAGAATCAATGTTTCACTTAAATCAAATCTATGTTTAGTTTTACAGAAGTGCGAAACATTTTTATTATTATATTAAAAAACAATAATAAAAATGATAAAATAATAATTGTTTCAACTTGCTGGTTGAAAGTTTTATGAAATTAGTTGAGAAAGCTGTAATAAAATTTTTGTTTTTAACAATAAAATCAATCAAAATTGTGTGAAACATTGATTATATAGCGAAAGAGAACAGAAAAATCCTCTATGAGTATTTAAAATATGATGTTCTTTAATAAATTTATCTTATTACATCATCTTGACCATAATTAATACTTTTATTCTTATTTCTAAATATTGTAACACAGTCTAAAGTATAGTCTTAGTTGGATTGTCTTACATTTACATTTTGATAAAGTAACAAAAATAAACACACTCCATGATTATAAAAGAAATGCTTTTAATTATTGTTACCGTATAACCAATTGTATCTCGAGATGCCTTGGGCTGAAACACGTCCATGTAGCCTTTTAAGCCAACCCAATTAACACACTCCACGAGGAAAACAGATGATCCGAACAACCGGCCGAATAGACGAGAGAGGCATGGGTGTACGCATACGTGGACCGGAATAGGAGCTTCGCGAGCGGCTAGCCAGTAATGCTTCAATCTTCGTTTGCCATGAGAATTAGCGGTGCGTGAATAAAAAATTGTATTTCAATCCGGGCCGGATTTAGTTTTTTGCCTCTCCATTCGCCACTCAGCCGCCAGTTTATGCGCACGTGTGCACGACTACAGCGAAAGCGCATGTGCCCGTGAATTTTTCCTTTCACGCGCGCATCTGCACTCGAGCTCTTCTATTCTTTCCCACTGTCATTTAGTTGGAAGTGAAGGAATAATTATATCTACCGGGGAAAAGTTTTCAAAGGGAATGCGGTGGGACACGCGTATCGTGTCATGGATTATCTAGCTAATTCACTAGCGTCTAATTAAAAATTTCCATGTAAACTAAATTTGAAAGAATTCTTTGTTAGTTTAAAAACTGTTCTTAATTTTTTGAAAAGTTCATATATGATTATTTCTTTATATCAATTTAATATGTAATAGTCCTTTTTGTCCTTATTTACAAAATGTTATACATTAATAAATATTCTATTAGTATTGAATACTAGAAGGCAAAAGAATAATGTAAATTTTAATAACATATTTAATTTATCTCTATCAGTCTTTTCTAGCATTTATGAAGCAAATGCGAAGTAGCCTCAAAAATTATAAATTCTCTACAGAATAATAAATATCCATTTTAATAAAAATAGATCAATTGTGTATATCTTATAATTGTACACATGAACTGAAGTAAATTCTAAAAAACTTATAAATAATTACGAAGTATTTTAGTATAAATTCATTAAAATATCTATAGATCATTGTGTGAAAATCAATAATGCAATAATAACTCTGATCATTACACGAATAGCATCTATTCATTAGGTTATAAAATGTTGAAAATGCCAGTTGATCTATTGACACAAATGTCTCAAATATCAAAAATTATCCCATTTCATTGTCTTCAGTATTTAATTATCGCCAATTTAAACAGATGTATAACTTTAAGGAAAGAAAAGAGCAAATGATGTGATTTGCTTTCGCTAGTAACAAGACAACTACTACCGACAGAAAAATTCCAAGTAATTGAACGAAGTATCGTCTTTCAATGTCCGAAAAATGCATTAGGAGTGAGCAAGCCGTTACATTGTGACACCACGTCTCTATTCTATGTGCCGTACTTTAAAATGATTCGATGAGTGTGCGAGCTTGTCACTATATATTATACTATTATGTCTCCATGCGGCAGTTGCGCAAAAATGTGTGTTACCCAATGTAACAAGTTACTTAGTTATAAAAAATAATGCATGTCCTTAGGCTGTTACAGTCCTGTTGTCACCCGTCAGATATTCAAATACTTTTATCTAGTATGCACCAAATTTTTCAGAAAATATAGCTGTTTTTGTCAGATTTTTTAGTAATTAGTTATTCTAGATTTATTGAAGAAAGCTTATACGGCTTATAAAAGTCTAATTTAAAATTTGTAATCGACGAATGTTTGTCTAAGTGCACTTAAAAGTTAACTTAACAAATTGAGTTGATGTAGCATACCATTTTTATTGTAGACTAATCAATCAGATCAAGTATAGGCTGATTCAAAGGTTTATAATTCTATATTAATTTGTACTAGTCAGACTGATTGATAACATTTATAACATTACTAAGAGATAGTTATATATACATAATTATTAGCACATACTATTTAATTTCAACGATCCTATATTTTAATTACCTTGAAACAAAGTGTTTAAATGTAAAACAACCTGTCTGAGCATGCATATTACTTATATGCATAGTTGTGATTGTTATTTCTTTAAAATGCAAAGTTATTAATGTTTCGAAATCTTCTGTAGATTTTAATAAATACATAAATAATCTAGCATTCTAAAAAAGATAAAAAAGTTGTTTTTCGTATTTTAATTATTATATTTTTTATGATATAAAAATTATTTTATTTAATGAGAAAGAAAGAAAGATTGCTTAAATTAATAACTATAAGTAACAATAATTGCCAAATAAGAATCATTAAGTATATGAATAGATTTGTCTATTAATACTCAATATGTGACGAAACCGAGGACGAAACACTTAGTTTTCTATTCATATGAGGGAAATGCAATCAAATTTAAACCGATATCGATTCGTTTTAATATTAATATTTGGCTAAACATTAAAATAAATGCTTGTACTTATCTACTTCATTTTTCAAATTGATATTTTCGAGAATATTTATAAATAAACTTGAAGATATAATAGAAATGTCTTACACTTGTAAATAACAGAGTCTAAACTCGAACACAAAGTTAGTAAAAAATAAATTGAAATCCCGCAATAAACATTTTCGGTGCCATGCAATCGTCAGTTAACGTTTTCACGAGTAAGGGCAATGCATGCGCATGTCGCGCAATGCAGTGAGTGAGGGCTATGTGCGTTGATGCGTCGTGGCCGAAGTGACGGTAAACAACGTTTCGGCCGTACGCGAGTGCTGCCCCCCTTCTATGGGCGCACGTGTACACGCGGTCGCGCGCCCCGCGAGGCCTAATTGAGGCGTCTCCTGCCGAGGATGAAATTACCCGTGAATCCGGGAGTAAGCCGGAACGCGGGCTTTCGCCCCAGACACGATCAATTTGCGGAAATCAAGAGCTCCCCCGCTGTACGCGGTCGGGCGCCCGCGAGGACGTGCGTCAGTCGTCCCCTGGAATGTTGAATGGCCCAAGGAGCGTGCATTCAGTTTTCATTTGATCCTCCTGGCTACGCGCTGGCCTTTTAATTAAGCTCCTTTATTGTGGGGGATACTGATCGCGCGATCTCCCGTGCTGTCATTGAATGAACGGGCGGCGGACACTTTGTCGCGGCTGATTTGTCGCTTCCGTTCCTGTTATTTTTGCGCCCATCTTTTATTGGTCTTAAAGAAAACAATATTTCACTGAAAAACTGTCGGAATAATTAATTGAATATTATCTAATATGCATTTATCTATGCCGATTACGTTATTTATAGAAAAGCTATTGTTTATATAAAATTATATCTACCATTTACTTCACAGATTTTTAGTTTATTAAAGTAAAAAAATTCAACTATAAAGCATTTAAGAAGTATAAAAGTAACTAGAACAATACAAAATCAACTGCACGTTATTGAATGTTACCAAACATTTTACAATAACGTTACACGCTACCAACTTAATAAAATGAAATACTTAATGCAAATTTTAGTACCAACTTTGCTATTTAAATATAAACTGAAATCAGTATTTAAATATTAAAATAACAATTCTTTATTTGTATACGCAGATAACTTCTAACGATTGACACATCTATATATTTCTTGTAAATGTAAATATTGAACTATTGAACAATGGAGAGTTAGTATACTATCACTAATTCACTAATTAATATTATTGTAATAAACATCTTTAAATCTTTTTGATAATATTGAAAAAAAAAGATTTACTATAATTATTATTACTATTTTTTTTGTTCTTAGTTTCAAAACTTTTTATTTACAATGTAATTTCATATTAAACTTTCACAACGTGTACATTATTATTTATTCATTATCTTATGATATTAAATTTAATATTACTAATGTATTAGAATAATATTGATTGTGTTGAAATAAGTATTGATTATCAGTTTTGTACCATTTAAAAGAATTTATATGCTGGTTATAGCATATTAATACGAATAAAATTGTTTAAATTTTTATTGCGATTAAATAAATTTTAAGAAAAAAATATTGCCAAAACTACATTGTTTCTATACATGACATAAATAATAATTAGAAAATAATTTACATTATTAAATCAGTAAAAAAATTCATTGATTGAAAATGCAGAAAATTAATTTTTTGCTTTATATATGTGGTTTACTGACAATTCTATGGTCACAAATCGGTGAGTATAATTGTGCTCTTAAATCCACTTAACTATCGTAATTATGAATGTATTTTGAAAAAACTTATTACACTTGTTATCATTTACATTCTAACGACATTAACATACATATTTTAAAAGTAATATCTATTATTAATATTTTAAAATATAAAAAAAATTATAATTATGTCAATATTTATTATTCTATAAGGATTCACGAAAGGGATTGTTGGTGGACATATTGCCAAAGCTGGACAATTCAAGTATCATGTCTTAGTTCTTGCCAACAAACGGCCAATATGTGGTGGGACTATAATCGATGATTTACATGTTCTCACAGCAGCTCATTGTGTTTTGACAGAAAACACTAAATTCATGAACATGGAATTTTCAATCATTGCTGGAATAGCTACTTACGAACCTAAAAAATCTGACAAACTAGAAGTAAAGGTAAAAAAAATATTTGTACCCAAAGAGTGTAAATTTTTGGATGCTAATGTACCATCTGGTCCACAATGTGAAGTTGGAGATATTGCTGTTTTAAAGGTAAAATGATGAATCCATACGTTCTTATCTAGTTAATTTTTTTTAATTAAATAATATATTGGAATTATTTTGTAAATTAAAATAAAAAACCTATTTGTTTAGTTTTTGTTATTAAAACAAGATGGCTCTGATAACTTTCTAAACTAAATTCATTAGTTCACACTGTTGACAAATTAAAATACTTATTTTAATATGAGTGATCATAACATTAATTAAAATAGAAATATAATGGCTTCCTTCAAGCCTTCTAAACATGTTTATAGAATTTTTTAAAAAATAATTATGTTTACCTGTAAAGTAAAATAGAGCCACCTGTGATGAAGCTTGTTGTGGTATTTATAACATAAATTGTTTTAATTACAAATATTTTATAGTTGTGCAAGGGATTAAAATTAGATAAAAATACCAACTTGAAAGCTGTCAAGTTACCTAAGGCAACTGGTACATATGTATCATACGAGACTGAAGAAGCTATTGTGTCTGGATTTGGTTCCGATAGTGTAATGGAGAAAACTCAAGAATCTTTGGAAACTCAAAATTACTTTTCAACTAATTTAAAGTACCTTCCAACACAAGTTATTTCGAATAATAGATGTGCAAGTATGTACTATAATTCTATTGAATCAAGTCACATATGTGCTCAGATGAAAAAGCTTGATGATATTAATGATGACGTTCAAGGAGGTGTATGTACGGTAAGTTTTACAAGGTGTTGGAAAACTTCTGTATGGGTCCAATAATTTTAAAAAATTTAATTCGAACTCATGTATTTGTAAAAAAAGTTTAGAATATTTCTTAATTATCATACAATGACGGAACTAAACTTAATATCGATTAGAAGTTATTCTAAGGTCATGGTCACTTTAAAATAGGAATCCTTATTTTTGATATTGAGAATAAAACAATTAATAATTTTAGATTTAAAACATTTTGTATTCATAAAATATTTTTGTATGCAATTAAACTATAAGTGACTGCATTTGAAAGATTTCACCTTTTAAATAATTGGACAAAAGGCTATCGAGACATAGTTGTAGTTGCAGCTCTTTTATAGTAAAACACGTATGTTCAAAGTTTTCTATTACATTTATCAAACTTAATTATAGTCAAAGTTTTATGATATTGAAAAAGGAGCTAATTTACTTATTCAATATTCCAGTTCAAACAATTCGTAGATGATGAAGATCATTTTTAATCTTGTTGGTCTCATTTTTAATCAACCAACACAGCGTTATAAAGTATAGTAAGCTATTGTGATCAAATAGATTCAGATTAGTTAGTAGCAGCTGTTAGTGTTCACATATTGCAATAACTAGTCATTGCCAGTAATTACTGATAGAAATAAATCAGAAAAAAAATAACGATTAACAGACAGTGTTAGCAATACATGAAATTCAGCTCTGAAAATGACCTCGACCTTGAACAACATTATTTGATGTATTATTAAAAAAGAAATTTAGAAAATGAGTAATTTATTTTTGTAGATAATATACAAGTTTAATTTTATAAAGGTAAATATAAATTGGTCTTAGTACTAAATTATCTAATCCGAGATATGAAAATAAAGATAAAATAACAGTAAAGATAACTACATTTTGCAATGTATTATCGACATCAAACAATTTTTGCTAAAATTCACCGATTATTAAATTATTATAATTTTTTAACAAGTAAAATAATTTTATAGGGCGACAGTGGTGGTCCACTGGTACTTAAAGATGGAACTTTGATTGGAATATTAAACAATGGTCCTGCAGATTGTGATGAAATAAAGCATGCTGGAGTTTATAGCAGGATTACGTATTATTTGGCATTTATTGAGAAAGCTACAAAGGACGAAGACTCGCCCGTTATTCGTGTTGCTACCTATGAAACTACAAAAGGAATTTGCTGCTGTAAAGAGAAAAATTTGGTAGAAATAATTTTTGCTTGAATGTCCATATATAGTACAAAATTTTAAGTAAATATTGAAGGATATTTTCAAATGCTCTGAAAAATTAACCAATCGATTATTCTTTATAATTTAAGAAATACTGATATAACGATTGATAAAGAATGATTTAATAATATTAAAACATAAGTATTTATATTTCTGATTCAAAGTTGTAATTACGTATTTATTGGAATTAATTAGTATTAACAATTTTATATTTACAAATAAATAAAAAATAACCTATGTAATAAATATTTATAATTTTTTTTCTAAATAGTAAACTTATAAATTCTTCTATCGATTAAAATTATTAAAAATATTTTAACAACGTCATAACTATTTATTTTAACTGGTTTCTTTATCTATCGCATATATTATTTTCCTTGTTCCGTCAAGATGTTAAATTTATGAAATGGTGAATGTTTAGTTTCGTATACAGCTGTCCTAATCTGTGGCGACTTTTTATCAAGCATAGCGTTCTCTATGAAAGGTAAAAGATATGCAATTTTTGTGTAAATGCCAGGTTGCTTCAATTCATTACATGTACTTGATCCGCTAGCGTATATTCCAATTAATATGTCTCCATGTATAACCAAGGGACCCCCGCTATCGCCCTGTAAAATTATCATGTCGTTACAAAAATATAATTATATTTTATATAAAAGCGTAATCACGTGCCTTGCAAACACCTTCCGGATACTGAGGGTTTCGTTGTTTTACTTGAGCACAAATATGGGTGTAATGAATAGGATTAACATATTTCATTTGACATTCAAAGTTATCGATAATTCTTGTTTCTGCATATTTCAATTTAATGAAACTATTGCTAAGATCTACTTTTTCTTCACCGGATAGATCTTTGTATCGATTTGCTACATTATATCCAAAACCAGATACAATGGGCTCTTCATTTTCATAATTCAAACTAACATCAGCTTTTGAAGGTAATTTTATTTTACTTCTGGCAAAATTTGTTTCTAAATTGAATCCATCCTCTAACTAAAAGAATGATTTTATTTTAATACGTATTTCATTGAAAAGACAATTATCACTTCTGTTTCATCTTAGAAAATGCTGAGATTCTTCGATGGTCGATTATTTAGCAGAATATTTTCAACATGTTTACCAGTTTACTGTGTGCTATACTGTAATTATTTTATGGGTGGTAAAAGCTATATAAATAAATCAAATGTAAGATATTCCTTTTAACCCTTTGGGTTATTAATAATTCAGTTATTAATTCAGTTACTAATAAAGACTTATTTCTTTTGTAATGAGTTAATTTATAAGTTTTTTCAATAAACTAGTATTTACGTCGAAAAACTAAATATTTTATAAAAGTAATGCTGTAAAAGATATGTCAAGAAGTTATATTCTGGACAATATTTACATCAAAGTCCACTGCGAAATCTTATAATTATTAATTAATGATATCGATTAATTATCAGCTTATATCGAATTTGATTAGATGTGTTTGTCTCTAAAATTCAATGATAATAACGAAATAGTTGCATTACCTTTAATACAGCAATATCTCCTATCATATCTTCTTCAATGAGTCTAGGATTATAATAGTTTATGAAACGATATTCTACAGGGACATATATTTTTTCTACATTTAATTCAATTTTACGATGATTTTTATTTCTTTTGTCAATTATTCCACCAAGAATTGAGAATTCGTAGTTCTTAAACTTATTATTTTGATCGATAAAACAATGAGCCGTTGAAAGTACATGACGCTCACCAATAATGACTCCGCTGCATTTAACTTCTTTGTTAGCTTGGATCATAACTACATACTTGAATTGATCAACGCGGGCATCGAATCCTCCAATGATTCCCTTAACGATACCTTATAGAAAGATTAGGTATATTATGTTTGTTAAAAAGAAGATTATAAAGGTACAAAATATTAAATATGTGTATTTTCGGTCTAAAAATATATATTAATTACCTATATTTAGTAGATTTATAAGTAAATTAAAAAAATGAAAAATTGAAGAGCAATAACGCATTTTTAAATTATTTAAAAGACCACCGATATTTTCTTTTACAATTTAATACTTATTTTAATGATGTGAAGATAATATTCACATTTTTAATAGCCACATTTTTTTTATTCAGTTTGTAATAAAGTAAGCAAATATTTAAAATTTACGATAACAGTTTTAATACCTATAACTAAAGTCAATTGATATTCAAATAATGAAACATTGAAAATATGATTGATTATACTATTAGTGACTTCACTTACTTTTCAGTTCAAAAATATTGTACACAAAGCATATACTCTTTAAAAAAATATTGACAGGAAATTAAAGCGGAATAAATCATTAAAATTGGCTTATACCTATGGAAATATGTATTTGAATATATACTAAATACTTAAAATATATTATATAATTTTCATATAAGAAGTGTGTTCGAAAACTATTCGATCTGCGCTGATATTTCAAAGTGAAGCTTTTTGCAGTAGAGGTACTTATAGATATAGGAGATTTCAATTTTAGTACATAACAGGAGAGTAGAAATAGAAGTCCCCCGGATGCAATAAAATGACTGAATTATAATGAGAAACTGGAACCTGTTAGTAAGCAAAGGCAGTACGACATTAAAGGGTACCATGCCTTGACTATCTTATGCAGATGATAAAAGATGCCTTAAATTTGGTACAACATTGATCTAAGGAAATTGAGTCTATGGCAGCCAAAGAAGATCCTCGTATGTACTCGGTGACGCAAATAGAAAAAAAATGCAATATAGTTCTGAAAGGTAGAGATTATTCTCTAAAAACCAGCTCAAATGCTCAAGAGCCTATTCGGCAATAAGCTGACCTAAAAATAACACCTGCAGAATGTAAGTATGATGATTGGTAAGCATATACATACATACGCTGACCTATTTAATAATAAAAAGGTTACAAAAGGTCACAAAATTAAAATCTAAGTTCATCAATCTAATATCGCCAGTATCACAAGTTTTTGAAATAAAAATAATTATAATACAGAATTTTTATCAATTATCACATGACGTAAAATAAACGTAAAATAACGAAATCAATGCATATTATAAATTTAAACTCGAGTTTAAACTATATCTCTGACTTCTTGAATTTAAATTTAGTTTCATAAATACTGAGTAAATAGTATTAAATAAAATCTCAAATATGCAACACTATTAGACTAAAGTAAAAGCTTTATGTAATATTTAAAGCAGTAATATGTATTAAATAAACGTTAAAATTTTTTAACGTATAACTGTTTTTATATTTTTTTTATTAGCATCTAAAAGTTAATACAAATTATATATATTAAAGTATTTCTTTTAAAACTCGCACTGTTCTAAACCATTTATATTCAACTTCATAAGTGGCAACACGTATATCACATAACACGTCATTCTTAGCATTATCAATAAATGATAAAGCCGATGTAACTTTTGTATAAACTCCAGCTTGTAATTTCTCATTGCACATTACTGAACCGGTTGATAACACTCCGATGATCATATCCCCATTCTGAACAAGTGGACTACCACTGTCACCCTATTATTATACAACTTATTAAATATAAAGTATACATTAAAACATATAAATGAATTAAATGATAAAATATTAATTCAAATTAATTAAATTAATTAAAAAAATAATTTTCCTAATTTGTGAAAAATTTGTTTAGAAATAATTATAAACTGTCTAATATAAAAGATAGGATGTTATATTAATTTAAATAATATCAGTGATATTTAACTTTTTAAGATGAAAGGTTTGTTTATTAATAAAACAGGCCTACCTTACAAACACTGTCAGCTGAGTATAAGTTGTGTTGCATCATTTGAGCACATATTTGATTTGGTGTAATCAGATTATGATACATTTTTTGGCATACATTCGTAGATATAATTTTTGTTTTACCAAATTTTAATTTCATTCCACTGTGACAAAATTTTTTTAATTCACGACCAGTAGAATCTATATAACACTTTATAGTATTAAATCCAAAACCACTTATTATTGGATTCATATTCTCATATAATAAAGATTCGTCTGGTAATTTTAATTTTTGAAGCGCATTATTTTGATCTAATCCTAAACGATTTTTTAACTAAATACATATATATTTTTTATGTTTCATTTCATTGTATTTTTTATATATTATACTATTTTTTCGATTAATTCATATATATTACATTAAAATAAAGAATTTACCTTCAACACCGCAATATCAATTGACATACTTTCTGTGGTTCCAAGTTTTATTAATTTGAATGCTTTAGGTATATAAATTTTCTCAACATCTATTTTAATTCGATGTCTACCCTTTTCATTAATATCAATAATTGCAGCAAGAATCGAGAAGTCAGCATTTATGAATGCTTGACTTATATTAATAAAGCAATGGGCGGCTGTCAGTATATATTGCTCTTCAATTATAGCACCACCACAAATATGTATTTTATTGGATTGGATAGATACCTGATATTTAAAATCACCAGATTTAGCATTTTCCCCACCTATTATTGCTTCGGTAATTCCTTACAAAATTATTATAATTTTAGAATAAAGTTTTAATAATATTACTATAATTATCAGTTTTTATTAATATTATTTGATAACAAACATAGACAAACATTTTATCATTTTTTTCTTTTAACTATTACACCAAAGCGACTCCAATTTGAACTAATGTTTAAGTACTAAATTAATAAAGAAATTAAATTTTATTCATAATTTTATAGTATAACAAATAATGCAATGATAGTAATTTTATTTTTTAATAATATTTTCTTGTTTACACTTACTATGATTATGTATGAATTATACTAACAAATCAGTATTTGTCTAATCTAAATAAAGATTTTAAATCTATAGGTACAGTTATGGTAAAATCTATTTATATGAAATTATAGTAAAAAAATAATTTTATTCTATTAAAATAGTAAAAGTAAAAAAAAAGAAAAAAATATGTATATTATTTATCTATAGCACAGTAGATATACAGTATATACCGAATTAGTATTAGTATTAATATTTTATTATCATTTTCAAGCAAAATATATATTATAGAAATTCAATATAATTATACTTACTAATTTTATGAGTGACCATTACAATTAAGTTAAAGCAAAGTAACAAAAAAATAAAATTTTTCATTTTTTTAAATATTTTCTAATTTTTTATATATTAAATTGAGAATTACAAAATAACAACTAAGATACAAATGTTTTACATTTTTAATAACTTTTTTTATCTATTCTAAGCGATTTATGTACTATAGCTATTAAAAGTTTAATGCGATGTTTAATGACTAGAAATTAAATACTGATTACTTATATTATAAACATGTAAATGAAACGCAAAATATATTCAATTATTCATTATTATTAGTTGTTTTACCTCCAAAGGATTCTCTGTTGAATTCAACACACACACACACACATATATCACTGTTGGAACTGCTTTTAAAAGATAAATTTTGAAAGAATATTCGTTATTGTACTTTTTAATATTATCATCATTAAAAAGATTAAAAATTTAATTTATTGTAATAACTCGTAGACCAATCGCTGTCTTGCTCCGCGTCATGCTCTTTATCAGCTAGGCTCTGTGAAAGTTTCAGGTTCAAACCAGACTGGCCTTCGGGTACTTTAAACCTGCCTCGCAAATTTTTCGGCTGTTCTGTGGCTCCGCGGCCTAGCTACCATCCCTATTCTAGCTGGCGCGATGGTATAATTTTATATACGATTAAGGACACGTTAGCTAATAATATTAAATATTTATACAATAATTATAATTATCCTTTAAAGTTTTTTCCCTGTAGGTAAACACCATTTTTTTGAAAGGTAATTCTGTTTATATTTAAAAATTTTTATAGATGCAGTAAATACTGTTTAAAAAGCTATTTATTACTTTGTAGTACAAAAACTATATTGAATTATATAAAATTATATAAATTATAAAATAAAATGTATAATATACATAAGGTTGTTGTATTGTAAACTAATAGTTTATCAATATTTTGATTTTGGTGTATACTGCAGCTTAAATCTATCGATATACTTTTATGAGAAAGTTAGCAATTAGAAATTATTTTATTTTGTTTATTATCATTTATTGCTTGTGCAGTATTTTCTATTAATTTATATTTTTTGTTTGGTGTGAAATGGAAGAAAATACAAAGTATTAAAAACTAATATATTACAATGAACTCATAGATTCTTGGTACATTTTTTAATTAATGTATTTTTCAAAAATAATTTCGAATGTGTAATCTAATATTTAAACCCTTATAAAGAAATAATGAAGACTTTTAATCATAAGAATATGTAACATATATACACAAAGAAAATTATTTAACAATGAATAAATTGCACGGGCGAGATATACAGGAAAATTAAACACATTAAAGTAAAAATACATAAACTATTTAATTACCCATTATATAATTACGTAATAATACATTACACATACATATTATTTTTGAAAATGTGTATTAATATGTCTTTCATAAAATATGTTTATTATAAATTATACTTTTGAATTAATTTTAAAAATAATATATGCTTTACTTGTTTATATTTAACCATTATTTTTCATTACTATCAAAATTTTATAAAACGATTTAATATTTTGTTCTTTTAAAATACTTATACTATAAATTTGTAATATTTTAAGATATCTCTACCAGATATTTTCTGCAAAGAATACAATTTCTTGTTTTTTTGTAAGTAGCAACGCGAATTAAGTTTCCTTTTTTTCGTTCTATAACTTGAAAAATAAAGCTTAGGTAAGACGCAACTTTAGTATAAATTCCAGCTTGCTTTTGTTCGTTACCATTTGGACCGATAGATAATATTCCAATTATGGTATCTTCGTTTAGAACAAGTGGACCTCCACTATCGCCCTATTTAAATATAATTGTTAAATTTTTAATTATAATATGAAAATAGATTATTAAACATTATTTTATATGGTTTTAAATGTAGTTCATACCAAGCTAACACCTTCAGGATTTTCAGGATCACGCTGCTTTACCTGTGCACAGATATGAGAATCACGAAGGTCAAGATTTGCTGTCGCTGTTGGGCAATTGCTATTGGCAATCACTTTCGTTTCAGCGAATTTGAGCTTAATACCTTCTCGACTATATTTTAAAAACTCACGGCCAAGAATATCTGTAAATTTAGTTACAGTATTGTATCCGAAACCAAAGACAATAGGTTCTTTATTTTCGTATGTTAAATTGATGTCAGTCAATTGCGGTAACTTCACTTTCTTCAATGAAGACTTTTGACCCAAGTTCAATTTTTCACTTAACTGTCAATTAAAATTAATAAAATGAAATGTATTGTAAACATTAAATCACATGTTTTTGAAATATATAATATTAGTTGAGAGGAAAATAGATTTTCAAATCAAATTTATAAATAGTATAAAAAATCTTGTGATTAAATAAACTAAATTAAATAAAATAAAATTGATTAATAGCATAATTTGAAAAATTGGTATATAATCATAATGCTGAAAGAGATCAAATATAGAAAGTTATATGCAATATTTTAGTTGTACCTTACTTCAAATATGTTGCACATTGTAGTTAAAAAATGCAGAAGATACCACAAAATCTCATGTGAATTGGTAAAATGTAAGTCTATAATATACCCTAATTTATTTAAAATTTACTAAACATTGTAGAATTATTGAATCTAAGCTAAAGATATTAATATCTGAACAGAATATTTGGTATGTTTTTATAATGTAGTTTTAATAAATAAATAATTCAAATAGCAAAATATATAGCATATTATTGCCATCATACTAATGTAGATTAAATTTTGTATAATTAGTGATAATAGTTAATTTTCTCGATCTCAGTTAAATTACCTTTGCTACTGCGATATCAGCGGTTGACAATGTGTCGTAATTTATTGTAAACTCTTTAAGAACGTATATTTTTTCAATATCTATTTCTACTTTATTCCGATCATCAGAATCCGCTGTTATTACGCCTGCAACGATTGAGAACTGCAGATCATCGAATTCATTTTTATCATTAATAAAACAGTGGGCGGCTGTTAGTATATGTTGATCATCAATAATGGCTCCACCGCACATTGGATCACCATTAGCTTGAATCATGACTTGGTACTTGCATTGGCCAATGCAAGCATCATGACCATTTATAATTGCTTCGCCTAATCCTTATTTGGATGTATTAAATAAATTTTTATTATTAAATTGTCAATTATATATAAACATCAATTAATTTTCAAGCTTTTGTATACAGTGAAATTAATCAGATATTAACTAAAACTATTTTTAATGATAAAATAACTAAGATATATTTACCGATTCCAGATGAAAAAACAATCAATAAAGAACAGGAAAGCAACATTAAGTTACGGTATGCCATCGCTTAGTCAAATGTCGTTCAATATTGTAACGTATACGCTTAATGGTAAAATTAACAAATTTAAACTTAAAATATATGAAATCCGCAGGGTTAAAATTAATTTTCATGAAATAATCTATGTTAATATTGCCCTACTCTCAAAATATCTTATCTGCGGAATAAATATATTAGATTATTTTATTTATTTAGAATACACGTAAATAAAATTTAATTTGTTTCGCTAAATATTATGAGAGCATATAATTAGTTTCGATGCGATACCAAATCGTATATTCTATAATAAACTTTGTAAAGTTTATTTATGGTAAACTTTACGATAAAAATTGACTAAAATGATCACAAGTTCAATGGTACAACAAAAACAATTATTACTACAATTAGCTTACTAAACTTTAACAGTTCCGGCTTTAAAGGCAATAACGCCTTAAGTTCGTGTTACTTATTGCCCTTCAGATTCCAAAACACATATTTTCAGAAGTCACATTTTAAAGCCAACTTTTTTATACATGTGAACTAATAATTTATTAATTAATTGTATTAAACCTCATTTGAATAAAAATTATGCAACTGTTTTCTTAAATTTATTATAACAATATAATATTATCTTATTCTGTATTAACATATTACATTTTATTTATTAATTTGGTTATTTTTTTTAACAGAACTATTACTGAATCGTATATTAAGTATACTTATAATAATTGAAGCCTTCTCCGAACAAAACTCATTAATCGATTAATTGCATCAAGAGAGAATTTACACTAAACAAAAATTTTCAAAAATAAATATATTAGAGTTAAATTTTAGCAAATCTTATTCAACTATTAATTTTATATTATATTTTACCAAAAAGAAATTAATGTTTTTGCAAAATAATATATTGTAATATTTTGCATTAAAAAATAGAGACAACTAATAGTTACTTTTCAAAATTAAAATTCATTTATTATATATAAGGATACATTTAAAACTTATTTCTATACATTTGGATAAAATTATCGCGATGATTCGTTACACTACACATCAAATCTATTCATACCGTTCATACTGTCTTCGGGCATTGATCACCTTGCCTAATTGTTGAGTCTGCACTTATAGCTTCTTATGTATACAGATGCGACACACCCCAGGCTGTATACATTTCTTTTTGCCGTTGACAAAATTGTTTACTTATTATAATATCTTTTATTACAGCTATGTAAGTTTCAGGGAGATAATACGTGAGATAATAAGTATAGTAAGTAAAAGTTCCCTAGGACGTACTTTGTATACTAATATTCTGTGCATTCATTCTTAATTTTATATATAGTCTAATTCCGTTACTTTATAGTGAATATCCACTATGTGTCATGTTGCACATTGGTAAAGCGAATAGAATGTGAAGGTAAAAATAGGCTGAACAATTTATCATAATTAAGTATAAAAACCTTTATTTGTATAGGTTTACAGAATTCTCGATAGTACAATATTTATGCAGCGGAAAATCGACACGGTTACGGTAAGCGTTATCACAATGACGTCGTGCTTGCGCCATGCCAGCTTAACCGCACGTTGAGATTCATGGTTGCACCTCACATGCCTCAAGCTCGCACCACATGACGTCTCGTACGCCCAGAGCTCGCACCTTAGCGCCTCGCATGCTTCGAGCTCGCGCCGTATAGTACCTTGCTGACCAAGAATTCACACCATTCTCGATTCCGCGCAACTAGATGAATATACTTGGAGAATTTTGCCTGATCCAGAAATATCCTATATGTGTTCGAAATCGTTTTCGCAGAAACCTGATGAAATTTTCCTTTGTATGTTGAAAATAATGCAGCGTAATATTTGTGCCGGGCGATACAAGAATTATTAAGTTGCATTTACGTCATTTTTTGTAAAGGCACAATTTCTACACCGGGCAGTTATGCAGAAAGGGAGACTCAGTATACTGTCTGTAAAGCATAACGACGGCCTCTTTGGCGATATTCTTGGTATTGTCTTGATGTATACGTATTTATAGACTTAATAAAATTTGTTAAGTATTATCATTACATTGGATACTAATCTGACGTCGCAGTTACTAAAGCGTAAAAATTACTACATACTATAAATAGCAAGAAATAGCAATAATTCATTGCATTTTTTCTCTGTACTCACTGAAGCTGTATATAGTGTTAACTGTTACTACGATATATGGAAATTTTAACGTAGTACTCTGATATATTATAATATTGTGAATAAATATAATAATTAAGCACTTTTTGTTAATAAAATAAATAAATTCATTATTATATAATTTTAGTTTACAAATGCCTTATTTAAAGCTACTAACTCTTCTGTATCTGCAAGTATGTAATCTTATTGATTCTTGTTTTGAACAGCAACTGTTTTTAGAAACCAATAAACAGCCTTCACGATTCTGAAATAATTAACTGTTTTGTAGCTAGTGAAGTCACATTCAATAACATCGACAACCTGACGTAGTAATAAAGCATATTCTATTTTTTCTTGTTACTTTTTTTTTATAATTTAATCACATTTTAGATGAAAATGACTGGTACTGTTTAGACAATCATATATCACAAATTATCTGTTGTTTTAAAATTACTGTTATAGACTAATATAAATTTTTTAAGCCAAATATTGTTTCCCGTAATTTTGAATACCAAAAGAAATATAAATTAATTATAAATTTTATTACTTAAATTAATTCTAAATTGCCGTTATGGATGACTTTATATCGAATTATTTATATTAATTAATTAGAATAAAAAATAATTATTGCGATTGAATTTTAATTTATAAATTAGCATTACAATTACTTCATGATTAAATTATTATAATTATTATCATTATACATTTTCTTATTTTCTAATTAATATTGTAAATTAAAATTCAAAGTCAATATTTTTTGCTAAAATCAAGATACAGATAATTACAAAACCAAATCAATATTTACAGGTAACAATACTTATTAATAATAAGACAATATTTTCTTATTCTTAGTGCTTGTTTTTATCAGATGCCTCAAAAAACTTTCTAATTTGTAGGAAGACATAGGCACAACTTTCTTATAATTTAATCGACAGAATTTTTAGAGAATACAACGAGGAAACTAATTAATTTCTGGCCTCTTATTTCTAATTAAATAGGAATTCTACTCGTACGTAGTTGTATAAATATTAGTTCACTTATATTTAACTATATCTAACACATATTAATTATTTTATATTTCAATGATTGGTCGAGGTTTTTGATTATTTTAATTACATTTGCTCATTTTGTTATCAATTTAATGCTTTGCATGGTTATGAATTTTAATAATTATTCACAAGAGTTATAAAAAATATTAAATGTTATAATTTAATACTAAATTTTATTTTCATGTACAATTTTAAAATATAAAAAAAATCGTTAACATTCTTAAAGATAAATATATACATATGTACAAAAATTATTTTATAACGTCCCTAAAATACACTTTTTTTGCTAAATTTTTGCACTAGTACAAATCATAAATTTTCATTTCAATCTGTACTTTCTTGTCCAAACTTATTTTAAGTAGATTTAATTTCTATGAGATCTCTAACTTTACTAAAAATATTTTTTGCTTTGTAACCTGCAACTCTAATGTCGTCTGATTGTTCATTATTAATAGCTTTTTGAATGAAGGGTAGAAAAGAAGCAACCTTGGTATAGATTCCAGCTTGTTGATTTTCATTACCATTATTTGGTCCAATGGATAAAATACCAATTAAAGTATTTTCTTTTAAAACAAGTGGATTACCACTGTCTCCCTAGTAAGAGAAAAACAATTAAATTGCAATACGTTATATTTCTACCTAAAATTTAATTTTAATTACTTTACACATATTTTTAATTTACAAAAATTTAAATTAACTAAAAACAAAATGAAAGTAAAAAATTTAATATAAATCACTTTTAACAAAATTATAATGAAGTTAACTTACTGTGCAAGTGCCCTCAGGGTATTCAAAGTGCTGCTGTCGAACTTGGGCACACAAAAGACTCTCATAAATAAATCGCGAATTTGTCGATGGACAACTGCTTTTTGGAATGACTTTCGTATAGGCATACTTTAACTTAATACCATGGCGCATTAGTTGTACGCTTCGACGTCCTAGTGAATCTATGCCCTCCACTGCTACATTAAATCCATAACCCGATACAATAGGTTCTTCATTTTCATATAATAAATGGGAATCACCTGTTGTAGGTAAGTCAATTGCTTTCAAACAACAAGAACTTTTATTCAAGTTAAATTTCCTCTTTAACTACAGAGTAAAAAAAAACATAAATGTGTTATTAATTGAACTAAAAATTTTTTAAAATTTTTTTTAGCTTTTATAAGTAAAAAACTTAAAAAATTCGATTAGAAAAGACTTAAATTAGATTAAAAAAGTAGTAACTTATCAAATGATCATTGAATGCTAGATTTAATTAAAAGAACATTTAGGTATTATCTAAGCAAGATAAAAACTTCAATTTGAATTACCTTTAACACGGCCAAATCAGATTTCGGGTATGAATTTTCAGAAATTTCATAAATAAAATCTTTAGGAATGTATATATTTTTAACTTCTATTTCTATTTTACTAGAATCGTCGACATTAATAGCTCCAGCAATTACTACGAATGGATGATTTTGAAATTCATTATCTTCGTCGATAAAACAGTGAGCAGCAGTTAGTACGTGTTGATCGCCAATGATAGCACCACCACAAACGTATGTTGTACGCGCTCGAATTACAACCTGATATTTAAATTGATTAATTGTAGCATCACGACCACCTATGATTGCTTCAGTTACTCCTAAAATATTGAATTAAATATATAACTTCAGGTATTTGAATGCAATGTAAATCAAAGTAGAAAGACCAAAAAAATTCTTATTTTAATAGTTTTAATTATTTTAAGGTATAACAAGTAAGGTCCTCATTGAAATTAATTTATGTTAAAACAAATAAGAATATACAAAGAATTCATGAACGTGCGGTCAAATATATAATTATAATCAATAAAATATAATCACTACACAGTAACATATACAACTTAAATTCTTACCAATGTTAAGCCACAAAATAGTCAATATATTAAAAAAAATTAATAACAACTGAGACATCATTGCAAAATAATGCCAGGTATAATTATTTTTAACACATAAAAAATAAAATTTTCTGAGTAGGAGTCTAAAAATTATCAATTGAAAAAAAGCTTTTCATATATATAGTATTCGATGTTGAATTTTAAGAATAGTTACTCCAGATAAGCTTCTGTTTATTTATGATGAATAGCTCGTGGGTACACCAAAAAAGCTCGTGAGTACATACAAAAGATTAAAAAAATTAATGATAATTTTACAATGATACTGAATTTATTCTATCTGTTTATATTGCGCACAATTATATTTCGTAAATTATAAGATTGGAAACATGACTTTTATTGACATGCTACAAATTTATATGATACAAATTTTATTTTGTTTTGAGAAAATGAGTTCACGATTTTATCACGTGCAAGGTTTCGAGGACTTGAGATTTTAATAAAGTGAATCATGTACAGTATACGTTAATATGTATTTAATTTAGATAAAAATATTATCAAAGTTATAATATGCTTTTTATAAAAACTTTTGTTTTAACATTTTATAAATCTTAAAGTAAATATGAACTGTATATAAGACGCACTTTTAAACAATAGCAATAATCACGATTACTAGTTTTAATGAATTAAATATAATTAAGGGTTCCTACAAAAACATTTTCTTAAGAGAATGAGTAAACTATAATATAATAAAACATATTTTGTACAAATTTT
This sequence comes from Sycophaga agraensis, assembly GCA_018906755.1. Classification (NCBI taxonomy): domain Eukaryota; kingdom Metazoa; phylum Arthropoda; class Insecta; order Hymenoptera; family Pteromalidae; genus Sycophaga; species Sycophaga agraensis. Next base: position 27,154 of record JACCIE010000045.1, read on the forward strand.
TGTTATTTATTTGTCAAAAATTTATCAAATTTTGAATAATTTATTAAACCTTTTATCTATTGTATTACGATTTTCCAGGATTTTTTTAATTTTTTTAACCAAAAAATATTTTTCGTTATAATTTCGATGTAATTTTTCGTATAATTTCATTGTAGATTTCAACATTTATTGAGTAATAAATAATGGAAATTTTTGACGTATACCTTTTGCATTAAATATTTTTTTAAGACTTACAATACACCAAATGAAATTAGGAAAGGACTATAATTCTTTTATAGTCGTTATGACATATCGCATTAATACCATTATGGTGTTAACTTCATACACATAATATCCATGGATATGATATTACTAATTATAAATAGTATCCATAATGTGTAGATATTTATTTTATATTCTGTTATAAGATATTTTATACAAGTGAAATATTTAATATAATATTAAAAATTAATAATATTAATAAATATGTAATAATCAATTATGCAGTTGCGAAACTTTTGACTAACTGTTCACTAAAAAATTGACGAATTATTGGTCCAGTGGCTATACTGATTGATTAAATCTCTATTGGGCACGTGTTTTAATTATAATATTTATTACAATGTACTTTATTTCATACATGAGAACTCCACTGAATTGTAATGATCCAAGTTTTGATGAAAAACTAACCAATTTTTATTAAATAATCATTTAAATTGTCTTAATTAAATAAATCTTTATGTAATACAATAAAAACTAGCTTTAAATGCAATAAATTAACTCTAGCCATGATCAAGTGCATGAACCGTAAACTAAAGCTTACTCAATTTATAAAAATATATTTGTTAAAACGGTTATATTTGCTTCTTATTTTATTCTCTTCCTGCATGACACATGCTGTTTACACCATTAGTTGCTTCAGTAAGCGGAAGTTTAATATTTGCTATTTCACTTAATTTATCAGATTCTGTACTGCAATCAGTGTCTATGGGAGCTGTTGTAATAAAACTGATTTGTTATCAATAAAATAAATTTTTTTAATTTCAAAATGTATTCGAATTTATTTTAAAATATTTTTCAATAATTATGACACATAAAAAATAAACCTATAACAAGAAAAGAAACATAACAATTTTTATATTAGAAAGAAAGGAATATTTTTTAACTGAAAAGATTAATATGGATTATAAGCTAACTTTTGTAAGTTTTTAATGCATTTAGCGAGTTTTTGACGAAACGATACTTACACTTAGACTAAGGGATTTCTCGTATAATTAGTAAAAAGCTATTTGAACTCGTTAATTATCTACCAGCATTTTTTTCTTTTAATTTGACAATTGTTAATAAAGATCATACAGATATTATAAATTCAACGAAAAGCTTTATAAATGAGCTTTGTACATGTGTTGAACTGGTTATAGCGTAGTTCTATGTCACTTGCAAAATATGAGATTTTATAGTTTTTGGTACGTTTTTATTTATACATAATATGTATGTACTAAATAAAAGATCGCTTTAAACTATGCTCTAAGACACTTGTTTATTAATATTTCTTTTAAAAATATATGACAGTGTACATATAATCTGCCTGCAAATATTAACGATTATTTGTAAAGTTTATTTGTACAGAATGATAGAAAACATTTTTAAGCTGCAATGCTTCAATCTATAATATCTCGGAACTTTATATCGGGCCATTTTGTGTAGGCGCTCAAAATCAATTCATGAAAGCTGAAACTGTTGCATTTTCAAAACTCTGCCTGTAGATAAGGATGCCAAAAAGAATACGTCAAGCCGCTCGGCCCTTTAATTCGAATCATAGTCAAGGATAGCTTTTCAGTTAACAAAAGCAACTGGATCCCACACAAGTTTTCTTAATTTTATTCTAATTGACTTCCTTGCCGAGAAATAGCAATTTTCGATTAATTCGATTAGCCGAGTCGTTTCGACGATCATCATAAATAAAAGCGGCAAAGGCAAATCTTGCAGCAGACAGTTTATACTTTACTGAGGCTTAATGAGCGAAGCTCGCACAATAATGCCTTGGTGACTTGCTTGTTCCTGCGCTATAGAGAAATTCGCTCCCCTGCAGCGCGGCGGCGGGACAAAGGTTGAGATTGCGATAACTGGCAGTGCAACTATATATATATATATATATATATAGACAACGTACTATTCAATGCGAGAACCTCGAGAGAATCATTGAAATACTCGCTCTGCGAGCGTCCCAAAAATAATACCCTCCACTTTCGCTCGGCTCGCAGCGGCGCTTTTCCAACTGGGATCCCATCTCACAAAGGAGGCAATATCTATTTAAAAAAGGCACTCGCTACTGCCTATATTTCGAACAATTCCTCGAGCATCAAGTGTTTCTTATACGCCGTGATCCTATCCCGAGCGATCGGTATTCCCGCGCGCCAAGGGCACGGCTGCCGAACGCCTCAAAACGCCTTTCCCCGGCTCCTTAAGCACAGCGGCTCCTAAGCCGGCCAATTCTGTAATCTAATTCAACGAACTACTTAGGAGCGGCTTTGAGTTATTAACTGGGCGCTCCTTGCTCTGGCGCGCCCTGCGCCACACTCGCCCGGCTAATTCTACTTACGGGTTAGTTTGTCCGAGCGGGGTCGAAACACCGCGCTGCTCGTCGATGCGGGAAAAATCCCTCCGTCGGTCAGGCCGGGATAAAAGGGTCACGCGCCCTGATCGGACGGCTCTCGGGGTATATAAGGAAGGAAGCCGGGCGCGGAGCCCGGGGCGTAAGGAATTCAAGGCGCACGTGCACATCGGCCGCTCGGCCCGCGGGGCCGCGCATATAAATGGGCAATCGCGCACACGCGCGAGGCGGGAGAGGAGCCGACCGCAGGGGCGCGGACCATAACCTGACCTTTGAAAAATGAAAATTCCCCGGGCTATTGAGACGTCCGCTCGGCCCGGAGGGACGGCCGAGCCGCGGGCTGCCTCTGCTCGACGTACGCGCTGTCCAGATTTGCACCGAACTGCCCGCGTGACTTTGTGCGCGACCGCCTATCTCGGGCGCGTCAAATATTTAAAGGACAGGGTCTTGCAGATCGGGCAGAATGAAAAGCCGATTGTAGGTCAGTCAGCCGTTCAATGGCTGGTTTAATATCCGCTTAGGAGCTACATCGGGGCTACATTATGGCTGCATTGTAACGTCCGCGCGATACAGCTTCTACACTGACAATAATCCTTGATGGACCCGCAAGACGATTTGAAGCTTTTTCCCTGGCATTGAATGGTATGCTCCAGAATTAGCGAATCCTGAATGTAAAATCATCGTTCAAAGGAATGACGAATTGAAAATTGAGCTGCAATATATATACATATTCTATTTTGCTAACTAATCCTTGTAGATGTCGGAGACAGCGAATGTATTAAAGTGTTCCATTAAAAATTGAGACTAAAATGCTTGCTTGAGAATCCCTCAATTTTCTTCGAGAGATGGTGCGCGCTCTCGTCTGTACAGGAGGGACTCCGCGATGTGTTATCGATCGGCCGGATAGCCGGAAAAATCCGCGCTCGGCCCTGGCGCGCTCCCGGGGAAAGCGGGGCCGCGGCCCAAGGTCTCGAGGAGCGATGCGGGCAATTATGATCGAAATAGCTTTTCAGCGCGGAGCGGGCGGCACTTGACAAAAAATAAATCCTGTGTCGGGCGGGCCGCGCGGGATCCTTTCACCGGGGCGATTCTTCTCCTTGCCCGCGGGCGTAGAGGGGCATAAATTGCCCGGGAATAAAGCCGTCGGCGGGGGCTCCGCGGGCCGTTTGTCACGGCCCGCGCGGCCCGGCCGATCGCCCGCCGCGAGACAAAAGTGCATTATGCCTGCGTGCGGCACGCGTGTCGCTCCTTTCGACCGGCGCTATCGACCGGCACACGCGGCTCCCCGCGTCAATACCGCGCGCCCCGGGTTATCGCTCCGCGCCGCCCGCGCACCTGTCACCTTGGACCCAGGTGTGATATGCGCCCGGCGAGGTGAGCGCCCGCCCCGCCAGGCTTCCGTCCTTGTGTTTCGCCGCCCAAAGAGAAAAGAGCCTTTGTCGCGGAGTGTGTAATTGCCACGGGCCTCGGCGCCTCTTTAGAGTTTGGAGGGGGCAGCCGGCGAGCGGCCGACGCTCTTTACTCTGTGTATGGGGCGGCTACGACTGTATTCTTCGCCGACTCCTACTGGGCAATGATCTACCTATGCTAGGGGAGCTCGATGAACGCAGCCGACTTTGCATTCTATAGGTGCTCAGACTCAAGGATCGTGTAACAGATTAGGCTGCAGAGGCGTGAAATTGAAGAAATCTAGGAAATGAATAAGAGATTACAGTAAAAGTACAAGTTACAACGCATTTGTGCGTGTAATATATATTTTTTCCCGATTCAAAATGAACAAAATGCACTAAAGCCATGATTTGAATATCAAAATTGTTTCAATTACGCTCCTTAGAATCAAATATAGAGATAGGATAAATTGAGATTTTTTGGCATACCATTTTCCATAATCTATTCATTGATAATTTAAATAGTTCTTTGAAAATTTATAGCTTTAGACTTTTATTATGTTATACAATGTCAGAAAACAATATCTTAACAAAAATTTATTTTGTTTAAAAAAATTAATATATTGAGATACTGAAGATAAGGATACTGAAGCGCTTTATTCCGTTTAAAATATTTTTTAATTTAATAAAATATTTTACTTTAATTTTTAAGGAATAAAGTTATACGAAGTCTATAGATGAAGATTATGGATATGATACGTTCACATACATTAAATATATATGTGATTTATGTTATTAGTTATCACATAAGTACTATATTTTGCTATTATTTCAAAAAAGACAAAAATAATGCAAATTGTAACACAAAAATATAATCTTGTAGATTTCAGGTCTTATAATATGTAGTATATTAAATTTTTTATTCTAATGTTTGACACGTTGATTTATAATATTATACCACAGGTTAAGATTTTATTTGAAAATTATTCTAATTGAAAGATTGTCGATGAGGAAAAATTATTTATATTAAATATTGAATCTTATACAATATTTGCATCACTAATTACAATTTATTTAATGTTTGCATTGAATAATTAATTCATCTATTGTATAAATCACGTGTGAAATTATTAAACCAAAAGTTCATTTTTTTATTAAATTATTCCATTTGCACGTAAAGGTATTTTACTCGTCCGATTATGAAATCATACGATAAAATTATCTTGTAATATATAATAGTAAATTTATTATATATTTGTGTAAGACTGAATCAAAATATGTTGTCATATTATTAATAAGCATGCAAAATGTATTTTATATACATTTTATATCATTAAAAGAAAGTTTTTTTTAATTAATCATTACTCAAAGTCTGATAAAGTAATGTGAGATATAATCTATGAGCATCATAAATAACTACACACTTATAACAATCTGCAACAATTATTTTATTTTCTAGCATTTCTCGTGTCATAATTTAATTAATTACATTTTACAAGCAAATGAACTTCAGTACATAACAAGAATGTAATAAACTTTTTTGTTTCGAAAAGATTATTCTAAACAACTTTGTATAAATATCAGAAAATCATTTGCTATTTTATTTTAATAATCAATATTAGTATTCTGATTTTTTTTCTTTTTCAAAATTTTCTATTTACTAAATAAAGAAGTAACATTTGTATGCAAATTTTCCTCAAGGAATACTTTTTTTGCTACTTAGATTTATACATGAATCATAAAATTAATATTATTATAAACGTAAGATTATGATTAAATTTCATAATTACATCGAATTATTGCATAATGAAAATTTTAATAAATTTTGAACATTTATAAACGTATATCTTGATATTTACAATTAAACTTAAGTTCTATAGTTAAAATATAAAAAATGAGATCGGGCACACCAGACCATTATTAATTATAATTCCTATTCACATACATGCATAAATTTTGCGTGAAAAATCAAGTACTATGTTTTCAGCATTTAATTAAAGATATTATTTGATAACAATATATATTTGTTATGTATACACTAACTATATATAGTTGAATTCTCTAATAGAATTACAGTTATGTACAAGTTACGAGAAATATGAGTAATTATGATAAAGATACCGTTGATTTTTCATGACAAGCTGTGAAAATCGAATACCAAGGTGGTATTTTATTTCATCAGTTGGCGGTACATTTAGGCATACAAATTTGAGTTTGTACAGGTTTTTAACTTCTTAATTAACTCTTATCTTAGTATGTGACTGTGAGTTTGAGTTTGACATTCTTTATTTATTTTAATGTATTTGATACGTAAATTCACCTAAATAGATCGTTTGTTTGGAAAAGAACTGGTAGACTAAATATAAACATACAATACGTCGAATAATCATTTTACATCATTCAAATCATTTTATTATATAAAACGAAGGGTTATTGTATTTATTATCAAGCATAGACGAATAAGAATATAATAGGATCATACGACTATATATTTAGTTTCTAGTCTTATTTTCTTAAAACGTATTATATTGCATTGTATGTAATACATTTCTTTGTGTCTTTGAATCTTAAAACTTACAATTAGTACTTAATAATAAATATAAGTATAAATATAACTGCAACAAGTAAAAGAAAAGTTGTTTCTTATTTACGACTATAATAAAATTATATAAAGAATGAAGTAAATGTATATTTATCCGCTGCAATCGAAAAGAGCAAAAACGATATAAATTTGACACGCAAGTGCATGCATGCATGTTTCGTTAATGTGAACTCGCTGTCTTTATCGACATTTGTGACGATAATTTTTACACATGACCTACGTAATGTTCAAATCTTAAACGTTAACTCTATCTGTAAATATTATTTTTGAATGACACTGACTAAGGAGACATTTCAGTAAACGTATTCTTACCGTTGCTTTTCAATAAAACTTGCATCAATATTTGCAGAATTGCATTGAACTTATCCTTCACTGACGCGGTACTTTAAAATTCTGTACGAGAACTAAAATCCGATAAGGAATACTCGACATATTGAACGCTTTGAATTTCATTTTGAAAAAAACGTGTATGCGTTATTATGAAATTGATTCGAAAAAAAAGAGAGACACGGGTCTCGAAAAGGCATGGGACTGAAATTTGCATTCGACACACGCCGGCGGCGACGGCGGCCGCGGTGTGGCCTTTTCCCGAAAGCGCTCTCAAATCCCCGGTTGTCGAATCGAAAAGGTCGCAATAACATTTTTCCCCCCGCGTTCGGCCCCGCCTCGGGGGCCGGGCCACCCCGAGAAAATAAGCCAGGACAAAAGGGAGCCGCACGCGGCCTCAAAGGCGGCCCCGGGAAAATTTGAATTCAAATTCGCGAGCTCCGGAGGTCGGACAGGGGCCGACAGCTGCCACCCCCGGAAAACTCCTTCACCGGCGCGCGCGCGCGCGACTGATCAAAGCGCATAAGAACAATGCGCTGGCGCCGGATACCCGGGGGCCGCCTATCGGACTGCGCTGCCCGAGTTCGCCCGTGATTGCATTGTACAACTGATCCGGCTTGGCAACTGCGCGTGCGCGTCTATGTACTCGCGGTCCGCCGCGGCGGCCCCCGGTTTAACCGAGCGAGATTGATACGAGATATATCGAGGTGGGTGGCCTCGGGAGGGCGGCGCCGCGGCCCCGAGGCGCGTTTCCGGCACCGCCCTTGCACCTCGCGCGCGGATTTTTGTAATCAGCGAGGGCAGGTGAGCTCCCTGGGGCGAGGGCGCCCCGTAATATAGACTCGTTCAATTGCGCGCGCGCCAACTTTCATTACTGCGATTCTGACATTTTTACGAGCCAAGTACGCGCGGTAGTCAAGGTGAAGTGTCACTTCCTCTGGCCCTTTTAATATACGGCTCCCTCGTAATCGTCGCGGATCGGGAGACGCACGTCCCGAGCTATCGGTATCCAATGAACGGAGGAGGCACTCTCATTACTACTTTTTTTAATAATTATTACTTATTTTCCCATAAAATCTTAATCGGTTTTCGGCCTATTACCGACCTTAAATAATGTTTAGCTAACAGCACATTTAAAACGATATAGCTTTTAAACTAGCATTATCTAAACTTTATAGTTTATACGTTCAACCTTAAGCATGAATGAATATGTTAGCTGTTGTAACTACTAAATGGAACCAACCAATTAAGTAGCTACTTATAAACTTGTAGCTTATTAGTACTTATAGGTTAATAATATTGATTTTAATAAAAGCTGTATGTTATTATTCAATTATTTCAATGTAATATTAAAATACAATTGAATTCCTGATTTTGCACATTTCTTATCCACTAATATAATGGTTATAAATTTTATATTTTTAATTAAAAATTTATGGTGCATTCTAGTTTTATTTATCATCTGCAGACCTTTCTTTGGCATTTCAATTAACTAGTAGCATAGGAAATGCACGAAAACCTTATTAAACCTTTTTTATAATTATAACCTGGTCAGCTTTGTACTTTATGACTTGAAAACTAATCAAACCGGTTAATCGCTTTGAAGATCGCATGGAAAAGCGCGGCCTAATGCCCCATAAGATCGCAGTCTTATTTTTTTTTTTGCATATTTTTACTATTTCACAAAAGTCACAGAGAGGTAGCTTTAAACGCGGCTGCGGCACTTGGTCACGGTCTCTCTAACCGGCGGCTAATTACCGCGACAGAGTGGGCGAAAAGGAACGCGGCAACGAGTTGGCGCGCGCTCGGAGCGTCTCGCGCGCGGCTCCATTAACGATTAATCCGCCGCGCCTCGATAATTTACCCGGGGAATTCGGCGAGGCGCTCGGGCCGCGCCACCGACTGAATAATCCAGCGGCGCGGCGAACTCGGCCCCGGCTGAATTTTTGAAGTCGCGCCGTCGTGTTAACTTATCGCCCGCGCTCCCTAACGCCCGCCGTGGGAATCGGACTTTTCACTTTTGTCTCTGGCGCCCCCATTCGAATCCTCGCCTACTCCCCTGATTTTCACGCACTCGTGTATCTCCGGGGTTTACGCCCACAGCTCAAACCCGGGCGCGAGAGAGCGCCCGCGCCACTTGCCTCCCGTTTCTCCCCAGCCCCTTCGTTCCGTTTCATTTTCCTCCGGCGGCGGAGAGCCGCGCCCCGCTTGGCCCAGTCTCGCCCGGGATAAAAGTGCCCGCAGCCAGGCAGAGCGCTTCGCGTCGTATTATTCGCGCAGTTAACCCCGGCACTTGTATAGGCATTTTGGACACTTTGAGAGTCGTATAGAAGCCCTCGCAGAGGTACACTTTACAAACTACCTTTCATTAATCCTCCCGCTCTTCCCGCTGTAACTACGTATTTGGATTTCATTTTCGCGTCGGGCATTCTGATTAGTTTACCTAGCTCTACAACTTTTTACACCCCGTAAGGTTTTTCCAACGGAAAGTTGCCCGACCAATCTTTGAAATCTTTTAAAAAAATTAAACCCAAGTCCTTTCGCGGGCGGAAGCAATAAACCAGCGTACCAGCCTTGACAATGTCAAAGACTCGTTCTCACTATGTGGTATTATATGTGGTGCTGCTGCGATAGCACACGCGGCAGTATAACCTCTCCGGAAATTCTTGGGATTACGCGGATGGTCCCTTTGCTAGCGGCTCGCGCCTGACCGGCCGGTAGATTGTAAAATTTCACGCGGGCGCCCCGTGAAGTTAACGAGGCCGCGCACAAGTGCCTCGTGGAAATTTGTCGTATGCGAAAGACGCGTGGACGACCGGTGATCCCTCGGGTAATCGCTTTTTATCCATTGATTACTATACAGGCCGAGCTCGGGGCCGAGACAGTCTATATTTCCAGTTATCGTACAGTTAGGAAGATAGATTGATATGAGTTTATCTGTGCTTGCATACCAAATAACGCAATACAGACGATGTATTCACAATTGAGGAAAACTTCAAATAATACTCCACTTAAAAATTGAAAAATTGCAGCAAACTATGACTGTACGGAATATTTTACAGTCCTCGTAATAAGTGTTATTACAAACGCGTAAACATTGTTTATAAAATAGAAACCAAAAAAAACTAAATAAAAACTAAGATCTAATGTAGTATTGACTTACAGTAGGCTAAAAGATGTTGTTCACTTGTACACATAAGCACTGCTGCGTATACTTTCAATGCCCACGGATCAAACAAATCTTGATACACAGTACACATGATAAAGCATATATTTGTAAGGTATGCTATTGTATGCAAACAAAAGACAAGTCAAGTAAATACATAACATTCGTACACAACGTTACCTTTGTAACCCTTACTACCTCAATTGCACTCTTTGAGCTCAGTGTAAACGAAAAATTCATATGGCTTTACTTTAACATTGTTCAATCAGGATATTACTCCTCTGCAATTTTTCATGTAACTATGTATTATCAATAAGTTTTAGTTACCTTTCGTTTTGTTCTTTTATCATCTGTAAAAGAAATAGTTAATTTAAAATGCCTTTGAACGTTAACCTCGAGGTTAACTTATATATCTTCTAAGCTTCTATTTCGAAAATGATGCCGTTAGTTCTCCTAAATTTTACCCACATAAAGAAAATATTCATGTGTCATTAGCATATAACATCAGCATTCAGACAAGCAGAAGTGAGCATAGAAGGACACGCATGTAACCAAAATAGTTCCCTCCAGAGCTGTGCACCCTTAACACGTAGTAAAAACTTAGTCCAATACATATATGCCCCTGCACACCCTGCATAGACACAGCATTTTTGGCATTCACCCCTTGTGTGGGCCGGCTCGAACGTCCGAGGGAGAACAGGTCCTCAAGCTGGTCAGCAGGCCGGACCGGCCATCCGAAGAATTTAAAACATTATTAAATGCAGAAAACAGTCGCCGGCAATGAAAATACAAGCGGGTAGTGGGAGGGGTGTGGGAGTGGGGGTCGAGGGGCGGCGCGGCGCTTGACGAGGCCCGGCGTCACTGTAAAACACTCCCTCGCCCCCGGAGCCCCGAGTGCTTCCGTTTATTGGTTCATTGTATGAATTTCAAGGAAGATGAAATGGCGGCATTCCGCCGGGTATCTCCGCTCGCGATCCCCCGCTCGGCCCGTCGGCAATCCCGCGCAAGTAAGACTCGTCGGGGAGAGTTACGGGCCCGCTGGCAGGTGCTCCGGCCTCCCGTTGATAAAACATTAACGCTCGGCACGGGCCCGGGGAAGCCGTCGGCTCCCGAAATACGCCCGGGCGGATTAGCGCGCCCGAGGACATCGATTTTTCTTCCCGCGAGCCGTGCATATGTACGTGTCCCTCGTGCGTTATTGGCCGGTTGCGGGCCCGCGTGACGACTGCGACCTGAATTAATAACGCGGCCATGGGATATATTGTTATTTTCACTGTGCCATCGGATGAATTCGTAACGGTTATCTTTCAAGGGTGCCATCTATCGCCTTGTTGTTTAGGCTTATTTATAGCGCGGTCTACCAGGGCAGAAGAAAGAAAGCCGGCTTAATTATAGCGTCGTGGGCTAATGCGTGCGGGAGGATAAAAGTAAGAATACGACTTGACACATGTGATCCGTGGAGAATTCCAGCACTAGTAAATATTTGCGTATTTGTATGGAAACTGCCTAGAGCAAACATTGACGTAATTTTTTTTTATCTATAATTGAGTTATTGAAATTATCGAATAATTAGAGTGTTTATGTATATTAAAACTAGGAATTCAACAGGTTTCTTGGTATTTTATTTTCTATCTGTATTATTTAAATCTTGTAACGGTGATCGAAACGCCTGGCACTCACTCCATTAATGCCCGCGAATTATTTTGAATAAATGATTTCCCCTGGGGCACAGGGGCTAACTACAATCATTACCCATTGAGCCGCGATACATTTATTGCTGGTATGAGAGTGCGTTTATAGTCCAGACCGAGAGATTCGAAGGATGCCGAGTGATTAGTTATTAATTGAGGACTTTCTAATTGACCGACCTGTAAATCCCGGCCATAAAATTAACGCGATTAGTTTGAACGCGCAATTGCGCAAATTTAATGGGTAAAATAATTATTAACCGAGCAAGGACAAAGCACGCGAAATCCGGATACTTTGTTGGGCAATAAACAAAACTTGGCAGAGTGATCGCGGGCATTTGGCGGGCGACAAATGCGGCCACTAGGGCGTCGGAGCGCAGGAGCCGTCGTCAAACTTGGGCTACAAGTAACAGAGGGGCGAAAACCTCCGGCATAAATAACGGGTGCAATGTTTACATTTGCCAGCAGCGCGGGGGCTAAAGGGCGCCGCCGGGCGATGCGCCGTCCCTGCGGCGACTTGGAAAGTGATATTTGATACATTCGGCTCGGTTCGCCGCGCGGTATAAGGTGTCCACCCCGCCCCCCCCCCCTGACAAAAGTATGCTTAAAACTTGCCCGCGATAGCGATATAAATTTTCATGCTTGTTAAAAGTTCGAGGGGCGAGTCCCGGGCGCCCAACGAATTGATACCGCGCCCGGCCTCGGGCCGCGGTCGACAGGCCGGAAAATACCTCTCCGCGAAAATAAGGGCGCGGGTATGAAACGCGCAGTACACCGACGCCCCGACGGGGGCGATAATAATCCGGATCTCCCCTGGTAAAAATTTTCCGATACGCTTGTGCCAACAGCTGTAGCGAGTCGGCAGGTCTCGGACAGAGAATTTATCGAGAATTTTCGATATGGCGCGGAGATTATATAATTTAAAGATTATTAGAGAATTTCGTGTCAATTAAGTTTCTTAAAGCATCGTTTGTACGTTCATACTCTATCAAACTATTATTTTCATGACAGAGAAAATGTATAGTATTCAATAAAGCTGCATTCTAGCCTGAAGTAGTGTTGTTTAACCCGCATAGTTACAATCTAATAGTACATTGTAGAGTACATCTCGTAGTACAGTATAGTATATGTACATACAGTACTCGTATTACCTCGTTCTGGTCTCAATTTCCAGACACATTTCTACACCATCGTCTTATTATACACTAAACTCTGATACGTGTCAAGTAAATTTTACTAAATATGCATAATAAATTCTCTTCAGCTTGGATAATGAAAACTCACTTTTTTACTTGCGATTGATGCTTTTTTCTTGCATCTGCGTGTACTGCAATCGAGTCAACGTATAATGTAAAATAATTTGTTATATCTTCGATTTTCAAATGGATACTAAACGAAACTACCTATAGATACAAATCTATAAACTGTTGCGTTAGCAGAAGAGTATGGCAGCTTCTGTAGCAAGGTCAAAAGAACAAAGCTCGCGAGAAAGCTCGAGTTCCCCGTCGATCGCTAACGCCCGAAAAATGGCGGCAACCGCGGAAGGGGGGAGGGCATATGTAGAGGGATCGATCCCGGTAACGAGCTCCGTAGCCACTTACTTGGGCGAGACAAGCCGCGGCAATTAAGGCCCTCGGAAAATCTCGATATCGCGTGGGGCGGGGCCACTTGACTCCTCGGGCCGCGCCGGCCGATCGACTGACAAACGAGAAAACTTTCCTCATCCCTCTTTCCGAGCGGCACGAGCGACGGCGGGCCGCGATATTACTGGGGGGGCTGCGGCGGCCTCGCGGGGGAGGCTCCAACTTGTAGGGCAATTATCGCCCCCCCCCCCACCCCACCCCCGCGACATCCGCCGGATTTCGGGGCGACGAGGCCCAGGTCGCGCTCCGCCGATCGAGTTACCTTCTTATTCAATTACCGACTCGCCGGATTTAATTCCGCGACGGCTTGTTTGTCCGCGCGAGGGCCACCCGCCCGCGGTGGAAAAGTGCGCCTCGCGTATTTACATGGGGTTCTAATTGCGGGGATGGGGGCGCCCTGGCCGGGTGGCCGTGGGGTCCGGGGCAGCTTCTCCTTGCTCCGGAGGGAAAAAGTCGGCGCAATTACCAGGAATCGCGGGGAACTTTACGAGCCGCTCCCCAGCGGCGCCTTACGCTTATTTCGATAGCTCGAGTAATTTAATGCGCACAACTGCGTGAGAGCTTTCTCCGGATTGCGGCGGGAGATTGTTTAATCACTCGTCTGGGCCACTCAATCGAAAGTGAGAGAGAGGAATATCGGGAGCGCACGGGAATGTTGGAATTTCAAGAGTGTTCTGAAAGATATATGGCAATCGGATTTTTTTTTAACGGTCTATACTGCCACTGCACGTCTGTCAATTGATCAATTAACGCCCACTGTACTCGCGGGCTAATATTGTCCATGCTCTTGTTAATTTATTTGAATGTATATCGATGAGCACTATTGTCAAACATAAAATTTATTTATCAACCCACTGTACATAATAACACTCTATGCTCAGAAAGTAAACACGTATGTATTATATATACTGCAGCTGTCTTATTAAACAACAGGTTCCTGCATTTTTATGTTTAACCTCAATTATCTCGTAAGTTGTACCGAGGAATAATTTTAAAATTAGTAAGTCATTATATTTACATCATCTAAATGCCAACGCATGGCGAATTAAATTTCCTGCTTCAATCAACAGATTGGCAAATGGAATTTATATTTCCAGCACATATAATGGCAAACTTTATTTGTATTATTAATCATGAAATTAGCACAAAAATCTTGTTGAACATCTGTGGAGATTGCCTGCTGCATAATAATATTATTAATTTACAACACTTTTTTAGAATTTGCACGTGCGCGATCACGGTGTACTGTCATTATTACATCAAATAAAATAACAAAGCCAATTCCTGGCATTGAGAGAATTTCATAATAAGCGCATTGCATAATTATTATCAAAAGATTTAACTCGATTTTGAATTAAATTCGTTTGCTTTACCTTAACGTTTTATGTATTTACAAAATTTTAAAAATATATAATTGTATTATAGTCTATATACAATGACATAATAAATACTCAAAAAAGTAAACACTACACTGCGTATTTAATACACCATTTATTTGCCTTTTTTTCTCGGAAAAAGCATGTGTACGTGGATACATCTGCTTTACATTGGGATATACACGGAACGGTGCAGGTGAATTAAACTCTGCCAGACTTTAATCAGATAATTGGTTCTCTTGGTTCTCTTATATTGAACTTTCGATAAATCGCTAAACCGGTCTGCAGTGGGAGGTTGAATTGTCGAGCATTAACAAAAATGTGATTGGACAATTTGGCGATTAATCGAAACTTTTATGGGATCCGACGGCAGCATCAAAAACTTTCAGGGGATTAAACGCGTAGAAAAAACTCCCCTGGTTTTACTACCCAAGTGGGCCGTCCCAATGATAACTAATAACGAGCGGTCCATATACGCACTGGATTCCCCCCATTGGATCGCGCGGCTACACTTGAGCATCCAGAAGTAATAACTTAGTTGAAAAGCGGTGCAGGGAATACAGGCGCGCAAGGCGCATAGCTCGGATGCCTCGAAGGGCGGGGGCGTTTGGAAATAAAGCCGATCGCGCGCTGGCGCCTTTCCCGCCACCCCGCGTGTAATAAAGCACATTTGCTATTCAGCGAGCGGCCGCGGCTGAAAAAGGGACGGGGCCGCGGGAAGACAATCGGCGATCGGCCCGGCGAAATTGCGGCGCGGAGCCCGCGGGGTATAAAGTGCGCCCTCCTTCGTCACGTGGGCACGGGGCGGCGCGCGCCTGCGCTTATTACGATATAATGGCGGCCGGCATTCAATTATACCCGCGCGCGCTGCGCCGGACGAACTCGCGACGCGCCGATGCCGCGCATTCTTTCGCCGACCGGCGGCGGCGCCGGCGCGCGCCTCTTTATTGAGGATGAATAATGCACGCGCCTGCCGCTGGCACATTATGCGATCGCGGCCGCCTGGCCGCTAATTACGATACAATATTGCCGCATAGTGGAGCGCGCGCCCATTTCACGCGCCAACTGCACTCCGCGGACGGCCGCCGCCGCGCCGCCGCCGCAGCCCGAGGCGCACCCGGAATTCCCCACCCGCGGCCCGTCTACCTATATGTACCCGCTGAGGCTAAGTGTACTGATTGCGCCGAGTTGGGCCGGCTTACAAAATTCTCGCGCGTCACGCGGTTCGTTACATGCCGCAAATGTAAATTAAATGAAAATTTATTAGTCGAGCTAATTGAACGCACTCCTAGTATTACCAGTCATCTTTTTTTAACCCACGGTCAATGTTTTCCTTCATTTTTATCGCATTTGCACATTCCTTTACCAATTTTGCCCTTTGTTTGATTAACACCTTCGACATAAAAACTCGTCAATCTTTTACCAGGGTAAACCCGGAATAATGTTGTCTTTCGTAGCTGCGACATTTAGCCCACAAATTCGGTTGATATAATTACAGGCACTAATTAACGCTTATGAGAAGGACCTCGCAGTTTGGAATTTTGATTTCGTAACATAAGAGCTAGCGCACAGATTGAAATTAAAATTAGTGGCAGAAGGGATTCATTCCTTTTGAAGGCTCCCAATTCATTAATCACGCTCCCTGAAAGATATTCCAATTGGACAATAAATCAAGGAAAACTGCGGTACTAAAATGCTTCATATGACCCTGGTGAAAATATAACTGAGGTTTTAGCCACTATATGGATGTAATTATTTAAAAATTATTTAGTTTTTGAATCGCGACTACTTTAAATAAAACCAATTCATTCATAATAAAGACATTCATAATCGGCTGTTAATACATTTGAAGTTTTGTATGACAAACTCGATATAAAAAGACAATACGGAAGCGGGCGGGTGTTTGATTATTCTTTCGCCTTTGTCGAGCTCATTCATTCTGCCTTTTTATAATTTTTCCGCGCCTCGCGAAAATCTGCGGAGCTCGAATATGCATTCGATATAAACCAACTTCGGCTGCGGTGTTAATGCACCGAATTATATCCAACTCGCTGAACTGGTGTCGAATGCTTTGAACGCATAAAACTTTTTCAACGAAACAAATTTAATATATATCACGTAACACCTGCGCATCCGGGTGAGTGGTCACCTATGCTATTTTGATTGACTGTCACATATTTTAATGGTATAGTCACGTACATTGAACAGTCTGATTTTTGGAACTGCTACTGATTTCCATTTTTCTATACAGAATTTGAAGTGTGCTCAAAACTGATCGCTCCCTTATAAATTCATCCTATTTTCTTCCTAAACCACTTTGAACTGATGAAAATCTGAGAATAAAAGGAGCAGTAAAGAAATCTAAATAAAATTTAGAATTAATAAAATCTCTGCTTTATTTCAAAGGCGATAAAATCCTTAGCAGTAGTTCATTTCTTTTAGTCAGCTATGCGTGAGCTGTAATTTTAACGACCTTTGCTCCTTTATCACCCTTTGATAAAAATAATTTGCATCCTATAGAATCGCGCTCTATTTTACTATCACGGTAGATTTGCTACGGCTCTCTCCCTTCCATCGAGCCTTCTTCCTCTCGCCGTCTATCGAAGCGTACAGCGAGGTGCACTAGTCCTTATAAATAATCGAACCGCTTAGGAGATAAGTTCGCCCTCCGCAACCAGTGATAATTTCCGTTTGAGAAATGTGTCACGATCGTTCGTTCCATGTAAATTGCAGCTTTGTCGGCGGCGAGAGGGACAGACGAAATCAGGAAGGAGAGGGGATGAGTCGTAGCATGAATTTTGATAAGCGGTCACGGGTAGGAAAGATACGGAAAATGAGAAATCGAATGGAAGTGAAAAGGAGGTTGAGGCGCATAAAAGGTATTGATGAAGATAAAAGAATGCAAAATGAAGGAGCTATTTCTCTTATATATAGACAGGTATCTCTGACATCGCTTTCTTTCTCCCTTTCATTCTTTTTGCTCGACTATTGTACTGGATTTTTATTGCGATGCGAATAAGTCATACATATATAAAAACTTACTCAATTTAGAAATGCGATGCGTCTTTGCTTCTAAATTCATTGAATATTTTAGTACACGTATGCTTTTATAAAAGGATGTTCTTCATACGGATTTTCAAAGGGAATCTATAACAGCTTTCATTTTTTTTTTGTGAAAAAAACCAAATCTCTCTTGGATTCTTTGAAAGTGCAGTTTCAATATTTCGAAAGTATATGTGAGAGTTGCGTTTAATTGAAAGAGTTATATGGGTAGATTTAGTATTTATACGCACTTTAATACAATTAGTTGATATATAAGTGCTTTTAGTGAACAAATAACTAATGGACTCTGGGTGTACGTCGATGCAAATATAATTGAAATAAATTATCCTCTCAATATAGTTACCATTCAGTTAAAATGGTTCAAAATGAAATTATTTTTATAAAAATTCAAGATTCTTGAACAAATATTATCAATATGTAAAAACTTTATACACACCACAGTTACAATGCTACATACAGTTATATAATATAATTTTAATTAATCAAAAAATGAATTGCTATATTTTATTGCATGAATCCATATATTTTAATTCAGCGCATTTATGTTATAAATCCTGTTCCTATTAAAGGTATATTATCACCAAAAAGTTCCTAAAAGTTTTTAGGAACAGATTCAACTGTATGTTTCTAATGTAACTATGAGCTATTGCTCTTTCAGACAATATTAGATTTTATTAAGAAATTCTTCGTATTTTAATTTAAAATTGACTTTTGACACTTAAAAATTGTAACATTTCAAAAAACTATCACGACATTGTAAAGCTATGCAGAAGACAAAATTTAAACTCGGATAGATTTTATAAAATATTATTGTATAGATGTAATATTGTATTTTTTTGAAAAAATTATTCTTACGCCTTAAAACGAAGCAATATGATAAATAAACATGATAATAATAACTTTAATTATAAAAACTATTGAATTCCAAAATATATGTAACCGTTTTGAAATTCTGCACGAGCATTTTATCACCTCCTAGTGTAAATCCTATTTTTCCATCCTATATTCGAAGTGACCTTTTCCTCATTTTTGATAGAATTCTCTTTCAAATTGGAGTTCAATGCGATTTCAAAATTCCCATTCCAAGTTTCAGTTTCCTTCGAAAAGGGCTGGAAAATCAATTGCATTAGAATATGATCCCACTCCGTTGGACAGTAAATAGCAGCTAGTACGCAAGAGCGACTTCTGATACTAAGGGATTTAGAAACTATAATATAGAAATTTGTGACATTAAAAGTATCAACGATATCAACGCAGAATCCGGAATAAAGTGGATCACAATTGCGCGTGCCGGCGATACCGAGAGTGAATGATCCGCGAACGACGATATCCAAATCCGACATTCCTCGTGCGCGGTGCAATATTTTATTAAGCGGTATTACAGGCTCGGGTTTGTAAACCAGGCCGGTGGCTTTAAAAATTCCTCCCTCGACTGTAAAAGTATCCCCCGCCGCACCTCTGGAAATTTATCCGGAAAATTGCGCGCGCGCGCGGGGGATACGATAAAAAATTGATCGGCGCTTTAAGGAGCCCCGTGTCATTTGCAAGTCGATGTGCGGACGCGCGCGGGTCGATGTGCGCAAAAACGGTCCAAGCAACGGTGGCGAGAAAAAGTCCAGTGAAATCCCTCCTCGCTAGGACGGGCTTGGAGGAGAGGACACCTTTTTCCTAGGCCAGCTCTGTACTCGTAGCAGCGACGTGTTCGACATAAATTTTTGGTATTACAGAGGAGTTCGCGATTGTTTCGTCCTTTTTGCTCCATGGGGGCGTCTCGTCGAATTTGCAAATGCTCTTGTTAGGGTTTTCGGATTGTAGACTTTCCGAAAAGCTTTCAAATGCAATGAGCTCGTTTAATCTGAAATTTTATTTGGAAAAAGATTTTTCCTGTACACGAAATTGTATTCCAATGAAGCATTTGTAAAACGGTTTTTGGTCGAGAAACGTGTTTACAATAAATGAACACATAAATGCAGTTTACAGCGAAAGCTTACTTCAGCAAAGTTAATGTTCAGTCACGTTTTATATATTCATTCTAAAAAATGAGAAAAATGGTATGTTAAAGCCAATTGAATAATATAACAAAATGAATTAATTTAGATAGGATTACTCTTTTAAGGTATAAGTAATAAACAGTCTTGAAAAGTTAAATGCATATTTTGTAATGCTTAGTAACGCAATATTGTAATCGTGTGACAACGTTATAAAGCTACAGTTCTTTCCGAAAATGCAAGTAAATTTAGTATATTCTGCAAGAATCTATGTTTAGTGCACGAAATTATGGATATCAATATCATTTATTCGGCTTTAGAAATCTTTAAAAAATTAATCAGATATTTTTCTCGTCTATTTATGTGACTAATCTAAATTTTATCAATTTTTGAAATAGTGATTCTAAATTTGTTAATACTGCCTTAAATATTAAAAATATAAGATTACGAGCAAATTCATAGATTGAAGTTAAAGGTATTTTGTATCTACATAATTCAGGTACTATGTTTCAGTGAAGTAATTATATATAAATCAGTTTGGCGATAATTTAAGTAAAACGTAGATTACGGATAGGCAATTGTTTTTTGCGCTCGAAATCTGGTGCACCGTTGAATTTCCAAGAAGCGGATGGGTGCACAAATGTCCGACTAACAAAGCTGATTGGATTAATGCACGTTTAAATGCTCTTTTATGCCCAGGTCATCGCGTAATAATTCAATGTACTAAAGTCTGCTGCTCGGTAATTTTTTATCTAAGCTCCGACCGCGTATATGTTTTTATCAAAAAGGTCCACACGAGTTCGTCGTCAAACATATTTTTATCCTTTAAGCGCATAATTTTGTATCGAGAAAGCATTAGAAGCCACAGAAAGAAGCTGGGCACTGTAGCTCGCCAACGCGCCTCCGCGCCCAATAATGGAATTTCGATGCACTCGCGCATTTACCGAGCGAGTCATTTTTTAACTCCCCTTCTCGCTCTCATCCAGCGTCCGACATGCGCAAAACCGGACTGCGCGGCGTCCAAAATAATCCTGCCGGATCGAGGTATCACCGCGACTTCGATCTCATTTAAGCCGCGAGCACATCAAGCGGCTCGAGCTCACCGGGTGCGCGTTAATTTGGTCGCTGCGCGACACGTGAGCGCACCGGTGCGCCTCGCTTTTTAACTATGCTCGTGCAAGTGGAAAAATCGATTATGCGTAGGGCTTCGCGGATACTTTTACGATCTGCAAAAATTATGTACTGAAACGTTACCACTCAACATTTATATGGTGATATTGTTTAATATTTTGTTTGGGTATGTGTATAATATATTCAAATAAACTGGGAAATTTCTATACTCTCCTTTTTTGGCGATTCATGATTATGAAATTATACGTGCATTATTAATTGCAAGTGAATAACGGGGTGAACTTCTATACCTGTGCCTTCGTCATGGGCGCCAATCAACGTGGCATTATATTTTTCGTATTAAAAGTGCACACCTTTGAAATCCGTCTCCAAACGCGGATTTACCTAGATTTTTTCCGACCTTATTTTTATGTTATACGAGCTTTAATTTTTCATGACTCTTTTGTACACTTTTTTGACAAATAAGCACTTATTATTCGGTCGAGGCGTGTCAATATGTCAGTATAGCTAATCGTAATACGATCAGCAATATAACTGTTATGCTATTCCGCAGCGTTGTGCTATTACCATAGCCTTAAATCATGCTGCAGGGCCAGTGCAACAATTTTTATATGAATTTTAATAGCTGTGTAACTAGCTAAGACTTACGGCGCTTGGAAATTATTAAGTTTCATTTTATGAGTTATAATCTCGTATTTCATTAAAAGTGCTTTTTCCCACTGGGCGCCTTAAATCGACGTAGTTTGAAATTATTTCTCGAAAATTGCAGGTCACCGGCGGGTCGCTTATCGCATAGCCTCGCTTTACGCCTGATCTCGCTTTCCGATAAAAACCTTAATTTAACGAGTTCCCTCGCACTCAAACAGACTGCCGGGGCTCGGAAGAAAGGCATTTCTCGAGGCCCCCTAGGCTGGCACGTAGCGAGGCGGCGCGCGCGCGCGAAGAAAACGCACCGGCGCAAACTGCATTCGGCGGCATATTTTATCGGGGCTCGCGTGATGCGGCCGCGGCGGGTGTAAAAAGCGTCGCGCGTAAAGGACGTTATGGGATGCGCGGCGGGTCGATGCGGGCGCCATCTAGCGCCCGGAATTCCTTAATTTTGAGGTGCGAGGCCTTCGAGGATCGCGAGCTTGACGGCGAGTGCGTCGGGATTAACGAGGCCGATCGCCCCCCGGTATGGAATTTCACCTGGGAATTTTCCCCGGGGAATTAGCGCGAGAGCGAGGGGCGATGCACTGCCTCCGCGAACAATCGCGCGACCCGGGAAAAACTCATTAACTCGAAGGTACCACTTGGGGCCGCGCCCAGCCGTTGGGCGGAGCTGCCCCGGTGTGTAGGGCCATCCGACCCTTAATCCAATTGCCGATGAATTATCTTAAACAATGGGCCCGGAAGAGTTAGTCGAGTGACTCGAGTAATGGATTATCCCGGCACTCCGGCGTAATTTTCCGGGTGGGATTTTAGACTGGGACGGGCGGCCGTCGGCCTGATTGCTAGTCTCCGCGGCCGCTGCGAACAAGAAGTCCGATTATGCGGATACTTCGGGCGGAGGGGGGCCGAGGGGTTTTTCTTTATTTCAGAATCGCTCGCCGTTATCGTTTGTCCGCGAGGTGGCGGAAAGCTTTTTCCCGGCAACTTCTTAAGCGCCGCGAGTGTCGGGGAGTTGAGGATGCGCCTTGTAAGCAGATGGCGTCTCGACAATCGACGCGCTAACGAGCGCCCGCGATAATCCGGCTCTCGGACCTTTTTTTTTGCCGGCCTCCGTTAACTGTTGTGTTTAAATTTGGAGCGGAGCGCGACTGGGGCGCCGGCGAGGAAGGGCCAGGTCCCATTAGCAGTGTATATCGGAAATTGGGAGGGAATAAGTTAAGAGCTCCCCTCGGGGCGCCGACTCGACTTGTTGCTCCACGGCCCGGCCCCGGATTAACATTGTGCGTAATGGATCAAACGCGATTATTTATAGAAGGGAGATGATTTTTTTCTCAACTCTCCAGCTCGCCAAGTAAAGACATCAAAGTTTCCATCGCCGGGAAAGTAGAAAGTTACATCGGGGCCACCTTAAGCGGTGAGTTTTCCTCTATCTTATTTCCCGGGGAGTCGTCCGGAAGATCGGCATATTCCCCCGGGTCGGCGGCCTTTGAAGTCGAACCCCATTACCCCCGCTGATCAGACGGGGGCGCGCGAGATGGAAAGAGCGCGCGATTGACGTGTTTTCCTCGGGCCGGCCGGGGAATAAAATCACGGGAGCTACATTGTTTTGCGAGCATTATGCGGCTTTGATACTATCAGCCATTTCGATATTCATGTATTCGATCCAATATTCCGCCTCAATAATGAACGGCGCTTGCAAATGAACTTTTTCCATATCCTCGATTGGGAAGGAATTTTTGGCGGACGCGGGCGGGCCGCGAGCGGCGCGCGCCCGCCGCGCGGACACGATGCATTATTCAGCTGTATTATGTAAAGCCTCAAAGCCCGCGCGACGAAAATTCCAATCCCGCGGGCGGCGGCACTCGCGGGAATTTATTTTGCACTCGGGAGCCGGCGGAGGTGTAACGATCCTTCGCCAAATCCCCGTTCTCGGGCGATTGTCCAAATGAACGGCCGGGGGCTTCGCGCGGGCCGCCGCAGCCGGGGAATCATCGGAAAACAAACGCGTAGACGCTGCCGCCCGGCCGGAGGTGGCGAAATTCACCCACAAAAGTAACCGGGCTTCATTATCTCGCCTAACGAGATATGCATAATTAGTGCACTTGGGATGAACTTGGGTGTGGCTAGTCCAAGTACCGCGGCCTCAATGCGGCGTTGGATTAGGTATCACGTCCACGCAGCCGAAAAATTTCCTCCGCGTATTCGACGGCTCTTAATTATTCTGGTAGGAATTTAAATGATTTTTGAATGATTATACAAACATAATTTGTAGTTTGTAGATTAATTTCCTCATTTCCTATTCTTAATTACAGTTAATCAATCTTCAAAGTATTTTTAATCACGTATCCAAGTTATTTTTATTAATTTGAAACACTAATGATTAATAGGTTTACTATGTGAACATTTTCAACTTTAATTAATATCTGTTCGTGCCGAATGGATCAATTCATTTTAAAATTGAAAATCATTTCTAAACCATACTACTTTACATTACGTTGTCATAAAATGCTATTTTGTATAAAAAACACGTTAAATATATATAAATATAACCAAAAATCATAGTTTTTCATCATTTCCTAAGTCATATACGAGTATGTCGTAGGAGATGGCGAATAATCAAGGTCCACATTCGTACCGACTTATTAACTCGTGCGGAACTCCATGATCCATCTCGGGCACGATAAGAACGGCCTTGCTGAGCTTCAAAGACGCGTTGAATGAGACGGAGGCGTGTGGCCTTGCGAGAGCTTGGCTCCTCCCCCGACATAATTAAAACCGCGGGTCTCTCCAACTCGACGGGCAACTCGCACCCTCGCTAACCTATAGGTATACACATGGCTCAAAGCTCGGACGAGCGGGCACAACTTTGTACAAACAGACCTCGCATCCTCTTCTACCTATTCGCTTGGGCGCTCGTCTTGCGAATAATCCGGGCCGTCGCGGGGCGATAAATAAAACCGGGCGGCAGTGCGGCATGGCAAATTGTCCCGTTATCGGGCTTAATTAATTGTCCCTCTTCGCTCTGCCTATCGGGTCGTTTCTATTGGTAATGCCTTAACTCGCGTAAATATATTGAATTATGGATTTCCTCCCAGTGTGCCGTGCATAGCTGTGTTATACTCTTCGCCGAGGGTTTTTATCCGAGCTATGGTTATGATTCACGCGGTCGACGTCGCCGGCTATAATAACAAGGGTCATAATTCAAAGGGGGTGGGGGCTTAGTCGTCAAAAATGCGTAAAAGCCCGGGCGTTATGTGCTGCGCGAATAGGGTTCGCGGTATTAATCGGGGCGTTAAGTGTCCGGCTCACGTAAGAGCCGTGCTCGTAAAGCAAATGAGTCACGGCCACGCCCGCTACAATCGTCAGTGTAACGCGCCGCTAAATATATCGTTGATTTATGCAACTCAATATTAACCGCTCGCGCCGTAATCCCGGGAAGAGCCTTATATAGAGCCGGGAGTAGAAGGCCCGCGCAAGCGTAGTATATATGACCTGTCGCCTAGGAATCGCAGAATCGAATGCGAGCGCGTCATCGTTTTTCTTGCCGATCCACTGTCTAAGCGCCCACCTCAGCCCCCCGAAACTCCAAAGTGGATAAGTCATCCCCTTGGAATATCGGGTCCGACCGAACGATTTCCTAACGTCCCGGAAGCGCCTATTTCTGCAGGCTCGGCTCTTTCTTACCTTGCGGCGCATTAAGAATATGGAAAATTCTTTGCGGGGTGCAATTAACCGGTTGTCAAACTCTCAGAATAGTCTGATAGAATAGGGGTAATTTTACTGCAGACAGAAGCTCCATAGTTATATAAGTTTAGCTACCGGTTTAAATGAGTTTGGTACCCAGGAGTATGTTGTAATATTGAGAGTGTTTCACAGATTATTTAAAATTTATGATACGCACTGTATGTCGGTTTAAAATCATTCCGGTTGAAAAGTGTGTATCTCTACAGTGATTTATCTATACGTGACTTTCCAATTTTGATCCCTACGTTCAAACGTAGAATACGCGAGTGTCCCGAGAATTACAAATACTATACCGCGCATTTAATTTTTATTTAATAGAAAAATTATTATTATGCAATCATTAAAATGACTTCAATGGTGAGCGTCTTATCAAGTGGAAGCACACGTGGGGATTAAATTTCAATACTATTTTTCTATTAATTGTACTTCTGTTATTCTTCTTTATCGTACATACGAGAATGTTAAATAATGATTGAATAGATGATATTCAAATGAAATTTTTTTAAAATCAAATAGCAATAGATAGATTAAATGAAATAATGAATTTTCTTTTCTTGAAAACTTGTTTAGAGACCTTTAGCTGACTGTGGCTCAGAGACATAATTTCCTTGAAGATGGCACTGATTTTGTTATTTATACGTATATGTGTTGAAATTTTAGTTAATTGTAAAAGTTATTGAACCTATGATTTGTCGATACGCTGCACCTTATTGCATCGTATTTCGAATCGTATATTATTAATGTCACGTTCGCACGTGTACATATTTTGTACATTATGTGCAAATAAACCACATAAATTATGTATCTGTATCTATCGTATAATTTATATCAGTTTTCAATCACTAATTAATTAGTGATCAATTATTTTACTATCAACTTATTACACTTACTTATTATTAACCACTAATCAATATATACATATTTAAAAATACTTTGTATAAAAACATTTTTATACCGCGCAGTGCAAACAAAACTTTTGATTCAATTAACTTTACAATAAATTACTTGTAACTTATATTAAAGCTTAAATGAAAACACGTGTGTAACGTGTAAATTTAAATAAATCTCTATTTAAATAATTATTTGTATAAGTTGGTACTGCTGCGTAGTATGCAATAATGTTATTGTTTAAATACATACAATTTTTAATACAAACCTTAATATATATTCTTGGTTGTGCACCTGTAAAAGGCTTAAATTTTTACTAAAATGTACTGTAAGTTGAAAAATGTTTAAAAACCGGTCGATTGTGTCTAACACAGTGTTACATTCGCGAGTGGGCGCGTGTGGAAGGGTGGAGGGAGTCGAACTCTCAACAAGAGACGAGCAGTAACGAGGAGACAAACTCACAGTTTGCAGTAGATGTAGTTTATTATCCAGTCTTAGACTATAGGAATGAAGAGACGGCATCCCGACGCGTGTCACTCGGACGAACGACAGATGACAACACGACCCCCCCCCCCTCCTTTACGCTATCCTCCCTTTTTATGGTTGCTCGGCTTCGCTTCTCCCAACCCGTGGACTCCCGAACTAGCCGATCCCACGTATGCCTCCAGCGGTATTCACGCTGCCGATGTCGCGAATAAGCCGCGTGTTTTGCGGTCGCCGTGGCCCGCGAGTTTCCTTCGATCAGCGGTAAGTCGAGCCGCTATTCTCGAGCGTTCGGCGCGGCTCCGCTGAAGGTGACCCCGCGCTTCGAGTGCGGGGCCCCCGGGTTTCTCCGTGGTAGCGGATATCGGAGCCGCTGTTCTCGAGCGTTCGGGGCGGCTTCGGTGAAGGTGACCCCGCGCTAGGAATGCGGGACCCCCGGTTCCTCCGCGGTAGCGGATGTCGGAGCCGCTGACTTCGCGGCCTCGTCGCTTATCGCGCCGAAGATGCGTACGTGACAATAGTTAAACAGTTTTCAGCGATCGCTTAATATTTCTATCAGGATGGCAGTTAAAAAAAATGGAAGGAAAGAGCGAGCAAGGGCTTTAAGTGTCAGGGGCTGGTAGGCCGCGCAAAGGTTAGACCGTCCGCGCTCAATTTTCATTAAGTGGGAGGGGCTTCGGTGCAGGTGGGCCTCTGGGAAATGATGCGCCCTGCATAATGCAGCGGCGTCGAGGGTGGAGGATAGGGCGTCGAGCGGGACGCGCAGCTGGCCTCTTTCGGATTAATGGGCGCGGCGCGCGATTTCTTGGTCGCTCGGCCGGCGCCTAATGGCGATAAGGCCTCGGGGTGGCGCCCCGTTTGTCAGCCGGCGCCGGGGCGTCGCTCAGCCTCCCGCACATGGACGGCCGTCAGGCTTACCTGCAAGCAGAGAGAAACATAATCAGACGGGACGCGGGGCGTTGGTAATTAGAGGGCAGGAGGGGCGCGGGCCGGTAATCGGGGCCAAAGGGCTTTTTCGTATGAGCGAGCAGCGCGGCGGTGGACTATATCTCCGCGGGGCGGCCGTCTAAGCCCGGACGATCGAAGCGCGCCCGGGAGAATGGACAGGAGGGATTAGTCGGCGTCTCTGCGCCGGGGCTCAGGCCATCCCTCAGGCCGCGTAAACGCGCCATTGTGTGTCCCGCCCTAAAGGAGGAGCTTCCGCTTTGTCCCGCGGCCGGAGCCGAGGAAAAGAAGCGCCTGAATATTTCAGCGCCCGCCCGCGAGTTATGGGGCTTTGAGTGGCCGCTCCTCCGCAGGGGATTACGCCTGTACTTTCGCACGGCGCTTTTCGCCGCCGATTGGATTGCGCTTCTGGGTTTGCCCACCTAAGAGGTTGGCTTCCCTATCCGGTCATTATTGCCTGTGACTGCATACAATTAACGAGGCCTGGCTCGCACTATTCTGCACGGGATGGATAGTTGAATAGATATTCATTTGTTTTTGCTGACGTGAAAAGTAAGTATGCTATTTCCAGAACGGTATAATGTGCAGGCAAAATATGAAAAGTTGGTTTTTACTTTATTTGCGCGAGATTCTTCAAAATTTTTCCTTTTTATCTATCAATTCTTTGTATTTTATTTTATTAAAATCTGTGTTTCTAAGCTTATAATAAATCACATGTATATTTGCCCGAAGACTAGACGCTGTCAAGTATCGCATAATTAACAGTCTATTAACCAGAAATGTATGTATTAATAAAATATAAAGGTAAATTAGGAATAAGAGCCATACTACAATTAAATATAAGTAGTAATTCTAGGAAAATAGGAGATTAGCTCGTATATCTATCAGTAGTATACATAATGACTTAGGTAATAAAATACATACATGTTAACGTATATATATATATATAGTAATCTATTAAGATCCCTCAGAGCATAGAGGATCTAATCTAACAAGGCCGGAGGGGAAGGGTGGACCCTAAAAACAAGACGGCGAACGGCCGCTCCCTATTCTCTCACAGATAGAAGATAGCGCGCTTACAAGAAGCGAGCCGTTCGACGCTACGTGCCCTCTCCATCTTGGTGCAAAATCAGAATTTTTGAAAAACGATCGAGAGCGGGCCCTCGGCCAGCGGCATTTTTCCCGGGTCCCCGTGGAACCATGTCCGATGGGTTGGCGCAGCCGATCGACTGCGGGCCTTCCGCCCCTCTATACCAGCCGAATGAGTGATTAATCGGCCGGGTGCGCAATTAATTCGAGTCGCGATGACGCTCGGGGAAGGCCCGGGGGGCGCCGGCTACTTTTGATTTTTCCCCAAGACGCTGGTAAACAGGGCTTGATTGATGCTCGGACCGGCGGTGAAAGAGGAACCCCCCCCCCCGGCCACCCTTCGATTCGCGATAAATAATTTATGCCCGTGGCTTTTCCTTGGAGTATAATTAATGGAGGATAGGCGCGCCCTTTGCTGCCGCGTGCGCCGTCGAAAAAGGCGGATCGCGTGCGGGCCGCGTCCCCTGCTTTTAAAAGATAATGCAATTTCTCAGGGGCTCCGCGGCCCGACGCGCCATAATTATTTATAGAGGCCACGTCCTGTCCCCGCGGCCCGAGTCCTTTAAGGCCATACTTGCAATTACGCGGGGCTTTTTAATCTTTGAATCAGTGAACCGGGCGCTCGCGTTCGCGCCGCGAGACTCCCTGGGAAGTAGAACTACTTTTCCCGATAAAAGGCAAAAGGAAAAGAAAAAAAAAAGAACGGAAAACCGCGCGGCGCCTCGAGTTCAAAGGTGTTGCGGAAGGCTGGCCGAAAAAAGGTGCCGCGGCCCTCGGGAGGGTACGGCTGCAGGCCGAGCCCCAATGAAATGCGCCTAATGAAGATTTATTTCCTTTCGCCAAATTAGATTCGCCGGAGGCGCGGGCCCAGCGCGGTTATATGCCTAATTAACGAACGACCTTTTTTTTGTTTTTTTTTTTTAATTTAATTAACCGAACGGTGCCCTAGCGCGCTTAATGGACTTATGCGGCGCCCTGGACAATCATTTAAAACTATACAGCCGGCCGTTTCAGTTCGAAGGGCGGCGGGACGGGACTTTGACCTCGCGAGGGTGGTTGCGCTTCTTTTTAGGGGCCCGCCGCTGGGTTTTTTTAAACATTCGGCGCAATTACCATCGGTGCATCGCCGAGCGCAGGCGCGCGCTAATTGACGCTTGTTACAGGGCACCGGCACTCGCGGCCCCCTCCGCCGAGGCTCCCCTGGCTTTACTTAATGATTTACTAATCGGCGAGTGCAGGCGCGCATTCCCCGGACCATACCTCGCATAACTGGGAATTCACTAACCCGCGGCCCGGGCGGCTCGAACTCGCTTTGCTTATCCGCGCCCTTGTTCCTCCCGGTAATTGTAAAAACGCGAGCCGCGAAATGTTAGCCGGCGCAAATTGAAATCCGTCCGTACCATGCCGAGGCCTGCAATTGGAGGAGATAGAATCGCCTCGGCCATCGGCGCTTCTATCCGAAGTGACGGGAAATCATTTTTCCCGGGAAACGCGTAACCTAAGTGAGGGCCTTTTATTACTGGCTAGCACTGACAGATAATAAACGAGCCCAGATAGTTACTTTCTTTAACTTTTTCCCCCCCATTTTCTGAACTGGTGCAAAAGTTACCTTTAACCTGAAAATATACGTCAAATAACATTTAATTGCAATTTTTTTTTTGTATAAACATACAGAGACAATAATTTTTATTAATGTTGAAATAGTAGACCGTTGCAGTAATAAATTCTTCAATAGTTTAATCAATTTTCTCTTAACGCTCGCGCGGCCCCTCGACTTTTTTACCAAAACAGTAATTTGCGCTACGCCAAAACTACTGGGCGCGAGTAAGCCGCGACCGCAGGCACGTGATCCATTGCAGGCAATCAGCGCGCGCCGCGTTCAGAAGCATCCGCGGCCGCACAGGCAAAAGGAGCTCGCTTCTAATCCTTCGCTCAGGGCGGACTTCGGCCGTTCGCGCATAAGAGTGATAGGCCACAGGCCAACCCGACACACAGAGACGCGGCATCTTGTAGCGAGACGAGTCTCCGCTCGAAGCCGATTCCTCCGCGTCCGCCGCCGCCGTCGCGTTTCTCGGGGATCCGTGTGTCCAATCCGAACTTCTTATCCGTAAGTTTATCTTATCCTCGCCATAGTGCTGTTCGGCTATCGCAAATCCCTGGTTATTTTTATTCTATTTGAAATCACGCTCTCGTTTTATTTATTGACCTTCGTAGCATCCACAATCTCACATCCAAAAATCAGTGTTCAGTACCTTCCCGCCCGTCCAGCGATGGCAATCTTTATCGAGTTTAGCAACCAACTTGAGATTTATTTTTAATAATTAAACATAAAATTTCGATACTCATCTCTTTAACCAATCATTCTACAATATAAGATAGTCCCTTGTTAGATATTAACTTCTGTGAAACTACATTATAAATAAATAAGTATGCACAGTACTCAACTAGTATAAAGAAGTTCTTATCTATGCTATATAATACAAGAAATATAGGAACTCACAAGTGAAAAGTTGGGTAAACAGTTCTACAAAGTTTGGCAGTGAGTCAGATTGAGTTTTATTATCTACAATACTGTTTATTATTATATAAGCTAATCAATAATAAGCTTTTATCTCTAACTCAAAATATCATTAAACTCAAATCGTAAATAAAGTTAATTTTGTCAAAGATACGGTAGAGATAGGAAGTGCAGTAAATATAGACTGCTGTAATATTGGCAACAACATTTTATCGAGTTTTTATCGATCTATCGCCCGTAGGTAAAGATTAATTGGGTAAATTGAAAAGCCCGGGGTCAATCAGGTTAATCTCCCCGGAAAGTTGATTTCCAGCCGAGAGTCGCCGGCGCGGGCATCCCGCGAAATCAAAGCGGGAGGTTCCTTGAACGCGGCTGCGGCGCGGCCGCGTGGCGAGAGGAATCAAAATCGACGGGGGCCCTTGTTTACGCCTCCCCAGCGGCCCCTCGCGAGCACAGCCGACGGATGCTGGGGCGCCTAATCTCCGCCGGCGAATCCCCGTAGGCCAGTGGCCCGTAATCCGCGCATCGATTCGCCCCGAGCCTTAGCCGAGTGTGGGGCTTGTTCGAGGAGCGATCGCGGGGCCAGCTGCCCTGCCCGGGGCTCCTATACACATGCGCGCGTGTACGCAATCCCCCCGAGCGGCGAGTGGCTTCAGGGCCGGCGACCTACTTCCCCGCGGCCGTCTCGTCAATTACCCGCGGGAGATTACAAGAATTTTTGGACTATTGAGTGCTTCGGGGGGGCGGGGCTTTACGGCCGGGCGTTTACGCGCCGGTTTTATTGCACCGCATTGTGTGTGTATATATACACATGCGCCTACGGGATTCCGCGCCGTTCCATTATCGCGGCATTAATTGGGATTTGGCGCGGGCGGAAAAAGCCTCGGGTAGCAAGTTGGCCGGCTCGCGCGAGGGGCTTTAATGCGCGGCTAATTGATTAATCGGCCCGGGCTGCAGCGAGGGCCCACTTGCACTTTGATAAACAGGGCCGGCCTCCTCGCCCCTCCGCGCCCTCGCGGTATTATTCCGCCCGGGATTATAATCCTGGGGCCCGCCGCGCTTCCGCGGCTGCTGGAATTTCGGGAAAAATTCAAATAAATAGCGCCGGTGCAGTGGCCCGTCCCGGGAAACCGGGGATATCTCCTCTTGTTTAATCAAGCGGTCCTCGCGCGGCTTACAAATTGCGCGCTTTTTTCCTTTTTTTTTTTTGTTCCCGCCCCGGCGAACTTCGCCGGCCGAAAGTTCGCCGCTGCGAGGGCTTAATAAATTTCAAAGTCAAACGGAGTTCGCCAAGATGTAATTCCGAGGGAAAGACTCGCGGCCGCGGCCCGAGTTACATATCAAGGCGCCGAACTGCGGGCCGAGCAACTGCCAAGTAACAAACGCAATCCGGCTCGTTTATCAAGAAAGGTGGCTTTCCGGCAGGCGTAAAGCAGTCGACACCGGCATTATTAAAATGGCCTCAGGTGGAAATTTACACGAGAATTTACACGAGAATATCGCCAAAGCGCGGAAAGTTTTTATGAACTCGGTGGCCAAAGTAGCTGAAAAAAAAGGCTCGCATATGCGTACATATTGAATTAGATTTTATTGGATTAATGTACACTACGCCGCTTTCATCGAGAATAATTACATGCAGCTTCGATTTGTTCACTACAGGTGCTACTGGATATATACTCGAGCGCAGGGTAATCTAGGCAGTTGCTATAACTTAATGACCAGTTCTTCCGCGATATATCTACCAGAACCGAGTGATGTTGGGCTGTGGAAAACTTAATAAACCGCGGCGCGAGATTTTCGGGGCGTCGGACCCGCGGACGCATTTGCAATTCGACGCGCGGAAAAGTTGGCTCGCTTTTGCATAAAGTGGCCGGATTTTTCGTTGCCGCGGGCGCATTAGAGCCTAGGGCGACTCCCCGTTTTGATTCCCCGATGAAACGCAGCGTCGCCCTCGCTCCCTCGCCCGATAAATTTGGCGCGCGCGCGCGCGCGCTCGGAGACAATCGTAAAAAGCGCAACCTGTATATCGCGAGGGCGTGGCCGGGTATTGCTTCTTGGAGCGCGCGGGCGCGTTTTGTTGCCGCATCGACAATACCGGCGATACATTTATTTATGCCCGCGGCCTGCGCGCGAACAAAACGCCGCCTGGGCGATAAGATTAAAATTAGAGCGGCCCGTTTCCTTTTTATCGGCCGGATGTAAACTTAAAGGTCGTTTAACTTGACCCGCGCGCCCCCGCGAGGTCCCCTATACGTGTCTTACATCGATATGCGAGTAGATTGACCGACTTTCCGCCCCGCTCCCGATCGCTTATTTTACGATTTTTTTATTCGACCCGAGGCGCCGGGGCTTTGCCTCCCCCCCCCCGCTCTTTCGACTCGGATACTTTTTAAATAATTCCCCGCTCTAAGGAACTGCTGCGGGAGATTATTACGAGATTACAAGTTGAGCACGCGCACCCGGGCTGCGGTCCTCAAAATTCCGAGGGAATTCAATCAGCCTTCGATCAATACAGCCAACTTTTCCGAAATAAAATTAGATTGTTCGGGCCGCGCGCGCACGGGAAATATACATATATACGCGTGCCGGCGTAATTGAAATCTTCTTTTGTTTCTAGCCAACGCTGCACGCGCTCTTCGCGCATACGTAACTAGAATTTCGCAAAATTGTAAGCAGAGATATCCGTATATACCGAGCATGATTGAATACATTAATTTCCCTCCCCCGCCCCACCGAAAAACTTATCGGGCTTATGAATGCGTAATTAGAAAAGTTTGATGTATCGCCGCGGGTTGCGGGCAAACTGAAAATTCGTTTTCGCCGAGGTAAGGCAAGTCGAAGGGAAAATGCGTCCGGGCGCGGCCGGGTTAATTCGAGCGATTACTCGGTATGCATTGCCCCGCGCCCGAGATAGCGAATGATTTGCGGAGTCGCGCGGAGGCCGCCGCGGCCGAGCTCGCGGGCCAATCGGCCCGTCCAATTTGCATAGCGGCCCGGGGCAAAAATATCGAGATAAAGGGGGCGTGGTCCGCGCGGCCCGGAAGCGCTAATAAAACCCGTCGATCAAACACGCAATAAAGTAATAAAGGCCCCGCGGGCGTTTTTCCTCCCGGCCTAACGCGAAGTGACACTCGGCGGCGCCCTGCAATATTTCACGTGGCCGAAATTTCCAATTTCGTCATCGCGGGCCGCCTGCGCCGCCGAGGAGGAAAGAAAAAAAATAAATCACCGGCGGCGACGGCGGCGGCGAGCGGGAGACAGCGCGGAGTACCGCTCTTGTCCTCCCCCCTTGGCCGCTCCCCCCCACCGCCGGCCGCCGGGGGCGGAAAGGGCGCGGCCGAAGGGCCGCGTGATTTATGCGCTTTAAAATTTCAATCCCGGGGCCGACAAATCGCCCGGGGGAAAAATCAGGCCACCAGGCCGGGGGCGGCTCGCCGGCGATCCTCCCTCCGCTCGCGTTTCGATTAATCATCGGCCGCGCGCAAACGAGGCGCGCCCGAAAAAAAAAAAGCGCTGCGCGGGAAGGACGCGCGGCCCGCGAGAGACGGATGGGCGGCGTCCGCGCGCCAGATAAGTCCGCTCCGCTGGCTCGTTTCGAGGGCGGCCGACTCGCAGCGCTCCGCCTTTCTCCTTTGTTTATGTACTTTTGGGCTTGGGCGGCGCGAGGGCTCGCATTGATTCCTCGTGGGCGAAAGGCGGATACGCCGATATACGTCAATCATAAAAGTAGGTAGTTTATAAGGACTTTTATTGATGCGAGGAGGAACGATCAGACTGGAGAAAATTATTGTTGCTCTTTTATTGGAGTGCAGTGTGGAGGAGCAGTTTTAACCCACGTCAAATCGTAAAACTTCGATTATATATATACCTGTGTTCCTTACATATATATAGGACGCGACCCGAGATATAGGTTGAGTTTGTGGGCGATTGCGCAAGGTAATCAGCAGAAATTGCAATTATTAAATACTGGGCTGTATTTAATTATGCAAATTAAAAATGTCGACTGTAGCAAAGAAAATCAGGAAAAATCGGAGGAGAGTGATCTGCTAATTAGTAGAGCGAAAAAAAGTAAACTTCACAGGTTTCATATTATTTCTCTTATTCAAATGCTCCACTATATCGATAGGTTCTTAAAGCTGACGTCGACTTCAGAAGCTCCTATTACGCTTTCAAAAGAAAAGAGAATAGAAATCAGAACCATCTTGGAAACTCTTTGAACGTACGGTTCAACGATGGTATAATATAAAATTTTTTTCTTTTGAAAGTCATTCACAAGATTTTCTTTGCAAGGTATATTATTATGTTTAGAAATACTTAAAATTATAGCATCAATGTTCATAAAATCTGGTTTTTGAATAAATAATAATGAAGTTAAAAAGACACGAGTAACACTGATGAGGCATGCATTCATAAGTAGTGTATATCAAGTAGATTAGTTTAAATATAGTCAGCCGCTCTCAAAGGAACTTTCACGTTTCATTCAGTTTGCTATGATACGCTACGCTACTGCAATTCTATTCCCTTCATAGCGCATTTAAATTACACATAAATAAACTCTTGATTGTAGACATGTGTTAAACTATACGGAAATTGTTGTGTGACGGGAGAGATAAAATAAATAAATTCTATGTTCGATGTTTGTAGCTTTAATGTGAAGCTTGTATAGATACAGGCGTTGTGGACGAAGCAAGTGGCGCGCTCGCCACGCTACCTGCCCCTCCCCCTCGCTCCGAACTGAGCTCCTACGTTCCGGACCCCGCGCGGAGTGCGACCAGGTGTGCTCGCGTCTTCGCGCGTGTACGCGAAATCGCGGGGATCTGGCCGCCCTCCCCCCTAACCCACGAGGCCACGACAGGTGGATGGCATCAGGGATGGTATCCTCCCCCGCGTACAGGAGGAGCGCGAGAACGGCTCTCGGAAAACTGGCTTCAAAGGCGATTCGCTTATCATTAACGGCGTTGACTTAACAGGTAAATGCGCGGCACCCGCGCGCCCGGCTCGAGGTCAATGTCTCCCGCTCTTCGCAGACAAACGTAAACAATAACACCGGCGCGGGCTTTTTCAACCCGGCCTTGTGCTACCGAGAATCGTAGTAGAGTCGATGAGTTTAATCGGCGTTTACAATAGATATACGACGCTTACAGTAAATAGAATAGAAATAGAATTTCGCCGATCACGCTTCAGTTCGCAACAGATATCCAGCTACATTTGTTGTCTATCACACGTATACTTAACACTCCAAGGTCTAATAATAAGCTCATCGTTTACCTTTAAATATTCAGCTATGGTCGATTATTAAAATCGATTTCAACATTCAAATGAACGCGAGTGCCTACAACGTTGTGGATTTGCAGTACAGATAAGCGACTTGACTCTGTGGGCAAAGATCGACAGTAGTCGAGGTCGGCGGCCGTCCAGCCGTATGCATATTTCATGGCGAGGCGCGGGAGCCACCTTCAGCGCTGACCCTGACGCGGCGAACCTCCCGCCAGACTTTTCCTGGAGCCCTCGTTAGGCTAAGTGCCAAGTGTCGCGCTGGCCGATGAGCGGCCTCATTAATCATTGGACGAGTTGGAGCTGCAGCGGCGCCGCCGCGGCCGCCGCGTCGACCCCTTAAACGCCGACTTCGGATTACTTATCCCGGCAGACGCTAAATCCTTAAACGCCGCAGCTTCCGTTTACTTGATGCTTCGGCTGTCCGGCTGGTCCATCCGCGAGATCTACTGCAGCAGACGGTGTTTTATTCGTCAAGGTTGCAGGTAACGGGACCGAGGGGTGAGGAAGGCGGGTCCTCCTTAAAATTCGGTATACCTCCAAGTGCAGTGGCTGTGCACGCATTAATCTCCGAGGAGACTAATTAATTATTGACTTATCGCGTAACGACTATCCGTCCCAGAGGGGGAGGGGCACACAGATGCGAATTCCCGCCCGCAGCCGGAATTCATTGTTCCTAGGATGCGCACCGCGGCTCCGCCCCCGGTTACATCTGATACTTTGGCCATTATATGCACCGCGGCACCACCAGAATACATCAATTATTATTCCCTAATTATTGCTGCTGCACTGCATTGCCCACCGCACTCTAATCGCGGCTCTGATTACGCCCAACTTTATATTTTGTACTTGGGCTGTGTATGGCCGCGCCGATGTACTACGCAGTCGAATAGTTATTATTCGAATGAATAAACTTGGCGAATGATCAATAAATAGTTCAATATAGCTCAC
The DNA here is from genome assembly GCA_018906755.1 of Sycophaga agraensis. Taxonomy (NCBI): domain Eukaryota; kingdom Metazoa; phylum Arthropoda; class Insecta; order Hymenoptera; family Pteromalidae; genus Sycophaga; species Sycophaga agraensis. Next base: position 64,662 of record JACCIE010000045.1, read on the forward strand.
AATGAATAGCCAGAGAATCGCGGGACATTAGTTTATGTGTCGAATATAAGTTTTAAAGTCTACGATAATACAAGGATTTTACTTGAATTTCCACTCATTTTATTCATAAATTACATTTAAAATATTGCTTAATTATTTTATACTTTCTCCAAAAATATCAAGTGTTGTACTGTAATTGGATTAAGTGTAATGGTCTTGAACATATTTTAATTTTTCATTTAATTTTAATTTCAAAATTGGCAGGCACACGTCACACAACATTTTTTTGCATAGAGTTATCATTTTATAATAATATATTGATAAAATTTACACTGTGCTGAATTTTTTTAATAGCTAACTTTGGTATTTCAAATTGTCATCTTTTTGTAAAATAAATAGTACCTCTTGATGTCTTGTACTAAGATTTGTTTCCATAACTAATCTGTTCTGGAACTGCATAACTTGAAGTTCAGTAGCTGAAGCATGTAAGTAGCTCAAGAGGATTCAAATTATATCCTAAAGTTTGAAAATTATCATAGTTGAGAATTCCTATAATTAAACAACTGCTCAATGCCATAACAATAAAGGCTATGATAATGACGATCACGCGTTATAATTATTTTAATTTCCTTTTGTCAATTTCAGATGCACTCGAGTCCTTTGTGATTAGAATATTAAACACACTATATAAATTTTCTAAGTTACAATTTATATGTCGGATATAATAACGAATATAATAATATCATAACGAATATAATAATGATATAATAATGAATATGAATGGCGGATTCTCTATAAATGAATATCTATAGTAAGTAAGTAAAGTATGAATCTGACAAGTTCATTTCGTTAATTAGGGAATTGGGAAGATAAATTTATATGCTTCAATGAAATGCACAATTTTCAGAATCTCATTTTTGTTAAATAATTAAAATCTTATTTAATAATTGGTGGAACTAGTTAGCAAATTCTTTAACTTTCAGAATACTCGAATAAACTGCACTTCTGATGTTTAATCAAAATAAATTATCTCAAACGGAATTTAATGAATAATAATGACGACACGTATTAACGTTTGATATAATTGAATTCTAACATTGACTAATAATATAATCCAATATCAGTGTATTGCAGCTTATTACATGATTCGGCTCGCTTTGCACTCAGTATCTGTACAGAATATCATTGGCAACATCAAAGCCTTTGACATTTGTCTGGGGACTTGCAGCCATGCACTTCGCCTTTCAAAACGAGTTAATCAGTTCGCTAACGGACCGTGGAAATGCACTTTTCCAGATTAATCTTAAAGTCGATAAGTAGATCTCTGGGGAAGAGCGAAGAGCAATGTATTCATTTGAGCACAGGCTAGAAGGTAAGAAAAAGCTGGCGGTGATAAAAGACAAAAATATGTATACGTACACGTATTATCGGTCCAATGGCGGATCGTCCAGCAATTTTTATCTCGGGTAGGAAACGAGTAATTTGGATGGCGCACGCGAAAGCAATTACAACGGCTTTCATCGTTGACTTTTCGAAATGCCGTATTCCTTTAAGCGCAGAATGCATTAAGCAGGGCGAGTCCTCGTATTCTTCCACCTCCAAAAGGAATAAAAGGGGCTAAAGAGTATATGCCCGGAATACCGGGGCTCGGCTGCTAAAGGCATTGAGATTAAATGCGCGGGATCGTTAAAGTAAAACCGGTTGCCGGCGTGCCGGCGTCGCCCCCGCCGCTGGTCGCAAGTAAGTTAATGAAGTGCAGTTGCCGGCGGCCGCCGGGCAAGGAAAAAGAAAGAAAGGCCGCGCGCCCGCACAATCAGGGCGAGCGAAAGAAATCCCATCCGGAGGCCACAAAAGGCTAAATACCCAGGGACGCCGTCTCTTAATCCACGAAGAGCTTGAAAAGTTCAAAGGCGGAGGGCTGCTGTGCCTGCACGCGTGCCTTAATAACGCGTGCAGCCAGGCCCTAGACGGGGCCAAAAGCCGCCGTGCAAAGGAACGCGGCGCTCCTATTCCACGTTCCGCGCGTTGTTCGCGGTTTATATACTCAAGGATCTCGAGAACGCCGGCGAGGCTTGTGTCTTGGACGATTTGTATCTTTCGTTGCTGTGCCTATGCCACTCTACGGGTAAGTAGCTTGAGTTATATGTGGTTTTACCACGATAGGACTATGCTCCGGCTGAATAACCAACTGTATCATTAATAAACGCTAAAATAAGTTTACTTAGTGCAGCAAAGAGTCGTTGATACGTAAACTTTTACGTGTCTTATATAAAAAACTAACTTTATTCAATAGTCTGACAAATTCATTTCATTTTATACCAATAAATAAAATATGTTAATGACTTTAAACCAGACCTTTTTACAGATTATCCTTTTGAACTGTATTATTATGATAATATATAATACATTAATAACCTATAAATTGGATTAGGTTAGATTGAGTATTTTCCATCCTGTATCAACAGATATTATTTACACCACAGGTACAAAATTTGAATTTTCGTGGGCTACACACAGTGCATGGAGCTATTTTGGCTCAGTTCCCAGAATTATTTTATACAATAAGCACAGTATATCCTAAATGTCAATCATAATTATTCTTACTCACTTTTTACATACTTTTTAGGCTACAATCCATATATTGTAAAACGAATAGTTAGGGTTAACAATAACATGTACAATATCTAATAATATTCGACTTATCTCTGTATCTGATTTCTTTAGTTTAAATTTTTTTTTCGCAGTATACTTAATAACCTTTATATAAGTTGCCAACGTCATCAAATCGATTGTTTTCATTAATTTTATTATATACTATTGTTTCGTTAACCCAGTTTTTATAAATTAAAAACACCAGGTTTATATTTTTTTAATCTATTTTTAACAAAATTATTTGAGGACGTACCAGAGGCATAAGTCCTTAGAGAGCATCGTGCATCGCAATTAGCCAATGAGAAACGAGTACAGCTAGTCTCTCTTCGGACGGTACAGCGATTTGTCACGAGGGCGCACGTCCCGAGCGGGGATAGATCAAGCCGACGCCTATACTAAATATTACAAACGAGCTGGCGGCCGCGGGGAAAAAAAGCTCGGGGTCGGGCGGCCGCTGAGCCGGGGCGCGCGAAGTTTCGGTGTTTCGCGGTGGGGCTGGGAGCGCTTTTGAAACGCGGCCAGCCGCCGCTCCTCCGAAGTTTGCTTATGAATAAATTTTCACGTATCATCGCGCAGCGGCTCGGCCCCCCTGGAAATCGCCCCATTATACAAGTTCGCGGGGTCGCGTATAAGTAATCCGGCCACAGTCAGCAGTTCGGGCCGCGCGAATACGTGTCCCAAGTGCGAGCGCGACGCTCGCGCTGGGACAAAGGGGCAGATGACTTTTCTTTCCGACTCTGGGCCAAAGGGGACGACGCGCGCGTCCGCTACCGGCCTGTAATTGCACCGCGCAATGTACACCGCTGGATTTGATCAAAGTAATTATCCGAATTTTATTTTCTCGACCGGTGCCCTGAAAGAAATATTATATAGTAATTTTTATGGTACTCACTAGTGTTATGATCAATTCATCAGACTGATTAATTCAATAAAAATTACCGTCGTTTAAGTAAAATGTGTGTATATTACTTTACGAAATATTGCCAGACAATTTTACTACAATGTTGGCTAATTTGTTCGTTTTAATTAACTCTCTGTGTGCTAGTTTTGCAGTAGATGGCGTCACAGCTTAGGGTTTTTTAAACTGATCTGATTGAGGTAGGTCATTTGATAAACGAATCATTACTGGTTTTTCTAAGTGTGTGTTATTTATATAGATATCTATAAATACTCTTAATTAAAAAAAAATCGTTCCTGAACAAACATCTAAGGTATAAAGTGAAGAATTTTAACACGAATATTGTAGGATGTATAACTCCATACTATAGTTATACCTAAACTTGATTTGCAGTAAAGAATAATTTATATTTAAAATATTTTCAGAATTTATATTTAAAAATGATCAAACGTTTGCGCTTGATTCGCAAATAATTGCAATGTAAATGTTTATTTCACGCGCTTCCGACAGAGGCCACCAAGCCGCCTACTCATGATCCGCGCCTCAATTATCAGTGAATTTAAGCACATTTTGGTGAAAAAACATAATCTGTCCGTTGGGCTGAGGGAAATAAACAGTAAATATAAATATTTTTATCATAGGGAAAAAATACCGATAGATTTTGATGATGTATGTTTCGTGTCCCCAAAACATGTAAATAAATATGCTAGGGAGGATTCAAAGAATCTCGGAGAGAATTTTAGTGATTAGGCAATAATAAAACATCATTTTCTGTAATGTACAAAAAGTAGAGTAAACAATTTATCAAAGAAGAACATGTTCCTGCATTAATTAGGGTAGCTTTCAGTAGTAAAGTAGTGTTGGGTTCGTTTGGGGCAAACAAAGAGGGACGCGGAGCTAAGATCTGTGGACATAAATAGTTTATTGCTTATACGTATTACTTCGGTATAAATTATTTGTGATTGCGTAATATGATGACGTTAGTGCGTTAAGGCAGGGTCTATCTTTGAAAGCATTACCGATGAATTTAACCCAAAATTTAAGAGATCGAATATAAAATGAAAAACAAAGTAAATTAAAGTAGACTATCCGTTTAAAGCAATATGTATAAACTCTTAACAATCTACTTATGCATTATAAATACCTTGATTTCTGTATTGAGTATAGTATTATTGAGAAAAAATTCACTGCTACGGGTATATTATTTTAATAAGGATATAATACGAATTTTACGTTGAATAAGTACATAAAAAATAAATATTATATGTTAAAAATAAAAAAAATTAATATTTAAGCATATAATAAGTATATATTAAAATTTTACGTACAAAGTAAATTTATCGATAAAAAATTTAAAAAATAAATTGTCCAACGTAGTTATTCGATCGGTCCCCTCTGCGTACAAGTTCTTGCCTTTATCCATTAGACTATCGATATGATATTTTATGTATTTCTAAAATTTTATTTAAGAATAAGTTATGGATCTTTTTCTATTTAATAATATAATATGCATTTAATCATGTCATGTAATATGCATGTTTAAAATCTATCAATCATGTATATAATCTTTAACAGTTTATATATATGTTAAAAAAATCAACTGCTTAAACTGTCTATAGAATCTGACCGGAGTGACAAGAATTACTTGTTTTATAGCCAGAATTCTATATATAATCTGTACAAACGAGAAAACCGCACTTGTGAAAAAAAACCAGCTTAGTCAAACAAATGCGAAATAATCCAATTCCTCAGGGAGACCGACGTAATTCCCGTGGGAAAAAATTTGATTCTCCGCGATTATTTCGCGATTCGTCCTTCGATCGCAACGATTGATTAAAATTATTGGCGGGAAGATACATTAACGAGTTCAGTGGTATATACATCGCGAATTATCAGTGCACACAATGAACCGCAGGCGTTTTCAAACGCCGAGTATAGATTCTTGCCCGCGGGATGAATAAAAGCGCGGGTGCCGGGAAAAACCAATTGGAGGGTCTTACCCGAGAGGCTGAGCCCCTCGGGCCGATCCTCGGCACTGCACGCGTGCCGCCCGAGTGCCGGAAGGGTCGAAGGAAAGGGCGCATCCGCGCGAGCTTTATCCGGGATTCCGGGGACTTATATAGCGATGCAATATTCACCCGAGCTCCGCCCGGGGCTCGCGCGCTCTTTTATTCAGGGAGACGCACCAACTTGTCTTCCTCAGCGGCGCGATCCCCGGCTCCTTTCCTCGCCACCTCCTCGATATGTCCCATTTTTCATCCGGCCGCCGGGCTTTCGCCGATTCCTCGCCCTCCCGGCATTGTCCAAGACGGACGGTCGGCTGTCCGGCCGCCGGGCGTAAATGAGGAGCCGGAGGAGGACGGGCCGGCTTGTATCTTCCCTTTTCCCCGCGGCCGCCATTAAAGGAGCGGCTCGTCGCGGCCGCGGGCCGAGGGAGTGAAAAATCCCCGAGGAAAATAGAGAGGGCGGAGGGTCGGCCCCGGCGACGAAGAAGAAGCGCCGCCCGCTTCCTCTCGATTTCCCCCTTTCATTTTCCCTTCATCTCCATCTTCGTCGTTGTCTGCCCCCTGGAACTATCGGCCACCGCCCGGGTTAATCTCCTCGCCGAGCGATTGAAAGTTCAGCGCTCAGTTTGCCGTCCCTTGGAGCGCGTCCACCTCCCTTTTAAGCGGCGGTGAGGGGCCGAACCGCATCAATCGTCTGGGCTTGTTTAGAAGCCGCCGAGGAGCCGCTCCGCCGCGCAGGAAAAGTGCCGTCGGAGAATTCGGCCTTTTAAGCCCGGCTGATTGATTGCGCCGCCGCCGAGGCTGATGCCGGAAACGTCATCGCCGAGGCCTCGGCGCGACAACCGGCTGGGAAAACACGCACGAGCCGGTGCCCTCGAGCCGCGGGTTCTTTTAACAAATTACGCCGGTGCGTGGCTCGGTCACTCGGCTTCGGCGCCCGGGACTTTGCTCCATTGTTGACCCTCATGACGCTGTTTCTCTCTCCTCGGTTCATCCTACAGGAGGACCCCCAGTTCCAGCGCCGTATCCTCCCATCTGAGGCTGCTTTCGTACTTTCTCGTAGGATAGAGGTACTCGCGCCAAAGGTAGCCACGGTTCCTTAACTTTTATCTGAAGACAAGCACTGTACTACTATTTTATCGACAATAAAAAGACTCTTAGTGATTTATCTACAATTAGTGCGCTAACAAATATAAATAAAACTACATAATAAAAAATTATCGTTCGTAAACAATTGGTTTGTAATTGAAAATGCAGAATCGTTTTGGTGACTATTTTAAACTACATCTACTGTATTTTTATTTCAAAAGTTTATAATATTTTCCACTTTCGTTTCACTAGAAAAATCTTTTTACCATATTATAGAAAATTCGCTCCATATATAAACTGGACCATTATCTGCTTTATTGGAGCAATTACTAATTCACTGATTAATTCAGGCTCGAATGCCGAATTAATAGTGACCTTTTTTAACATTTTATCAACCTACTAATTTTAATAATCTTTAAAGCGAAAATAGAAAGTACGATATAAAAGAATCAAAGCAATAAGTCTTGAGCTAAGCTACATAAAGTGGAATTTTGTATCAACTGTAATTACAAATTTTAAGCGGTTAAAATCACTTATTATCAACTAGTATTTTATTTGTACAAATATTTCTTCACTCGCACTAAATGAAAAAAGTCCAATTTTCCATCAAGCATACGATAATACAGCTCGAAATAAACAAGTACTATATAACGCATTTGTACACTCATTATCATTTAAATGTTTACTTCACAAGGCAGATGTTATTATTAAAAGCGGTTTTATTGGTGAACCAAAAATCACGTGAAAAGTATCAAAAAATATTATAAAAATTTAACTAAGTTGATTTTAACTTTATATATATGAACAACAAAAGGTATATTCTTAATGTAATAATATATTTTTAAAAACTTTAGTTTAAAATAGAGAAATTTACAATTCAAAGTGGATTTGAATAATCCGCCGCTTTTGTTAACTTTTAAAATGATATGAGTTTATCTTAAACCATGGGAGAATTAATGCTTTGAAATAATATTTTTTATTTTGAAACCGAATAATATTATTTATATATTTTGATTGCTCTGTGGGGAATATTTGCTAATTATACTTCAATTATGAATAATTTCTTGAAGTATTTAACAGAGGAATTTGTTATTTAAATCACATTTAAATTGAATATTTATCTACTGTAAATTTAAAAAAATTTTACTTTCAGTGTTTCAAATGATCATATATATAAATTAGTATTAGAATCATACAACAAATATATAAGTAAGCTACTTTATCTTAAATTTTAATGGAATTTAAATGCGGTACATAAATACATATAGTACTTTTAGAGTAGCTTAGATTGTATGTACATAATTTCGCCATACATTCTTTGGATTAGATGTACGATAGCAGTTGTAGAATCAGGTGCAATGTAGTAATGTTCTAATGATGTGTGTCATTAATTTTGTAATGCAAAGTTTAAAAAAAGTATGTTTTTAGCAACTACAGAAAATATATAATGATACCGTATAATAATAATATAAAGTGTATATGTCGATTAAATCCTGTTTATCAAATAGAATCCTAAATCAATCAAATTAACCTTAAAATTGTTTAAAAGTGTTGTAATAAGTATTATAATATCCGATACTATTACCCGAGGGAATTTGTGTTGAAAGGTTATATACGACTAAACTGATTTTCCTTTATTATTAGCGTTTGTCGGTGAAATGTGGTTGGAAACCCAATTTCGATTTCAACTGCTTCATAGTAGTATTATGTAAGCTTAGTTATTTGAACTTGCAATTTGCTTTCAAAAATGGAGTTATAAAGTATTTAATTTGTGACTTGTTCCAGACATTTGAATCATTCGTGCCTTAGTAATGAAACTAAACGTACAAGCACTCATACCTACTATTTTATTGAAGATAATAATTTCTGGCAGTACAAACGCTTCCACTAATAACCGAAGAATTATTGAGAGTCAGAGTTTAGGGCGGCCTTGCTTCTATGCCCTGGGGGCTTGATTCTCTTAGTGGATTACCGTGAGCGAGGCCCTATGGACACCTGGAGCTGAGGCCAGTGGAACTATGCAGCTGTGAGCCGCTGGTCCCGAGTGCCAGCCTGCCGGCATCCATATTCTATTGCATGTGCCTTTAAAGCTTGATATTTCGCCTTAAAATCTGTACTTTGAGGGAGAATTGCGAGCTGCGAGGAGAAAGGCCAGGCTGGCGACAGACAGAAAAAGCTCGGGGCAGGAAAATATGCGCGCGAGGGCCGCGGGGGGGAGGAAGCCCCTCGACAATCGTCGGAGCTCATTTGAAATTTTTCGTCGGCATCACGCTGACGCGCCCTCGCGGCGCTCGCTCGCAGGGCCGCGGGGCACGTGGAATCCGAAATGGGATCCGGCGCCGCTCCCTCCTTCCCTCTCGCTCCGCCGGCCGCCGCGCCGGCCCGACCCTCGCTCTCCTTTGCATGTAATTTTTCCCCTCCGAGCGCCACGTACGTATCAACACGCGATATCGTTTTCAGTAGAAATATAGAGTGACGTCTCTAGCGCGCGAGGGTGATATCACACGCGTCGCTTGCACTGATCCCGCGGCCGAGCCCACCGTTGTAAATGACACCGGCGCGCCCCCCGCGCGCCTTGTCAATTCATGTTGCTGAGTAATCACTACCAATAATTACGATTATGTCGCAGAGTCATTCCATTTAATCGCCCTGTCGCGCCGCCTAATTTCCTTGAAAAATTGCTAAAGATGTCGTCCGGGCCGATGGGACAGGGGCGCCCGAGGCGCAATTAAAATCGGCTCTCCGCAGGCTTGGCATAGCTCGAGGTATCTCGGGCGTCATCTATCGGCTGGTCTTCGGTCCCTCCGTCTCCGCGCCGAATCGCATTTCTCCTCGGCTCGGCGCTTTCGCCATGGGACTCTGACCCGCAATCCCGCGCCCCACTCGTATATATATAAATGCACACGGGCGCGTCAACCGGCGCACACGGCCGCGCGCTTTATACGCTCCTTCCTTCTTTCGTGACGCGGGTGCGGTATATATATATACACACCTGGGCGGAGCCGCGAAACAATGGGCTTTCTTCCACCACCCCCACCCCGCAAGCCACCGGCCGCCGCCCCTGCCCCGCGCGCGCACGAGAAGTTTTTACGGCTTTCCGTTCAATGTCTTTTACGGCTTTTCTAAGGAACGCAGGGTTAGCCGGGCGGCGGCGGCGGCCCCGCGGAGGGCGGAGAAAAAACGCCCGGGCCATTCGATTGCTCGGGCGGCTGAAAGGCTTTGCGACTGTTGGGCGATTCGCGGAAAAAAATTTAAGGCCCGCCGACCCCCCCCACTCCCGGCGAGCGAGCACCGCCGCGGGTGACCGGGCGCGCGTATACCTTCGGTCGGTAAATTATTCGGAAGATTGGCCAAATATTTCAGGCGACGGCGGTGCGGAGGCCTGGAGCTGCCTGAGCCGCCCGCAGCGTGTTTACCAAATTGTTTGCGCGTAAAACGAGGGACGCGCGCGCGCGCGCGTCACCCAAGCATCCGGGCCGATCGCGCCCCAGAATTCTCTGCGAGGGCTCGCCCGACTCGCGCCCCCTACCGCCGGCCCCGGGGAAAAATCCATTAGTGCCGAATTCGCGGCCCCTGGGGAATGCGTGACGCTGTCTGTGATGGGGCCAAACAGTGCACCCAATGCGATCCAGATTCCTTCCTCGGGGCTTGATTATCAATCGCGTGGACACTGGGCTTTATAATTATAGTTGAGCTGTATACAATGACACGCTAGGTGTCGCGCCGATAATTACGCTGACGAAGGGTCCTTGTGTCATCAGTGATTTCCGATAGCTTTTTATTCGATAATGAGCCATTCGTCGGTACGCGTACTCGTCACGCAGGGCATTCATGAAACTTTCATGACGAGTGCTGTAATTTCCTAAGCTGGCCGCTAAATGATGATATCCCTTTACGAGGGCACTCGCATTAAACGGAGCTTTGGTCCTTAGGCAAATAACGCACGAGGTCGAAATGTGGTTCGGCAGGAAGGGGCGCCCCTCGCAATTATAAAGAATTTATGCAGGGACGTTAGAGTTGGAAAGGAGCGATTCCTTTAATCGGCATTGCCATCCGAATCGATTGCACAACTTATACTGGCGGCCGCGCAGAAGCCGGAAGCCGTCTCACGTTCCCCCAAGATTTGCGTGCGACCGCGGATATCGCATTATCGTCGCGCCTTCGTAAACTCGGCTCTCATGGCGCATACGAAGGGCCCTTTTCTCCTTCGTTAACCGCGGGATCGCTAGTTTGCCTCCCGCGGGACTGCGCCCCATATTCTCGCACGCATAGAGAGCGGAGGGCAACTGAATTTTTATCTTGGGAGCTTTTGAGAAGTACCTTTACTACCAAATCCCGCGCGAGCATGCGACTAAAAGTCAGATTTAGCCTAACGTATATGCACCCTATTTTCGATGCGTGTCGTTGGCGCGCAGTTATCGTCGAAAACAAACCTGCAGTCGACTTCTGTATTATACATACAAAAGTTGCCGTGACCTGAGGGTACGGAGCAATAAATAAATAATTGCGCAAGTTAGAGCGGGTCTGAATAGTTATGACCCCTTAAAAGCCATTAGAAGTTGGATATTTGTTTAAAATGTTAAATGATCAATTAAATCCGAGCGCGGACTGATATTTCATACAAGGAGGTCCATTGTAATTTCTCCGCGAGACTTATAAGGTTTTGCCTCGATGTGGCTTCTGCCCCGACAAAATGCAAAACTTTCAATTTTGTTGTATCGCGTACACGTAAAACCTTTTTATTTGAGCAAAAACAAAAAGCGTAGCGACCATATTTAAATTTCTATGATAATGATATGTTAATGGCGTATTCTTGAGTAAATTCAGCAGAACGGGGGCAGGGATGTACGCTTTATAGAATAAATTATAACGCCGTTTAACGGATTCGTGCCCGGAATATTTAAAAAGCATAATACGTATCGAAATCTTATTGCAAATGAAGTCGCATAAAGTGTCTAATTAACAACGGTCCGATCGGAAAAATTTATCATCAGCTCCAGCGGATCCCCCTGATAATTTTGCAGGAAGGAGGGGGGGGCCGTAGCGCAGCGCTGCCGCGGCCGTTGCGTAAAATAATCAAGCCGGATCTACTTAGCCGCGGTGTAACTTGGAAGCCCATCGAGTCGGCCCTTTAATTATCGCCCCGCGGGAGGCATCTTGAATTTCAACAACAAGGATACTCTCCGCGGCAAGTGGAACTCGTTCCCCCCGGAGAAATGCCGGGGTCGGTCGGCGCCCCCGGGAAGCAATACCCTAATCGAACCCCGAGCGAGATCGATCACCGGCCGCGGGACAATCAATAAAAATACCCGGGGAATAAAAGTAGGCGCGCAGTAAAACAGTGGGGCTCGGCCCTGCCCGGCAGCACTCGGCGAATCGACTGCGGTCCGAGGAAAATCAACTCGCGAAAAAAAAAAAAAAACGGGTTGGTTGCAAATGCTTTAATGGTTACACTGGTGCGTTTTTCGGTATTTTCCCTCTTTAGCAAATTAGTGAAGCCGCGAATAAATAAATTGCAGTTTTAGGAATAAGCGCACGGCACAGTAGCACATATATATACTGCTAATGAATTATAACGAATGGCTGTAAAGATATTACGCATGAGCATTGCAAAATGCGATGAAATATTTTAGGGCGGAGTAACACAGCGGTGAAGTTTTAAGCGGCTCAGTTCGGTCCCAGGCTTCGCTCCTCTTCAGCAGAGTATAATCGTACCATAATGTGAGGGATAAAATGTATGGTTAAAATTGACGATGTTAAACAACGACTCAAATTTATAACTTTGGAATGTTTATTTGTTTCGCTCAAGAGAGCAGAGAGGCTTATGCACTCGGGCGAGCATGAAATTCTCAGTAGGTCCTTTGCGTTAACCAATTACCTAAGTACCGATTCACCGAGTTTCTGGTCTCCACAAAGGACAAATACTCTTTCGCTTGCACTTCAAAGACTCTTTTCGCAGAAATCCCGGTCACTTGAAATCAGTAAAACGTCATTGATTCATTACCGGAGGCAAGGAAACGCGGGCCCGAGGACAATTGAAAGCCCTCGCCGGGGAGATAAATCCGGGCGAAACAAATAATCGATCGGGGGCCGCGACGCCCGGGGCCCGGGCTAATTACGTCGGCGGCATCCCCACCTGCCCAGGCGACTATTAATTGCCGTCGTAACTGGGCGGCTTGTTTGCCTAGTTATCAAGATCCGGGCGGAACCGCGGCTCCCCGGGCAGAGACGGTCGGCTCTCTGCTGTTTAGCCGCGCCTTTGCCGCGGTCACGTCCCCGACCCCCCTGAAATTTTAATTGCTATTTCGAGCGCGCGGATCGACGCAGACCCATCGGAGATTTCCGGGTTGGGCGCGGCTCAAAACTCGGGTTTAGCGTTTAATTGGCCAGCTGTTGGCTCGCCGAGGGCCATGAATAAATGCAGGTCTCGCGCGGCCAGGGCTGCGCGCGAGGCCCGCCGAGGCGAAGGGCCGGTTAATAATGAAAAATTGTCGCTCAACGTGCCCGCGCCCGCGCCCCTCGAGAGATTTATTCGAAAATGAAAGTGCCCACCCCGGTGCGCGCACACACCGGCTCTTTATCTATTTATACTACACGCGGGTTTACTCAAAATTCATCGTGATTTTCAATTTGCGCTCTCCCCCGTGCACTTTACTTCCCGCGCGAGAAAATCTATATTGCGGATTATATATGACGCGCGTGGACAAAGTGAAGATTATGGAAAGCCTCTCGTTGTATTAAAATGTATCAGGGTGGTTTTTCACGCGGATACAGAGCACCCGATGTGCGGATAGATTCCGGATTTATGCGAGCAAAACAATAACGACGTCTTTTTCTGTAAAATATATATCTGCATGTATTACATGTAGACGATCTTAAAAGCATAATTTTCACATTTTTACCGTCTTGTTCTCTTCATATTTTTCATATAATTCTGCTCTTATTTAATTTTAAACTCTGTGGATTTTTTACTTTCGTACTTGGATTTGGAGTTTACCAATAATCAATTAAAATAAAAGATTACAAATAATCTCTTACAGTATCCGACCTGAAAAGCCATTGCTTTTTCATTTACACGCTTCACGAAAGGCCACGGTACAAAAATAAGCCGTTTTAATGATTACATTCGCATTAACTATTTAATGGGGATGTAGGTACGTGTGAACCACACGGTCGAACATTTACAAAACGAGCTTTCATGCTTGGCTTTGAAGAAAACCTACAGCTTAGGAGATTTTCGCTTTTGGCCAGGTGTGCAGAAAGACGCCATCAACACGAGGAGGCGAATGGCCGGCTGTCGAATCCGTCAGAAAGATAGCCAGGAAATTTATTAAGAACTGGTAGTGGGAAGAATAAAAGTGTCGTTACACGGCGTTGTTCGACAGGGCGCCTGGGGCGACAAAAAGGCCAGACAAAGCTGTACAGGCTGACTGGCAGACAGGCCGGGCACTACATTATCGCCCGTCAACTACAAACAGGGCCGAAGGGTAAAAAGACAGGCAGCCAACTAATCCATCTGATTCCCCGACAGATCCATCAAGCTCCGGAAAATCGAATTCGCGATCCGCGCGAGTCGTCATCGGGCCGGGTTTTCCGCGCCGGCCGGCCGGACGGGGGACCGGCTCCTCTGTATCGACCGGGGCGCGGCATCTTCGTCTCCGCGTGGGTGGGCCGAAAACGCGAGGCACTCGGCCGGGGCCGCGCGATAAATCCCCGGCTAATGCGCCCGGGCCCTGCCCTTGAGTTTTATTCGCGGCCCCGCTGGATTAACGATCGCCGCCTCGTTAAAGCCTCGGGGCCGCTGAATTATACGCGGGCCAGTCGCCGTGGGGGCGGGATCCGGTTTAAACTTTATGTACCCGCCGATGATTGATCGCGGATCGGCCGAATCGGCCGCGGGCGGGACACTCGGCGCTTCCGTTCCGAGTGGCCGGCTCCTCCGGGGGAATATGGACGGCTTTTGTAGTTTTAAGGCCGCGCCGCCGTGGCTCGTGATAAATTGATCGGGGCCCCTGATCGCGGCCAATCGTTTCGAGCGGGAAACTTTTATTTATGAGCCGCTCCGCACCTCCTGGCCTTATGCGCCCACTCCTACCCATCAATGATACACTGACTCTTGCACTTGCTTCGGAGCCTTCATGTCGCCGTGTAATAGCATAGAAAGTTTTACTCAAGTACATAACCAACTCAATGTGCATGCTCTCTACGTACCTATAGCACAAAGGATGTTTCATGTTTTATATATCTATCGCATCTTATATGCGAGCACGCTTTATACACTTCGGTCAAGAAAAATATATGTCAATCTCGAGATTCGCATTGCTTCGTATACATGTATATGTATTTATAAAGTACAATCACACTGCCAGAAATTAAGTCAAGTCGTCGTATAATTGGCATTCATACAGTAATATAGATTTTACAATGTTTTTATAACTTATTGAAAAAAGTTAAAGAAATCTTAGGTACATTACTAACTTTCTTGAACGATAGCGTCACTGGATTATCACCACGCTTACCATATTAATCATATAATCACGTTCCAACTGTAACTTTTTAACTTCAACTATGTGGACTTGATGCTTTAAAGTTTTCAAAATCTTTCCTTTGCAATATTCATTATGTTCCGTATAGCACAAAACCGTACATCAAGAATCTCGCCACGTCAACACCTCCACAGTTATTTTCAGTACCAAGCCCAACGTAAAGTACTATCAGCAGAGCGCGCGCCGAGCAAGCCAGCATCCCGGCCACCTATAATATAAATCAGGGGGCGCGATCGCGGACGATGTCGCTCGGTAATTGGCATTTGTTAATTTGGCCCGGCTCGGCAAGTGTCGCCTGTCCCCCCTGGACTGTCCCGAGGCGGCGCCTGCCGAAGATGGAAATCGGATTGGCGCGGCTCTCAAGTTTTGTTTCGCGGCTGCAGGAAACTTTGGCGCCCCCGATCCCGGGGTCCAATAGAAAGGCTTTTCGAATTATTCAATATTCTCAATATAATTCCATTTGGGGTGTACGCGCGGATCGACCGCGGCGCCACCTCACGGGGCTTTTTGCCTGCACCGCTCCCCCGTCGATTCAATGACGCGAGCGAGTTCCCCCGAGCTTCTTGCCAAAGTAAACATTGGCGAGGGGGTGGGGGATTGATATAACCGAGCCGCGCGGCTCTTGACAAACTCGTGCTTATAATTGGCGATCCGCCGGGAGGACCGCAGCCGCGCGGCGGTATAAATCACGTGGCTAATCCTTTTCGGGGAATCTGTCCCGCGCGGCCCCGTCGCTTAACACGCAATAAAGCTCGCGGGCCCCTTGATCGCGTTATAACACACCGGGGGCGGCTTATTGTTTGGACGCGCGCGCGCGATCCCGCGGCAATATCGCCGGGCGTATAAATGCCGCCTCCTTGCGGTCGACGCTTATATTAGCCGAGGGCCCGGGATCCCGGGCCGGCGAGCCCCGCGCGCACAAAGCGCAAATTACCCCGGACGCCGCTGCAGCCTCGCCCGCCTCGATAACTGTATCTTAATTAAGGCGCTTGACCCAATTTCCACTGCACATACTTCAGCCGAGGACGCTGGGCGGGGAGATAAGTCCATCTCGATGCGCCACTCGCGATATCTCGGAGGGAGTAATCGACTCGCGGCCGGGGCAGGCCGCGGACGAGTAAACCTTCCCTGCGAGCTGCGTGTCTTAAGCGCGAAAAAAAATCTCGGCGGGATTATCTCGCGCACACGCTAACTCTACCCAAGTGCGCGGATCCGTTCAATCGAGCTGTACCGCAGGCGCACACACACACACGCAGGAGTATACTACTAGGTTTTTATGTACGTCCATAGAAACGTAGGAGATGGAGTAACGCTGTTTTCGGCTGGCTCGCTGTTGCTACTCTGATAAATCATCGAGTTTTAGTGGGTGGTCAGTTTCACTACCCTCCAACTGTTCACTTGCTGAAACAATTTCAAGGACGCTTTCTTTGTTTGCCGAATATGTATTTTCAACAGAGATTGAGGATACCCCTTGTGCGGGCAAGTTTCTTCTGGGTACTTAACCTCTCTGAAAATATCTACCAATTCTCTATCTTAGTCCTTTGTTTTTCCATAAAATAAGTATTAATTAAGGGATACAGGGTAACAATGTTATCCAATGTAATTGTTCAAAAGTACTCTCGTATTAAATAACCGACCAAAAGTTTTCGTAAAGCTTCCACAAAACGAAGCTGTTAATCCCGAGTTTCGTCATTTCTTTTTAGCAAACTCGGGCTCCTCAGATTTTGGATAAAATCCAAGAGCCAGTGGTCCGTTTACACTGCAAGTTTTACTGTACTCTCAATTTAAAAATGGTCGAATTCACCTTCGCCAGGGTTTATTTTTCCTTTCTTTACAGTTATATTATAAATTACAGAGTTTTCTTTTCGGTGAGCCTCGGTTAACAATTTAATTGCTAATAACGCATACCGACTTATTTCGAATACTCGTGTAGTATAGCGCAAACCCTTGGTAAAATAAACAAGGAATATCAACTATCCAATCGAGCGCCGTTCGTCACGCAGTTTGCACTCCGACGCCCGGATCAGTATCGCCCCGCGCCGGGGGAATTAACTGAAAGTAAACTGTTCATTTAATCGGCTCTAAAAGTTCGATCAGCCCTTTCTACCCGCTGGAGTGAAAATTAGCTCTTGGGCTCTCCTTCCGGATCGCCTGCCGCCACGTAATTCTATTTCGCGAGCGTCCTCGCAGCGAGACGCGATACGCCCTGGCCTCTCCTCGCGCTCGAGTCACTGGTTTTACGAGTGGATGATGAGATGGCGGGCGCGCCCCGTGTCAACGTGGGTTCCGCGCGCGGTTTTCCACGGCGCACGTGCCTTATGGCAGAGCCGCGTGAGCTCCCGAGGGCTGCAGCTGCAACGTCTTCCTCCCTCTTTTTTCGCCTCTGCGAAAGGTGCAGCTGAGCGCCTCGGCACGAGTCTCCTCGAGTCCGTCGGACATAATGAGAGAGATGAAAAATACGCGAGCGGGCGTAAAAAGTTTTGCCATTAAATTTATCATTGGTAGAAAGGTACATTTTGCGTATTATTCTGCGCAAAATAAACCAAGCGATTTAACTGTGACGCTTTTTTGAAAATCCTATTTTCAAGTATGCGTTTTGGTTAATTTTATCCAACTAATTTATACGCTTTAAATTTATGTCCACATTTGCATATGAACTCATATTATTTATACGTTATAATGATATAAGATAATACATTAAGTTTTGTTTTAAACAAGATATCAAAAATATTACAATATTAACAGTAAATTAGATGAAGATAGAGCAATTGTCTATATTTAATTGAATTTATTATAAAAAATGTTATTATTTCCATATATTTATGTATATAAATTACATGTATATAAAGTTACCTACAATAAAAACATAAAATTCTACAGAAATCATAAAACTGGTTCAAAATAAGGGAAGTTGTGTAAGAAATTAAAGTTTATGCAACATTATTTTTCAACCTATAGAAAGAAATCATAAAATAATGAACTACAAAAACAACAAAACTACGAAACAGTCTATCATGAAATAGGAAACTACAAAGAAAAATAAATAATTGTTAATTACGTTATTGAAATGTAGTATAAAAAATAGGCTTAATCAGCAAATTAACACTACTAATGGTGAGGTAACAGTTGATAAAATTTTATTGACATCCTCAACTTTTGTAAAGTAGATAAATGCATGTCCACTACCTAACTTATCTCATCTGCGACAAAACCATACCTATGAAACATAAAATATAAAAATTTAACAAACTACTTATAAAATGTAATTTTTCATATTTATAAAAATTAGATTTACAATTTGATCTATAAATAAAAATTTTAGTTATTAAATATTATAAAATAAGCTCAAAACAAATATGTTTATAAAATAAATACACCTACTGACAAAATGTTTTGAACAAATGATCGTTACAAATATCATTAGTTACATTTCCTACACTTCAAATGAATCAGTGGAATCACTTATATTTTGTAATGACCCTGTAAATCTATCAGATAAATCAGATTTATTTTAATTGTACATTTAAAACAAGAATTTTTATTTAAGTAATTAAAAATACCAGACCTAGTGGTACTTGAAATTTAAATTTTTTATCATTATAGCTTAAAATCTTATTTGCAAGTTGAAAATTATTGGGTTTTTCATCTTCATCACTTGAACACATAATATCATCATTAATTTTCATAGAAATATGAATGTCATATTTTCAAGATTAAACCAATCAAATTCAAAATTGTTTTCTGACAAATAACTTAATGCTGCCTGTTAAAGAATATTTTATTTTTATTTATGAACTAATATATTAAAAATTGGTATATTCATCAGCACGATATTAACAATACCAGTGGTGTAGAGTACTTCTCTTAAGCTAAAATAGTATTTTTTACTTTATACCCTGTGTCTTATATATTAAATTCTGAAACGTAGTAATTCTCTTTTAATATGAGGATTTTCTGGATTTAAATCAACAGCTTTCTTTAAATAACTTTCTGCTAATCTATATTTCTGCAAATATTTATTGAATTAATAATTTTTAGAAAATAATTAAATGCAAAAAATTCTATATTTCATTTATAGAAATAATGTGTCAGGAAAATTACTTTTAATCTGAAAGAAGCCTTTCCAGCTCTCATATATGCTATTAATAAATATTTAGTTTTCCTAGATTGTTGTATTACATGCTCAGCATCTACCAATACTCTGAAAAATATTTCCAGTTTATTATTCTATATAGATTTTAATTATAATAAATAAAATATATTAAAGTAATCCTTATAATACAGGCTCAGTTATTCTTACATAACAATAACTACGATTAAGATAATGATGATAATCATTAATTTTAGAAGTAATAGCCTTTGTGAAGCACTTTACTACTATAATTAAATTATTATTTAAAACTGCTCTCACTTCTTCTGCTACATTAATTTTTGTTCTATTCAAATTATTCTAAAAAAGGAGGTATTATAATACAATCATTTTTCACAAATTTTTATTTACCATTTCTGCAATTAGTTTCTTGAAATCAATGCTGTCTTTATTGCTCATTTTTAAGCAAATAACTTTCACAACTTCTAATCCTATGTATTTAGAAATAAAATCAATGTTTACAACTATTATGTAATTTACTTTGTGATACTTTATATAATTATTTCTATTTTATTTAAATTTATTTTGAAAATTTGTTTACAATATCACATTTTTTAATACTATTTTATTGACATAAATTTCAAATTACTAGAGATTTCTCAGCATTAATTTTTATAAATATATTAATCTTTATTTGTATAATGTAGACTCAAATGTAGACTTAAAATGATTATTATTAAAATCTGTTTATTAAATTCTATACATTAATTACTTTTCAAAAATGTCGTATTATCATTTTCCGGTTAAAACTATAAAACAAACTTGAAATTTCTACGACACTTATCAATGCATTCCAACAAAACAAAACATCAGACAACGAATTTCAATGAGAAACGTTATTCACCTAACCTAGCTTAACCTTCCAGTTGCAGTGCAAACGTTATATATTCTATCTTCGTTAGTATAATCGAACTTCAAATGTTTTTATTACAAACAGAATCTTTTAACAAGATTTTATAAGATCATTGCGAGGATCATTGAAACATTTATGTTTCAAAGCCCTTTTTAAAGCCTTCTAAAATCAGTCACAATTACAAATTTAAGTCTGGTCTAGTTATCTCTAAGTATGATGTTTACAGACATGCACGGTTTACAAATACAAATTTATGTCTAGTTCTCAACAGCTCTTTATTTACATGTAATATATAATTACTTTTTATACATGGAATTAATAAAAATGTAACTATAATTTGCTTGTTTATCTCGTTGTTTATTTTAGCATGTATATTGTTATCAATTTTTAATAAAGTTAAATTATAACCTGGCAGTAATCAACTTAATCAATAATAACAATCAACTTAAGATAAAATTTTATTTTGCAGAAATTCAATGTTTTGAAATCATCAAGGTGAAAACAGTACAAAATGCTAATTCAAAATTGATTATAATAGAAACGAAAAGAATTGTTATTTCTTATGTCAAAAATGAAATTGATTAAATCAGATTATCTTCTTTTAAGTTGCAATGTTTTCAAATATGCACACGATGTATTTTGGTGAATTGAAGTTTAGTGTTAATAATGAATTGTATGTAATTATTCTTAAAGACTCGTTTAAATTATGTTTACAATCTTCTACATAGAAAAAAGATTTAAAACGAATAATAACATGTAATATAGTGAAAAGACGATAGATATATATTTTATATCTATGTAACTAGAAAAAAATCCCAGAAAAGTAAAATATAGAAAAACCATATTTCTTACTATATGGATTAATTTAAATAATTATAATGAATAAGTAACTATTCATAAAAATTAAATGTTCTAGAATCAATTATTACTGGTTAGATTTATATTTGAAATGGAAACGTTTTATGAGGACTGGTATTGTATTTCAAGCAAAATTAGAAGTAAATAAAATTGATATTTAAAAACAAGAATTTAAACATATTCCATAACTAATTATTTATACACACAATCTTTTCAATTTTTAATTGACATGTTTATATGGAAAAAATTATTTTATATATTGCTTCGTTACAATATTTATTTCCCTACACCAAAAAATTGAATTGAATTTCTACTTTTTAATCCATAATTTTCTATTAAGTAATTAAATGCCAGATGATTGTTTCTTACTTGAAGTTGAGTATATTAATATTTTTTATAGATATAATACTCATTATCGTATTTAATCGTATTATTATACGCAAATAATGTTTTAATATTAATACAGTAAAACTTTTCTAAAGGAAAGAAGATATAGGTCAACTATATCAGGTTAAGTTAATACGTATTCGAATCTAGACGCTTGAAACGATTTTTCCTGCGACGAACTTTATATGTACTGTAATAAGTCTCCGTAGATACACGTGCAGATACATGCATACTAGGGCGGAGATTCACTCTACTTTATATGTCGTCGTATAGCATCCTGTTCTTTTTTTTTACCCTTCTTTTGCCAGTACCGTATCCACGCGAAATTGTGGCCGTTTCGCAAGACTTTTTGCGCATCGAAGAAGGTAAGGATGAAAGAGAGGAGAAAATCTTCTTTTGTCTATCTTATATCTCAGAGATGCTTGCGTACTAAATGTCCCGGTTAAGCCTATATTTATTTCACATTGTTCTCTCTTATTTTCTTGAACATGAAAAATTAATGGTCGTAGAGGGTGAATGAACAATGAGAAAAATTGTAGTAATTTAAGTACTGAATTTCGTTTACTTTATGCAAACAAATTTACAATATTTTTACCCTGTACAGATTTCAGTAATATGAGACTGGAAGAAAATCTCTGGCTATAATTCCCTTTTTATTAAATTTGAAATTGAAATTCCATCTTTTTGGCTACAACTTATGTACATAAAATTAACTGTTTACAATTTCTTCTAAACCACATGGTACACATTTATAAAGAGATTTTATCATAAATTAGAAACTTTTAGCGATACTTCATTTTTGATCAGTTGTACAATATAAATTAACTTTGTGCCATTATCACTCTAGCGCGCTTGGGTTTTATAATCGTTAGCAATGAAATAGCAGTAAAAGTTATTTTGTAGATCGATTGCGATGGTGCACAGTTTCGGGAAGCAAATGCTTCGCTTTGAAAGTAACGATAGGTGCTCATGATCGTTTGTCTTGATTTCTCTGTGTATATGCGCGCATTCTCTTCGATGTTTTCTCGGATCAACCCCTCTCTCCCCCGGCGCCTCCTCACTCTCTCTTTTATTAGACGCCGTGTCTTCTGCTTAGGCCGAGGTACAATATTCCTCGGCATCCTGCAACTTTTCATTCTGTACGATCCGGTCATTTCGCCCTCGTCTCTATTTTTCCCCCTTTTTCCCTTTTGTCCTTCGCTCACTTTCTCATTTTCCTTTTTACACGCGCCGGGTAGACAGCGCGGCGAAAGATTCAGTACGAAACTTTTGTGCCGCGCATAAAGAAAGGCATACTTGACGTTTTTAATTAATTTCCCAGTCACGCAAGGGCATTAAATAAATTGTCACGTGCGCTAATCATTTAACGGACCGTAGGGAAAAACACCAGCCAGCCATTATTTAAAACCTCAATACCATTAGCCACGGAGCAAGTGTTAGCCAATTCGGATGATCAAAATTTCACCATTCCGCAGTCAGGCCACCGAGTGTGCATATATACTCAGGGCAGGCCGAGGTGGAGGTGGCAACTTAAGCCAGTGAATTAATAAATTGAAAGTTTATTAGGTTAGGTTAGTCGCGCGACTGCCGAATATCGAGAGACCTATAGGCGGTCGCTGCCCTCGAGTATTTAAAACTCGAAGCACTATGTGTACATGTACACGACGGCGGGATGGCGTCGGAGAAAAACTCGAGGCATTCTTCCGAATTCTCCCCCCCGGGCCAGCGGCTCTGCGAGGACATAGCTCGCCGTTGCAGCGGCGGGCCGAATATTACATTCCTGAAGGCCCGAACCCGCCCTTCCCGCGTCGACCCTCCCCCAGGCCAGGGGGGAATGGAGCGGCGAGTGTCTCGCGGTAATTGACGTCATTCGGAGAAATTTCATTTAGCGCTTGCGAGGCTGGGGCGCCCACCGGCGCGCGTCCCGCTTGATTAGAAGTGGCCAGGGCGATCGGCCGCCGCCGGACCCTCGGGCCGCCCGAACAGCCGGCTGCGCCGAGTGTTTTATCGCCGGATTATCCGAGATTGTTTTGAGGCGCCGCGGAGGTTAATTGGCTGCGAGGGCCCAGCCGGCCCGGACGCAAATGGCTCGGTGATTGTCGCCGGGAGACGCGACGAAAGTATACACACAGCGCCGGGACTTTCCGCGCGCGCCCCCGTCCTCGTTATCTCTCGGAAATCGTGTTTGAGATAGCGCCCGCCTCGCCGCTACTCTTCTTCGCGTGTCGTGCCCTCGACGATGCATCGGGGGCTTTAATTTTGTATGCGCTTCCCGGGAAACAGAATAGTTGTCTGCACCGAGGCGGTTCAATTATACCGATATACAAGAAGAATTTACCGAGCTAGAGCGTCATAACTTATTATTTCAATGGTTTTCACTACGTTTTTTCCGCGAATGCATTCGTGTGTTACGAAAACGACTTGCGGTGGGCGCGAGCAGATGTTTTGAACGATCCCGGGTGAGTCATTTGCTGTAAGTAGCGGCGAGAGAGTTTGGGAATCTTCGTGCGATAGACCTGCAGCACCAATGGAGTACTGGTGGATCTGCCCCTTTTATGCATCAATGGACATCCGCTCGGAGCGAGGGTATAGCACGGATTCATATTCCTGCACGGGTGCGCGCGTGGCGAGAGACGAGTCTTAGTCCTCGGAGCCCTAAATTTGAAAGCAAAGCCCTGATTGAATCTGAATTTTAGTGACCGGCGGTCAAACTCCAACTATCGCCGATCCGCGGTATGACTGTCTCCCCTCTTCTGCAGCGACGTCCTCATTGGTTGCTCAAGAAGGGAGGAGATAAGCCGTTGCTCTTCTCGCGCGCTGACACGTGCATTCCGCGAATGCCATCTGTACCATATTTATTTTTGTGGTATATTTTCTAAAATCGATCCAATAAACATATTAATACAGTATTATTTGTAAAAGTATGTATTGGAACAGATTACATATTTATAGATTTTAAATAAAAACTTAGATTGTTAGGAGCAGCCAATGAAATAAGGTATCGATAAATTTATTTTTCTTCCATTATTTAATCTGATATGTGTAAAATATGCTTGATAAAATTTATTACTGAAAAGTTTTCATTTTTTTTTTAATTTTGAGCGCGCTATATTTAAACGGTAGTAAAAGACCCAGCTTATTTACTATTATATAGAATTTCTAGCATTAATCAATAATTATTGATATAGCCCGCGTGCTTTAGGCTTTTAGGCTTTCAGGCTTTTATATTAAAGTCGCGCAGACTTCAGTCGCAGTAAGTTTAAATTAAAGGAATCTTTTTATCAAGGCGCAGTGCACAATTGCAAAGGCTCCGCGACGCCAGCCCGACGCATACATATCGAAACGCGGGGGCGGCGCGCGGGGAGGCCATAAAAAGCGAGCCACTCTCCGAAATAAGAGTTGAAAAGCAAAAACTCTTAGGCGCCGCTCTGGGGCTGCAGCGGGCCAATAAAAAAATAGTTACCGCGGGTGTTCCCGGCGGGCGGGCAGGCCTCGGGCCAGGTAAGCCCAAGCGTCCGGGGATAGCCCCGCAGTCACTTTAACTTTGAGCTTTAAACTCACTTCATTGACTTTCCTTGCCACCTTATTAAAATTCAATAGCGGCCACCGCCGCGCCGGCTGCCGCTTCCGCTGCACCCGCGGCTTTCCAATACGCCGAGCGGCCCCTCGTCGGGGGCATAAAGATAAAATCACACGGGCGCGTGTGCACGCGCGCCCCGCGGCCGTGTGGGTGTGGCGCAGGGACGCGCGGGATGCGCCCCGAGCCCCGCGAGCTTAAGCCAACGTTCCTAAGATAAATCGCTCTCGTTCTTGCCTGCCCGAGCGTATCGCTCCTATCTATACGCGGTGTATTATGTGCGATGCGCCTCGCCTGCCGCGCCGCGTCTTTTTCCCGTCGGCGGCGACGCCAAACTCCGCGCTCGCGGGCCCCGCCGCTCCTTTGCGCCCGATTTTCCGTAATTTCAGGTATATTCTGGCACGTGGAATGACTGATTGCCGCGCCGGCCCGACTCTTACCTCCCAGTGGCCGCCCCCGCGCTTCTTACGCGCGCAGACTATTCCTCTTGCCGATGCACGATCTCTGGGATATAATCCTTAAATCATCGCTCCTGTTTTAGCGATTCGAATGTGAGAGCCCAGGCATATGCGCGGGAAAAATTACTTTTTAAACTTATGGCTTCTTTACGTTCCTGTGTTTGCAATACGGTACGTTCTATCCACAAGCGAATAACTGTAGTTATTTAACGGAAGTCTAATTAAGATACATATTCTATCAAACGAACATTAAAAACTCAACTTCCAATTGAATGTGTATATATACACACATATGGACTTGAGATTCGATATAAGATTTATTCGAGGGTAATGCTATCTTGGAACAACGTCCACCGCCGATACAACTTCCAATCTAAATTTATTTTAAAACAATAATACTATACAACGGTATACTGCCTGTCTTCCAAGGCAGTTAATCTTGTCCTCGGAGGAAATCGAAATAGCCGTACAGGAGATGATAAGACATCCGCTCTGTGTTTATCTCCAGTTCATTTATCTTTACGCAAAAAGTCATCTTTTCCAACTCGTAACGTTCCTTCTATCTTTCGATCAGCTGATTCTCAACCCTTAAAGCGCGCACCCGGAGCCGGGAATCGAGGATCCGTCAGTCGCGTAGCTCCTTTTGCCAACCCCCGCGGGGTCGAAACTCTTTGATAACATTGTCGCACTCCTTATCCACGGCGCGCGCATTTCGCGCCTGTGATGGACTCGCATTCATAGATTTAGTAACCGCCTCCCTGATAGGTTTGGCGCGAAGAACATTTTTTCCCGTCAACTGCGTTTTCGTGCACCCCGCAGGCATGTGGTTAGCGCTACACGTACATAATCTACCTGTTTTTATCAGCCTCGCGCTATTTGGCTTCGCTGCGTTGACTTTAATAACGTTTCTCCATAGCACGCACGGAATGCAATATTGCGAGAGAAGGGAATTCGATTGTTTTGCGGCACAAGCACAGATTAAAACTGAAAATTGTAACGGGAATGATGAGCCCGCGTTCAACAGCAATTTCGATGTGCGAATGATAGCATTATAATTTTCCGAAATGTGCGAAGGAGAGGGGGAAGTAAACTAGGTGCCTGCGTAGAGGAAGGACTCGCTGTCTTTTGCCTGACGCTCAGCCTACGGATCGGACGCATCCTACATGAGAACGGTGATAAGGTGACACGACACAGTCGAATTAAGGAAGGCATAAGAAAATAAAAGAAGAAGGAAAAAGAATATAACAAGAATATCTTTATATGAACAAGAAAGCCAGCATCACCAATAGCTGCACCGTTGCGATCATCGTCTCGAGGGACGCAGTCCCCAGCACGGCTGAAACGAGCCGTCGCAAACGCCCCGAAGCACGGCCGACTACATCTCCGAGCTCACTTGCAACGCGTCTTGAAGCACGGCCCACTACCTCACCTGCAACAACGGAAATCTCCAGCATCGCCCCCGACCTCAGCAGTAGGGACGAATTAAACGCGAGTCGACATCGATGTGAGTATTAAAGAATACCGCGATAGTAATCCTCACGTTCACGCATCTTAAATGATTGGAATTAAATTTATATACTAGCAGCGAAATCTTCAGAGAATCGCGACGAAGCGCGGGTTATCATTAGTACGGTAGTGAAATTCACCTAAAATAAATGCATTACATGCTTTGCTTTTTACTATAAATTACTTTAAATTTATTGTACATCCTTACAAAATGTATCGGAATGCGCCGCTAGTTTGATGGCAATATTACAATTAAAATGAATTACGACGAAAAGTTGCAATTTATTAGAAAATCATTATTTTTTCTGCTTGTAAATATATGGTAGTGAATTGAATTATTTAGAGTTTATTAAAGTATAACAATGAGTGTCAGAATATGTGTTTGATCAGTCCGAAATTGTTTGATAATTAATCAAATTTATTATATTATTCATTGGACAAATCAATTTGCATTAACAATGTGCTATTTTCCTATACCAATTATTTTGTTGAATAGTTATTGCACACAAGCCACTGCATATGTAAATATACTCGTATACTCATTACATGATGATTTGATGAAGACAATGAGGTGACGACATAATTCTTTCTAAATAATCAATCAAATAATAATTGAAAACGATAAAAAGAAGCCAAAATATTAAAATGGGAAATAAATACTATACAGTTATCATATTATGGTGTATAAATTGTACTGCAACGTTCAAAGGTGAACATTATGTAATAGCACAGTCAGGTGAATTTTTACAAAATAAAGCTGAATCGATTTCTCGACGTCTAAACTTCACCTAGTCGTTTTGAATCTTAAAAGCAGCATTGTAAGTGAGAATTTTGCTTTTCCGGTTCCCACAGGATTTTTTCCAACATTCTGTCACCGTGTAAGGAGTTGTTTTTGATGCATGGTGATTTTCCTAAGCAGGTGAGCGGCATTAATAAACGAACTCAGCTGAATGAAGCTCTGGCCCTTTACGGCACAAATCCGTCATCCGCTTTTGAATGATTGACGCGTGGCGCACGAGTTTGCGAACTCGGCTGCAATTATTAATGCTCAACTTGCCCGCGAGTTGATAAAACGATGCGAAAAAGTTTTTATTGCTGCTTAACAAAGTTTTTATCTCTCAACCCAATGAGTATTCTTTTCTTCCTCTCATTATGGCACCTTTGTTATTTGCCAAGCTCTAAAGTATACAGGCATAGTATGGGCGAGTCAAAAAGTTAAGGGGCGCGAAGAAAATTCGTGAGAACAATACTCGGGCTATTGTAAATGTGAGGGGAAACGCGCCGTTTGCAGTTGAATTGGATTTATTAGAAAAATGAAATCTGGCAATCGGTGGAAATGTACAGTGCCCAATATTTTTCTTACATAGAGAAAAAAAGTTACACCGGTCGCTGTATGTTACAAATTGTTCCAATTAAATAATTGTAGGCAGCGCGAATTGTCGATATTTATTCGATAAAACAAATAACCTGCTGCTTGCGAATCACGTTTCCAATATCCTACTGAAAAATCCAATTTTTCTCAAGAACACAGTGGAGGAAAGGTAGGCGTCAGGTGTACCGCGGGTGACCGTACCATGCATACGTAAGAAGTAAACAAGTTCGTAGATTCGCGAAGTGGCTAGAAAAGCGGGAAGCCTTACTACCCCGGCACTCTTTATCTACAGTATCTTCTTTTGGTAGCAACAATGGGTATAAAGTCGCTACAAATACCTTAGATTTGGAAAATCGAAGTAGTTTGCAGCATAACAATATTACGAGATATCCCGACAAAAATGACATAAATTCTACTGAAAATACCTTGGATTTCATTCGTTATACAAAGAACAATTTATATTTAAAATATTATTTAAAATATAGTCATTATTAATTATGTACATTTATCTTTAGAAAATTTCTTAGCTTGCAGCGATGTCCTTTACCATGTAATAAATCGATATAATAATTTAATATTGAAACTGTAACGTATAACCTAAACTACTGCTTCAAGCAAACTGAGTATAATGTTAGAGTTCACTATAGCTAGCTAATTATTTGAATATATTACGTTTCACAAATTACATACATATTTTATTGAATTTATAAATGTTAATAATACCGAATATTATTAATTTTACCATGAAATATTTTAAAATTCTTAAAATAATTAACTTTCTACATTCATGAAAATCACGCAACACAGTCGAAAGGATTCATTTTAGTTAACAAATCAATGCTTTATTGTTTGCGCTATAACTCCACTGTATGATTACAAATGTGCTACGTTGTGATTGTACTGTGGATTACAAATGTAGCTTAATATAAGCGTTGCCGCTTGTAGTAAATTTAGATAATATTTATTATCTAGAAAATATTGTTGTTTAAATTATGCAATATAAAAATCTTTTTCAGTGCAGTTGTTTTTACCGAATGCAAGACGGATATAAATGTAAGAAAAGGCGCTGCTAGTTATTTGCGATTCCTGAGGGAAGAAAGGGTCGAGAGTTTGCCACTGTTCGTGTTGGATAAAAAGGCGCATTTGAAATTGGGTTGCACCCTCGCGAATCCATCGGAGATTCGCGACATTAGCCGCTCCGGCTCAGATCAGACGTAGGGTCGACCTGAGTTGTAAGTAGGTCTTGCAGACCTTGCTCCTTTGTAAAGAAGACCATCCCCCCATGCACGAGAAATGTTGATTCCTCGTGGTCGACAGACATTGCAGCCCGCAAAACTCGTCACCTTTTGGGAAACCTCGGAAAATTCGAGAGCACCGAGCTGCTTTAGTTGGCGTAGCAGCTCACGCTTTCCGCGAAACTTGGGGTAGGGGATAAAGATCGGCAGCGATCAAGCCTGCCTCGGACAAAAGGATTTACTTCTGTTTTTGTATGCCCAGCAGATAGGCAAGCGTGACGTCTCACCTGCTGCATTTATATTTCTCTTTGCCTCACGGCATATTTCAAACGCCTATTTTCTAAAACCAAATGCCCCTAGTTTCCAACTTTATATACAACTCCTATCCTACCCTGTTCCTAACGCTAAGCTGATCTGTTTTTAACATATAAAGTCGTTAAGGGATTACTTGTTTCCGAACGACTTTCATGGTCGCGTACATATTATTAATTAAATTGTAATTCTCGACTTGCGGATGTAGCATCTTACCAGAGTAGTTTCTGAAACACATCGGGGAAAATCAAGCGGGCCGAACCGAAGTGGCTTTAGCTGAAGGCGAACATCGCATTAATTCAGGGTGGGCTCGCTGATCCCCCGCGTTACACGGCCGATTCCCGGGGCGAAAGCGGCCGCTTCGCTCAGACAAATATCTCTTTCGCCGGGGGGGTGGGGGATACACTTCCGGGGCTCGCAGCATCGGGGCTTTTTAAAGAAGCTCTCCGGCGTGGGCGCGCGCGCGCGCAAAGTGCAAAGAGATTCCTCGGGTGGCGTTACACGCGGCCGGGGGGGGAGCGCCAGAGACAAGTTGCGCGCGGTCGGAAGGGAGGGCCGGGCGGCGCACCTGCTGGAAATTTTTATCTTCGGGCTCTTATCCGAGTGCGAAGGCGCGACGCGCGCGATTCCCTCCTTTATTTATTGGCCGGGGGCCGGCGCGCGGCTCGTATCTTCCCCGAGACAGCTCGGTTACTGCCGCCTCGAGTAATCGCTCATCGGCCGAGCCCCGCCCAGCCCCTGCGGCATTTTTACAGGCGCCCGCGGCAAGCCTTGGCCGCCCGATCCCCGGCCGATTGATGAACTCGTTGCGCGCGGCCCCCGCGATAATAAACCCAATGCAAATGCCCGGCTCGCCCTGGGAATAATTTATGCTCGGCCCCGGGCCCCTGAGTGACAGGGGAAAGCTTTCCTCCCGGGCCAACTACTTCTGCTGTTTGGCCCGCCGGATTTTCCATGCAAATGCCTCTTTATTTTTTATATAACTCGATTCTTCACGGAGCATTTGTTTTCAATCGGCCGTGGCCCGGATAATGTTGTCTTGATGTATAGCGGATACGCATTACCATAGAATGCTTTCATTTGGGAATCAATTTGCCCCGTATTTTTCCGTCCTGCCTCTTTTTTTTATCCTGCCTTCAAACATGACTAATGGTCGCCGATGCTTTTGATTTAATCTTTCTAACGAGTTTGCGCGGCGCATGCAGCGTAAACACCGTTTGTTCTCCTGCGCGCATTAAATTTTACAAGTTTTTAATACAGGTATTTATGAGGGAGTTTACTTCGCCGCCTCTTGATATCGCAACGAAAAATAAGGGACGCCGCTGCAAAAAGAGTCGAGTTAATTACTCTTCATGATCTCGTATATACTAGTTCGCGTGCCGAGTATCTCGCAACTCGCTGAGATTAATCGAAAGGTGTTAACTTAATTAAGAAACTTACTAAACTCCTGGGCAACGTACAACTCGTTTAAGCTGGCGTATCTACTCACCTGAAACAAAAAGAGGAAATACTTGATAAATTGTAGTGTATAAGATTGTAGTAGATCGAGAGTGGAATTGTAACTATTTGCAAAAAAGGCTTTTATCCTACACTTTTAAAAATATAAAATCCGAGCTTTTCGAGCTCTATGGATATATAAAGCACCAGAAAGCTTTATCATTTTGCTGAAAGTTCCATATCTCGCGACACAATGTCGCCCTTTGTGAACGTACGCGGAATCAAGTGTCAGTACCTTTTGAAAATCACAATTACACCAAGCACACAAAGTCACGCCGCAAAGTTTCACTGATGCACCATTGATTTATAACTGTTGTAAGAATGGATAACGATTCTTTAATGCGATCCGTTGTTACTTAAAAGTAAGCGCGAGCAATACGTGTAATCCCGAATAAAATATCGAAAGCGCTGCATTCGCGGCATTCGGGCAATTCCGCGAGAAATATAGAGCTTTGCAAATAGGAGGAAAATCAGCGAGGATTCTTTCGCGTAATTTACTGTTGCGCGGGGGCCCGGGGCGCCGGTAGCCGGGCGCCCGGCGGGGAGGGGGGGGGGGGAGAAATGACGGGGCAACGGGTATTTGTGTCAGGTCCGCGCAGCTGTGCCCGATTATAGGATTCGCGCGCATCGCCGGTCAGCTGCCGGGGATGAATTATAAAGGCCGTGGCACGCATCCATCGCGTGGCTAGGGCTTGCCGGCGCAAAAATAAAGCATCGGCCCCGCAAAAAGCGCCGGGGCTCCTCCTCGGCCCTCGTTAGTCTTGGGAAAAGCGCCTTTCCGCCGTTGCCTCTTCCTCTTCCTCTTTCGTTTTTCCCTCTCTGCCGCGCGCCCTGGCGCCGCGGCCCCTCTTCCTTTTGCCGGCCCTGCCCCCTTTCATTTTTATATCTGCCACTTTGATGTAGCGCGGAAAAACGAACACCACCCACCATTAGCTTGACGCGCGGGCGCGAGCTATTTTATTTCCCGCAGTTTTATCGCGTTTATCGCGCTCTCGCCGCTCCGCCCGGGCGCTATAGCGCCCCAGCGCTTCTTCCGGCTAATATTTTTACCGGGCCCGCGGACCATTTCCATCTGCCCTATTCAAGACCCTATTGTTATTGATACTCGGGGCTCGAGGTTCGCCAGCCCCGCGGAAGGTTTATAAGGACGAAGCGCAGCATACGCGCCGGTCAGATGCTGCTGACACTTTAATCAACATAATATCTCAATGTGAATTACACGGCAATAACAGTCTTTTTTTTTATTTTAATATGTACGTATAAAGATTTTTTAATTCCCTTATAATTAAATGTATGCAATTTCTTTTTATTTAGAAGATTAATTTATAAATGTATTACTTGAATTTTGTGGCCGTTAATAAATTTTTTATACTTCCCTGCATCGAAATTCATTTCTGCACAAGATTATTACAATAATATTTTTTATACTTATTTCTAGAATTAAATTTCATTTTTATGTTACAGACCTTGATCAAATTCACAGTATTAAATTTAGATGAATAATGAATCAATTTTTAATTCATATATTTTTGTTATTTAAATTTATGTATACAATTTCTCGGATAATTTAAATTGTTATTCTACACGGCAGCATTCATCTTCGGATGCCTCTTTCCTTGCCAATCATGTCTCAAAGACTGAAAAAAAGTATAACAAATGTTAACTTCTTTGTGTTCATTTTATTACAAATTAAATGAGAAATAGAAAGAGAAATTAGTATCAAATAATTTTTCAACCTAAATGAGATAAAAATGTTATCATTTAAGCTTTAAAACATAAAAATTAATAAACTGATACTATTCATCTAAATTTTTTTTGATATTTATAGTATTAGTCATTGTAAACCTTCTCCAAAGTAATATTTTAATATTAACCACGTGAGTGATTTAAGACAAATCTATTAGCCGATTGATCGACTTTTCACGAACTATAACCTAACCGTAAATGCTCTATTCGAGTATCGGGCATTCAAGATTGAATCAAATGTTTACCGGCACCTGGCATTTGGAATTTTTTACAATGTAAGAGCGGCAAGGGCAGCAACTCGCGTCGACGATTATTTAAACAGAAAGGGGCTAATTCGGGAGGCGGCCTCACGCAGGCGCGGCACGCACGTCGGCTTAATGAATTAATCAACAATGGCGCTTGGCAGGCTCAACTCCCTGCGGCACTTCTTTCGAGCGTCCCACTCGAGGCCCGGGCGCCGCGTCATTCTGAACAAATTGTTCGCGGCTCTTGGAAAACTAGTTTAATCAGCGCTTCTTGCGCCCGCCGAGTCCCGAGACTAACTCGGCCCTCCTCGCACCCTATGAAACAATTATGGCAGTCGACCCGGGACGATCTACTCGCGCGTAATTGTCTCCAGGCCGCGCTCAACTTTTCCGTCCGAATCTTTGACGACGCGACTCCTGTTTCGCGAGTGTTTGGACGCGCTCGCGCTTTAACGACGTATATACAAAGGGGAAAGCTGCCCCGGCTTCTCCCCCTTGAGAAAGGGACGCCAGAATCTCTTATGATCACCCGGGTGGGTCGAGGTAGCGACGAGAAGGGGTAATGCCGGAGAAGCTGCTTAATAGGGATCTCCAGGCTAACGCCCGCCGCGCCAGCTGCAAAGCCGACTCTCAATCTTTGACGATCTGCCGAGGTGCTTCTGTTTGATCTACCATCATTTGCTCCAGGAATTATGATAGAATTATTACGCTTTTTATTATTTTGCACTCGCCCTGACTTTCACTAGATTTTCTGCTAATAAAGATAGTATTTGCTGATGAATCTAGACCCTTCTTTTACTTACATATACACGGGTGTACTTATTTCAGTGATGAGTTAAAATTGTTAATGTTCGAATAAATTAACAGTTAGTATATAATGCTTTATTCCCTTCTCTATTCAACTTTATTGTTCTATAAATTTCATTTTAATTACTCGCAAAATTAAAATACATTTTATTAAAATTATTAATTTCTTTAAAAATTATTTCAATGAAACGAGTTCAGTATATTTTATTTTATAATTTTAATTAATACGACTCTCGTATTTTAATAAATTTAATATCTTCAATTATTCAGATCGTTGGATAGTGGAGTTAATACAACTTCTATTATGAGGACATTGTAATAAAGAAATATTATTATTCTTTATTTGATTAAGATGTTATAAAAATAATTTTCTGCAAAATGGTAAGTGGAGAGAACGGAAAGTGAGTATGCGAGGAAAGACTGTAAGCACCCACTACTATAGCACTGAAGAATTCCATGAAACTACCCCAGGTGTCGTAAACCTCTACTCAAGAAAGTTTGCTTACTCAACTTAAAGTATTCAAGCTTAATATGTATCATTTAAATAATTATCAATTTTGTCAGCGCAACTATAAGTATATATTAAATTTATCCTTGAAACTAGCGGAAGATTTTTTTATTTTGAAAAATGAGATAGCTGGTTATATTATGTTAATTAGGTAGATTTTGGACTTTTGCGAATACCATACGATCTTTTTACTGTTAATTATTATATATTAAAGTTAGATTATATCTTTACGAGTTATCTCAATTTTTTTTAATTTATTTCGTTTATAAATAAAATTATTTACATAAGTGTAGTATTGCAATTAATTATCGTTCTTTTGTAATCCTATTTACAGCATATCAGTCATTAAATAATAATGAGGTATTTAAGTCGACTTTACGACAGGAACCGTAAATTGAAATTCTGTCTTTCTTCAACGGGATCGTAGATTATTGACATGCGATTTATTTCACCAACTGCCTTTGACATTTTCCATTTTGTATCCTGAATCAGATATGATTTAGGTATTTTGTAATAAGCCCGTACTTTACAATAGCAATTAAAAATATTTTACGCATTTTAGCTCATGGTAGTGGCTTTTTCCAATTTGTCCGTTTCTTATATATTACGAAATTGATTACTACGAAAAATTTTACGAGTGATTATTACGAAAAATTTTAATTCACAGGAATATTTTCACAGATACACATTTAAAAGCAATCTGAAAATGGAAATCACGTTATCTTTCATACTGTAGACTTTTGTTTGTCCGTCGACTGTTCGAGGCGTCGAGAAGGAAAAGCGCGCGGGTGCGCAGAAGATGGAAAAAATCTCGCGGCCACATAATCGACAGACTGCATTTGGAGTCCCATTTCCACCTCAATAGTTTTCGCCGAAGCGCGCTGATTTACATTCAAGATTTGGGCGGAAGGAGTCGGCGGGTCCGCGGCAAAAGCCCATAAATATGTAGCGAGCCATCGCGGCGCGCAACCAAACATAAATTAACCAAAAGCTCGGCTTCCTGGCGGAGAAAAAAAAAGGAAGCCGGCGCCTTCGGGCTCGCGGGCACCGGCGGCGCAGTCCGCGGGCAAGTGCCGCCCGGAGGCTCGGCCGGGCTAACGACTTTTAATTTATTGTAATTATTTGCGCGCGGCCGCTTGGAATTCCGCGGCGAAGACATCAGTCTCGCTGATCGATCGGCCCCCGGCGATTTATCCCCGCGGCGCTATCGCGCGGATGTGCCGCGCGCGCGAAGAATTATCATATTTTTGCATAATGGAATCAAGCAACACGCCCAATGTGCCGAGAGGCGTAATACATTTACCTGCCGCCCGCTCGGCCGCGCCCCGGCGAAAATAACGAGCTCTCGGTGCCCCGCGGCCCCTTAAGCCGGCAAAACAAAACGCGCCGGCCTCGCCGGCGGCCGGAAGCCAAATTATATATGTACTCGCGACGTTAATCCTGGATTTTTGCGCGGCGGCCGTTAAATTATTGTTCGGCCGGCCTTTTCGGACGCCCTTTGCCGCCCGCGGGAAAAAAAAACCCGGCCCCGTCGCGGATGCTTTGCCCTGCCATGAATTATTTATTAGGAGAAACGGCGCGACGGCCCACTGTGTGCGTGCGGGGGCGCGGGTCACTCTTTTTTTTTCCATCCGCCGAATCGCAGGCGCCGCCGGCGGCTTTTGTTGCCGCCTAATGGCGGAAGGGCGCGGCCCTGTTTCCCCGGATTATCCCTAAACACTGGATCTTTTTGCCGGCCGGCGCTTAATTCAAAATGTACGCTCCTTCTGATTAAGTGGGCCCGCTCGCCAGTTTTTAGCAGCCAAAGTTACAGCTGCAAAGATATATGCGCGTGATTATTTTAAGTGCTTTTGAGTGAGCTCAGCTTTTGTGAGGTGCGCATTACCGTTACAAATGTCGCGTTTTACTCTCATTGTAAGAATTAATTATGTACCGGCTTTTGTATCACTCCAGTTGTAATTTAGATTAAAATGAAGAAAAAAAAAATAATTCGAAAAACAATCGTATTTATTACGGCAAAGCGAGACTTTAAAAGTTGGAAAAATGGTTTAAAAACTTGTAAATTATATAATATCCATGACGTAAATGAATTGTGGCGCTGTGTAGGATGAAAAACTTTTGTGTCCAGTAGCAGGGTAGGCGAGTAACTGTCCAGGGCCGGAAAATCGGCGCAACGGCCGATTCAAAATTCAACAGCAACTCGCAGTGAAAATTAATTGATCGTAACGAGCCAGCGAGTCGCGTGGGCTCCGACGGAAAAATACGGGGACACTTTGAAGTGAGCCGCGGCGGCAAGATGAAATTGCATCTCGAGTGGCGCACGAAGGCGAGCGGGAAAAACGCAATTTACGACATCGACGATGGCTCGGGCCTCTGGGTCAACGCCGCCCGGCGGCTTTTCGCGCGGCCTCTTCGGAAGCCGGGGAAAAAAAAAAGTTTATAAGCGCGCCCGCGCGCAAGACCGTTTCAATTATCGAATTAGGCGCGGCCCCCGTCTTTATATCCTCGAGCGGAGGATTTAATTAAAAGTCCTCGGGGCCGGCAGGGGCGGTTTTTCCCGGGCTTCCTCCGGCCCTTCGCTCCCTTTTTCCCGCCCTTCCTTTTTGTCCAATTAAAGAGATGTATGAAAGACAAGGAAGCTGTCCGCCGGTGGGTATATATGCCCCGGCCGCTTTCGCGCTCTGTAAATTCGCGGCGGACGCGCGACCGCCCGCAAAGGGAATAAGAATCGCGACTAATTGCTCCCGTTTTCCTCGCATTCGATTGCAGATCGGGACGCGATTCAGAAAGGGCTGAAGGTTTCCTTCAATGGTTGTACCCCAGTCCCATAAAAGCCGCAGGCGAGCTCGAAAACAGTCGGGCGCTGCACTTTAAAAAAGTGATGGATGCGGGGCTTGGGGTAAAGCCCTCGAAAAATGATCTACGGCGTCGGGGGATTGGCGCGCCCGGGCGCATTAATGCGGGCTGACCAGGCTTAATATTCGCGGGCAGGCCGCCACTTGCATAAGACGCCTTTAATCTCGGCTGCATCCGATCCGGAGTAAACAGCCGCGGGGAGCTGTGCGCCGACGCGGACCCGCAAGACGGGCCCGGATGCTGTAGACCGATCGGTTATACGCGTCCCTCCGCGATTATTAGTAGGCGCTCTTCGGTGCGTGGGCGGTCCTTTCGCTTCGATTGTTACCCATCGCGCCCCTTCGAGCTCACTGGCAAGGTTTCTTCCTTGGAAAAGCCGCGCCCGAGTTCCCCGGAAACTTGAGGCCGACCCAAGTTTCCCTCCTCGAGCCAATTGAGTGGAGCGTCAAAAAGCCCAAGTTTTGAGAAAAATCCATCTGACATTGTGGAAGGAGAATCTATCGGAGAAACTAGTCAATGCCTTTGTACGGCTGACTAAACGCGTTATCGAACTACTTGGCCCCTATAAATATCTATTTATTTTGCTAAGACCTAGTTTAATCGTTGTATTTATTAAACTCTTGTGCATAAATCGTCTTTGTCGACTACTTTAATTTTATGTAAATTATTGCAACAAGCTAACAATTATAACCTTTGTAATAATGCTTTCTGATATAATATTAACGGTGTTTATTGCTCGTGTGATTTGATAAGACTGCATTTAATCGCATAATAACATTGACTTTCGCAAAATTCTGAATATTTATAGCTCTTGAGTATTGATCAGTTATACGTATACATATCTAATTATATTATGGTTACGATGATGCATGCCCAAAAAATCCACAAAATCTTTTATAAGAATAAGCATATAACATGTAATAGAGTAATTACAATATACTGTCAACTTTAAAAAAGTTCTTATGGTACATGTAAGAATTTTTACTGGAGTAGTATTAACATTTATTATATTTTATTTGTTAAAGTGTATTAATAGGCTTTTAAAGTTTTCAAAAAGTGTCATGTATTTAATCTAAAGTATAACACATTCAGTTGCTGCTGTCTGTTACCTCTCTATTTAAAGTATTTTAATTTTTATAATAGCATTTGTGCTTTTTAATACACTTCCTCTCTCAGTTAATTAATTAAATGTTAAACCGCTTCATAACATGTTTCCAAATATTAATACCATAATTAATAAATTCTGTTATTTTTAAGTTTAAACTTTAGCTAACAGATGTGTCTGCGTGCAGCAGAGAAAAGTTTAATAACAAGATCTGTTCGTACGTTGACAAAACGTGTAGCGATATAGATTGGAACTTTTCACTGGGCAAAAGCGCCCGCACCTGCAACTCCCACTCGACTATCCTCGGTTAATCTAACTCCGAATAAGGACAAGTAGCGCGGATTAAGTCGCCGATGGACGATTATCGTTTACTCGGGGATTTTCCTCCTCGGAGGATCGGCCAAGAATTAGTGTGGAGGATTAGCCAGCTGCGGGCTGATTCTGCATTGACACGTGCCCGGGTAGCGAGTCGCGCTCGGCGCCAGTTTTCAAACAGTCTTACTACTTCTTCGGAAAGACCAGCAACAGAGCTGTTTAGGTATACATTCCGCACCAGCGGCGGGCGGCGCCGCTATATATCTCCAAGCACTAATTGACTGATTTAATGGGCAATTAACCCCCAATAGTCCGATTAGCATCGCAGCGCGTTGTTCAGCGAGCCGCAAGCCATTTCTCATTATCTAATCAAAAATTATAATTGCATGGCACGCGCTTGGCCTTGGTAATAGGGTTGCGCAGCCGATCAACGCTTACCGCGGAGATAATGACTCGTGTAGTTTACAGTTTCGTCCGATAGCATCGGAACGTTTTGGCCGTGGGCGCGGTGCAAGCATTCGACTCTCGAGCGATATTGAACTCGGCCCGTTGAGAAACAACGCCATTTCCCCATGCAGGCCCGCGCGTCATGATGAAAAAAAATGCGCCGTTCCCGAAGAATTGGATGTTTCAATTAGCAGCGGAAAGATAAATTTTGATGGACAAGTCGGGGCGCGATGGGAGTAATTAGTTTGCATCGGGAAACCAATCGAGGCCGCTTTGGATAGACCGGGCGAAGCACGCGTTGCATGATGCGCGCAGGCTCCCCTGAAAAATGACCGGCCGGCGGTCGAGTGAAAAATCCCTAGGCTCCGGGATGGGCGTCCGCGCTTCCACCTCGGACCTCCCTGCACTGGGGAGGCCCGGCCCTGGTGTTAACCGCCCGGAAAAACCGGCCGATCTCTCCGGGTCTCATTCTCCCGCTGATTGGGCGTGGCCGGCCCTTGCCAATTTATGCAGATTGGCGAAGAAAGCCCGGGGCCGCTGCCGGGGCGATCGGTGCGAGTCAAAGCGGGCGGGGCCGCCCGTAATTGAACTACTTCGCGGGCAATTATAAAAACCGCTGACGGCGGACTTGTTAGGCGGGCGGGGCTAATTCGCCCTCCGTCAGCCGGCCGAGGCGCTAATCCGCGACAGGACCTAGGGGGCGGAGTTGAGGGGGCGCACTCAGCATCCGCGCTTATAAATTGATTCGCGGCTCGGGGGCGGCGCGCGCACTCCGCTGCCCCTCTTATTTATCTTCGCCGGCCACCCGCGGCGCTTCCCTACGCGCGCCACCCCGAGCCGCGAGTGTCCGCTCGCGGGCCCCCCGTCACGTGACAAATGGACGCCCCCGCCCTGTCTCGCCCGGCTACTTATACGGCGACCGCGAGCCTTCCTCTCGACCTCCTCCCTCGCTTTAAAATATACGCCCCCAAGGTATAGGTGTATCGCGCGTCCTACCAAGATTGACGGCCACTCGATTGAATGCGACGCCCGCGCGATCTATGATCCTTATCCACGGCCCCACCCCTCGAGAGCTTTATGCAGAATTCCGTCGGACTCTTGAGAAGGCCGCTTTTCAAAGCTCGCCCGAAGAACGGTCTTAGTCCACCGTATATTCAAACCATTCGGTTTTCGTTTGGTTGTGCATACTAATGAAACGATTATAGCACCTACATACGATTTCAGTGTAAAATATTGAAACTAGTACTATTCGATATAGTTTCTTACGATTCTTAAATAAATTTGGTTTGAGATGCTGGATAAGCCATAAGATTTTGTTAACAGAACTTGTAAACCGTAAAATCCTGTATCCGCTCAAGTAAATCCAATTCTGACCTTTCTTCTCAGTTCTTAAGCAGTTGTGTATTAAATTGAAATGACGGACTTTTTATTGTAGATGCAAGGCTGAAGATTGATCTATCAAATAAATATTTCATAAAAATGTTTTCAATTTGTTAATCAAGTACAGTCAATTGGTACAAAATTATTTTCTGTAAATCACGACTTTATCCAAGCAGAAAATTGGCCGTCAATCCAAATCGATCGAAAGGTTACCTGCCGTTTTTGTTAATTTCAGACCTATCAAGGAGTTGTTAGATTCAGTCAGATCAGAGTTCTAAGAGTACGCCAATTACAAGCTCATTCGTTAGTGCAGCCTCTAATTATCAGAGAAAAATACCCTCTAATTGGTTTAAAGGTAAATAATCCGAAATAAGATTATTTCTTCTCATTTTAAAGTGGATTCTTTGGATGAGAAAGAATCCCCTTATCCTTACAGACTGTAAAAGCCGAGATTCGGCCGAGAATCGATGTTCGCGCGCAAAGAAACTTTTCCCAGCGCCTAAGTGAAATAGAATAACGCCCCTAGCGTACGCTCGCGTAATTGCACAATCCAGCAAATAAATCGGGGCGATTCCCGTGAAAAATACCGATTTCCTCGCGCGTCTTCCTTTGCAACTTTTCGGCCGGAGGAATAGACGCCGGTGGAGAAAGCCGGTGGAGAGAGCCAACGCGGCCGACGCGGATGATCCATCCCGCGGCAGGTGCAACGAATGTAAATGGGGGAGGCGATCAGGATCAGGCGCGAAATATCTCGGAGGGAGGGGGGGGGGTGGGGTGGAATCGACCGATTTATTAAGCGGCCCTCCCCTGTATAAATAATAACCGGGCGGACTGTGCATCAAACTTGGCGAGCATAAATCGAGCGGGGCGAGCGCGCGAAGCCTCGCGCCCCCCGTCTATAGCTCATGTTTACTGCTAAGCCCAGATGCGCGCCCTCACGCACTGGCCCCCGGACTAATCTATCGATGCGCGCGTGGTGCCTGCAGCCCGAGTAATTTGGCGCGCCGCCCGCCCACCGCAAGAATATTGACGAGTTGGCTGCCGCGACGTTCCGCCAAGGAACTTCCGCGCTCTGCACTTGGACGCTCGTCGGGCTTTTCCGCCCGGCGCGGATGAGCCCGGGGACCTTTCGGCCCGCGATTATCCAAAGCCGCCCGGGGATGTGCGTGAGGCCACCTGTCCGTGTAATCATGCCCGGATTTTCATCCCGGATTTACCGGAATCTATCTGTCAGGTACTGGGAAGCTATCGAGTGCCAGAATTGGACTCGATCTGCCTCGATCCTATACGTGTGCCCAAGCCTCGATGCCAGTGTGTTCTATCCCCGCGACACACACAGCTGCTTAAGATTATCCGCTGATATTTCTTAAATGGGAAAATAACGACTATTTCCGCTGGAAAACAATAGAGATAAATCTAAATCAATACTAATCACTCTTAAAACTAAAACTTTGAGAAAGGCTTGATAAAAGTCAAAAGTACGAATAAAATACTCAAACAATTTGCTATGTATGAAATTAGGAATTCCTAATATTGAAATGTAATTAAAATTGAAGACATACTCATTAAGCCATTTGCAAATTATCATAATATGATATAGTATAAATTTATAGTATAAAATAAATTAATATTCCTAAAATCAATACATTCACAGCATATTATATAAAATAAAAATCCATAATATCATTTTTTAACCATAATGGAATTATTATTCACTAAAAACTTGCAGTATTCTGTTAAATATATGTACATTATATAGGTGTACATAGTATATCTGTACTTCTCTGTGCATCATAATCAAAATAAACAAATGCATATCTATCGATTCAACTATTGGATTGTAACTGAACTATATACACAAAAGTTTGACTTTGAAGAACTAATATATATAGATGCACGTATAGCGTTAGAGAAGGAGATATTAAAACCCCGCGTAAAAAGAGATATTTTCTTGAAAAAAATTTCGTACTTATTTATGAAAATACTTAAAAGTTTCCCTGTGCTTTTAGCTTTATTAAATATGAATTTTTGAATAAGATAAAAATTTAATAACAATAGAGAAGATTTAATGGAGAAGATAAAAATAATTTAGCTTCAGTTTAAAAAAGATACAATTAAATCACTATTTTGTAGATATGAAACATAAAGAGGTTGTTAAAACAGTTAGTAGCAGTAGATAGTGCTTAAACAGTCAGCAACGTTAGCAGTATACCATCTAGTCATTTTTTTCTACCTAGTAATCAAATATCTATTTGGAATAAAACGTTGGATGAGAGCTGAAGCCTTGTATACCTGCGGGCTATAAGTGTCTGTCGACAGTGCCTTCATCGACGACACTTTGAAGTTCTTGCGAACGAGGCAGCCGAGAAAAATGGACTTGGACCGCGACCTCCCCGATCTCTGAATTATTCGGAATTTTCGTCATTTTGCCGGGCGACGCGTCCCCGTGGAAAATAAGGCCAGTGATTTAAATTATAGAAGGATTAATCACAAATGCTGCTGAATATTCAATGGGGAGGTAGGAAGGAGGGGGCGGCGCATCCCTTTCAATGATTAATCGAGCGAATTGGGCCGGGCATTGAATAAAAAGGGGCGAGGTTGCGCGGGGGCCTTGCGCGTCCGTGGGCCGAGACAAAGCGCGCGCGGGCCAAGGGGACGACGGGCTCGATAAAAAATTCAAGCGCGCGAGCATGAAAAACAGGCGGGGCCGAGCGGTGGGCGGGCGGCGCGGAAAGCGGGAAACATTGATAAAAGGAAGGCGCGGCCGGCAAGGAGGGGGGCGCACTTACCGGGCCGCGGGGCAACCTCGGAATTTTTACAGGGCGCTGAATTATGCCGCGCGGGCCGCGCTTATCAATACGGGCCGCGGCTGAGTTACGCGCGCCCCGCCCATAAATTCAGCCCGCGGGAGATGTATCCGCGCGATCGGGAGGATCCGCACTTATGGCAGTGTGCGCACGGGGCCGGTCTTATCGGCTCACTCTGACGGACGCCCGGGCTTCTTTATCCCGGGGCGTGTCGCGCGGTTTTTACCCGCGGGTTAATAAGCCCCAACGCCCGCGTAAACAGTTTCGATAATGAGCCAGGGGAATAACGAGCTATCGATTTATTCCCGGCATGCTAATTTGTCGCGGGCTCGCATTTATTAAAAGTCCGCGGGCCGTGCGGCCGAAGGGCGGAAGAGACTCGTTAGCACGCCGCGGTACGTTCGACCGATCGACGATCGAGCCGCCCCAGAGATATATCGCTCCCTGCAAACTATCGATCGAGGCTGCTTCGCGTTTTTCCCCGCGCGTATAACTGACTTATGGCTGTAACGGGTTTGATTCCCGCGCGGAGCCGTCGCTGTTCGGTACACGCGGCTTGCGGTTGTCCCGGGAAAAAATGTATTACAGGGCATCACTCTTGTTTCGCATTCATAACGAGTGACCTGAAAACTGCACGAGGTTTCTGTCACTGAGAGGAAAATCTCCGGAGAGTAGCTCAGCTGGCTCTAGTGCAGGGCGTCGCATTATTGACATGTCGGAGACACTGTGAAATAAAATATAATATATATTTGAAAAAAATGGCGCGGACTCGTCTAAAACCCGCGCACGAACGATGCCGTATCCCATAACGCGAATTTAATACACCAAATATAATAATCGTTGAAAACACCGCAGGAGATCGTATAAAAAAAAAAATTCCTCTTTTGACG
Source organism: Sycophaga agraensis (assembly GCA_018906755.1). NCBI lineage: Eukaryota > Metazoa > Arthropoda > Insecta > Hymenoptera > Pteromalidae > Sycophaga > Sycophaga agraensis. The sequence continues at coordinate 109,143 of JACCIE010000045.1, forward strand.
TACCGTTAACAGCGTCGACGCGGCTTACCCCTTTGCACTTGGCGCACATGTAGAACATTGCCCCGCGGCTTAAAACCAACCCGCAGCTCTTGTGAATTCGTTGGCAACGGCACTGAGTGACCCGCAAAACGTCCGACTGCTAGCCCGCTCCCGCCATTTTTAAATATACCGGGATCTCGGGGCGCATTCGCGTCACGATCGCCCGGGCGAGTTGGCCCGCTCCGAAATAACGGAAGAAGCGGGGGGCCGGGAGACGAGCGGGGGTGGGGGCTGATTTAAAATTTGTCCCCGGTTTGGCGCCCGCGGCTCAACGAGCCAACCCCTCGCAAAGTGGGACAAGGGCGCTATCTCCTGGCGCGCGCGCGTACGCCGCACTTTTTTTTCCCCCCCGGCGCTATTTCATGTTCGAGGCGGCGCGGGAGGCTTTTAGCCGGATAATCGGCCGGGACGTTTTCCCGCGAACTTTTCCCAGAGTCTAATTCCCAGGGCGTCCCCTCGTACTTGGCAAATTAAAGAGCGCGGGCCGCGCTTTTTCCCGATATACGCAATCCCGCCGCGGGTCGCTGTTGGCCAAAGTTTCCCCGGGCCCTTCGGCCGACTTTGATTGGATTACCCGGGGCCGAGCCGTCCGACTATCCACTTTTATACTTAGGCCGGTGGTGCGGCTCTGATTTCGAGGCTCGCGCTTCAGACTGGCCGACTGCTTCGTTAGGAGTTAATGTTATTTCACGAGGCTCATTATTTTATTAATTTATTGGCCGACTACTTTAATAGATCTGCTGGGGGCGCCCGATCTTTGCGCCTCGGTGTACCGTTTCGTAAGCTACAGTTTGACGTGCCTTATCGGACAAAAACTTTCGCCAAATAAAATTAATGAGCTCGATTGTCCTGCTCGCTTATCCTGCCAATTAAATTTTTTATTCAATTTATTGCCTTGGTTTAAGGATGAGGCGGCGCACTGAAAAATAAACGCGCAAATTGCCTATAACGCAAATGAGTGTGATTGAATGCAATTTTTGACTTGTAATCTTCGCTTATTACTCGGAAACAATTAAATTGTTTTACCGATTGCCTCGGTACGGAATGATTTTTTACTTCTCGGTTTTGTATCCGTTCATTTATTTTTATTCATTAATTCAGCTTAAGAGAGTATGGATGCGTAAAATAATTGCGAATACAAATGCATAACTATAATATACACACACATATATATATATCGTAACAGCTAAAATAAACAATTATATTTTCCGTTGTTTAATTATCGCATAGATTCATTTTATAGATATTAATATTGATATTTTCAATCTTTTCACTTCTTGCATTATGTATTGATATTTTTTACTTTTTGTTGAGATAAATAAAGCACAATAATTGAATAGTATTATCAATATTTTGAAAAAAGCTTGCTTTTTTACGTGGATAGAGCAGCGGTTGTTTAAGTCATAGAATTTACTTTACAAGGCATTGCTGGAGCTGGGAATTTGAATAAGGCAACCAAGAGTCAAGAGAAACGACTTTGAGCTTTAGATGAACTCTTAAATGGTACAATTAAAGTTTATACAAGTTTCTTCAATAAAATACAAAGAGTTCAAAGTCCACAAAGGAAAGCCGATGATCGATGAATATTACACGGTTAAAACTTTAATCAGGAAAAGTTAATCAAAATAATAGCTATTATTTATAAGTGGCATGTTTACGAATAATAACAAGAATTGTACCCCTCACAGAAAAAAATTCGGTATAGAAAAAAATTGCACATACAATTCATGTCTACTTATACTATTACTTTTAAAAATAAAGATAAGATATATTTTAAATTCTTGCAATAATAAAATTGCTTTCACAATTAAATTTCAACTGCAACTATATATAAATATTTATTGATTTTTTACCTGCTAATCAACGATCACCTATTTTTATTAATACTCTATACTTCAACATGTAACTTTGGTTCTAGTTATCTAATTTTAAGCGAATAGTAACTCGAGATAATTTTAATGATGATATGATAAATGGAAACTCTAAAATATTTTATGCCGAATGAAATAAAAACTTAAAAGCTTGCGTCGAATAAAATTCTTGTTCATGTTCTCCACGTATCCGTTTCAAAGCTTTCAGACTGATTTCATTTAACTTCCAGTGTTGTTAGGAACGTTGATAACTGTCTTATAACTTTCCTTTTAAGAATAAAAGGTTCAACTTCATCAAAATTTACTTTTCGACTCCGCTTAAAGTTTTTACGTTAATACAGTCTTTTACCGAAGGTTTATAAAACGTTGATGTACTGTTCGCTAACATTATAAAATACGTGTTTAACTTCCTCGAATTCAAATTAATTGTATTATTCACAATTAATATTAACTGTTTTTCGTAAAAATAGTGTTATCTTTAAAACTAGCAAATGTTGAAATATTTTCTAAGATAAAGTATCGTTTGCTGGATTATAAAATTTGTGGGTCGTTGAAAATGTTGAGAATACATTAATATATCAAATTAGTAGTTATTCGGTGAAATAAAGAATACTTCCTATATCCTCCTCTTTGTCAATACATTATAAGCATATCATTAAATCTTTTTATACATAGATTGTAGGTTTTAACATACGTGAGTATCTTGAGTATACCAGGTTCTATAAATATGAATGTGACCTGTTTGTCTACAGTTTGTAGACTAACCTTCAAAAAACTTAGACAGATGCAAGATAAAGCATGATGGTACTCTCATTGTCAGATTGATCTGTTATTTATTACTTTTTAATTCAGTTTGAACATAATTATTGTTTGTTGTTACATTTACTCAGATGTTTAATATACTAAACTGTTAGTATAAGGTCATATTTTTCTTTTGATACTTACATCAAAATATGCTTACATTCAAGGATATAGTAAGCATGTAATATATAAAAACGCTTAACTCATAAAACATCAATAATTTATTTTGTGCATAACGCTGTTAACGGTTTAATGGGCGATAAAACTTGCTTTTTCAATATTGTTTCAAGTGAAACATTAGAATACAAACAGATAAAACATTTTTATCCTTCGGTGCGTTCGAGTTTTTTTACATCTACAGGAGAGGATCTGCCTTATACAGCTCATGGGCAAAATAACCCGGTGCAACATGAGCTCATGAAAAGAGCTTTAACACTCCTGCTCGTTTATGCCCGGCCGTAAATATGCTATGTTTGGGCGTTAAATCGACAGATCAAATATTTAGCGGGGTAGAAAACTAAACCGAGCAGGGCATTACAGGAACCTCGGCGGGTCCGCCGCGGCGATAAGAATGATTCGCTTATGATTAAAGAGCGGGGAAAAACGCGGGCGATCTATCTGGCTAAAGATCCGGCGCGGGGGTCGACGCGGCGCCCGGGCAAAAAGGGCCTCGGGATCGATAAGCGCGCAGCAGCCGACTCGAGGACAGCGGGGCGGGGAGGCGAGGGGCAACGGGCGATTACGCGGCTAACGAGGCACCGCAAGTCTAGCGAAAGTTCCGCTCAAAGTCGGATGAGCCCGGGAGGGAGGCGCCGACCGCGGAAAAGACGGCTCGACGTCTTCCCCGGGTAATGTCCGTCCCCGTACGGGCGGCCAAGGGCTTACTCGCGATAATGTTTACCGCGAGGTTTACCGCGCCCTCAACTATATACGCATGCCTCGGTCCAGCTGTCCAAATCTGCTCGTTGCCAGGCCGCGTGACAGATCCGCTCCTATCCCCCCTTACGTGCATAGTTAAGTAGCCAGTGTACGCAGGCTCGTGCGTATTGATGCTGACGGCCTTGCTAACGTATTACCGGCAATGTCCGGATGCACATGATGATTATGGTCATGCTTCTCCTGCACGCGGATTAGACGCGTAGAGACGTGTCTTTTAAGGATAGGTATTCAATTGGCCTGCTACTTTCGCACGTTTAATCGTCATTTTAGAGCGCAGAAATTCTCGTAAACATGCCAGTTTTAACGGATGGCGTGGGATAATGAATATTTTTATACGTTGATTCTGACGATGTTATCTTCAAACTACAGTTGTTTTTCGTCATTTCAAACAGTTGCTCAAATGGCATGTTCCTTAAGTGGATTTGCATAGGACCGACACATGCTTATCTTTACACGGGCGCACAAGCTCGCAAAAATGCCGCGTGGGTTAATCGCCCAGTGGCATATGTACGTGCAGCAAGCAGGAATACTCGTATAGGCGCATGATTCTAGGCTTTCGTGAGACGGACGTGTAACTAAATGAGGCCGTGCGTGTAAATAAGCCACGTTTGTATATTGTAATTGCAAAATAAACACGCAAACTAATTAATGTCCGCCGCAAGCTCGAGTGGAGCGGTCGGCATACGGCCTCGTGCGATATGCTTCGAGCGGATTCGTCCCCACCTGTGCAAGTATGCACATCGCGTGATCCTTGAGAATGTTTTATGAAACATGTAATATCCCCGTAATTTTTGTTCTCTTTGACGGTGCTTTTTCTCCGACTCCCGCCTCCGCGGGACAAGTGGATTTTGATGAGGGAGTAGTGCTGTTATTCCAGCTGACGCAACATTCTACTTGATACATAAAGCTGCTGTTGTTTTAAATTTTTAAAGGGCATCGTGCGCATCGAGCAAAGGATGTCCAGTGAGTATAACGTAAAAGCTCAACAACTTTGTGATTATAGGACGGCGAAACTAGTAGCCGTATAGAAAGCTCACATTGGCGAACTATGCGAATTGTACACTTTATATGAAATGAGGCAGATATGCAGTATGGACTGCGGAGTTCGCAGCCGAAGGCAGTAGTATACCGTCGACTATTGGCTGATGGTATCCAAGCCCGTGAATCATTATCAATAGATTGCAAGTTACGGGAAGAAATTGAAAACTTATGATCTCCTCTCGAAAAGTAGAAGAATAGGGTCTCATTACCATCATCTTAGAATTTTAAAATCAGTCCTTACCTAATATCAGAAAAAGTTTATTGAGAAGACTGTGAATGGATGGAATAGGGTTAATTGCACGTGATACTTTGATGAAATTATTCTGCAAGAAACTTAAGCATAATAAGATCTCAAACTTCACCACAAGTTTGTGTTTCAATAATTTGAGAAAGACTTCTGCAGAGTATTTGTGTAAGAGGTCGTGAAGATTCTTCTTTACATCGTCTTCATACAGGCTTGATATGCAATAATAGATAGAAAGTTTATGTCGATCGATAAAAGATACTCTAACTTCTCTATATATGTACATATTTTAACCACGCATATTGATCTATCTAAAATTTTGAGCATACTTTGGTACATCTCCTTTAATGATGAACTGCTTAAAAACGACCTCAAAACAAGTGTGATTTTGCGACAGATTAAAATTCATGACTATAGTAAAGGTTCACTTCAGTCTAAGCGTTTGATATAACGTATCGATTAGTGCGTATCGATTACATTTGTAATTACGCATTTTAAATTATATACGCGAATCGAATTATTTTAGATAAATAATACTGGCTATACGCATGTAATGAAGTCAAACAATGACAGGTCATTTTGTCGCTTTGAGGAATAATTATCTTTGCTCGTATTACAAGGTAGGTAAGTTAAATAACAGAGCTAACACGAGTCTTGTTTACCTCTATTTTGCGTTCGTAAAACGTTAATTCGTTAATTACAAAACAAGGTCTCGACGAGTGGTGCAAGAAAAAAATGTTGAGACAAAGGAGTGCGAAGGAAAGTAATTAGGAGTACGGAGAAAAGGAGAGTGGACAAGTGGGAGGGACGAGGGTGCGACCGGTGTAAGAAAAGGAGAAAAGCTAGCGAAAGCTCAAGGGCCGGGCCCGTACATTTCTTATGCAAACCGACGGTCCCGCGCACACGTCAACGAATGCGAAAAGCCTCGCGCGCCGGGCAAACACGTACAGTCACTCGGGGCGCGGCGGTGTATTTTCCCTCCGCACCGGGCGATCGCGCGAAGAGCAATCCGCCACCGCTGCGGGGAAAGGAACAACGGCGGCCCGGCCCACGTCTCTTTGTAACGCCGGATTTGCCGATGTTTGCTTTTACAGGGCCGCGGCGGTTCTCCAGGCGAGTTTGCCTGGCTCTTCAGCCCCGACGTCCTCGCGCTCGGGATTTGAGAGTTGGCTAATTCTCGTCCAAGGCGTCCGGATGCTGCTCCCCCTCGCCGCCAGCTACCTTTTTATGTGGCGGATCGGACTTTTAAACTTTATCAGAGTTACGCTTGCGATTGGCGTAGCGCGTAAACCGCGGCTAAGTAGACTCTCGGATGTAAATGGAACGAGGATTGGATTCTAAATTTGTAAATACTGCACTAATGCTTGTTGCGATATGGGTGAAATAAAGTTGTAGCTTAATCTTTGATGAAGTACTCACACTATAGAGGTTAATAAGCCCAAATACATTGCAAGCGATAACATGGTTGGTCGTCGTTACCCAGAATAGATTGAAACTTAAAAAAAATTGCTTGTGGATGTTAATGCTCGCTGAGGAGCTTTCAAAGCAAAAAAAATAAAAAATAAAAATCCTATTCTTTTCTTGTGTCGTAAAAATATTTTAAGAAAGTCTTGTAAAACATTGATTTTTCTCGCCTTATTATCTTTTTGTCAAGTAAGCGTGACTTTATAGCTACTTATCAAAATAGTTAAAATATTATAAATGTAATGTTATCAGTTTTGCTCCTGTTCTATTTGAAATATTACTATGTTGCAATTAATAAACTTTAATTATATAAGTTTTTTAAATATATGGTTTAATTTTGAATAAAATACCCTTACCTCAAATTTGAAGCTTTAAGGTGATACCAGCGTAAAATGGACTTGCGCAGTACACGTTAAATTTACTGAATAAAATTCGTAGCTTAGTTTTATAATTACTAAAAGAAGCGTATGAATTATTTTTCCAAGTTTAATGCGACGTTGTCTTGTTTTAGTACAAATGTTTATTCTTATTAGTTTCTAGAGCAGACAGGTAGATTAGAAAGCGATTTATATTTGCAGTTTAAACAAAAATAAAAACGGATACTCGGGGATATGCGCTGCAATATATTATGGTGGCATATATAGAGAAGTAGATTAAAGATTTAAAGTATTAAACGCACAGTTTAAACGCACGAATAAAATCGCTGAACCACCGGGTTACCATGGCGAAGCGGTAATATTTTGTACGGTAAACAAGACGCAGTTACTAACGGAGATTTCCCTACTTTGATTATAAAGTTCATAATGAAACTCCATCTCGTTCAGTAGAATGTGTACACTGGCGTAACAAATTACATCGAAGTAAGCAGCTCGCAAAAGTACAGGCGGCAAAGGGTGAGCCGCGGGCGAGGCTTGAAAAGCCCCAGGGGTATGGATTTATCCGGGGCGGCCCTTCCGTCAGCGGCGGCCTCGGCGGGGGCGCGCCGGTCGAAGGGGGCGACAGCGGGCGCTGCGCCATTCGAAAGAAGCTTCCGCGCGCGGCGGCACAACACTCGCGGAGCAGTCGGCGCGGGGCGAAAGCGGGTTAAATCGATAAAAGCGCGGGCCGAAAGCTCCCCGCGCGGAGCTTTTGTGCGCCGCGGCCGCCGGCCTACATAAATTGAGCGTGCGCCAGTCCTCCGGCCGCACTCGTCCCGCGCGGAGACGCGGCGAAAGCGCCCGCCGAATAATTCAGCCGCGGCTCTTCCACCCCCCGCCTGGATAAGGAGCCGTAAAAGGGGCCGCCTCCGCCTCCGGGCAAGAGGCGCAATATGAATATGCAAAGCGGCCGCGCGCGGAATTCGGGGGAAATATTAATAAAAAAAAAAACAAAAGGCGGGCCCGGAGATTGAGGCGGTCCGCAAAAAGGGGATCCGACTCGGCCGCGGCGGGACTCTGGATTTTCGCCCGCCGGCCTCGCGCGCTTTTGCTAATTGGCCGCCGAGGGGCCGGCAGTGTCCTCAAATATTATCGATAGGTGTACTTCGGAAATTGCTCTTATCGCCGGACGGCCGTTCGAGCGGCCCGGTAATTACCGGGAGACTCGCCCGGATTTCACAAAGGCTCCGCGAGATTAAAAATAGAGGAGGAGAAGGGGGCTGTTGGCCGGGCGGCGGCCTACACAATAAGCGGAGAGAGCATCGGCGAAATATTTTCATTTCCGCGGGGGGGGAAGAGGCAGCGAGCCCGCGGTAAGACAAAGAGGCCACCGCGCCCGGGCGCAGTCCCTCTTTTGACTCTTGTTTACCTTTATTCTCCCTGGCCAAAGATAACAGCTTAGTTCTCTCTTTGCCTCGTCCCCTCGCGAGTTCCCCCCCTCGCGCGCTCGCCCTTCCCAAATCCGATCAATACTTCATTATGCGACGGGGTCCACCGGCGCGCGCGCTGTTTTTCTTTTTCAATTACCCCAAGTTTTGGAAAGTAATTAGTGGGTGCGCGTCCGCTCTTGAAAACATCGATGGCTCTCGTGGCGCCAGCGGCGTCGTCGCTGCTGCTGCTGCAGTCAGACCTTCTTTTAAGCATCAGCGGGAGCAAAGTTTCCGCCCGCCGAGCATTATATCGTTCCTGTAATTGTGTCACCGACACGCGAGGCCGCGGGAGAAAAAGTCAAATGAAACAATGATTTCGTTGGCGGGGTCGGGCCAAGAAAATATCGGCACTCGAATATCGGGCTTGCTTCACTTTGTATTTATTTGGCCCTGGGATAAAGACGCATAACCCACCCGAGCACGCGTCGTTATATACATAATTGCGAAAACCGAAATTACGTACAATTGCTTATGGCCGTAACTTCGGGGAACAATATTACACAACCGCAATAATAATCCAACATTTAATGACAATGGTGCCAATTTTACGTATCGCAGATTACGTCAAACTACGCCTGCTATATTATTACGTTTTGTATTAATTTCCGCGATACCGCGCGTTAAAGTTCGCGAGATTCCCGATAAAAAGCCGCAAAGCGATTCATCCTGAGCTGTATAAACTTTCAATCGGGGCCAGCTCGCAAATTCGTGCGCATCGATCTCGAGCGTTAAACAAGAAGGACAAACGCGGACGCGAACAATGCCGCACTCGCTAAAAGTAAATGCCGCGTCGGCCTATCGAAACGAAGGCCGGGACTTAAAAATTCCCAACGGGTCCATTTGGCTATGCGCGGGCAGCTGCGCGCCCGGTTGTTGCCCACTTAATATTCCGCGGGTATATTTGCCGGGAATTAACGCGCGCGGCCCGCTCTCGACACCTGGGCGCACCTGCCCTCGCCAGTCGGGCCCCTCGATAAGTCTCGCGGGCGGTGGGGGTAAGGAGCTCCGAGGCCACATCAAGGACTCATTCTTCACGCGCAGTTAAATCGCCCGGGCCCCTTTTTCCCCGCGCCGGGCTTTGCCCCTCATAAGTTACCGGCCGCGCGCATCGCCAAGGAGCTGGTCGCGGAGGGATTTGTCCACGTCGACCGCCGTCCAGTCGACGGGGAAAAATTCGCCCCAGGGATTTGCCTCTACGGCTCTGTCTTTTTTTTATACCCGGGCCCTCCCCATGCGTCATATAGTTGGGAGAAGGAGCGGCCGGCTGCGGCTAATGCCGGGGCTCGCTACCGATGGCCCATTGTAATGAGCCCCGGGAGTGACGGCCCGTTGACGGCCCATCAGCAAGGCAGATGTGGGAGGTGAACTGGGGCGCGATGGTTTTGTTGGAAAAATCGCTTTGAAGTTCCTACCTGCTTTTATTCGCCTCTCGCCTGCGGTTCCTATACTCCAAAATAGTTTTTCCTCGTTGCTACTTTGTTGCTCACTTTTTTTCCTAACTGACTGCGGATTAATTGTAGCATTTACTACACTTACAAGAATAATCTACTAAAGTTTCGTATAAAAGGTTTTAAAAGTCATTGTGTTGGGCTACAATTCACGACATCATCAATATGAGTCTTATAAACATGCAAAATACGAGTTTACAACAATCGCAATCAGTATAGTGAATTTTACTGTTCTTTTACAATCAAGAGTAGTCTAGAGAAATCCATTGTGCTTTTATCTCGAATATTATTGATTAAATCATATATTACAAGAACATATTGTTTTTTTCATTTAATTATAAAAATGTAGTATCGTCTATTTTTATAAATCTATCGCGATTTTTCATATATTATATACATAAAGAAATAAATACTTGAGGGATTAAAAAAGTGGTCTTAACATATACCATTTAGTACGCCTACAAATAGCAATAATCTGATATCTGCTTTATGTCTAAGTAGATGTAAATACATCAATAAAACCTGTAAACATTTGAGTCGATATTCGTCGCTTCAGTGTTTACAATGGAGCGTCTGAAACAGACATAATGCTCTCGAGAGGATCTGCACGTGACATTACTTAGCATACCATTTTTCATTATGTAATTTTAACTCTAATAGTATTTAAATATAGCCCATTCATTATTACGACATTGCATACTAAAATTTTGATTCACTGCGTGTCATTCATAATACATATAAGGTCTATACGTTAGTATCGATCGAAACTTCAGTACTGCAAATTCTTATTCTTACATTATTCGTTAAATTTTTGAAAAGAAACTTTAGCTTTGTTTTGAATAAACAACCTTATTATGGAGAAATAATAAAAATTTACCTTCACAAAAATATAATATATACCACCATTAAGTAAATATACGATGAACTCTAATACTTCTCTTAGAATATATGTAAAAATTTTCTAATTATAAATTTTTTGTCATCTTTCGTATACTGCATAATTGCATAATTATAACGTATATATTCAAGCGATATATATGACCACTTGAAAAAAAAACGATTAATTCGTATAAAATTAATTAATAATTTCCACTTCATTAAGGTTTATTACTTCGCGCCTATACTTTATCACCCACTTCATTTTGGGAGGGCGTCGGCGACATGTACGGGGGAACTTTTGAAAACACGGCCCGACAATTAATCTTGAGGGCAAAGCAAATTTTAATAAATAATGCCACGTGGGCTAAGAGTTGTCGGGGCATTTTGAGGTCAATTGGCCCATTTCTTTTGGGCAGAGCCAGCGTTTTGGACGGCCTCCAGAGAATACGACACTTTTTTTTCGAGCCCGTGCGCTACGTCGCGCTCTCCTTGCGCCCCGGCGGGGCGAACTCCAACAGAAACTTTTTAACCCAGTGAACCACCTATTTTTAGCATAACAGTAAATAAGTCGGAGGACTTTTTTGCCGAGGCGGGCGCGCGTGCGCGCTTCGCTGCACCATTCAGGCATCGAGTGAAAAGTTGCGAAATTTCGCTTCGAAAGTTAAACTGCTCATTGAATCCGTGTCGGTAATTTGGCCCCCTTCTTTCTCCCGGCGGCCCAGTCCAAGTTTCCCAAATTTTTCATAATAATGGATATCCGAGCGACGGGCGGGTCCCGCCGGGCGGCGCATCAGCCAGACCGAAGCAGCAATTGCTCGATAAACCCCGCGAGACCGCGCGACTTGCCTGTCTCGGTCGCGCAATTACAAGCGGCCGTTGGCTGGAATTTGTTTAATCCCAGCTGGAGAATAGTTGGCTTGCATATCTCGGCGCATTGTTATCGCCGGGGGTCCAGCTCAAGCTTCGCCGGACAGCATTAAAAGCACGCGCAAGCTGTCCGGCCTAGTGGCCACAAGATCCCCGGCACAAAAACTTAAGCGGCGGCGGCCAGGAAAAAAGCCGACCGCGGTGCTAATCCCTCCCCTCCCCGGATTCCCGGGGCTTGGCAAAGTGGCCGGCTGCGCTCGCGCTCATCTCCCGGGCGCGTCCGCAATCGAGCGGCTCGAGACGCGGCGCATCAACAATTCAGAAAGGCCGCGCGCCAAGGCGAGCCGCAGCATCCGCCGGCTGCGCGACCTTGCCCCCACTCCGCCACCCCATTAAATTTTCACGCTCGACGAGTGGCTGTCGCGCGACCCGCGGAAAAAGCCGCGCGCGTTTCAGACGCAAACGGCGCCATTGCACGGCTTGGGCCGATTACTTCTTGATAAGTCGCGCAGCCAAGGCGCGGGCCACGTTTGACTGTGCTACCGCGTTAGAGTGCAGCCGCCCTGTGTATGTAATACCCCCGTGTGCACTGGCTCGGGATTGAGGCGATTCCGCCCTTCCGGCGATAAGGGAAGGAATGCCTTTTCCCTGGCCAGAACAATGTCATTCGGCCCTCACCCCGTGTACCAGTCCAAAGAACAGATTTTATATATAAAGCCTGGTGGATGTGGCGTGAGCTGGAATTCACGACCAGTAGTACAAATCACGCATAGTCAGGCGAGTGTCAGCCTTTTCTCACTTCCTTTCTAATCTGCTTCCCAATCAACTAACCCAGCCCAACCTAACCCAACTAGAATGCAGTTGAGAGGAATTGCGCATTAATTTTGCAATATGCAATAAAGTTGAGCTTGGCAATTTGCTACCTAGCGAAAAATTCCAGTAAAGAAGATTTTTTAAGTCCGAGGTACGATGTTACGTTATGTACAACACTCTTCACGGTATAAAAAGGTTTAGCTCGAGAGAAACAATTTACCGTCCCTATATCCCCGAGAAAGTTGAAGGTAACATGTTTAAACTTTGCTAACGACGCAGACAGTATATACCGGTATATAATACGAGCTATATGAGCATCAAGTGCAACACAATTTTGTTCCTGGAAGACGCGCACGTAGATATCTTCTTTTTGTAACCGGATCGCATTGTAAATGTGTTTTTCAACTTTTTCCTACTCCTCGAAAAGTCGTATCTTCCAAATTGTTAAACATTGCGGCTTTTCTAAAGGCAATACTATTACCATTGCAATAACAGTAAGGATCGCGGAAGCATCACACGCGCGGGAAGCAACAAGATCTGCTCGCTAGAAATAAAAAACAGCAGGTCCACGGCGACATTTCTCAGAAGCAGACAGAAAAAACAGGCTTGAGTCGAGAAATATATTTATTCAGTGCACTCTTATTGAAACAAATACTACCTAAGATCTCTACATCGAAGCATCTTTCGCTGGACTTGCGACACTCATCAATCGTGATCCCAAATCTCATGAATGCCTAATGCAAACCGCTCGAGGAGAGTAAGGAACAACGCCCACGAAAACAGCCTCCTGTCCCAGCAGAATAAAGGAGCGCGCGTTAATCCTGGGGTCACCTAGAGTACCATTCGAGCTCCTCGATTATACGCACTCGAGTAGTCGTATCAATTTGCCCCCGTCAGGCTTTTGATTTACAGCTTCGTTAATGACATAATGAAATCCTCCTGGAGAAGTCGCTGTATCGATCGCGAAGACACCCGTGTCCGGAGAAATTGCCACAATCAGGAGTTGGAGAGGCGGGGTCAGGAGGGGAGGAGCATGGATTCTTGTTAAAGGCGCTGCGACGCGAAGGGGGGTAAAGTCCACAGGCGGTTCTGCGCAGACGACTTTCCCAACGAACGTCCTATCGGACTGGCACGTACGCATCGATAATTGCGGTTGGTGACATTGTAGATACGACAGGGAGCGAGAAGCATTATTTCCGACATAAATGTATCGTTGTTAGCACTGGTGAAAATTTAAACGAGCGTCTGATCAATTTATCGTTAGAATTCAATATAAACAAAATTATTTTTTACATTTTTACCTCTAGTCAAATTCAAATTTAATCTGATAAATAAGTAAACTTATCGTAGTTTCTTTATGTTAAAGATTAATTATAATAGAATTTAAAAATTATGTAATGTAATTTTACTTAATAATTTTGCTTAAATAAAATAATGTTATATCAAACTTGACGTTTTGTAAGCAGATTTTACAATATACAACATTTGGGGTAACAAGCTGACGTTATTATGTAAGAAAAATATATAGTTGCAACTTAAAAAGTTAATACTTAATGACCCCTTAATCAAGTGAGAAATAAAAGTCCACATTGTCGCTTCACTTCTATCCGTTGTCTTGGTTTATCTCTCTTGATAAATCTTGACACATTTCTTTATACCAGATGTATATGTATTAGACTGTTGATATTGCAAATTTACGAGTAATTGATTATATGATCCACTTAGCGTAATGGACTTACCATGGAAACTATTAAGACCTGCAAGGTTTGTTTAATTTATATATTGATTGTAAATAAATGATAAATTTCCGAAGAGGCCTCTTCAGTTGCTTAACGTGTACTTCAGTTTGGATACATAGTATGAGCAAAGTACGACCAAAGTACCTTTGAAACATTATCTTTGAAACAAAACGAATGAGAATGCCGCAAATACTGCAATATGGAAATATCTGAAATAACGACCCTCGTGAAACAGCAGACGCAATCAGAGAAGTTGAACAAAGATTGTACGAAGGAGTGGGTGCTTCATTTACATCGGGCAAAGGGCATATTACACACGCGAAACACGCGTAATATTGCAATTCCAGGATCAACACAGCGCGCACCTGCGTCAGGTGCAATCATCCCGGGGAGGGCGGCAGTCAAACGGCGCGGGCCGCGTGTGCTGGGGAAAATCAATTTTCTTAAGTTGGGCTGTTAACTTAATTATACTGCGGCGCAATCGCGGAGAACGCGCGGCTAATAACTCCGAGAGCCCCGGGCCGGCGGCCTTTTCTGCCGCGGGGTCGGACCAAGGAGCCGGAGGGCCGTATCGACCGTAGCGCCCGGGCCCTCGGCTTATTAATTTAAAAGTCCGGCCATACGTGGCCGCGCAACCGGATCCGGCCCGCCGCCCCGGGGAAAAACGGCAAATGAAAAGTCTAATTGAAGCACCGGCGCGGTTGTGTGTTCGAAAAACTTTGCGCAACAGTCGGTGGAGATGCGCGCATCGCACAACCCGTGACTCGGTTACAGACCGGTGCAGGGACGCGCGCGCGCGCTGTACTGCCCTGGCTCCCCTTTTAATGGAATATATAATTTCACCTCGCGGTCTTTTTCGAGAGCGGACTTTTTTCGCCCACACAAAGGCGGCTCCATTATGCTAAAAAGGACCCGTCGCCGCGCCCTTCTTCCTGTTGTATTCGACATAATTTAAATAATCCTAAGCCATAATCAGCTTGCCGCGCGCGACACTGACCAAGCAATTAAATGAAGAACCTGCCGCCCACCAGACAACTAACTAATTAATCAACGAATTAGCGACTGCGGTCTCTTTTAAATTGACCTTTCAATATACGGATGCTGTATGTGGGCACAGTATAACCCGGTATCTTTCGTAGAAAATGATCAAGCTCGATCAGTCTCCATGGTAATTTTTCACAAAAATTCTGGTCTAAATGAGAATGCTAATTCCGCAAGGAACTTTTACAAAGTTGCTTTATGTAGATAGTATTTATGCTTCTAAGTGCAGCAGACGATTTTTGACAAAGTCTTTGGCGAAATCTTGCTGAAAAGTCGATAAGATTTCTAGCAGGGATAGTGGACACCTAATCCGTAACGTGGTGAATCTAGATAGCTGCCATACGGGTGGGACTACTGCAAATGTTCCATTGTCAGCCTTTGTCGCTCGTTCGCTATCCTTCTAAACCCTGTAAAGGAATGCGACGCTGGTAAAGTATCTACCGACCGAGAAAGGGCCCGTGTAATTATTCGTCGGACAATATCGCTATTTACAAACAGCTCGTGGGTCTAAGCCCTTTTCAAAACGGTTGATTGGAACAACAACTGCCTGGGCGCGCGAGCGCATCGGACAATAAACAACTTGAGCGCCGCCGCCGCCGCCGGCGTAGCTCCGATTCACGAGGATAGTCTGCAGTGTACGCAGGCGCGCCTCCGCTTCATTATACCTCGCGAATACGCAATCGGGAGCCAAACGAGCCGGCACCGTTCTTATCGGGGCGCAATAATTTATAGAGCCCCGTAACCGCGGCACTTGACGAGGCCAAAACAGCGAACGCGCGGGAACCGAGCCGCGGTTTAATTGGAATCATTAGGGCGCGTGTCGATGGGGCGCCGTCGCCGTGCACAATGGCCCACGCGAGTTGTTCGCCCATCTTTAATTGCGCCTTTCCCTTCTGCTCTCTTTGTCGGCCGCCTCTCCTCTACTCATTCGGTGAATTACACAAGCCCGCGCTAGCAGTTCCGCTCCGCTTTAATAATATCGCTTCCTCGATCACCTCGCACTGCAGAGGAAGCTCGTCGGAGAATGATTGAGGAATCGATCTTACGCTTTGTTTCCAACAGACATTACCATGGTAGAATTTTTCTCTGATTGTTCGATTGTTAGCTAATGTTAATGATCTATTGGCTAAGCAGATGCTGCAAAAAGACTATTTGGCAACTAGCGTCAATCAGCTCTCATAGTTAAGGTACGTTACGCAGACGTGTGCATTTTCGGACAATTTTGTTCTATTTCTATTCTATTTATTGTAAGCGTCGTATATCTATTGTAAACGCCGATTAAACTCATCGACTCTACTACGATTCTCGGTAGCACAAGGCCGGGTTGAAAAAGCCCGCGCCGGTGTTATTGTTTACGTTTGTCTGCGAAGAGCGGGAGACATTGACCTCGAGCCAGGCGCGCGGGTGCCGCACATTTAACTGTTAAGTCAACGCCGTTAATGGTAAGCGAATCGCTTTTGAAGACAGTTTTCCGAGCGTCGTTCTCGCGCAAAGGAGCGTAGTGTCCGGCGTCGGGCGAGCGCTCGGAGTTTTCGCGCCCGGCACCGGGGAAGCCGCGAAATCCCGATCACGACAGAAGCGTTTGCACCGGAGGAAAAGGGTGCGCAGGAACCCGGAGTGAGCAGGGGGGCGGGGGCCCTCCTGTGTCCTCGTACCTTTTTTGCCCTACGGGGGAGGAGTGCGCGGGGGAGGAAAGCCATCCCTGATGCCATCCTGCCTGTCGTGGCCTCGTGGGTTAGGGGGGAGGGCGGCCAGATCCCCGCAATTCCGCGTACACGCGCGAAGACTCGAGCATACCTGGTCATACTCCACGTGGGGTCTGGGACGTAGGAGCTCAGTTCGGAGCGAGGGGGAGGGGCAGGTAGCGCGCGGCAACAGCGCGCGAGGGCCAAGCGGCCGAGAGCGCGTCGAGCGCCGCGAGAACAGCTAGCGTGGCGAGCGCGCCACTAGCTTCATCCTCAATACCTGTATCTATACAAGCTTCACATTAAAACTACAAACATGGAACAAGGAATTTATTTATTTTACCTCTTCCGCCACACAACAGTACAGTCAAGATTTATTGATACAAATAATAACTATATTCATTCTCTTACATAAATTATTATATTTTTGTTAATAATTACCATTATTCGTTCGAAAAAAGTGACGCTAGAATACTAATTAAATGCTTCATAACCTTAAAACTGTCAGTAACAGCTGATTATATAAATTATCGCATTTCAGAGCGTTTATCTTGTCTCCACTGATACACAGCTACGAGTAGAATCATTAAAGTTAAACTGGTAATTTCAGTCAAAATGAAGCAAACAGTTAGCTAGCAGTTGACTTGTACTGTACGAGTGTTAGGTTTACATAAGTAGCAATCGTCGCGTGATACTTTAAAAATCTAGAAAATTACCGACTAGTCGCCGTAAAATAATCTGCTCGTAAATGCCCCGAACAATAATACCGGTTTCCGGGAGCGTAGCGATCTCCCCTCCTTCACTCTCCAGTACTCCGGTGCGATAAGAGAGTCGTGCGCGGACATTATCGGGCACTGCGTTTCCGATGGCCCGAGCAAATCGACGCGTGAAGATTGCATTGGTCGGCGGAAGGAGGAGAAAAAGCGCGGCCTGGCCCCATTGAGCGCCGGTGGCGGAGGGAAAGGCACAGGCTCGGGGCGGGCGCCGATATTGAGATTCCCTGCATTTCTCCGGAAGTGCGCGCGCGACTTATCGGCGGGCGAGTGGGCGGGGGCATCTCCGAGAGGTGGCCCTGTCCATTTCTTCATTTGCCGCGAGCCGCTCGTGCGGCGCCGGGCCGAGGGCTGAATGCGCGATATCGAGATCGTGACGGGGCCCTTGAAGCCTCTGCTCCTCGCGCCTCCCCCGCCGCCGCCCGGCAAGATAAGGGACTCGGGCGCACTTTAATCCGCTCTAAAGACCGCCCCTATGCCGGCCTGCGTGCAAGCCGCGAGCCAGGTCGCTCGGGGAATCTACCCAATGGCGTCTTCTTCTCGGACTTTACTTATCCCCCTTGCTCCCTATTGCTTAAGGTCCCTCTTGTAGATCTGAAGCGACACGCATTCCTCGCGATCGAATGGCTGTTCTTAAAATAGAGCCTGCGAGCCCCGATAAAAGTCCACTCCTAGCAACCTGACTGTCTGATATAAATCACACGCTGTAGCTATATCCTTTTTTTTCTCCACGATCCCTCCGGATTATCTTCCGATCGCACTTTTTGCGCTGAACTAAGCCGGCAGCCCCTTTCTATATCTCCTACTCTCTGTCTCTCACTATCTGTTCATTCGGTGAGACAATCGTCAGGTATACGTTGAACAAGAATCTAAGAAATTAAATTAATGCATTTCAATAATAGGAAAATATTATCTCGACCCCAAAACGGTTTGTAAAAATATAACATCCGTAAAAATAAAAGTATGCTTGAGGAAAAAAGATAATAATTAAATAATAATAATCAAAAGATTCTTGTGTAGAAAGGCAAAAAGAGCAGTACGTAATGGTGTCCTTTCTTCTGCAAACTAGTGGCTTACATTTCAGCCAACATTTGTATGCATTATCTACCTCTTATCTTTTGTCATTATTTGAGCTTTTCGTTGTAGATTGATTTGTTATATTTTTTTACTACTTATGGTATGTATAGAAATTTATATAAATATTTAAGTACCAAAAAAATGTTGATTAAGACATTGGGATTACCAGTGGGTCTCTTTTTGTGCGTTCCAACAAATTTCGGCGCAATACTCACCTTCATATGCTTTCAGAAAGACAGCACATCTGTACAGTTATAAGAGGGATTAATGGATATCTTTTTTCATTACGCTTTTGAGATAGTACAGCCGAGCTTCTGTAGGCTATGCTTGTAAAAACTCTTGTCTTTTCTCATCTTGACTGCTATTCTATGGTTTATCTTGACGCGCTACGTGATCTGAAGCCCCGACTACAAATCTTAGAGAAATCTGGTCCAAGATATGTGTGGGATATTAAAACGGACACAAGTGTCACACCATTCAGAAGCAACCTTGGTTTCCTGTAAAAAAGCTCGAATCAAAACAGATAGAAGCTCTGTTTTATCTACTTCTCCCTGCCCAAGATCACTCGAATGAGGAAGCTTTTTTATCTAAATGACTCTTGGCTGGATAGTCCACTAATTTAGTATTAAATGCAAGGTTGCAGATAGACGAACATTTATCAGGCCTAGGAAAATCTATAACATTAATATTTTAAAGTACAATTGCAGCTGTATGTAGTTTAAATTTAGATTTGATACTATAAAGATGGAAATAAAGATAAAAGGCTACGAGTACATATCGAAGCTATTAAGATCAATGATTAAAATGTACTTAATATATGTAGAACGAATAAATTCATCTGGATCTCTCTCCCTTTTCTCATCCTAATAAATTTATCTTCCTCAACTTCGTTAATTAGGTACGTGATTCGATCGATATTACAGGCGACCAGAAGCTCACCTACTTCGCTCATCTGCTAAAACTTTGTTCATTAAAAAAGGATATCACTGCGTCCACATTGGCGATCCGTTCCCAGTAGGATTCGAATCCGCCGATGCAGGGCGTGTTTTCGGATTTTTCAAAAATTTCATTAATCAGCCACCCGAAGCGTCTCCCGGGACCTCCATAATTAAATGGATACCGTGCGGCCACGTCCTCTTAACAGGAAGTTTCAATTACGGTCAACCTTTTTGCCCACGAAATATTTACCGGTCACGGTAAACAGGCAAGTTTTAGAATTCCAATGAAGTCGCTTAGGACACAGAATCACAGGGTACAAAGGTCCGCTCAGAGGTATATCGTCAAGGGCACAACCAACGAAGTTAATTATCTCTCAGTTTGAATTTTTAAACCTCGGTCCAATGGAGCGTGGTGTTCGAGCGATCGGAGCGGAATATCCGGAATTTCAATGGGCCCGAGCAAGTCGTAATTTCTTTTACCATTCGGGGCGTCATTAATCGACGGATATTTCCGGCAGGGCGCATTAGCATGTGGCCGGGTCGAGGTGGGACGGGCAGGCGAGGAAGGAAAGGGACCTCGTAACTCAGCGAATCGCTGATAAATTTGTCCGCTCGAGCAGAGCGAAGGGTCCGCCCGGTTTGATTTGTGGCGCCACAGTCGCCAGGAGGATGAATCCCAAGAATCGTCTTTCTCTCGGTGATTTTAATAGTACCATTATTCGAAAAAAGTCGAAACAGTTTCGTAGTACGGGCACGCCTTGTATATATTTACATACAGGGTGTCACAGAAAGTGACGTTGCCGAAATGCACTGCAAGCTTTTTTCGCCGGAGGAGCCGCTAATCCCGCGTAGAGAGTGCGCGGTGCTTTATTAGTATTCGGGGCGAGGGTGACGCGCACGAGATGCCCGAGAGCACATAGAGGGCGGGGCTCGGCGCCCGTAAGCCGGCCGGCTTACGCGCCAGGAGCGTGTCGCGCGGTTTTATCGCGCTCCGCGGCGATTCGGACCGCGGACAGCTCGGCAGCCGCTTAATATCAGACGGTGCAACTTTTCCCGGGGCCAAGACAACGAAGCTCTTAAAATCTCCAGACAAAGCGCCGCAGACCACAAAGAGGCCGCCCCGAAATTCCATAAACTATGTAATACCTGGCGGTGTACACAGCTTGCGAGGGGCTAAAGTTGGCGCGCGGGGCCGGGGGCATTAACAAAGTTAAATCAAAATTTCTCCGAGGCGTCTACGCCTCCTCTTTAGCGGCTCCTCTAGACGCGGCCACTGCTTAGCCCGCGCGCGCGCCAACTTACAACGAGGGAAAGAGAGGAAAAGTCCGTTTGTATCAGCGCGAGACTGATCCCGCACGCAACTTTCCTGCGAGTTTTCCTGCGTGGCTTCGGCTCGCCCCTGAGTTACCGCTACTGCGCTCGGGGAGTAAAAACTCGGCCGCGAGCAGGAGATTTACTCGGCGGCCGGGGCTCGTAATGAGCCGACACGCCCGAAGCGGCGCCCGCGTCGAGCCTGCGTTTTATATATATATATATACATGTACATATATATTGTATATACGTATCTATGTGCGCGCGCGCGCTCGCGTGTGTGTGTACCGTGTTGAAAGCGTGGTCCAGATGCGTTGCAGCGGTTCTCTTGCCCTTTTGGATTTGATCTTGATGGTGCGCTTGTCGTGAAATACCGGCGTTCGGCCTCGCACAACGCGCCGTTATTGATGTTGTAACTGGGCGTTATCGTAAAGAGCCGTCGCCCGATCCTTTTAAGTGGCTATACAGCGGCCATTTTGAGTCGCGCGGCTACGAAAAATAACCGACAAGAGTAAAATACTACAGCCAGTTGGCTACCCCTCTATCTGCAGGTGCGAGTAACTGCATTTAATGAGCGCTCAAATTTTCGCGGGACATTTTAAACTTTTATTGCAACTTTATTAAAATTCTATCGCAATTTTCTTTCGCGCTGCGTTTAAATATCCAAGTATAAATGAGGAAGTGGACTTTTGAATTAACCTTCACCTGGTAAATGTGTACATACTTGGGAAGCGCAACTAGAAATCTCTAGAGTCTGCGAAACTTTAACTTTGGCTACTGGTACCCAAGTTAAATAATAATTACTCAATCTTTGAACGAAGTAGTGGGAAGGGTTGGATTTTATGCACACACAAAAAACTGGATAAAATCTGTTAAGTTTTCTCTTGATTATATAGATGATTTTGCTTATTAATTTTGTTTGCCAGAAGATATTACTAAACTTTTGCTGTAATAGTTGGATGGTAGAATGATATCACGGTTTACAACTTTTCATTATTACTTTACAAGTTATTCCGAGTTGCTCGTTAACAAGGTATTTTTTTACTTTTATTCGAATTGAATTATTTAGATGCTGTTAATAGCTTTGTTTAAGAGATTGTAAAGTGCGCAAGTATACTGAAAAGTTTGCTTACAAATTTTTCTTAACAACGATTGCAACATTTCCTATAAAATAAATTATATTGTTCTATGTTGCAAAAATGCTGCAGGTACAGTTTCATTCGAATTCTTTATGATATTTTTCTGCGATAACGGAAATAAGTGATAGAGTTCTATCGGGGAAACAAGCTTTTGTCCATCGGTTAGAAATGATAGAAAGAAAAAGCAGGAAAAACCAGAAAAATTGGAAAACGAAATGAAAAAGTTACCCACCTACGGTACGTACACGTTCATGCATCTATACTGCGATAAATAATAAATATATTTTTATAAAGAGCCTTGTACGTATAAGCCTAAAAGAATCTTCAACTTTTTTGATTTTGTGTCTTTTAATTTGTTAAAAGTTCGATCCGTATTTTTCCCCGTTAGTTTGATTACATAGCCTTAAATAAAGCGACTAGTCGACAAACTCCATATCCAATCTCCTGCGATTCAGGTAGAAATTACTAGGCGACGCGGCGCAATTTACATATACGATTACAGTAGTGTATTTATTTATAATTACTAAGCCCGTGGGACCTCGATAACGCGAGGCGCGCATTGATTGCCAGCGTTATTGAAACAACTTCCGCTCATCGTTACGCCTGGCCTTTCGCAACGCGCCAAAAAGGCAGTGGGAGCCTGGGCAAATGTCAGGACCAGTCCCACGGGGGCATGCCGACCTCTCCCTCGTGTGAATATGTATCCGCGTACTTAGAGCGCCTACGTATATATACACCGGGGGAATTACCGGGGCCGCGGATCCAGATGGCAGGGCATAACGGTAATACCGCGCGCCCGGCAGACTTTGTGCCGCCCGCGGGTATACAGATAGAGCGTCTTCGGATCCCCGTTCCGCCGCCGTCGCGCGGGGCCGAAATTAGCGCCCTGGCAAAATGGCGCCCGACTGCGCTTTTTCCCCGCATTGTCCGCCCCTCGAGTGCCGTCGCTGGGGCCAGGCTTTTCCAGGCGGAATCGCCCGCGATTAGCCAGCCCTCCAGTTCTTTAAATAACGCTTCTTTATGCCGCTAGATAAAAGTCTGTGTTTTCCGCTGTCGGTAGTCCGCGCCTGATATTATACTAAAACGCGCTTTTTTTTGTTAAAATAGTCATTAGTCTCACTGGGCATTCCACTTGTGATATTATTATTCTATGCGGCGGTATTATTTGATTAAGCACTAACTTTGAGCGATATAACTATTTTCAGCGGAAGTTATGGCTTGGTACTACGGAAAAACTTGAGCAAAGTCATTAGTCCACGTGTTATATCAAAAAGTTTTGCATCAGATATATTAGACAATGAAGATTAGATAGATGTAGCTTATGGTAGGCTGTTTCTGATTAATTTTTGCCCAAAGTTTTCCTCTAATTAATTCTTCGGTATGAGACCAAACAAAAATGTCATATTGATATCTTATCCACTGCTATAACCTTAAAGAGTAAAAGCCTGCACTTACACTCGTACTACTGGTTCGAAATTTACGGTAACGTTTAAGGAAAAAACAGCTAACTCCTTTCCGATTCTCTTCAAAAAAGCGGCGAATGTGAATGAAAGACCGCAAGCGTTTAAAATAAAGGAGCAGCCATATTCCTCCCTTGGCCCTATCACATATATTCCCGTGCCAGAGTGCCAGTTATACAGCGGAACCACTTTATTCGCCGATGACACGAGGTATACCTTTCATAAAGGCCGGGAGGCAGGAAGGAGACGGCACGCGGCTCGAGCCTTCCCGCGCGCCCCAAAAGAAAATTTAATAACGAAATTCGCAATTTCCAGGACGATTCCTTTGGCGAGCCCCGTTTCTCCGGCGTTCCCGGCGAAAAAAGAAAGCCAGGGAGGAATTCATCGTCCATCGGCCACGCCGTGACGGGAGCCCGGGGGACTCGACTTCCAGCGGACCCTCGAGGCCCAGGTGACGTGGCGCTTATTGAATATCGCACAGCGGATGACCGCGCGCGCCAATATTTAATCTGCACCTCGCGGATGAGCGCGCGGGCATCTCGGGCGTGAAAATTAAAGGCCGCCTCGAGATTCGCAGCGGGTGATCCCATCTTGGCGGAAGGTGTTTTCTCCGGGCGGCGAGCGGCTATGCGGCTTTATATCGATGGCCACACTCGGCGCGACAGGAGTTTATCTGCGCGCGCTAATATCGGCAATTTCTCCTAAATTAACCGGTTTTCTTTGGGTGGCCGCGGGCGGAGCCCCGATTAAGCCCGGCCACGGGGATCAGGGCTAAGCCCCCGGCCTTAGCCCTGGCTCTGCGGTACATCAATAAAATCGACTAATTAATAAGATTCGCCGGCCTTGAGGATCTTCCAAAGGCTTCGGCGGCCCGTCGGACCCGCGCCATAACGCCGGACGTGGAACACCTCTCCGGCATACATATACGTACCTGGGAAAGCCTGCGCCCGGGGAAAATAAAAGATCGGCCGGGCCGCGCCCAAGAAACGGCTCGAGTTATCCACGCAGCCGGTTTACGAGGGCAGTGTGACGCTCGCCGCGCTGTCGAACTTCCTGTTGGAATTATTATTAGCGCGGCGATTCGCTCGCCGGCGGACTGCGTCGGTTTTATTGGAAAAGTGCGCGCTCATTAGAGTCCCGCGCGCACGGGGCCAGGTGTTCCGGCCCAACGTCCCACTCTCGCGTGTTTTAATATCTCGCCCGACGCGCCCTCCCGGCAAACTTTGGTGAGCGATAGTTTTTTGATGGCCCGGGGGTCCGGCAAGTCGACCCCGTTACAACTTTGGCAATACATTTTTTATTTTATGCCGCCCGCTATCGTAGGCTCGCCTCGCCCTCGTTTCAATTCGATATTAATCGAGGCCTGTCTCTCTGAATCCGCTTACCAATAGCTCTCATCTCTCCGACCCTTGTCGAAGTATGTGTCAAGAGATGGAACTGACCAGAATGCTAATAGTTGTCCAGACTACCTAGCCACGTGTAAGGCAATATTTCGGGCCGATAACGTGATATGCTTAAAGGTCTAAGGTACTTGTATTAAAGTACTACATTTACATGAATCTATTGTTTTTGCGTAATTAGACTTACAGCGAACCCATCGACTTCATTAATGGTCGTGCAGAGTGACTTTTGCGTTCATCGACAATGCAGTGATCCCAGGTGCGAAGCATGAGATCGTAGAGATCAAATATCATGACTAGAGTACACCGGTGAGCGAAAGTGAGTCTGTGACCGAGAGATCCGTGGAAACACTGCTGGAGCGGGCCGCTTGCTCTTGCGGCAGGTACGCACGAGAACGAGATTTATCCAAACTCGGGCCTAGTTAGTCGTGGGAAAGGGTAACTAAGGGCAGGCGTGACTTACTTGTGTTCATTATAACTGTACTAGTGTTGGAGCCGTGAGACGGAGACAGGTCTGAGTTGCATGCGTAGCACTCTTGAAAAAATTGGGCTCGCGGCTAACCAGCTGAACTATGACATACAACGTGTCAGTTGTAAATTGATATTCATTGAAGAAACATTATATAGCGAATACTGGAAGAGCATGCCGTATTCAAATAAAATTTTTGTACTCAATCATTGTGTTCGTTCAGTTCATTTGCTTGGGTTATCCTTTTCTGTTATGTAACAGAACTCATCTCTCATAGAGTACCAAATCTTGAAGTCTACATTGCAGAAACTGTAAATTCAACAGATAAACCAACTACTAATCTCTTCAGTTTTCAACCAGGAATTAGCTGTACAGACGAATTTGTCATTAAAATCGTGGAGGTCACGATGGGTTACCCTTGCAGATCGTTCCAGTTCCAATCTCCAGACTCGAAGACGCGCGTCTGTATACACAGAGGGAATCCGGTCGACCGACTTGGCCCGTTGACTTGGTGCAAAAATACCCGAACAACAAGTACGCTTGTAATTCCAAGTTGGGGCGCGAGGAGCCGGCGCCGGGGCGCGCGAAAAAGCGTTAAGTCGGTTAAGCCCGCGCGGGCCGTCAGATCGCGGCTGTCGATAGCGCGGCTCTGATTGGCGCCCGGGCGCGCCGACTTTGCAATTCCGATCCGCGCTTAAAAGGCGCCCGACAAATGCGATGCAGCTTATTAAGCGGCTGCCGGCGCGCGAGCGGCCCGCGACGCAATCGATGGGGGCGCGCGCGCGGGCGCCCGCCCCGCCAGGGGACAAAGGGGCACCCGAGGGGAGGGCGGGGCCGGAATTATGCGAGCCGGCATTTCCGGGTAAATATTTGCCCCGGCGGATTGTGACTTGCCGAGTGGAATCGCTGCGGTCGCGCGGCCGCCTCTCCCGGTATTAGTCTGATTAATAAACGCCGACTCGCGCGGCGCGTTCATTACCGGCGCCCGCGTCAGAAATGTTAATGAAAAATTAACCGGGCGATCGCGCGCGCGGATCCCCCGGGCGCCGCTTCCTCCATCTCGCGAATTATCGGGGCTTTTTCCGGTGGCGCGCGGCCCGCCCCTTCTCGAATGAGTGGGAATTATCCCCCTTTCTTTTCGTTGACTTTACATTTTCCAATTTCCATTATGGGAGCTTGATCGGATTTCTTAACCCGCTTTCTTAGAGATCCCACCCACATTTTTTCTCCCCGCACCAGGCTAAGGCTTTAATCTTTAGAGGGTTGCTATTTTTCCATTGGAAATGTCCTCTACGCCATTCCTCGCCTCTTGCTTTATATTTGATTTCGGCAGACTTTCTCCTTCGCATTGTCCGTTATTTAGAATGAAAGGGGATATAAATCCAAAGATGCCTAGGTAAATCTCTAGAGAAAAGTCGACTTATAACGTCGTCCTCGGGCGTACACAATGCTTACAATACCGCATAATTGTAAGCATATACCGCTGGATTATTTTTTCACTCATGTAATAATTATTATTCGCTAGAGGCATACAAAGTTTATCAGCTGTTTCCAAGTTTCAAAGTGAACATTGTCAAGAGATTTTATACTTAACAACGACCTTAACCTCTTCATTATTCTTATCCATTCGAGGAAAGTTGGCAACTTTTACTTTAAAACTTAAATCCCCTTTTTCTAATCGATTTGAAAATATTATTTTTACTACTATTTACTTGGCATTTAAATATTATAATAATGAATGATGCGTAAAAATAGTACATTTCCGATAAACATTTTAATAAATTATTCGTGAATTTACAAAGGATACATTAAGCACAATAAAAGATTGGTCAATAACCGATATGCATTTAACTTGTAAATTATTCAAGTCACTTATGAAAATATATTACTGTACATTGAAAATTCATCAAAATTCTCCTCATATTGGAATGAAAAACTAATTAATTCGGGGCAATTATTACAGCCCTTTGTACATCGTCGGATAATTTGGGGATTGGGTTTACATTTATCCCGGGCCCGTATGCCGATATCAATAGTTACCCGACAAACAGTGGCCCGAGTAGTCGAATAATGAACTGGAGTGCAATACAAGCGTCCCAGTGGGGATGAGCTATCGCAAGAAAAAGGCGGGCATAATCAGGCCTAATCGGCGGAAAGCAGTGAAAGCCGCAATCCACGGGACGCCCGCGTTTTTTCCGCCCGCGCTCGATCCGGCCAAAGTCGATTATCCGCCGGCACTGTCTCTGTTTCTCGCGCGAGGCCGCGGGGAATTTAGCATTGCCCTGCCTGGGGAATCCCCCGGGGATTCCCCACGGCAGGCGGCTGCCAGGAAGCGCCGAAAAAAAAAAAAAATCCCCTGGCCCGCGGCCAGCGGTGCCCAGACGACCGACGCTCTGAACTCGGCGGCGCGGGATTAATCGCGCGGCTCGCACTCGTGTAGCCCGCGGCCATGCGCGTTACGCGCCCTCGCTAATGCGCGACGCGTTTTTCAGCCGGCGGAGCCGCTGCCGCGGACGGCTCGGCCGCATCAATTTTAGAAACGGCCCTGCGCCTGACGCCCGATCGCCGGGCGATTAGGTACGCGCCACGGCCCAAGGAGACCTCGCAGTTGGTAGGACTGTTTCGGCCCCTCGATCACCACCGTCCTATTCGGCAAGCGCGCGGCACCGGCCCGTATATATAGCGATGAACCCTGCGCCAAAGCCGCCCTCGAAATTTCATCGGGGCTCGGGGCTCTTTATCGCGCGAAAACACTTGTCAGCCGCTCGGCCCGGGTTCTCGCGTTATGCCCCGACGAGTCCATCGCCCCGGGCGGCGGACAATAGCCTTTTTTTTTATTCGGGCGGCCAGCCCTTTTTTTTCCGGGCGCCCGCGCCACGTCGGAAGATCACGAGCTGCCGCGCCCCGTCGGCCGGGCTATCGATTCCTCCCCGCTGCTCCGCTCCTCGTTATACTCCTCTCCAAAGTGCACCGCCCGCCGCCTGAAATCCGAATCGGCCCTCGGAAAGTCCTACCCGCGTCCTACGGAGGACTCGTAGGAGCTACCAGGTCACCCACTCGCCTGCTCTCATTAATCGACTCTCTGACGGTTTCCGGATAAAGTTTGTACAGTTAAATCGCTGCACGTACTTCTGTAGCGATTGTAAGATTTCGAGTTATTTGGCAATTTGAGAGACGATAGCTCTTACACTCCAAAAAATTCGTAACAATTATACATAACAAGGACTTGGTTAATCTTCCTTCACATTATACTATTAATTATACCGTATATTTTTATATTTTATTGCGTTTATTATTCATTGCGATATCACGGGAGTATATACGTATAAATTAACCAATAAGAATTAATAAGTACTTCGATCCTTGTAGCCTTCAATTACTGAATTTTTATTTATTCTAAGCTTAATGTATGTTTTATAGCAAAATGGGAGACGCACTCGTTGGCGTTGGAATTACAGTTTATTTCATGTGCAAACACTTTTACTAAGGATTAATTAATAATATTTGAAGATAAAACAAATAAGCATGTATTAATACTAAAAATGGAGCGGTATTTCATGCAGCATTAAACCCAGCTTGCGACCTGAACGCGGGAGCGAATAACGAATTCGCAACGCTCGGCCCGTATAACAGCGGTCCCGATCGACGCCCTCGGCCCCCGGCCGGTAAAAAGCGTAGACCTCCCGGCCCGCGATGAGTAGTCCGAATTAGGTCGAGTGGCGCTCGGCCATCCCTCCGGCTTCAATCGTCCCGGGCGAGTAAAAACCGGGTGCCTCGATTACCGGCCGCCCGGCTCTCGCTCCCGGCGCTTTTTATCTCCGCGGCAGATCGCCCCTGTGACGGATTAAGACGCGGGCGTCGCCTCCCGGGGATCTTCCCCTTATCGGGGCCTTGTAAACCCCGCGTCGATTCGATTCCGTCCCTTGATTACGCCGATTGTGCGCAGGCAGCGCACAAGCCCGAGGAAGGCTATATATAGGTACATATCGATGCATCTCGAGATCGCACGTGCGCAGGCCGCCATTATTACAGCTCCAAATCGGATCAGGGGGCCCCCTACGTATAAGGGATGAAAAAGCGCAGAGCGCCGCAGCTTGAGATATTCCACATCGCGCGCAGTTCCTTCGCCGGCTCGCGATCAAAGTTAATAAACTTTTCTTTTTCACACCGCGAACGCGCGTCACTTTTTCCTCCGGAAAGTCGAGGGCCGGGTGCCGCTTAATTAATCCTCGGATATGATAATACAATTGATTAAAGCTGGGTGGTAGGGGCGGGGACAAACTTGGGGCGTTCGCGCCCTAACGCGATTGCGCCCGTTACGCAGCGGACAATTGGGTTAGGGGCTGCTACGTCCAAGTTCCCGGCGGCTGCCGCCAGGAGGTGGCCCACCCACACGACGACGGCCCAAGACTCGATAAGTCCTCCCCCCGCAGCCTCCCACATAAAACCCTGTACCCCCGTGAAAAACGAGGCCTACACACGCCGCGCAGTCGCTAATTTTCCCGGGCGGAAAGTTCGCCTGCGCGGCCATCTGCCGCGCCCGGGCGAGCCCCGCTTATCCCGGCCGTTACTCATCCCCTCCCCCGGGGAAAATAGGACAAAGTCGGCGGGTAATTAATCGGGCGAGGATGGATAATTCATCGGACCGCATCGGGACGGGCGATTGATGGGGGCGGGCGGGAGACGCGCGCGACTCGCCGGCCCTCGGCCGATACGCCGAACACTCGGAGCGCTTCCTTACCGAGCTGGCCCGCTCGACGCTTCATTTCCAAAGTGTATTAGCCATTCATTTCCGCGCGCGTTCCCTCGCTCTTCTCTCTCCATCAATTATTTGAGCGTCCGGGGCGAGGCGCGGGGCAGAAGAAAAAAGGACGGGGGGGCGGGGGCGGGGGGGTAAAAGAGTCCGGTGGACGAGCGGCTGTCCGTTCGTTCATTTCCGAATTGACGCGGCCGATGAGGTACGGGCGGGGCCGGAGGGGGGAGGGCACGCGCGTTCCCGCTCCTTTTTTTTTCACCAGCCCGCCCATCGCTAATCGTCTTATAGTGCATTGCTCTCGCGAAAATGGAAAAGCGTATTTCCCGGGTCGGCTTCAAAGGAGCCGATGCAGCCGGGGATATCGGCCTCGTTACTGAGAGCGCCCGCACCTGCCGAGATAATAATCCGAGTAATAAGCCCGACCTTGTAAAGCTAACAGCGATTCAGCGGTTCGGCGCGTGTACGCGTGTGCGGGGAAAACCGCGGAGATAACGATCGGGCGAAAGAAGCGGCTGATTAATCTCCGGGAAATTGGGGCGAAAAAGCGCTTAGCGGGCCGGGAGGGAAAAAAGCCGGCCCTCGAGCCGCGCAATAATTCGCGCCGGCCGCGCATTCATCAGGGGCGCGCGTCGCCGGGGAAATTAGGGGGCGCATTAAATCGCGGCCGCGGCACCGAGAAGGAAAAAGGAAGGAGAAGGGGCCGCCGAGGTGGCCGCGCCCCGTGGAAAAATGCTAATCGATCGGAGGAGAGGGGGACGAGCGGCGCGCGGCTCGGATAGCCCCGCCTGACTTTTCATTAGGCGTGATGTATCGACGGCGACGGCTTGGGAGTGTATACTCGTGTATACTAGGCGGCCCCGCGCGCAAATTAACCCGCCGTTTTCACGTAGCCGGCGGGAAACACTTTTGTCGAGGTACACTGCCCCTGTCCCTCCCCCTCCTGAGCATATTCCGCGTGATATTTACGCCTTCCGCACGATGGGGGCACGGGCCATTTGTCATGAGGTAAGAGGGATCTAGCCTTGAATTTCAATGAAAAACCGCTGCCGCTGCCGCCGTCGTGCTAGCCCTCGTCGCGCTTGTTTATCAAGACCAGGAAGCTACTTTGCCGAGGTCGATTGTGCTCGATTTACACCCTTTCCAATGCCGTTCTTGCCTTTTCGTCAGCCAATGGCTAACACTTGAAACATTGAGCAGACTCTCAGCTTAGTGTGGCCCCTGCCGAGAATAATTATTTCTCACCTCTCAGTCGAACTTAATTTTAGATCATTATTCATTATGTTACCTGACGTTAATGGATTAATAACCTAGGAACCACACAAAAACAATTGCAAAATAATTAACTACTTGTTAGCAATGTTTACATTATATTTATTGGTTTGCGCATGGAAACTGTTCATCTTTCATCTGTCTTTTATGGTAGCATCCTATGTATTGCTAAATTTTTATCAGACTTATGTTTACATTTCAAATGAGAATCAGTAATTATTATTCTCATTTGAATGTAAAGAAATGAAAAAGTAAAAAAATGTAGCTATACGAGTACGAAAATAACAATTACACTGTAGTTTTGGAAATCTATTAATATGTATGGAGATCTAATGAATTAATCAAAAGAAGACTGTAACAGTAGTGTCTATTTATAATAGTATAAATATGAAGTATATAACATCATTTAATTACACGCAATTATTATGTCACTACAAGGCAATGCTGTATAATACTAAAGTTCCTTGAAATATCTGATAATTCAACCTAAATGTAGCACTACTGTTAAGACAAGAACCTGTCAGCGATAGAACACGTTCTTGTCTTATATGTTGACTGAGCTTTGAGTACCATGTGGATGTTAACTACAGCTAAGTTAAGATGCTATAGCGATAGCTAAAACTTGGTCAACGTTTAGACAGCAGCTCGTTTACTTTCTACCAGAAGCAGTGCGGCTTCGTGGAAAAAAAAAACCGAATAACAGCAATGTTCCGGTTCGGTAGGAGTAATTGTCGGCGGTAAGACCTCGGCGAAAAAATCAGGCGAGCTTAGGCTTGCGGGCGTCATTACCCTGCGGACAAGCCAGCCAGCCGAGGGCGACTTCCCCGGGGAAATCAGCCACGGCCTTATCTCCTCGTGAGCGAAAGTCCCTCGCTCTCCCCGCGGTCGCGGGCTAAGTCGCGCGATCGCGGCGCTGTTTGAGTGCGCGGCATAAGCAAACAGGGCCGGGTCGTACGATTTTGATATTGAAACTTTGACGGGGCGCTTGAATCAACAGGGCACGGGGAATTTTCCCCGGCGCCCGGCGCCCACGCCCCTCGTGTGTACCGCGGCGCGTTAACGCCGGGCAAATAGCGCCCGGCCCGCGCGCGATTTCGCGATTCCGCCCACTTATACACAGCTCCGGGGCGACCGCTTTGATTTTGATTGGGTTAATTCGCTTTTCGGCCGCGTGCCCTCACTTTGATTCGCCGAAAGTTATCGCCGAGTGCATTGGGATTATTTTTTTGCCCTGTTTGCGCGCCCGGGCCGAGACACGCGAGTCGCTCGAATTATCATTTGTCAAACTGTTCGACGGGATGTGTGCGGCCGGGCCGGTGAAATGATCCGTTATTCGCGTTTCGCTCCGTTTGAGGATTCAATTTTATGTTGTAACTGAAACTTTGGGGCTAAACTTTTTCCACCGCAAAAAAACCTCGCATCGTTATGGCGGGTAAATGAATTTGTAACACTTTTATTTCCTTTCCTCTAAATTTCCATTCCTTTTTACACGCCCCGGCGAGCTTGAATACAAAAAGAAGGAAGAATTTCAATGAAAACGCCCGGGAACTTTTTTTGCAGTTTTTTAAAGCTAGATCTTGCTATTTGGCGAAAAAGTTTTTAATGAATCTTTCGAAATGGTTAGATTTGCGTCGACCATTGTGTATTAGAATTTATTGCGATTTCCGGCTTTTTAATTTTATCAAGCGGGTCGAGGTAAAGCATTGTTCGAATAAATTCACTTCGTCGATCGTACCTTGTGTCGTCATTTCGGCATCATTTCGGGATCATTTGGTGTCACTTACCTGTAAAAAATAAAAACGCATATTCATTCCAATGAAACATTAAATATTGCTTTAAAAAATAACGTTACAAAATTGTATAGAAATAGTTAACGAATGTGAATTATTACTGTTATAAAAATACATCGAACTTTCAATATATTATGTGCCCGCAGGGCCAAACCGCGCAAATATGACAAAAAAACACAAAAGGAGGACTACAAATAAAAACGTAGATGGATTTACACGCAATGCATATTTGAAGTAAAACCAATATTGTAAATCAAAAGTTGTAACAAACTCAGATGGATTATACATGGAGAAGCGTATTTATTGGAAAATCTCCCCGACTCGGCGCGTCCATCGGGCCGGGGCGATTTTTCGCCAGGGCGACTTTTAATCGCTCGCGGATGACGAGGGTACGCGCGGCGTCCAAAAGTCGGAAGAGAGTCTCGCTCGCGCCGATCGAAACCCGACATCGCGACGTGGCATGCGGGGGAAAAAGGCCGCGGTGGCGTGCACCTCATTAGCGGAGTACAGCGACGTCGCGCGAGCAGAGGGGGGGTAACCGGGCTTGCCGTTCGACGGGCGCACGCACGTCTGGCGGAAGCCGCGGGAACGCGATTATTCCCGG
Source organism: Sycophaga agraensis (assembly GCA_018906755.1). Classification (NCBI taxonomy): domain Eukaryota; kingdom Metazoa; phylum Arthropoda; class Insecta; order Hymenoptera; family Pteromalidae; genus Sycophaga; species Sycophaga agraensis. The sequence goes on from JACCIE010000045.1 coordinate 142,846, forward strand.
GCGCAATTTCGGATATTGCCGAGTTGCAGCAGGCGGGACGAGGGCGCGGGCTAAGGCGAGACTTGCCGGGGGCCGAACTATGCGCGCGCCCTCGAGCTCGTATATCACTCCCCCCGCGTCAAGATACCACCGATGAATGATGAAGCGGCCGCGGGGCGCACGGGGCCCGCGCGCACCGCTCGAATTATCCTCCCGCGCGCCGCTGAGCACTCGAGACTTGCCTCTGAATTCACGCGCCGAATTGATGGAGCCCCGTCGGTAAGTGCCCTCTCTTTTCCAGCACCACTAATAACCGGCCGATTGGCAATTTTAATAATCATCCACGCCTCTGCGCCACCCCGCTGCTGCGTTTATTATTCTTGGTCGAATAAAGTAACGAGTGCGCCCGTAGTTTTTTTTTTAAAGCGCGTGAAACTCCCTCTAGCGTCGAAACTGTAAGTGAAACAAAAGTGTAGCGTCATTCTGTCGTATGAGCATAAATCACGCATTTTCAACTAAAACATTCTTTTGATGGCGTTCTAATCTATGTTCATTAAGGAGTTCATGAAGATTCCTAACTGCAGGGAATCTTTTGGGCCTTTGCTGAGAAAAAGAAATAAATATATAAACACAGAAAAAAAGTTGAGAACTACGAGTTGAAATACTTTGGTGAAGTCTTGCTGAAAACCCAGGAAGCTTTTTCTCGGGATTGAGAATAAGCTATTGACAAAGAAGATCGCTCGCAATTGGAGATCCAACCCGGCGAAAATAAAGGATCTGCTCGATCAATTTTACCTTCCGATATGCGAAGGAAAACGCATCGGCGAATGAATCGCCGATTTTATTTTTAGCTCTGGCTGAATGGCGAGGCCCAATTTTTTTTCCCCGGTTCTCGCGTTATTAAAAAAATTTGGGTTACGAATTAGAAGTTTTTTAAGTGGGAAAAGTCGAGCACGGATTGGGAGCGTTTGAAGGCGGATTTGTAGTAGCGAATAATGAACCGTCGGTCCTCGTAACTTATTTTAATGAGCCCTGGATTCTGAAATAATTGACTTTGGGCAGGAATATAAAAAATTGCCGTGAAGCTTTGTAATGCTCGATGTAAAACATCTTGGTAAAGACGCGAAGAAGAAATAAAAGAAAGTGTATGGATATAGGTGACCAATTGACGGAAGATTTTTAGTCTTAAAATCTCTCCATTCAACAATTATCCGAGAATAAAAATAACTCTGTACTTGAAATAGCTCAATAGAAGCGTATCCTCAAACTACGTAAAGTTATTCGAAGAATAGGAGAGTGTCACTTTCTTACGCAGTTCTATATATTTTGTGAGGATGACCAGGACTATCTTGTCGGATGGAGCATTAAGAATTCGTGAGAGCCTTGCAGTTTTTTGAGGAAACAGTAATTTTTTTATAGAGGCAGTCGCTAAGGATAGGAATAGCAGATTTTCTTCTGTTACATATGTACTAATTTTGGCAAAATGTGAACTTGATTATTTTGTTTTAAATAACGCTTTCGTATTCGCGAGAGCTTCCGGTCGGCTGCATTACCATTTAATGCTTGTCGCTGAAAGTTGAGAATACGACATAGCTAAATCTAAACGACTTTGAGGAGGAAAACAGGGTACGGCTCCCCTGGTCGTATCTTTCATGCGCACTTGGCACATCTCACTCTCTTTACGCGCGCTCCTGTTACCTCCGCTAATTGGCATTTGAAACGCGGGAAAAAGCAGGAGCAGACGGACGAGTAAGGAGGGCGCGGTGTGCGGTCGACGCCTCGTACGAACAATTGATTCGAGAGTGATTGTTTCGCCGGGGCGCTCTGTGGCCTACATTCCCGACTCCCCGGCGCGCTCGGCTCCCGGGCCTCCGCGGGCCGCTTGCGGTTCGTTAAAAGCGAGCAGCGGCCCAGGGTGCATCGCAGGAAAGGTCCCGGGACCGGCGATTCTTCGGGCGGAGGCCGCGGGCCGCGCCCGCGTGACGCCGGCGCCGACCGCAATTATGCGCACCCTCCGCCCGGGGATTAATCGGGCCGATAACGTTATTGGGCGCCCCGAGTTATTTGTAACGCGCCTTTGATAACGAATGACGCCTGCGAATCTATTAGCGCGCGGACGGGCTAACGGGGAAACAATCGCCGGGCGAGGGTCGTCCTCCGCGCGGACGACCATCATCGATCAACGTCGACCGGGGCGCCCGGGCCCGCGCCGAAGCCCCGGCAGTCGAACGCATCCGCGCCCCCGGCCTCCTTTATACGATTATTATCAGGCGGCGGGGTGACGGCCTCGGCCTCCAACTAACGGCCGGGCATTTTTCTTCCCGCGGCCTTCGCTCGCCCGACTGACACGCGCGCCTCTGCCTAAACGGCCCGGCGCAAATAAACGGCCGCCGCCACCTAGCCGCGGGCCCGCTTTGTTTTTCCTTTCTCTCTCGCTCGCCGCCGCGGGTCCGTCTGCCTCGTGAATTTCACTCTAATTGCAAGAGTTGACGGCCGGCGCATGCACGCCGAGCCGGGGCGTCCCAACTATTTTGCCGATGGTTTCCGCGGGCCAAGTTCTCATTGTTTGTAAGCGCGTACACACTCGCGCGGCCCGCAAAACTTTATTAAGTGACAATTGAAACATTTATCAAGCGCTCCTCGGGTCCGCGCCTCTCCACCGCCGAATTAGCGAAACGCCCGGCCGCCTGGGAAAATAAAGCCGTTAACCACACGGCGATCGACAATTGGCCGAACGCAAAGCCCGCGCGGTGAAACAGAGGCGAGGAAAAAAAAGGAGCCCCCGATGGTGATTCCGTGTTCCATTTTCTTGCTCATGAAATCATACTCCCGCGGGCGATGCCGCCCGCGCCTCTGTTTCGCGGGAATTGGGGCGTCGCGGGAAAGCCGAAAAAGCCGGCGGACTTAAAACTGTATGCTTCGGACACGCGGGCGGATGTGCAGTGGCGCGGTTACACGGCGCAGCGCCCGATTCTCTGGCGGCCTCTTGCGTGAAATTTCGCGCGGAGAGGCGATACCTGAAAAAGCCTCGGGAATCCCGGGAAAATTTCCGAGGCCGCGCGGAGCTTTATGGGTGTACCTTTCAATAGGAATATATTCCTCGCGAGGCGGGAGGGCCGCGCGGGCGCCATTGTCCCTCAGGGCGCCGCGCCGCCTCGCAGTTAGCCGTAACTCAAAAACTTTCGCAGGATTAAAAATGTGACCGGACTCCCTATAGGAACTGGCCACTCCTACTTGCCCATCCTCCCCACTGCGTCCCGCCCGAGCGACTCCTGGCACGCCGTCCTCGGCCCGTTAATTTGCGCGCGACATCTTCAAATTCACCCTTTTCTTCTTCGCGGGAGTGTTTACTGCCCTGCGAGGCCTTGATGAACAGCTCCGCTCCGGTGGGACGGGTCCGCGAGATCCACGGTCCAGTGGCTGCGACTCTCGGACCCACGGCTCTCGCGAGACGCGCGCGGGAGCATCGGCCCGCCGGGGATTTGGCCCACTTTCCGGTCCCCGGGCGGGGCGCGTCTAACGACCTTGGGCTGCACCGGAAGTTAAGGGCGCGGCGGAACGAGGGAAACGAGCGCCGCGCCCTTTACACTCGGTACAATCGTGCCGTGCCCCGGGAAAAGAGCTCGCGCGCCCTGTATCGATGGCGCCGGCGGCTCTCGGTGTGCCCCGCGGCGCCCAAGGAGGCATTTCGGCGGGATTTTCATGGCCGCGCCCCATTAAATCTGATTTAATAACCGGGGCGTAGCCTGTAGTAACGGAAAATCACATACGCGCACCAAGACGGCAGCGATGAACGGACGCACCATTACTTTCTATTATACAAGCGTCAAAATCACAGATCTTGAAATTGACGAGAGTAGCGGGAGGATGCGGATTTAAATCTTGGGGTGGGTGATCTTTTATTATGTATTTATTATTGAACCTTAGGGAAATAACCGACTTGAAAGGGAGAAGGTTTTGATCGCGGGTACAATAATTTTTCGTTTGGCTAACGGAAATATTACATCTCTGAGGCGGGGCAAAGAAAGACTTATTACCTCTGTGCTCGTACCTCTTGCACATGATATTAAATGAATATTGAGGCGCCCGTAGGATATCGATCGATCCTACGGAGAGTACGGGACTCTTTTTGTACAAATAAAATTATTTAAAACTTTTGTATTTCGATTTTCAAGCATTATATTAGAGGTAATTATATTTCAAAAAAAGAATAATTCATGAATTAGCACTGTATTGATACGTGGTAGCTTTTTGCTATAGTTAGAAAGATATCATTAAGTTATTCCATTGATTGGTTTATCTGACTGTACTATTCTTCTGTGGTGTATTATGAGAATTGATTTTTGCGACTATTAATAATTAATAATCTTTAAAATCTCGATGAATAAATGCTGATTTTGCAGCTGTTGACGGCAGATCTATTGCGTCCACATATTTCAATAGTAAACCAATGTTTACGGAGTTAATAAATATATTATCAGCCACATCATGGCGAATTATTGTACAGGCAGTGCGATCAATGAAAGAGAGCCGGTGTACAGATAAACAGGGAGGCATAGAACGGAAATGGATCAAGATTACATTTTTTATACCCCGAGCGACTGCGGGGCCGGAGATCAAAAAGGAAAACTAGGCACATAAATCCTCCCGCAGTTTCTTGAAAGCGCGCGGGCGCCTCGTAAAGTGATCAAGCTTAGACCGGGAAAGCGAGGCGGCCCCTCCGGCCGGGAAAGAGGGTCAACCATCGGGCATTTATCGGCACTCGTTAACTCTCGCGCCCGCCGAGACCCTGAAAAAATGCGCCGCGCAATTACTCGGCAGTCCGCGTACGCGAAGCGGCGCTCGCTCGTTATGCGCCGGCGGAAAGACGGGCGCGACCCGCGGGATGATTAGAGCCTCCGCGGCCGCGAGTGTTTTCGAAGCCATTACGCCGCCGCGTCCGGGGCCTCGGATCGCGTTTGCGCGGAGAAAAAAAAGCCCGCGCGCGTAAAAGCAGTTATATGGCCCTCTGTACTCGCGCGGCCCTCGGGGGCGAGCAAAAAAAAAAAAAAGAAAAACCCCTGCGGAAAATGTTCTCTGCCTCGGCCCTACGCCCTCGCAGCCTACGAGATGGAGGCGCTTAAGCGTCGACACCCTTTCGCCGGCTTGTAATCAAATTACCCGGCGCGCATCCCCGCCGGAATCACGGCTCCGAGGGGAAAGATGGCCGATGTTTTGGGGGGGGATTACATCCAAAGAAGCCGCTCGAGCTTTCCTCTTTCTAATGCCGATGAGGAGCCCCTACCCTACCGACTACTGTTATTTGCCATGCAAGCTTGATCGGCTTAGTCCTCGCCCGAGTACTGCATCGATAATTCCCCTGACTTCCAATATGAGAAGCCGAAGCTTGTCTCAATGGAATCAACTATGGGGGTGCATATTTAAACATCTTGTATCTTGAAATTGATGTGAGATCAGTCTATATCTCAGCGCCTCGTGTGTCAGATATTAAATATAAATACACAAAATCCTATGCGATTGAAGTTGGACAGGCGGATAGGTATATTTAGAGGTTGCATTAATAGCTCGTTACTAAAATTAAGAATATATCGAGCAATGAAACTGTAAAAAGTATTTAAAATGCTATTTGAAACGACAGACAATTATCAAATTGATAGTGCCAATTTGGTTTAATGCTATTCATATCAATATTTGGGTCAATAACACCACTACTATAGTTTTGTCACGAAACTGCGAGAAACTGATAATCACTCTAAACGGCGTCCTTTCCGTTTGAGAGCTCCATTCGGGCGCGGGTTCAAAAGTTGGGTTAACTCAATGCGCACTGCATTGTTTATGTTTCCACTGTATCGGCAAGTCAAAACTACTCGGGCACTCGGGCAAAATAGTCTTAAGACATACTGCTTGAGTGCTTTGGTCATTTTTGCTTGAAAGCTAAGTTGCCGAGGCACAAATCTTTTCTCTCCGCGAATAAATACAACTTCTGGGACAAAAATTTCTACGTTGCGCAGGTAGAGGGGATGATCGATCCGCTCGCATTAATGCCCTCCTCGCACTTGACCGCTTACAGAAAATATCCGCACGTCCGCGTAACGCCCATGATGTAAGAAAACTACCGCTCGTGACTGTGCATGTATTGGTGAAGTTACCAATTTGGCTATATATTGTTGCAAGTTCTGGGGGATTAAGCGCGCCCAGCCGTACCTGCCCTGCACTACGCTTCATTTGGCGGTGACGAGAGATTATATTAAAGTTTCATGAAAATCCGTTTACCCGGGGGACGGCTCTCCCGCGCCGGGCCCGATGCAGGTGCAAATTGGACGGATGCATCGCAGCCTCTCAACCTTGAGTTTTCCGTGGCTCCTCGAACTTTTCCTCGCGGCGAACAAGCGATGCTAATGGGAGCCGAGCGGCCGCGATAACGAGGCGTCTCGTGTTTCGTTGCGCACGTGGCCCTCGCCCCTACCCCCGCCTAAGAGGCTCCGCCGCATAAATGCGAAGAAGCGTTTAGCCGCGGGAGAGACGCGTGCGCGCACCGCTGCTCTTACATCCGTCTCCCCCGGCGACGCCACGGCCCCTTTCACCGAGCGGATACGCCCCCGCCCGCGGACGCGTAAGGCGATACGCGCCGAGACGTCCCGTCCCTGTTTTCCTTCATTTTTTTTATTTTATTTACCCTCCGCCGAATATTACGAGGGGAGTTTCGCCGGATGGTAATGCGCGCCTTCTTTTTTTTTTGTGCCAAATCGTCCCCGGGGCAGCAGCGCCCGCGTAATTGGATACGTCCCGCGGAGACGATCGCCGAGCTTGCATAAGCGCCCGGGAATTTTTCACGAGCGCTTTACCCCGCGTAATCTAATTAAGAGGGGCTGTTTTTATGCCGGCGCTAAATATAATACGGGCGGGGCCGAGAAGGATTACTTCGTAACGCCCCCGCCGGGACTTATTGCACACGCGTCCTGGAAATATGTTCAACTGCATTGTAAGTGGGCTCCGGTTGAGTGGGCGGGAGCTCGTCCGAACTCCCCGCGCGCCCGTCCGCTGCCTCGTTTATTTTCATCGGCTGTAATATGATTATGTAGATCGCTCATCGGATTAGGATCGAGTCGAGTATCGAGTCGTGCGGATGTAACCAATGGAAATAGAATCAACGATGACGGTTGTGAAAACATTGGAAAACCCGGTGGTCGTTCCGGAACGCCTTTTTGCCTTTGCTCGCCTTTTTTGCATAAAACCACCACGTAATTCAAGGATACACACTGACAACATTATCGTGCAGATCAAGTTCTACTTAATAGTTTAGCGTTTTCATGGTATGCCAATAAACCGTTTATTAGCTGTTCCTAATATTTACGAGGAAAAAGTTATTGCAAATTAATGATAAATTATTATTAATTTATATGTGAAATCATTGGTGTTTCCGGTACACAAATGAACAGGAATCGTTGAGTCAAAACTGAAGTATTTAACGAATCTCTCCATATTTACAATGATTCTTTATCGCGTGGGCATTACAATCATTATTAACTAGCTCAGCGCGATAAGGAAAAAGCTCGAGCCGACACGCACGACCGTAATGTATGCCAAGACTACGTTGACAATATATTAAAAAGATGACCGAGCAACCGCATTCCGGGTAACACGGGAAACGAAATACTCGTGCACGTAGCAGAGTATTGCCGGGGTACGCGACAAATGAGAGGCTTAATTGATTTCAACCGGGCAATTACCGGAGCGTCCCGGAAAGAGAGCCGCCGATGTAATTAGGAAAAAGGCCCGACGCGGCGGTCGTTATCGAGCAGCGGGGCGAAAATAGGGGCAGCCGACGGATGCTCCAATGCCGGGAATGGAGGCAGATTAGCCGGGAGAGATTGGCTCTGCGGGGGAGGCGCCGCCGTATCTCCCGACCAAGGGACTCCTGACCCCCAGGCCCGAGTGTAACTGCGTGCGAATGCGAGCGACGAAAGAGCGGCACGCCACGCGGTTATTGATTGAAAAATTGCGACAGCTCCGGGCGGGGGAGCCGAGGGCGAGGGGCCGACTCGTGTCACGGATGTCGAACGGCACCCGAGGCCTCTTCTCTACCCTTGTATCTGTCTCAAATAAAGACGAGTCCTTTAATCTTGAATTTATATTAGGCGAGGTTAGTCGGTCCGCTGAAGTGGATGATCGACGGGACATTTGAAATTGAACAGATTTTAAATAGCGCCTCGGCCTACATATAGATATCGCCTTACATTTAGTGGAGGGCCGGGAAAGCGTTTGAGCATGGTCAGACATAAATTCTGAGATCCCGTTTCGGGAGGAATTTTAACACATACCTTAGCTATCTACGTTTAAGACTCGCGCGCCCTCCTCGCAATTTATCTCCTCTCGAGACGTTGTAATTTTTAAATAAACACTCGTTCCCTCGTTGTATCAATATCAATTTATGTAATTCTGACGCAACGCGCAGTTACTATTTTTAGTCGTTGGAATTAAGCTAAATAATAAATAGGTCCGATCCTAGGCATCAAAAATATTGTTCGTTTCGAAACATAAATTATTCTCTGGACGTGGCATAAATTAAATTTCACCTAGCAGTGTAATAAACATTACAAAGATCAAAAATGTAAGCTGGAAATTTCAATTTTTACGTCACACGCTGAATTATAAGTGAAGTTTTGGTAAATCTGCAGTGCGGTTGTCTAAAAATAGAATGATTTATTAATCAGGGGCATTATACGCTCAGTTCAGGAATGGACCAACAATTATTTTAATTCTCTCCTTTAATATTCCAACGCTAGCATGGCATTTGAAAATTTATTACTCAGAATTTCATTCCAGCCGCAAATCAAGATGAAAAAGTTGGAGAGAGTAGCCTGAAACTTTAACGCCTCGGCTTAAATTTTCAATTGTTTTTGTTTTCCATTCCCTTCCGTTCCTTTTGCTCCGCCTCAATTCTACTTTACGCTCTGCCCTTCACCTGCCCCTATTCGGTATACGCGCGCAGTCCGGTCGCCGCAAAGCTTCCGCGCACTTTCAGCGCCGAGTCGCATTCGAATTGTCTTCTTTTAGGCTATTTCCGCAGCAATTTATGCGCATTCTAAGCCACCTGGAAATCTGAAACAGCTCTGAATTTAATTACGCTTTAATAACGCAGCGCTATGATAGCGCACTGTATTCAAATTACTTTTAAACGCAGAAAAATAACTGATTCTGGAAAAGCGCTCTTGCTTTATTCTACGACGCACGACACGCGCTTGAAACGCACGTCGCACTCCTTAATTAGATTTACTTTATTCTAAGCTTATAGATTCGTCTTCATTTATTAGAAGATTCCAATCGCAAGCACGTTCTTAACTTATTCACTTACGGAGAGGATAATTCCTTTATTATCAGGGGACGTGCAATTTCTCTAATCCTATTAAAGTATCGAGATCCTATTTAAGATCAAGAACATTGCATTCCTATTTATTAGAGTTACAAAGAACAGGATTCAACCTCATTATCGGATTATGCACCTCTTGAGTAAAGTATAAACACAAGAAGCCGCCATTTAAAGTGATAGGGCTTCAATCTAGCAGTCAAATTCACGAATTTTCTATATTTATTTTAAACTAGTGCAAGTTATAAATTAATTTATACGATCTTATGACTGCACATTATTTAATGTACAAATATTTCAAATTGTTAAATTGTTTGGACTGATCTGCATACTTTAACTTAACATTAATTTGTTAATGAATATTTTATCGCGTATAATGACGCAACCATTTCAAATGATTCAAGACTCAATAGAACATACAATTATTAATAGAGTTACGTTGATATTATCACCGTCAGAAGCAAAGACGTTTCAATAGCGAGAATGACTCTGCAGAATTGACACCTCTATAATAGGAATGCGGGGTAAAGGGTCGTCGATAATAGAGACATGACAAGATTTGAAATGATCCAGTTACTCGGAGCTTGCACTGTAATCCAAGATCGTTTCGAAAGTACAGTAGGAGAAGAATTACTTAAAACAATGTGAAGACGAGGGCGTCGAGGCGAAGTTCCACTTTCGTTTACATTCTTTGAGAGTGCATGAAAATAAGTTGAGCAATTTCTTACAAAAATATTCTTGGAATTCTTCGTAAAATCTTGAGTCTTCAACTAATTCTTTTTTTGAAGGAGATACGGATAGAAAGTATTTTTTAAGCATTTGGCTAAATCCACGAGCTTGGGTAAGCGCATAAGGTGCAGAAAACAAACAGGATAAAAATAGCGTCTTCCGCGTTCACATTTTTACGCCTGACTAAACGTCGACCTTTTCTACTAGACCGAGGGAAGTCCATTAGCCTCGGCTTCCGTTCATTTTGCTCATCGATTCAATTTCAATTATTTCCTGACTCGTGGGCCCTGCCCTTATTTTTTAGGCTTCTCCTCTCAAATTTACACGCCAAGATCCGCAATCTTGTGCACTCCGGCGAAGTTAGTTACAAAGTTTGCGGGCGCGTCAGCCGGGAAAACCGGTGGGCGTTAGCCGGGGCGAGCCCGACTCCCGGGGATCTGTTGCGCTCGGGATTAGAGGCGTAAATAACGCGACGCGCCGGGCGCGCGGCGGCATATTTTCCCGGGGACGCGCAGTCGTCTTATCTCCGAAAGAAGCTCCCCCGGGCGCTCCTCCGCTGGGCCGACCAGCCGGATAAAGCCGAGAAAACGCGGCGAGGGGTCGCGCGCCAGCCAAATTCGCCGAGCGCTATCGGAGATCGATTATCGGGAAAGACGCGCCGCGGCGCTTAATCCCCGCGCTATCTCCGGCCGCGGCGGCCGGCTGATGGAGCGTTATTGGAATCGCGGGGATATTACGGGAAAGGGGCACGGGCCAATCGAAGCGTCCGGCGCGGCGCGCGTAATTACTGGGCCGGGCCGCGGGAGGAAAGTAGGGCTCGAGTGCGCCGCGGCCCCCCCGACAAATAAGCCATATATCCGCGGCCATCGAGCCGAGGGCGCTTTTGTCGGCCGGGCTTTTTAGCCCCCCGGGGGGCCGCGCGCATTAACCGGCCCGGCCGGCCCGGCAGGCTCAAGTGCCGCGCGAAGATTCTTCGAATGCCCTCTCTTGGCCCCTTCCTTCCTTTTTTCTATTCTTCTTTTGCACCTTCTGGCGCCGGGGAATAATGCGGGGCTGGGCCGCCCGGCCTCGATTGCCCAATCGATATGGCGCGGCCCCTCGTGTACGCGCCTCGAGTATTTTCGCCGGGGCTTCATTGCGCTCGGTATTTATGGGAATTCGTACTGCGCTTAGCGCCCGCCGGTGCAGCCTGCAAATTGTGCCCGCTGAGCCTTGTTTCGAATAAGAATGAGCCGATCGAGTGCCGCCGCGCTGACAGCCTACTCCGACTCTTTTGCCGACTGTCCCGCTAGCAATTAACGGTACACGATTATGCATGGCCGAACGAGAACAAAGTACAATCATATGTTTGTTTTCGGATACTTATGCTAATCCGATCGAAAGGTACGTGTTCTCTCGAAGAAAATTTACTAATTTTTATCATCAATTACTTTGTCTCCTTAATCAATTGGATTTTTTTTTTGCAAATGCAATAATCCGCATCGAATACTGTTACTACACCTTTGATTGAAGTATTACTAGCATTTTGGCGAGTTTCGACTAAAATATTTCAAAATGAGCAAACATAAATAATCGTAAATTAATTTACGGTAATCTTTTAGAATTACTACGTAAATTAGTTGATTTTCTATCAGGCAGTACACAGCATTGTAGCACATGATAACTAATCTATGCCCTTGTCCATCTAATATTTGTGTTAAATTGGGTACAGTGGAGCAAAAGGTGATTTCAACTCTAAATTCTACCGAGAAACTGTCCAGAAACCCCTTTAAATTTCAACCAGGCTTGTCCAAGTACGTAAAACAGTTTAAATTTGCAGGACTTTGCGGTTCTCCGGTTAAGCGAACTTTACATTAAAGGCTATCGGGTAATTGTGCTTCGAATAAACTGGGCGCAAATTCGATGATCGGTATGTGTTTTACAGCAGCCCGGGGGAAAATACTCCGTTCAGTTTTCAACGGGCCCGTGTCGAACGAAAATATTTTGCTCCTTTGCGTTTGAATAATTATGCGGGCGCTAGGCATCACCGGCTGATTCACAGCTTGATAAAGTTTAATTTAAGTAGAATTAGCTTGTACGCATAAACCAGAGTGAATGAACATTTAACGGAAAAAGCGGCCCTAGCACTCGCCGAGCATATTTCATTAGAATAAACGAAGGAAGAATTCCCCCGTTGGAATCCCAATTCAATATCTACCACAAAGCGAATTCCGTTTGAATTCTACCGCGACGCATTGTCGCATTTTGACCAATCCTCCAATTCATCAACCTAATTTTCTCTCTTTCCACAGCGTCGGCCCGGCGGCGGCGCCCCGAAAATGGAACAACGATAATTGTGTTCGAGATTTAGAAGGCACTCGTAAAATTTAACTGCCCACTTATATTATACGCATACACTTTAATCCTCGTTTCACCGACTCTCAACTCGCGAAATAGTATCCGTTTTATCACCAAGAATTATAATTACATAACTGTCGCAGTAAAGCTTTCGCGAAGAATATTATTCGCGTGTGAACTTTCCAAATGATTCCCTCGGCGAAAAATACCAAAGTTTCTATTAACCATCAGGAATAAAAAGAGTGGAGCTCCGCTTCCCGCTGAAGGAGCCGACGGCCAATTACTTTCCACAGCCACTCAAAAACTCGATGTTTATATTTAGGCGCACTCTCTCAAAATCGTATTCTCTCTTAACAAGCGGCGCGCTAACGCGCTGGCGAGAAACAGAGCATGGAAAAAGTTGGCTAAACTAATAACCAAGTACTAACAGGGCGAGATTAAAGGCAGGGCTGGGGCTAAGAGGCCGGCCGGCCGCCACTGGCAGATTTAAATCCCATGAATTTCGGAGGGCCCGACATGATCGCCGCAGCCGTTGAATTATCGAAGGCCGGGGGCGCGCACAGCAGTTGGCCGTTACATCGGAGGGCGAGCCAGTCGGGATTTCGCTTATTCGACTTTGAAATAGAATTTAATGCCGACGGCCAACGAGCCTCGCGCCCGTCTCGCCCGCCATGTTTAATGCATGTTTTGCCGAGTGGCCACGCGAGCGCGGATTTTCGGCCCCGCCGCCGAGAGTAAAAAAGAGGAGCGCACCCTCAAGGATTATCCTCGCCCCCGTTCAATAACGAACTGGCGAATTAATCTCGCGGAAGGCTCGATTGGCCCGCGCGACTCCTTTCCCCTGGCCGCGGGAAATTTAACAGGCCGTATGAATATTCCGTTTTTCGGAGTTTCATTTCGCGGGGTTTCGACGCGGTCAGGGCGCGCCTGTCTGAGTTTTTATACACCCCTTCGCAGCCCGTGTCGGTAGTTTGGAAAGGACGCGCTTTCGACCGCCAAGCTTTTCCCGCCAAATGAATTTCCCGGGCTTTCAAAAACCGAAATTTAGGGGAGAATTGATTAGGTTTCAACGGGGATGGAGGCGCGCCCGGTAAAAAAAGGAACTTAATCCCATGGCTCGGCCTTTTTTCGTACGGGTAGAAGGTGTTCCCCGATCCCCACGGCCGCGTGAAAAGAATCAATTAGGAGAAAAAAAAGGGTAGGAGCGATGATAGGCAGTCGAGTGAATAAATGGCGAATCGGATTAACAATGAGTCCGGGTCCTGGCTCCTTCGCCCCGGACTTGTACTTTTTATCCGGTCGGTGCTCGGGCCGAGCGGAAGGACGACGGGGAAAAAGAAGTCGGGGACGCCGATAAGGCCGGGTAGGGGGGGATATCTGGCTCGCGCGCGCGCGGCCCCCCTTTGTCCCGCCGTGGAAGAAATCCCGAGTTCCGAGTGGCGCCGAGCAGCAAACACGAAAATCCCGGGGCGAACTTTTTAAAATTATCCCCGGCGATTCGCGCAGGCCGAGTTGGCCGCTCGGCCAGGACCGCACGAGCCGCCCGCGAAAATTAGTGGGCCGCCGCTGAAGAAAGAAAGAAAAAAATTCCGATTATTCGGAGCCGCTACGGCAATTATAGCCCCGGCGGCGCGACCAAGTGCGCGCCCATCGAGGGGACGCTTTTTCCTTGGAAGTGCCGTTGACGAGTTCGCCGAGAGGCAGCGCCGGCTTTTCCCGCGGCGGTGTTTTATTACAGCGGCAGCCCGGTGGAAAGGTATCTCGCGGACTGCGCCACTGGACCGGCGCCCCTCGCCCGTTCCATTCAAGAATACTGCGCGCGGCCAATGGCGGTTGTCCCGCCTTTATCGCTCCTCCATCTTTACAACGAGGCGGAGTGGCGAAGGGGTGGGAGAGAAAGCGCCTTTCGCGGAAAAGGTAATTCTGGGTGCGCGATCGCCCGACGAGAAGGCGACTACTCCAGTAGAGAAGTGTTTTGACGCCAAAATTGGTTGCAGCTCAGGAGTATTATTTGAAATACAGAGATTTTTTGTGGTGCGATAAGAGAAATGCAGCAGTGACTTGCTACATGGCTGGTGTACTATTGATCGTAGGCTGGTTAGGTCAATAAAATTTATCATACTTTCTACTGATAATTGTTATTAGTTTATTGAGAATTATTGCATCGTGTCTCAGCTTTTACTATAATCATTTTTATTAGGTTGGTAAAAATTACCATAAACATTACTATGACTTTTATCCTAAGTTTTGAATTCGAATTTTAGTTACCATAATTAGTAACGTTTTGTTATGTTTGTTGTAATATTGTTTTTTTTTATTGATTTTTCATACTCCTATATAATTTGAACGCGAGTAATTAACGATTGTTTTTTAAAAGAGTATAAAACTTTACGTCTATTGCTTGAGTATATAAAATCGGAAAATCTAAGTGGCATGAGAGCACTATATTCATAACGTTTATTCGTTGGCACTACAGTAAATATATAAATGTATAAAAGGCAGAATCTAAATCGGTTACATTTCTAAACTGACAAACTATATAATTTTCGAGTAAAGTGCAAGTCAATCCAATGTTAATAATGTATCGTAAGACTAATTTCGTAGTCAAATTCAAAGGTCTGTTGATCAAAACAAACTAGCACGGGTAAAATTAATGCTAAGACTAAGAACATAGAGGCTGATTATTTACTGCTACAGTATTCAAAATATGACAACTGCTTTCCAAGTGCAAACAAGTCTCCGAGCATGGGGAAAAGTACAGGTTTCTGCCAGGACAACCTGGCAAGGCTGCGCGGGTAGAGAGCGCTTATTGGTCAATAATTCTCCGTCGGAAGACTGGAGCCCGGGGCCCCTCCCAGGTTGCTTATTCGCCGCACGGCCGAGGCGCAAGCTGACCTCCTGCCGCGGGCCGAATTTATCCGCGCGGTCGTTGCGCGCCTGGCGCTCCATCGGCCTCGTTTAATGCGATGATTGGCGAGCGCCGGCGCATCGATTCCGGATAATGAAATTGCGCGGGCGGCTTTTAAAAGTAAAAGCTCGCGCCGCGGCGGAGTCAACAGCGGATGAAACAAGCACCCCACCCCCACCGCTACCGTGAGTCCTCGCTCGGCGACACGATGAAATTAGAGGCGCCGAGGGCCGCGGATAAATATATATATATATCGCGCGGGCGTGGCTCTTGCCGCGGCCCGGGGCCCACGAGCTAGCCGGCACGCTTTGTTGATCAAGTATTAAGCCTTAAAGTAGGCCGTTATTGTTACGGTCGAAGCGTGCCTCTTTACGATCAATAAACCCCCGGGCCGGCGCTCGATTTAAAGTAAAAATGGCTTAATCTCGCTTTTATCAGGGCCTCCGTCTAATTTCATGCCCTCGTTCGCGAAAGATTAACAATGAATCGGCCGGCCCGGCGCTACACCGGCCAACTTTCGCCGGCCGGCTTACCCGCGGCGTTATAACCCCGCGCGGCTGCAATCACCGACTCGAAACAGCTTAGTCTAGGCCACTCAAAAAATTCACGGTTCCACGAGAACTCGTGCGCCGAATTATTATCGGGCGCGTATTCAGAGCCGCTCGGACGTTTGGCCCTGCCTGGCGGTATAATTCAGCCCGAGGGCGCGGCCCGTATTAATTAACGAGGCCTAAGTCGGCCGCGGCGGCCCGGCATCGCCCGCAAGCGAGTCGCAGGGCGCGCGGGCCTTCAGAAAATATTTAATTAACCCACCGTCGGCGAATTTTAAAGGGACCCACGCCCCATGCTTAATTAGATCAACGGCTCGCGCTATTGTCCGCGAGGCATTTATTATGCCCTTAATGGTGTTTCTTGACTGGGCGACCGAATTTCCGCCCGGGCCCGCCGCCCGTAATTGCGTTAATAGCGAATTTCGGAAAAAAGTAGCGGCCTTAATTAAACTCGATTTCGCGTGTGGCCAAAAGTTTTCCGGGCTCTGTTTCACTTTTTCAATTCGGTTTAACGGGATACGTCGTACATAATGAATATGAAATAAGGTAGCCCGAGCTTCAAATAATGACTTGTTAAACAAAATAATATTTTAGCGTAAAATCTTTATATAAGACCTTATACATCTAACAGATTTAGTAATGAATGACGTGCTAGCAGTGAATAATATTATAGTTTGCTAATTAGCGTAATTTATTATTACTGCGAATCGTGTGTATTAGCACATATAATTATAAGCTTGATTCTCTTTTGCGTTTTCATTAACAGTTAAACTCTGTCCGTCTGTTTATCTATCCGTCTTCTTTAACGATGCACGCGAGCGGGCGCAGCAAAACAATCAATTATACCCCACGAATGCACTTTTTCCATGCGGATCATCGGCTCCTTCGACCCACACGGAATTATCCGGCGAATAATCCTGGATAGAGGGCGCGAACGATGCCCACTTTGCAAGTAGCCGCCGCGGGCCGCATAGCGGCTCTGCACACGGGCCGCCCGCCTCGAGCGCATTACACAAATGCGTTTGCCGTGTACGCGAGATCACTTGGGGCCAATTTAAATAACAAAACGAAAAGGCGAGGGGATCGGGGCCACTCGTCCCGCTGTACATAATTCATCGATCCGGCGAGGGGGGGGCGCGCGCGCGCGCGCGGCGCATTCGGAAAAAGGGGAGAGCCGATAGCGCCGCGGCCCATTGTAATGGAAAAAGTTAACGCGCCGTTACGCAGCGGCGGGCGCCCGTAAAAAGGAGCTTCCGACGCTTTTCACCGGCGAGGTGACCCAGCGACATTCCAACCGTTCGATTGATCTCGCGACCCCGCGGAGGAGCTTTTTTTACGCCCGCGTCTGCGAGGAGATATAGTCCCGGCTGCGGGGGGCGCGGCGAGCGGTGGTCCGCCGATTAATCGGGCCTCGCTCCCCTTGCAGGCCCGCCGGAATTGAAAAGTCACGCCAAAGCCGCAGGGCTCAAGCGGCCCTCCCTCATCGGGACGATTTTTCCCCTTTAACCGCGAGCGCGCGCCGGTTGAACCGGAAGCCGATACGCCCCGCCCGACGAATGCATCTCGCTTCTGGATTTATCGCTCCATCTCGGGGTCGCGGCTCCGGAGCGGCCGTCGGCTTTTCGGGGGGCTTTTGCGCTCGCGTGCGGCCGCGGCCCCGCTTGTAAATACCAAGTCTGGCCCGCGTGTAAGGCGACTCGCCGCGCGGCGAGTTTTGCCGCCCCCCGAGTTCTTTTATTAGTTGCCGAAGAAACTTTATCAATTTATAGGAATACAATAACGACCGGGAGTTGGCCCGATCGGCGCCCTATCCGCGGTAAATCTAACTTTGTTTCTGACTAACGCCCGCGACAAACGGTACACCCAATGGAAGCTCATTACGGCCCCTTGCGAGAACCCCTCGACTTACAAATAATTGCGCCGGATTTAATTAGACTTTCGATGGAGATTAGGCACCGGCTGTCGCCTCGCTGACTCCGCTCTTCACCGCATCTTAAACCCTTGCGAATTTTCCCCTAGACGCCTGACGTGGAGGCAGAACGGGGCGGGAGGATCACTCAATCCTATGAAAAAGCCTGTATGATGGCGCTGCCACATCGAGTGCCTAGTAGCAAAGCGCCAAAGTTCGTCGTTACTAACCATGCAAATTAACGCAGCTACAAATTTTAGAGGAACGAAATATAAAAAAAAATAGAAGATCTACGAGAAAAATACGAACATGAAGAAAGCGAAAAGAAATACGATAGGAATAACGGACTTGCAGGTCTTGCTAGTTAATACTAGTATTTACAGTGATCTCGGGAGTAATTCATTGGGGCTCACGGACCCTTAGTCGTTCCCCGTGGTTAGCCGAGGGCTAACGGCCCTTGCGACAATCGAGCGCCGGCGCAGCTCGGGCTTGGATAATTAATCCCCCGTTTTCCAGAGCCGGCGGGTCTAAAAACGGCGCGCCGTCGGCCGGAAAACACTGGCGGCCGAGTCATCGTGGCGAGTCACTCGCGGACAAAGCGCCGGGATCAAAGCTCGGAAAAATCATCGCGGCCCCGGGGGTCAAAGGCCGGCGCCGCAGCCGCCAGCGCCGCAGCCGCTTTCCCTGACTTTTTACCCAGTCACCCTGGCTCGCGATTTCTCCGGAGACGGCCCTTCCCAGCCGATTAGCTGATCGACCCCCGAAAGCCGAGGAACGGGTTGCTCGACGAATCACTTGAGCCCCATCCATCATTTTTTCCGACGAGGCCAGCGTTAAATCGTTACGCGTGCGCAGCGTTTTTTTTTCTGGTATCCAGCTCCGGGCGCCGTTTCCTGCCCGGCCAGCCGCAGAGGACCGCTTAGCCCGCGTGGATCCACGGACGGATCACAAGTCGTCCCGCGAGATCGTTCGAGCGACGCGGGGCTAAAGTTCGGCCAACTCCGAGCCCTTAACGGCCACGTCGCGTATTTTTCCCCGCGGCGCTCGCGGGGATTTCCTACGGATCCATCGGCCAGCTCCCCAAGTTTCCCCTAATCCGCGGCGCGGGAATTCCCCGCGGAATTTTTCACCCGACTGGCAAAGTAAACGCGGCGGCTGCGGCTAGTACGGCGTGGGGGATCTATGAATCGCGAACGAGGCCGCAGGCGCAGATCGCCGCGGCTTATGGCTGGATTATTCGACCTTGTGCTCCCCTGGGGGCCTCTTTTTGTTGAGAGTTGCGGCGCGGGCCTGCAGCGATGCGAACGACCGCCCCCTCATTAATTGGGACGGAATTTCTCAACTTTTGCTGGCGGTCCCGATGAGGAATTTCTCATAGCGCGCCACGGCCTAATTGCATTCTCGACCGAATTTGAGAAACGGTGCAAAGGCGCCTTAAGCCGCTCGAATCACGTCGAGCCCCAGTTCATTGACGTCCTGCACTCCCACTAGCCGTTGGAGTAGCTCTCTTAAAACCCTCTTTGAACGTTTGACGTATTCCCTCGTGACTGGTGCGCAAGGACAATATTACGGATTCGCTTTGCAGGGAGAAACGTGCGCCCGCCCGCCAGGGGATATGCAAAATGCAACAATTTAGATTTTGCATTTTAATTAAAAGTTTGTACAAATAGAGCTGGTCCGGAGCGGTGAGCCAGGACAGTAGTAAGGGTGCAGATATGGACCGGCCCGGGAGAAGTAGTCGTGGTAATCGTTTGGGGCGCCGGCACGCGTCGGAGCGGCTCGGCCGGCTCACCTTGGATGGGCGCGTAGATATTGAGGTAGAGGCAGTCCTCGCTCTGGTTCTTGAGGTAGGGCAGGAGCCGGCGCAAGTAGTCAAGCCGGCCCTTGGGCATCTTGTCCGCGAGGCTCGGCAGCTTCTGGGGGCAGACGGGGCCGAAGGCGTCGGCAACGCGGACCCCGTGCCAGCGGGCCGAGCTGACCGGGGGCATGAAGCGCAGGGTGCCGATGGGCGGCGAGGCGTAGGGCACCCCGCGAAAGACCTCGACGCTTTCGAGGCCGCGCCCCAGGGCGACAATCACTCCCGAGAGCTCGCCGTACTGGGTGCGCACGATGCGGGAGCTGAGCTCCCCGAGGGCCGGGCTCGCGCCCAGGAGCACCAGGGACCCCAGCGTCGCCAAGAGCCACGCCAGGAAGCTATGCACCGCGTGGCCGCCCATCGCTCCGCATAGCCCCCCTGCCGGGGCGGCGCGAGCTAGCCCCAGGCCCCCGCGGCCCCCCGCGTGAGCCCCCCCATGCAGACGTCCCACGGCGCCTCCGGCACTCTCCCCACAAAGATGCACTCACTCACTGCGCGCACCACCGCCTTGGCTGCTCGCCGCGCGCCCGACGATCACCTGCCGCGAGAGGTTGCCTGCGGCCCGGAGGACAGGCACTGACTGCGCCGGCTCGCCCACCCGCCGCCCGCCGGCCCGCCCGCGCGCACGCGCCCCGCCGTGCCGCCGCCGCCGCCGCCCGCTCCCCCGGCACCCGGGCCCGAGACCGCCTGATTTCACGCCCCTTCAAGATCGCCGAGGCCACTCGCCCTCCTCGGCTCCGCGGCCGATCCCTCGCGGACCGCTTCGATCCGCCGGCCGCAGGGCCCCGGACCGGCCAGCTGACCCCCGTCGGTAGGGCAGACCGCCCGACGGCCGGTACGTACGCGCCCGACAGCCTTCCTCCCGCCCTCCGCCGGCACTTTTCCCACGCTGCCTGTCCGCCCGGGCTCTTCATTCGCCCCCGTCGCGGCCCGCTGATTTTCGTCCGCGGCTTTAACTCGAGTCATTGGGACCTTTGTGCGCTCCCGCAAACTACGGGAATTTCTGGTTTTCCCTGCGCACCTCTCCCCGCCCAGGGCCTTTGCCCCGAGCGCCTTTTTTTCTCGTTTAGTTTCACCCCAATCGACCTTTCGTGTCGCTCACTGTCCACTTTTTTTCTGTCTGAGGGGTGCGTCATTTACGTTCGTACACAGTAACACTTACAGAACGGTGTAATTACTTTTAAAGTGGAAGGCTCGAGCAAAGCGTAGTCGTCGTAAAAAATAGAACTTCTGTTAGTTGGTGCAGGCTGCAAGCTTTTTGCAATCAATGAATAGAATACTATATATTCAATTCCACGCTGTCTGAAGATGAGATAGTGAGATTTAACTTTAAATAATTATTATAGGCTAATTTATAAAGTCTTTAAAAGAATCTGTAAAAAAATTAGTCAAAGATCTTTTTAACATTTAAATTTTTTAAATTATAATGGAAAAAGTGTAATAATGTCCATTTAAATAAAGTAGTCAAGTTCAAAAACGTATTACTTTTACTATCCTCTAATGCCATAAATAAAAAAAACTTAAAAAGTTTATCAACTTGCTATCAAATATGAAGCTAATTATAATTATTTATAACTATTAGTCATAACTTACTTATGTATGATGACAAAATAGATCACTGCGGCAATCAATTCAATTTTCTATATAATGTATGTGGAAAAAGTGTTTTAAATATGGAAATACAAGTAATGACGAATTTTCTAAACTTCAAGTAATTTCATGGACTCGATGATATACGATAATCTAAAGACATTCCCACGAATTAAAGTCACGCCCAGATCGAGCAACAAATCTCGTATAGTGACACACTCTGCAAATCCTGAAATATTTACAACGTTTGGAATAAAATTGGGAAGGTACGCGCACACCTCCGGCCGGCTCTCGATTCTCCTTCAGCGAAGCTAGTGTCGCTTCCAATCCGATTAGCCGAATCAACCTCTTGATCGGCGCCCGGGATCATAATCAATCACCCGGGAATGCCGTGACTCCCGTTAGCGCGGGCGCGTTAACTCTTACTTATTGTTTCGGCGGAGGGACGCGTGCGCGCCACGGAGCGATTTACGAGGAGGATCGTTAACAGGGTCTGCGCGGACGAACTTTGTAATACACCCTGTCTTTTCGATCCTCAACTCGACAGCTGATGGAAGAGCGAGGGCGATTTATAGTTACGGTTGCGAGGCAAGCCTCGATGTTTATGCGCCCGTAATGGAACGCTCTCGCAAGGAAACCAGAATTAATAAGTGAATTATAATTAGTGTTTATTATACCACCTCAATTACTATACAGAAAAGGGGAAAGCATCTAGATTTATTCATTCGTTGAAAAATAACTGAATATATATATACTCCGATAAAATTTTTATTTATAAATAGAATTGCGGTTTGTAGGGATCAAAAACTATACTTCAATAACAATCTAGATTGACATAAATAAAGAGGTTACAAATATAATAATTGTTGCAATGTAATACTATACATTGCAAGAATTAATATACAAAATACTCTTGGTCTGGTGGTTAGGGCAAGGATGAGGCCTTTTAAAGAAAGGTATTCATCTAAATTTATAAACAGAAATGTGAGTGAATAACAAGAATAATAGCAAAGGTGTCTTACCTGCTCGGTCGAGTGCCAAAACAATAGCGTAGCGTATTATTCTCACAAGTCGTGCTTAGCCCACACTCGTTATCCTTCCTCTCAGGCTCGCGGGAAAATCCCTTGTCGCATAATTATTCTGAAAAAAAAACTGTATTAGTAATTATTTACTAATTCTTGTGTAAATGTATCCTGCAGCATGAATATCAATAGATAAATAATTAATCTGCTATTCATTTTGCTACATTTATTTTCTACGCATTGCATATGTATTAAAAATATAAAGCGTCTAAGATCTACGTCTATTTAAAGTAATCGCTTTTTATCAAGGACATTAAATGAAAATTATACGATTAACTTCTATTATAATTCTGAAGGAATATATTCCTGTCCGATCATGTCTTTAAATCGAGCTTCAAATCGTGATTATGTAAGAAATATAAATATTATTTCTATTATAAAAAAAGTAAAATTTAATTTTAACGCAATTACAGTTAAATAATGTAATATTAATAATAAATAGAATGTAATAGTTCTTTAAAATTTTAAAAACGTATACTTGCAAAGTTTTTAATCGGTTAAAAGATAATACTATAATTGCCGTTTGATTTTATATTAGTCAGATACATATTCTACAAAACATAATCTTCAAACTGTTCTAAAGATATTAAATGTCCGCTCACTTTTAATCTTGAAATAATAATTATTTAATAATGCAATATTAAGGGACTGATTAGTAAATAAAACGCACAGCCTAAGCACATTCAGGTACGCAGTTTCAAGCATTCTTCAATCGTAATTGTGACACCAAAATAAAAAGAAATGTGTATCGAGAAGTGATATATTCTTAGTATGGGTTATTTGCTTCATAGTGCATTAGTGTAACTCTAATCTATAATATATTCACTGTTGTGTGATAGGAGAGATAGGATAAGTGCTTCAAAAACTTTCTTCACAGTTTTAATTGGAAGCTCCAATAATCAGATGTTGTACAAAGAAATACAGGCGACTGTAAAGCTTCGGAGCAGTCACGTGCTCGTCATGTTAGCCGTTATCGCGGCGCTCAACGCGCTCTTAACATTCATAATAGTTTAAACGATAAATCTAATTATTTTTTAAAATAATTTCCGTAATTAACCATGTGAACGTAGAGTTTTTGTCATTTATTCTTTAAAGCTTTATTAAAATCAGCATCTTTTATATTGAACACTTTTTAATTCGTGTAACATTGTCATAAAATTTCTAACACTTTTAACATGAAAATAATGCAGTAACGATTATTTTAAATCGTTAATAAGATTAAATTTTCATTACATCACGACTAAATGGAATTATAAAACATATATACATTTTTTGTACATATTATATCTGTTTTGTATTTAATAAGTGTATACAGCTTATTAAAGATTTACAACATAGTGAAAACTTTATTTTTATCATTAATTTCCCTTATCGCTTTTGGGTTTCAAATTCGTAAGTATTTTTTTTTTCTTGAAATATATAGTATTGAATCTTCAGAGATCTATATACTACAATAATTGTTAATTTTAAACCTTATTAGATGATCTGAAATAATCAATTTTGTTGAGTACATTATTTTAATAATCTTTATTGTTTCATAAGAAATCGTTAAGGGAATTATTGGCGGATATATGACGTACGACCTGGACAATTCAAGTATGCAGTCTG
This sequence comes from Sycophaga agraensis, assembly GCA_018906755.1. Classification (NCBI taxonomy): domain Eukaryota; kingdom Metazoa; phylum Arthropoda; class Insecta; order Hymenoptera; family Pteromalidae; genus Sycophaga; species Sycophaga agraensis. The sequence goes on from JACCIE010000045.1 coordinate 166,761, forward strand.
GATACGAGCAATCAAAAAAAATATAGGCACAGGAGTTATTATTTCTGATACAGATGTACTCACAACTGACCATTGCGTCATTTCTAGGTCATCCCAATTTATAAACAACATACGGTCTGTAGTTATTGGAGTTGTCGATCCCGAGCGGAAAGATAATATCGAAGTGAATGTCTCAAAAATTATTGTGCCATCAAGCTATAATCTGAAGAAAGTTGAACCAAGTAAAACAGTTAGCATAGTCTGACATAACTCTAACAAGCATTATTTAATATTTTTGAAAGCATTATACAAGTTTAATATTAAATAAATATAGTTTTGTGATACAAAATAATTTATATATTAGTTGAAAAAAAATTAGGTATCCAGTATAACACGAAAAGGTTAAGTGCAGTAAAGTTACCACAACATTTTAGTATTGCTACCACATATCAAGAACGAACTACCACTACAAGTGGTTTTGGCATAACCAAGGAAGCCAATGACATTTCATCTAGCTCCGATGTAACATTCATCTATAATATGCTGAATCAACTATGTGACGTGGTGCTTTTAGGCCCGGAGCCCCACGCCATTGTTCCTCCGGTCGCGCCATCCTGCCCTGATGCAGGTCCCTGCGGTCGCCCCGGAGGGGACCCGGCCGGGCCAGCCCGGGCGGCTGGCCTACGTCGGTCGCGGCGGTTATGAAGTCGGGAGGAGGGAGGGTCCGGCAAAATAATTACACGGGAGGATTTCCATTTCGAAATCGTGTTTATTATATAAACATATAAAAGGCGACGGGGGGACAAAACCCGCCCCGCTGCATTAGAATATACAAGTTGCCGCTGGCCCGCTCGCCCCGCACGCCTCCCTCTGGCACCGAGCACTGCCTACCTCGACCCGACCGACGAACCCCCACGGGCTTGCGGCGTCGCTGACCCCGGAACCCAGGCATCTCGCCTTGCTCGGGTCCTCTCCGGATCACCCTCGATTCATGATATTCGGGGAAAGGGACCGCGCCCGTGCCTCTCTCTCTCTCTCATTCGCGGGCATGCATATAAACAAAACCCTACCTGGTGTCGAACGGTCGGTGATAACCTCGGCCACAATCCGGCCAAGAGATCGCAGTTTTCCCCCTCGCTTCCCCAGGTAGTCTCGGGACCGCGCTCAGCTGGGCACCTCTTTCTCTCTCTCTCTTTATCTTTGTTTATCTTCTAAATACTCTACCGCACGCGAACGAGACCGATGGCTCGGTGTCCGGCGCAAAACTAATCGGCGCGGCGCGATCGCGCATTTCTCGAATTCACGCGCGCCCTTCCCGCCCCACGGCCGCGGCGCCCAGCTGATTCCCTTACCCACGCGCGCAAAGTCCGCCCGTCACAACTATAATACCCAATAGTTGGCCAATTAAAACATTATCGATATAATTTTAAAACGTTACTCTCGATTACTAAAGCAAGTAATTTTTAAATATATTGTTATGAAACTTCAAAAACTCATATTATTGATATTTTATCTTTTGAAAGTTAAACAATTTTATAATTTGATAAAAATTTTTGCAAGGGTGATGGCGGAGCGCCACTGGTTATCAATAGAAATCTTCTAATTGGAATATTAAGCGATTCCAGAAAAAGTAAAAATGGAATATATAGTGTTGAAATTTACTCGAAGGTCGTATTTTACCTACCTTTTATTCAAAAAGCAATAAAAAGAAAAAAGACGCCTGAAATACGCATAGTTACCTATGAATATAAAAATACGCGTAGCGGATATAAAAAAACAATGGATGAACTTTAACAAATTTATTATAACAAATAAATCAATACATTTTAATAAATTATTAAAATATTGAATAAAATTTGAGATTACCAACAGTAAATTATACGATTTCAATTAAGTTATCAATTCTGATTAAAAAATGTCTCGAAAACCATTATCCTATTCGATTATTATCCGCAATAAGTCGAACTAGACTCTACAGTTACAATTTATTCAAACTTTTCTCTGATGAAGGTAAAAGTATTAGTTAATATTTCTGCAAGGATTGTACCATGCTAAAATTAAGTAAGACTTACTGTGACAAAATTGTTGAGAATCAAAAAGGCAGTACATGGCGATTTTTTTGATTTTGTAAACAAACAATAAGTTATTATTATTATTATTATTTGAGTACGAATATTATTTAGTTATGCGATAAATACTATTGTATATGTGTGAAACAAACGAATATCATTGAATAAGATTAACTATAGAAAATAAGAATATGTCTAAACAAATGCGCATCGACGCGATATCTGTAGCGAGCGCGCAATTCTGAGAAAACTCTTTCTGGGAAAATTTTCCTTTGTAACGGCAGGAAAGCGTCAGGTCGTTGAACTCCGGAGGCGGAGACTCGCGTCCAATCAGTGCGGGAAGAGTCGACGTTCTTCGGTGCGTCGGTCAGCACACTTCTCGAAGGAGAAGCTCCGGCTGTAAAGCCCACGGCTCGGTCTGATCGTGGATAGGCCGAGGCCGCTAGATCTACCGCGAGCTTGACTCGAGTCCTCAAGATCCCAGCGCCGTGTGGGGCTATGGGCCTCACATGTGGCTGTTAGGCTTCCAAGCCGGCGCAAAGGACAGGGTCGACTCTGATGAGGTTTGTACGCAAAAAGAGAGAGAATTTCAGGGCCGCCTAGCGGGGGTAAGATGACTCGACTGTCTACCTGCTCCGCTTCGCCACGTCCCTACTACTGTGACAGTCTAGCGACTAGGAAGTTACTACTCATCCGCATATATATATTATACATCCAGCTATTTAATTATTGTTTTAACAAATAAAGTGTCTGATTTCAACCTACAACGTCTTCATTGTAAAAAAATAAATCATACAGTCCTTCTCATCCTCAACAAAAATCATGAATGAAAAACTAACATATGCGTGACTTCGTGGAGGTGTCTCTTTCTCCTCGGCGCAATAGTTCGCGCCCGCCGCGCGTTTATTTCACTCCTTATATAACGAACTCCGTCGTGCAGGACCGTCGCGTGCAGTTTTCAAAGCGCGACTCGACACACGCTTTGCCTAGCCAACATTCAACCTTTTGTATATATTTTACGTATAAATACGTGTGTTTAGATAGCTACCGCTTCATCACCCTCTCGCCATGGGAACTCCTGATTCAAGAGGAGGAGTTGATGGGAAAAGCCGCTCTAGCTCTTTAAGAATTCGCCTGTCAAGCGACGGAAATTTAAATCCTAACGCGAGGTCCACATATTCCCCGACGACCAGCGAAGGTAATTTTGCGCCCAATGTAGGGTCCGAATTTTCAAACGCTAGATCTGCGGCAAAACATTTTCGTTTAGTAATCTTACACTGCTTCTTGTTGGAAAAAAACACCGTTTAAGCGACGCAATGCCTTGAAAAGTGCTAGGCGGACACCAATCATCACTGAATCTGAGGTCGATTTTGAGGCAAAAGCTAAATTATTCTAGAAAAGTGGTATTGAAATGTTAAAGCAACACTGGAAAGATTCTATTGTTCTTGATAAATAAAGATAATTTTGAACAAAAAACTCAATTTTATTAAAAACAAAAGACAAGCAGAACTAAAGTATTTCATCCATTTGTCAAAAATTTAGCAAACTCATTAAACTTTTACATAAACAAGTACACGAAAAGGGACTGGTTCCTTTTGGCTTATGAAGTTTAACGTAATTGATTTCGAACCTGTCCCTCCAGCTGTCCTAATTACTTTACCGATTTTCTTAGGACTTTTATCTTGTGCTTCTACATAAACAAGATAACCATCCATAGTTTTGTATGTTTTTGTAACATTGTTTGAATTTGCTGGAACAGTAAATTCTTCATCCTTGGATCTCGAAGAGCGACGCATAAATACTCCGTCAATAAAGTTTTCTCCTAAGCAGATAGTAATCATACTTACTATTGAGATGGTGACAAACAAATTATGAAATTTCATATTGTACGACTGTGAATTGTAAAATCTAATAGACAAAAAATTAAATAATAAGTAATAGATTATTTTTTCAACATAAAACATAACAAATTGAATTAAATATTTATATTATAATGCAGTTAAATAATTCATGAAGCCATACCTTGTATTTCTAAATATAATATAAAGATAGATCAGAGATATGTCATATATGGTATGCGCAGTGCAAAAATGTTTCGAATTCGCAATTTTCTTCATCGTATTAAAATATATAAGATATTATATACAACGATATCTCTTCACGATTCAGTTTTCAAAGCATTGTACTGGCAAATGCTTGTATTTTTTTCCACAAAGGTTTTCTTCATTTCGATCTTAATTTAAATATTTTTAGTGTTGAATAGAACTGTATACAATAGTAGCAATAAAAATTAAAAAAAAAGTGATTCGTTGAAGCAAAATGCTCACATTTTAGTTATTATCGTAGTCACGAAATGTTAAAAATTGGAGATCTACGTGTTATCAACAACAATTGTATTTCGTGCCTATTGTAAGGTATTATATGAAGGTATTGTAAGCTATTGTAAGGTATTGTAAGTAATTATATTTCATACGGATTGTAGGCTCAGGAAAACTTGATTTTCGTTATTATATTTCTATTGCCTGACTAGACCTCAGAGGCATCTATAATCTCCAAAATTGACAGTAAAAAAGCAGGTAGTATGTCTACCTCTACAAAAGCCGTTTATTGGAGCCTACAAACTCCCAGCCAGCTTCGTTGATATCCGATTAAGACGACACATTTGCAGAAAGTATGGCTAAGTGTTTCGTCTACCCTTCAGATCATCTAGAAAAGTTAGTATTTCCAGGAGTCATGTATATGTAAGACCGTAAATTGCAGTAAATACTGAAAATCTACGTGTTATAAGCAAAAATTGTACTTCGTGCCTATCGATATTACCTTTAGTTAATGATGATCTTAGTACGTTTTTGAAGTAAAAATATTAATCCTGTAACGGACAAGGACAAGGAGGGGATAATGTATAATAATCACTAGAACGATATTTAATTTAAAAATAAACAATTGAATTTATTCGCGACGGTGAGGATAGACTACAAAATAAAAAGGCGGGTGTGCCGCAGCTCTTACCTATTCGGCTCGATCTGAAAACAGTAGTGATGGGCCCGCGGCCCGCGGCGAGTTTGATCGCAGGTTAACATCATCCCCACTTCTCGAGTTACCGCGGCCGCGCGAGTCGTGGCGACGAACAAAGGGCCGGCGCTCCGGAGTTTTCCGAGGCTTCCCGAAAATGCTGCGAGTGTCGCGGGATTACCTAGTGTCTGCGAACCTACAATGGCTCACGCGAGGATCGAGAGCGTTCTCACATTGTGCTTTGGACAACGCGCGTTTGCTAATTAAAAGTTTATTCACGGGCCGAAAGATCGCACGCACTCACCGTCGTACCTCCTCTCCTGACTCCCTGCCTCGATCAAGGGCAACTAGTAAAGGCTCGGATATGCAGGTCTGTGTGCGGGGGATATTTGTAAAACCGCAAAGCGCTTGCGTGGCTTGGCACACACTAAACTCCTATCGAGATAATAAATCGAGCGCGGACAGTTGCCCTGTCGGTGCCCAGGCATTTTTTACGCGACCGCCCTCTTTTTAGCGGAGAGCTTCCGCGGCGCCCCCAGCTTTACGGCCCGCGGCCATTGTCTCGTGTGCGCCCCTTTTGGGCGGATGCGCGCGGCTACCGACCGCGTGTTTATTTGGCAGGCAGGGTGTCGGTAGGGGTGGGCCTCCCGCTATCGCTGCTGTGTCTCGCGGATTTGTAAGGGATTCGGTAATGCGTGACGATGGAGGGAATCTCTTCCTCGGAGCCGCGCGGACCTTGAAGAAACAACAGTCGATCCTCGAGAAAGAGTGACCTGTGGCCTGCGCTTATTGCTTCATTCAGACCTTAGGAAATTATCTTCTAGCAGTCTCCAATATGTCTTGCGGCTACGTGCAATACCTCCTGAAAAAGATACTAGTTTTTGAACACCGTAATTGATACTTTTGAAAGAAAAGTGTAAATGTAAGATCTAAATTGGATTCATTCAGTCAAATAAGATTTTCATGAACAAAATTAATTTACATTATACTTTATTAATCTATTTTCATGTTCACATTAGAATACATATTTTTCAAACTGTAGTACATGAATGCACTAGTCTATTTATACATTCTATGTATAAACATTTGCATCTTAATTAACAAGTATCGTGTTTTAACACAGATAAGTTCATAAGTAACAGTTATTCGACATTTTTATTTTGCTAAAAACTTACTAAAATACACTACGATTTTTACTAGACGACAAAAATGTAATAATAGTTGAATGTGGGCAGACCCGTGCAAGCATTGTGTCCACTGCAGAGAAACAATAGTAAGAACTAAGTAATAATTTATTAATTTCACTCGTGATAAGAAGTAAATATCAATTTATTCAGAATACACGTAACGGATTTTAAGAGTTCCTTTTTAGTGTAATATTTAATCGAATAACATTAATTTCTGTACCCTCGCTGCAGTTTCCATTGATCGCAAAATCTTAAAGATACATCGATCAGTCAACAAATTTACACCTTGATAAACCCAAATCTGGCGAATTTTATTGGTTCGGAAGTGCCTTTCTCTGGCAGACGTCGCACCGAAGAACCGTCTGGAGAACAAAAGTGCGAGATTCCCCGGGCGAGAATTCGCAAATGGCCCCGGATATTGCAATAAGTAAATGTAAGTGGGAGAGTCCTTTGAAAATTGTCACTTTGCCAGTCTGGGAGTCGGACGCCCGTCACTCGGCCACGCGCCGCTTCGAAAAACTTGGGCATTTGATCTTGGGAGGCGAGGGGGAAAGTGGAAAATCAGAGTCCATTCGCAGAGTAAGATTTCGCTCGGCAGCACTCACTGGAAAAGTTCAAAGCCACGTCTCCGCTTACAAAGGAGACGAGGTGACCGGGCCAAAGCCCCTCAGCCCTAGGGCTTATATCGCGAGGAAAGTCATTTACCGGCCTTCGAAAGAAGTAGCGCGCCCGTAAGCAAATTAGAGGGGCGCTAATTGCCTTCCCGCGCGTCCCGTTCGCCGGTCTAACTCCATTAACGATTAAATGACGAATATTTATCTTTTCCGGGGGTCGGACGTCTTCTCGCTGCTGATCAAAGCCGCCCCCCTGAGGAAAAAAGGACGTCCGCAAATCGACCTCGCAGTCGGACGCGGGAAATTAAGTTGGCACTCGGCGCGAAGAAAAATCCAAGACGGCTAGCTCCTTTGCCCTCTGCGTCTCCGGCGAAATCGAAACTTGGAGTGCAGGTGATTAACGAATTAGCGTTGCCGGCTGCGCGGAGGCGGCGATTTACCGTATGCCGGGTGTCGGGCCGCATCGATGCCGGGGCTTGGATATCGCGCGAAACGACCGGACTGCCAATATCCTCGAGACCATTGCTCGTCACGGTGTATTTAGGGTCCCGAGAGGCCACGCTTTTGATCCTCATCGCTCCCTCGCTCATGTCCGCCTCCTCGGGCCTGTAAGGAGCGTTAATCTTTGGCTACTTTATGGGTAACGAGCAAGGTCGAATCGAGCAGTCGTTCCATCAAAATGAGGGACTTTACTGCTTCTCTCGGGCGAGTTCTTGAGTATGGGCTTGGCTAGCCTGCTCCTACGGCCACCCTAGTCATTAATTTTTTTATTATCAGGACTTCAATTCAGAAAGTTTTTCAGCTTAATCATTTCCTCCGTGGCTTTATGAGCGGGCTTCTGTTCCCTATTAGAATTGCATTAAAAAACAAAAACGGTTGTATACCAACTTTAATAAACAATGTAAATTATTTTTATTGTAACTATCAACTACTTATTTAAATATTTTTATTATTTTGCATTAAATACAAAAATATCATTTGAATCTATATCGTTTCTAGCTTTATAAATGAAAGGAAGAAAAGATGAAATTCTAGTGTAAACTCCTGCTCGAATTCGTTCGTCGCACTTATAGTGACTAATAACAAATATGCCAATTACTGTAGTTCCTATGACAAGTGGTCCACCGCTGTCACCCTAATTATACAAATACAATAAAAAAATTTCCATTAAAAATTTGAAAATCGTTTACAAACCAAAATTTTTTTACCAAAACTTAATACAAAGTGTCTTTGAAGAACAAGTACTTACGTTACAAATTCCTTCAGGGTATCGAGGATTACGTTGCTTCATTCTAGCGCAAATTTGGCTATCATGAATGCGACGTTTATACTCAATTCGACAAGTTTTCATTTCAATAACCTTTACTTCGCCATATTTCAGTGGCATAGTAGCACCTCTTGAAGATGTAGGTTCAGGAACATTTTCTCCAAATCCTGCTATTACAGCTTCTTCACCTTCGAATGTAAACTTTGTATCAGTAGATTGAGGTACCTTCACTATTCCCAATATTTCTGGGTTTTCTTCAATATTTAATTTTTCTTTTAACTGTAAAAAATACCAGTTCATAAAATGAATGATTGTATAACTAAAGTTCTATTTAGCTCAGATAATAATTAAAGAAAAAAGAAAAGCTCAAACAGATTTTTCAAAAATTAAATTATAGCACTCATTTTTTAACTAATTTAGTGAGGGAAATATGATTTTGTATGTACATTTTAGATATAATATAGTATTTAATACCGACAATAGTAGTTCAAAAAAATTGAATAAGTTTCATCGTAGATACCTTTATGATGGAAATGTCTGCTCCATCTTTTTCTGTGTCACAATATTGAAATTCTCGAGGTATCATAATTTTTTCAACTTTTACTTCAAATTTTCTGATCGATTTGATATCAAGAACTCCAGCTATAACCGTGAACTTTGAATCGACATCAAATTTTTTATTATTATAAAAAAAACAATGAGCAGCCGAAAGTATATGGAGTTCACTTATTATAGCCCCACCGCAAATATGACGGCCGTCAGCATGCACCGAAACCATATATTTGAATAGACCTTTTCTTGCAAATGATCCACCGAGTATTCCATTACTAGTTTCTGAGCAAAACATTAATCATTGTATAAATTTTTACATATGATATTATAATCTTTATGTGAACCCTATTTTACTTACTAATATAATACAAAAGAAGAATAGATACTCTAAAAAAGGTCAAATTAAAGCAGCGCATATTCAAAGATTACTGAAACTTTAATTAAACTCCACACTAATTAAACATATTACAGCTATAGTCAATTATTTTAAAGTATTTAAATCACTATAAGTATTCTTATGTCGTTATCTTTTATTTATTTAATTTAGAATGTTTTTTTATCTATCAGAGTTAAAACTAATTACAATAAAAAAATTACATGGTTATGACGAAACATTTTGTAATTTCACTTGAACAAATAACGAAGTTAAAATTAGTTAAAATGGTTATTATGTTATAATAAATTGTTTAAAAATTTGTTTAATCAAATGAGATTATTATTTTTCGAGCTAAGACTATCGAATTTAATGTATCCGCAATGCAATTGAAAGTATACATTTATGATATTTTAAAGAATGCAATTGCAGACCTTAAGATACATTGAATATCAAATATAAACTTTGAAGTTTTATTTAATTTCACTCTCAAATACTTTAAAATAACAATTAAATGATAGTTATAATACTAATCTTAAACTAAGAATAAATTAGTTTTTCATTTTGTCCTTGAGCCATTTTTTGTACACTATTGATATATGGAAATAGGTTGAATATCTCGTCTTATAATTATTTACATACTTTTTTGATTGATTACATTTTTTTAAAATATTTTTAATGAAACTACTAGATTTTTTGTAGTTTTTTTAACAATATACGTTTTTATAAGTGAGTTCTAATTTTTGATAGTCCTCTAAAAATGAATTGAAAAACTAAAATGTTTATAATACAAGTTTTTCTTAAAAAATCATCGATAACTCGAGGCTAATAGATATTTTGATTAGACTAGAATTATATGCATTTTAAATCGTTTGTTTACTAGTTCTTAATATCAATAATTTCGTCCTTGAGTAATTTTGCTGCAGATTCAATACGATCGATTGTAATGCCTTCAAACTCTCGTGTTAAGATAATGTCATAGAATTGCATTAACGGGAAGATATCATTCACGTTGATATAGGAAAAACCAGTCACCGTTATATAAAAAATAAATATATTTTCAAAGTAACTCGCTCTTCTTGATTAAAATATATACCTATTATAAGCTAACAGTAGTGAGTTCGTTTTTGTGGCAGTCTACATTTTTAAAAAAAGCTAGTGTACATTTATACACGTGATATTAATCTATGCTAAATTTAATTTAACGTTCCACTTAGTAATAAACTCCGAATCGATATTACTAATATTTACAATTGTATAAACGTCAAGGTCAATATATTGTGCGATTAATAATTAATACTACATCGTGCAGTGTTTAAATTATATTTACATTACATTAACGTACCTATAGCATAAACCTCAGAATAATTACAAGAAAGTGGAGAAAAATTTATAGAAAGAATAATCATTACCACATTTTGATGAAGTGCACTAATTATACCATGTATTGTTCATATAATAATACACTTGTTACGTCCGTAAATTCCTTATGCTTTCTCTCTACATTACCGCTCGCAGAAATAGAAAATTTTAAACTTATTCTTACCTACCAAAAATGAAAGAGAAACATACTTAATCAGAATGGAGTGCACGGATGAAGATGAGAAAAAGGGGTCAGAGCTCCTCCTTTGACTTCTTACTGCGATTCACCACCCACTGATTATTATCAGAGATGGGCAACTAATACAGAAATACCATTTCAGATGAAATTAAACAGAAATATGAACAAAAGAGGTTGGAAAATATTTAAAGAGAACAGTGCAAGTATCCCATCTGAATTTGATCCAAGCAAATTCCATCATTACTTATTTAATTCCTTTAATACAAATGATGATCCTCAAGCTAAAATTAATTTTAGCTTACAACTAGAAGTTTTTAGACTTTTTAAGATAATTTTGATTCCATCCTTTAACTTTTAATAATTGAATATTTTTATTTTATTAATTTAATATTTGATAATATTCATTTTATATTTAATGTAATTTGATTAAATAATAATAATATTTAGTTCTGTTATAAGATGAGGGTTTTATTATTTTTACTGCAAAAAATACTATCGGTAACACGTTCATATTAGTACTGCATGAAACTACGAGAATTGAATGAATACCTGGCAATTAATGTCAATTTCGTTTGTTTCAAGCGCAACGAAATATCGTGCGGTAATTAATCGCGCACCCAGGGAAATCGTTCCGGGTCAGCGGCGGTCGCAAGAACCAAGAACGGCGAGCGGAAAAAGCGGGCCGCTAGCGAAGAAAGGCGCCGAGGGGACATAAAAGGATGAGGGGGCGGGATTGAAAGGAAGAAAAGGGGCGCACACGTGCGCGCGGCCGCATTCAAATCCGCGAACGCCTAACTCGATTCTGGAGCCCCCGCGTCTTTATTTCAGCATTTTTTGCCCCACGGCCTCCACCTCGCCGTTATTTAAAAGCTCCTCGCCCTCCATTTTCACGGGGCTGCTTGTGAGGGATAAGTGCGGCGGCTGGAAAGAGCTGATCGAAATCCAATATTTAAGATGCTAGCTCGACTTAGACCGTAGACTTTAGTCATTACGAATTCGTGTAAAGCGCGCACCTCCCTCGAATTACGTGATAGGTTAGAGATGATAAAAAACTTTATTTTTAATAAAATTCTGTAATAATGTTAATTTGATGTATATATTGCCAAAGCGACATCAATGAATTTATATATTCATATGTTACAAAATAAGAGTGTCGATTTGAGTTAAATCGTCATGGTTGCATTCTTTAAGTAATCGTTAATCATCGTTACAACTTTAACAACATCATTTCATCAAGTGATTCGGCACTTCAAACATTCGAATAGAATAAAATATTATAATATCTAATTATTTTAAATTGTTGAAATTGTATACAAATTTAAAAACGTATTAAAGGCAAAAATATGTAAAAACCATTAATTAGGTTATTAAATTTAAAAAGTTTTATTTTTTACGTATACATGTTTTCATGTATATATTTTTTGTGTTTATGTGTAATTTAAAATACGTATGTGTATATTATATATAATCTATCATTTTTAACAAAGCTTCAATAATTAAAACTTCAAGCCTTCGAAGGATTCACTTTTTGAATATCATTCGTAGCCCTGCTTTGGAGTTAGAGTTTCACAATCTGCTCATCACAGTTTAATAGTTTAATTACTGTACCTAAGTAGAATTCTTAACGAATCATTAACCTATTCTTGGATGTTAAGAATATGTAAGCATTGGATACGATCGTTTTAGTTCAAACTTTTGCATCTAGGTATTTCGAGAAAATCAACTACTTCAATCATATTTTTCAATCATAATTTTTATATTGTATTTTTAAATAGAGCTAAAAATTTAACCAGTAATCAGAAAACAAGTCTTATTCATTAGTTTAAAGAATTGATTTTATCAAAAATAAAATATTTATGTCATATCTTTAAAACCAAAAGTTTTAAAGCTCAAATGAAAATGCCATATAAACTTCTGTTTTTAAATTTACATAACTCTTTATTTTTGATGAATGATTTATATATAATAAATGAAACCTGCTATTCCCATACATACTTAATGACTTTAAGATTCTTATATTGTAGATTCTTTAGAAACGTTTTTTAAAAGTTTCCTAAGGGCGTTAGGAAGATATGTTACAGGATACTTCAAAGCCACTCTTAAGGGCAGTTGAAAGTCTATTCAAAGTTTTAAAAATTCCAGAAACGCCTTTAAAATAGCTTTAAAAAAATCTTTTATGAAAGAAACTAATTTATCTTGCTACTGTATTAAAACAATCAAATTGAAGTTTCTCAAAACAATCTCAGCATCTCCAATTCTCATTAATAGTTTTTAAAAGTCCTGTTTTCATGTATAGCACTTTAGTAAGTTTAAAGTTTTGAATAAAGTAAAAATTATGCAAGTACGATGATCCGAGGGTCGAAGAGCCTAATCCGAAGCTAGGAAGCAACATGATAAGCCGAACGCAAACAGGTGAAAGCGCTCTCAAACTATCAAAGGGTTAATTGACCAACGGGTTGGCCAAAGTCATTAGCCATTACGCGGTAGCTCACTCATCCGATTACAGAGATGCGGCGCTGATCTTTGGTTGCAGTACATCCTCCTGGGCGGTGTCAGCTGACGCGCAGAGCCGAATGGCTGCGCGTCGCTTTAAAGAAAGTTGTTGCGCTCCGTCGAAACATACATCACCGAGCGCGATACTCCCTCTTAAACTTCGCCTCCAGAAGAATAAATAGGCGACATAAACTATTGCCGATGTAATGGCCCAAGTTTTCTGAGTCGAGTTTCGTCTTTTTCGCTTGCACCGGCGCTTCGGAGAACCGATCGAATAGAAAGTCATGCGAAATTTCGAATTATGCTTAGGCGTCCCTTCTACGTTCCTATAGCCCTTCACATGAAAATATATTGCCTCGCTTTCGCTCCGAGTGAAGATACATTCGAGAGAAGCATGTATAAATCCACTAGTAATTTTCTTAATGCTAGGTGGAAGAGCACATGTAGCTTACTATGAACCATATGAATGATCAAGCTACTGAAACTTTGATTGCCTAAAAATCATATGAAGATTTTTTTGATAAACGAGTAAGGGTAAAGACAATCGATATTATAGAGCAAAATTTCTATTAATCAACTTGTAAAATATTAGTTTACATTAAGTAGAATAAGTATCGATAATTGATACCAAGGTTGATTAATTAGATTTCGTGACTGCCTAAAAAGTTGAACTTCTATTTTGATCATTCATGGAATTAAGGAAAAGTGTACCAATAAACATGGAAAGTATGGTTTTATTACTGAGCTTGGATGTGCAATTTTCCAAAGATGTATCTATTTATATTTCTAACAAAAGGTTTTAAAAATAGCATAATGCATAATACATGAAACTTGAAGATTTCTTACTTATACTATTTGTAAATTGCATGCATGGAGAGGAAGTAGCTGTCATTTTATTGCATTAAAAGGATATTTGCAAGATATCTAAGTTAAATGAGGTAAAAATACATTGTTTACAAAAATGTACTTGTCAATAGTATATTATAACAATAAAATAAACGAAATTTTCTTAAATATTTTTCTTACATAGCTAAATATAAGCTTTGCACTTTATCAATGATGGAGCATTTTCTGTATAACATAATATAAAATAAAATATTTAATCTTTCAATTACAAAAAATTGAGCCCAAACATCTAGTCTTTTTTTTTGTCACAAAAACTGCTACCTCATAAGTAATCGGTACATCTTTGCTCACGAATTTCAGTGTAACATACTTTGAACGGAGCCCACCTTTTCTGATATTTACTTCACCAATTTTATTATTACTTTTGTCTATAACTTCAATCAGATTAATAGTGCCATCTACTGTTTGGTATCTCTTTGATGTTGGACTTGCATTTGCTGGAATAGTAACCATTTCCAATGCTATAGCTGAATCTGCATCTTCACGACTTCCGCGAATGAAATCACTTCCCAAGCAAACAGTGGCTATACTTGCTAATAGAGTAATAATAAGTAGATTATTAAGTGACATACTGTTCAGTACAAAATTCTAAAATATGATTCTGAAAAAGTAAATAATGTGAAATTAAGTAGTGTATCTAAAACGTTATTCTTTAGTTATATAGTTATAAATAATATTAAACTATACTTTTTGCCTATAATTATAACACCTAGGCACAGAATAAGTAGCAATAAATAATAGTGGCGGGTTCGTAAATTTACTTGAATGTAAATAGCTGCAAAATTTTGCAAAGTTTGTTCTTCACTGATATAATGTAATTTAAACAGAATATATTTTTATATATTCTTTCAGTACATATTTTTTCAAGTATTCAATACTAATATTCTTACTTAAATTTGTAGTTTTATATATCCTAAATTACTTTCATTTGTACAAGTGTTCACTTAGTATCAATTGATTGGTGAACAACTGGTGATGTGCTCCAATCGAGCATTTTAGCTAGCCTTCGACTCATCTTCTCCCACCAGCCGCCAGGTGACCTTAAAAATCTGTACTTAGTTTTCATTATAAATAGATGATTTGAAACGCGGGTCCGTGGTCGCCCCGGAGGGGAGCCGACCGGGCTAGCCTCATGGCGGTCGACGCGGGAGATGATCGTAGAGGAAGGGGTGGACTCACTAGGGCTTGGGGTAAAATAACGATATTTATTCGCGCCGGCCGGACGATTTCCCTCTGCTCTCGCGGCCCCTGCGTGTTATGGGTCCGTCGTCCGTCTCGCGCCTCGCACCCGTTGGACAAACTCTCTCTCTCTCTCTCTCTCTCTCTCTTCTTGCACGCTTGAGAAGAAGGGAAAGTACCTATCTGACTAGCCAGCCATGGGCACCAGCCAAATCTCTTCCTCTAGATAGTCGGAATGGGTGGAGCATGGTTGGCATCCGCCCTGATGATGGTCAGCTGATCGGCACTACCGTCGTGGTTGCCCGCCATCGGTCGGCGATCGGTGCTGAGCTCCCGCTGACGGCCGGCCCGCGCTGCTATGGAGCCTCGAGGCTCTGTTAACGTTTAGGGGCACACCGCGTTCGAGGCCGCTCAGAGGCTCCGTCACATCGTCCGCGGTGACCATCGACAGGCGGGCGCGACCGAAATAGTGGCTGGTGCCCCGGACCCCTCCGAGATTCATTGGCCTTCGAGATATGATATCATTGCAAAATGTTTGTCCAATAATGGACCCTAGGATCACCTCTCCTGTTAGCTTGTCCAGCAGGGATGCTCGCATAATCTTTAAGAAATGATCTGCTTCATACTGTAACGGAGTCCTTCTTGTCTCATTAAGCACTAGTACACTAAATAGTGATCGTGATCTGGTTACGGCTTAGACTCTTGGTGCCGAATTATACTATATTGTATTACATATATATTACTCGATGTACTCAACGTTAATCCCATGTAACGATTCGGAGAAATGCGTTGTACCGAGCAGTAAGATGCGCGGCTCATGAAAATCACCGAGATAGTTGCTCGGGTCATCGAACTCCCCCCCCCCCCCGGGTGGGAGCCCTAATCGGTTAAGCGCGGGGAAGTCGACGCCTTTCATCTTGTTCAGGGCGGTCTTACAGGGTAAGGCCGCTGCTGTATGCCCCCAGGTCGAGCTGTCTAGGACAGTCCGATGCTGTTTTGCCTCTCGCGAGCTTTGACTCGAGTGTTGTAGGCTCCAGCACAAGGGACTGCGGAGGTCACCTGTCGCTCTTTGGCTCACATGCGAGTAAGAAGGGAGCCGTACTTCAAAGTACACTTGCATACGTATGTACGCAAGGTAAACATAATTTCTCGCTTTGGCGAGAGAAACAATGAGCCAAGCGATTGTCGAAATTACGCTGCATGTTCACTTGTCTTTCAACCCCCGAAGCTTCTAGTTCACTCTAACTATTTCCGAATAAAACTCTAGTTTCATATCCACAAAGTTAGATTTTTTTCGACGCCTGCATTCCTCTCCTTTACATTGAGAGATATCTAAATGATTTTATTTTCTAATAAAGAACGATTAAAATAAGATAGTACGTATAAATAAAAAAATTGAATAAATAAATTAATGATTAAAGTGTAACAAATAACATTGCGAACACTGTGTATAACACTGTATATCGTACGATATATAATAATAATGCTAGATAATAAATCATATTTATAAACACTTATAAATATAGAATTTATTTATAAGCGAACTTTCTATTAGTCTACTAATAAAATTTTAAATATAGCACTGTGCTATTAGGGACGGAATGCCACAGGTACACCATCTGCTTTTGTCTGTATGAAATGATTCCTTATACCCTCAATATACGTGTGTTTTCTAAATCCATAATCCAATAAAAGCACAAGTACTATCAAATAGTGTTGTATTTTGTGTTGCTTATACAAGACCCTGAATCGAGTCACATCGTTGGGGAAAATAAAAGAAAACAAGTTGCAGCGTGAAATTACGCTTTATCGAGCCCCACAATTGAATATTTCGCATACATAATGTCCGCGTGTATCTCCCGGCTCTTTTCCTCTCCCGCGGCGTGAGGTGCGTGCGAGCAATGATCTCGTTCGGCTCGAACATTTTCGGGGAAAATAAAGGGAGAAATCGAGATAGCGCTCGGAATATATGTGCCCCCCTCCACGTACACGGGCGTATATCGGCCGCGCAAATCGATCGACTTCATATCGTAATGTATACGTACAGCCGGTTTACTCTCGAGCGCGACGCTGAAAAATTGTTATTGCGCGCGCGGGAGGCGGGGAAGCTTTCCCCGTGCGGCCTTTCGTTTTTCCGTCGGCTCGGCAATAAGGAGAGATCGGCCGCATTATACCCTTCATAATCCCTATTAACGGACTGCGCCTCGGCCCGCGGCACAATAACTTTTCGCCCCGGTGCGAACAAAGGCCTGATTAATAGCCCTCAATAGCCTCTTGCGTTCGCGCGTTAATGAATATTTCTGCCGTCCGAGGCGATAATTTGGCCTTTTCTTGAAGGCGCAAAGCCCGGCGCCGCGCTTCCCTTCAATTTGCAAGGCAAATGCCTCGAGCTCAACAGTCGGCTACCGATACGCGCTACTTGGCTTTTTGCTTTCGGAAACACCTTCCTCGAGTGATCCACGACGATATTTCTTAATATCTTTCGGAGGATTTATCGAGGTTATCGTCGTTGTAACGGAGAGATATGTCAATATATGAATCACTTTACGCCGATTGATAGGTGTAGTAAATTTTATTTTTTACTGTGATCGAGGTAGAGATATATTACTACGAGCAGTGTGTGGGTATCTGAACAATACTTACTCGTCATCTTATAAAATTGTCAGATTATTTAGCTACTATTAATTCGTAGTCAGTTAACTAACATATAATGCAAAAAGGGGCCTTACATATATCATTCTTCAATTTTGAATCTTTTGTACTCTTCTGTTGTATAATGGCAAAAAGAGAAAAGCGCAATGAGTTAAAAGAATTGGAAGATTGTCTTAATTAAACTTGATTTTGAAACTTCACAGTATTCTCGATGGTACAATATTGACGCAGCGGAACGTCGATGACGCCGTGTTAGCATTGTGCCACCGAGCGACCGGCGGCTCGACGTTGCCTCACATTATAGGCTTAGCCGCGCATTGAGTTCGCAATGGTGCCTTGCAGGCCTCAAGCTCGCACCACGTGACACCTCGCGAGCCCCGAAAACACGCCATGCAGCGCCCAGCTAACCCCGGACTTACGCCGGCGTCCTCGACCGCGCTGCTAGTGCGCTCGTCGGGCGCTGAGTGCGGCCCCGAAAACTTGTAAGTGAAAATCAGTAAGTAAAAATCGGTCCGGTTTCCGAGTCGTTCATATTTATATGTCAGAGTTGTTGATAGGTGACCTTCGAGGTCATGTACCTCGTCGCAGTCGGTACAAATACTCCCTATCGACAACCGATACATTTTCCAGCTTTGTAAAAGCTTGTCTAATAAAAAAATATTGTCTAATTCTGGTACAAGTAAATACTATTGCATAAATAAATAATATATAAACGCAGATAAATATATTAAACAGACTATTACTTACAGTTAGTAACGTTTTATAAATAATGTTGTATTATGTTATAATGTTATGTTAATGTTTGTTTTGATTTTTGTTTTTGTTTATATTGTGTTATGTTTTTTAGTAATGTTTCCAATATTTGGCGAAATATTTACTAGCCGAGAAGAATAATAGCAGTCGCCTCAACTTGTCCTCACGTAATTGCGTTTACTTTCAGAAAGATTTAATGTGCAGATGATCGCTAGCTGTTCTTAAATTACGTATCATTATCATTGCTCTTACTAAAGTGTATATAAATTGTTAATTGATCAGGTGCGCTCCATTGACACCGTGGGCCGATCTTATCGCGCTCGCGCCTCCTTCCCTTTCTACCTGTCTTGCCGTGCTGCGGTTCTTTCCACCGCCGAGGCCCCGGGAGGCAAGTTTAATTAACTTCTAAATCTTCCGCCTTTGATTATTATTTTCTCACCCGCGCCGAGCTCCTTTTCGAGGCAGCCGCCGCTACCCTTGGGCCGCGATCACTTATTCCCACGCCGCCTTCTTTTTTAATCTAGCCATCGCTGCGCCAAGGCCGAGATGAAGAGCTCCGTCGGCAATTTAGATTATTTTATTGGCTCAGCGGCCTGAAATTGCGCGCTTTCTAAAGGGACGCAGATTAGTTAATCGTTTATTTATCCACTGATTCGTTGCGCTGCGAATTGCACTCGGTGCGACTTTAGCCTACCAGCCCGATTTCCACTACTCCGAGCTGTAGGGCGATCGAGATCACGATGAAAAGGTTAGCGATTTCCCCGATTTCGTTATCTTTAATCGTTAATATTTTAAACGTCAGGGAATCGAGACGTAACATATTTTAAAAAATTTCTAGCTTGATTTCAAAAGCTGCTTCTCATTAACATGTTTGAAAATACATGCAGCATAAAAGTGCAATTCATAGGGAAATTCCACATTTGATACGAAAAAATTCGAAATGAAATTTTGAATATTCTGATTCAAATCATTATAAAAATTTTCACGAATCCTACGTATTTGTGAGTGCAGTGCTATCAAAATTCGCACACATGATTGCAGTTTAAATAAATATTTAAGAGTAATTAGAGGAAAATGCCATCTATACGTACTATAGTATACTTGGATGTTAAAACGTAATTTTAAATCTCTCAAAGGCGCTCCTAACAGCCTTATTGCCCGATTCTTCGGGAAGAAAAGTCGCTCTTCAGCAGCCAGGAGGGCACCCTGCAAAAATTCGATTTTCATTTTGTTTTAAATGGCGCCCTTAATTACACGCGACGGCTACCACGTCCCCCAAGCATTCTCAATCTGCCCCGGCCCTTGTTCCATCTTATCGAGTCCGCGCGCGCGAGAGCAAAAAAAGTTAAAAGCTCTCGGTTAAACGAAGTAACGAAATTCCTGTCGTTAATTTACAGATTGCGTGGCTTTTCTCGTCCTCGGCATGGAAATTAAAAAAAAAAAAAAAGTTACAGCCTCTCGGACTCCCCTGGCGCTCCTTCGTAATTGCTGGCTTTTCACCGTCATGCAAAGAGACCATGAATTTACAAACTACCGCAACGCACGAGAGGGAACTCGACATTTTTTGCCACTCGGCAGTGACACCCGAGCGAAAAAGATTTTCAACAATTCCGTTGCGAAAGTTCCGCTTCAGCTATAAGCTCCTTGAAGATCAAGATTATTATCAAGGCATTCGCTCTTACATAAGCGTAATGAGAAAATTATCAATTTTTGTCTTATTTATTTGCTGCTTAATAACGCTTTGGTTGGCGTTGGCGCGCCGACGTAATCCTGCAGATATCGACGGCGATCGATCTTCCTGCGTCAATGTACACGGAAATGGAAAGAGAAGTCCTCGTCAAATTCAGTTGATTAAAATCTACGCTACCCGGTGGAAAAAAAGTTCTCGCACTAACCCTCGGAATTGTGAAATTGCTGCGAGGGCTTCTATCTCGGAGGGGCGGGCTCACAGGGCTAATCAGGCCGCGACCGTTAATTAAAGCAATTGTCGTTATCGATGCCCGGCTGATACCCGCGCGCGCCTAACCGACCAACTTTTAAAAATACCATTCCGCGAAAATGCCGCTCAAAGGACCGGCTGGAGAGAGGGGCGGCTCAGCTCCTTGGCGCACTCAACTTTTCACTCACGAGAGGGCAATAAAAGTACACAGGAGCCGGATTCCCCCGGGGCTCGCGATCATCAGTTACGTCCGGGCCGGGCTGCAGCCCCGGGCGGGGGGACTCCCACGCGCCCCCTCAAAGCCAAGGGTTTTCCCGGGGCCCGCCGCGAGCTCTCCAAAGTAGAAGAGGCTGCACGCGAGGCAACCTAACCTGTCGGCGACCCGGGGCTAATGAAATTTAATGAGACGGAAGCCGGGCCCGATAGCGTCGACCGAAGGACAAGGGGAGACGACGCGGCTTTGATTTACGCAACGGCTCGGCACTTCCGCCCGGCTTGATTGGAGAAATAATCGGCTCGGGGAATTGCCGCGCGCGGCCGAACTACCCCCGACCCCCGAGTCGAGCGCCCCGTCCTTCGCTCGCTTCCATATAGCCGTTGCCCCTGTGCTTAATGTGCCTTGGGTGAGATATAACTGTTGGTGCTTCATCACCGTCTTCGAGGAAACAATAGACGAGTGCACCTGTCACTTTCCTCGATATTGGGATTGATTTGGATCTCATTTCTAGCTGTCGGCTGTACATTTATTCATTTTTATGGGTTTCGCGCGCCTTACAATGGAACTTCCGTAAGGGACCAAGTAAGAAATAGCCGTGGGTAAATTACTCAGAATGAAAATTTAATTCGAGTGAATCGAATTTGAGATCGAGCTAGAATTCATATTTTATAATACCATTGCATTTAAATTTTGAGGTTAACGTAAGGGTAGATTAGACTAGACTTTCTTGAATTTAAAATTTTTAATTTAAATAGAAAAGAAAGAAAAACAGGTTATTACGGTATCATTACAACGGTTATGATGCGCTGGAATGTAAGTACCTTTAGTTGTGTTTTTCAAAATACACACGCACGCAACAAACAGAGCATAATAGTAAATTATATTTAAATTCGGCTATTCTTTCGGCGCTTTTGGCGAATTTTGCTTCGAATTTTTTTCGCTGGATAGGCTTTTTATTTCGGGAGCAAAAGCAATAGCTGCGAGGATCTCATATTCGTTTACATTTTTTCGCCTGCGCGGCCTTGGGCTTCGTTACTCGGCTTTGATACGCCGCCAGCTAGAGGTGGCCAATTTATAGACATATAAACGGACAATCATTGAACGTATAAATTGTTAAATCTTATATTTATATAATACGTTTATTTTAATAAAATTTTAAATTGATCAATACTTTTATGTTCATGAATTTAAAAGTAGTTCTTTTTTAGATCGAAATTGTGACAGACATTAACTTTATTTAATATCTCGACTCGCAATTGATTTATTGTACCCCGCAGTATTCTGTTTGCATTAGTATTAGACTTACACGTCTGTGCATCTGTCTAAATACAAACAATTTATATTACACTTGAATCTATAGAAAAAAAAGCTTTAATCTGTAAATTTCTGTATCTCAGTACCTGCCATAATATCGCAACAAAGTATCCTGGTAAAAATACTGTAAAAATAACACGATTTACAAAACGCATCCAATAATAATAATCCGGTGGAAATTGAATTTATTCACGGCAGTTCAAAATCTCGTTCGCGGCTCATTCTCAAAACAAGAAAAAAACAATCACGAATAAACTAAATTAAATATCTGGAAAAAGTGTGTTATAGAAACGGCCCCGGCGCGCGCGAAGCCCATAAATCGCCCTCGCTTAAAGCGCGCGGCGGGTGGCAAGGGGGAGGGGGCCAAGAGGGGTTTTGCCGTTATACGTAATTTATGCGCAGGCGCGCGGGATCCGCTCGCGCGCCCGCGAAATCCGAAGCGAAAATGCGCGTTAATTTAGTGGACTTTCTTAACGCGCATAAATCCCGCGGGCGAAATGAAAGAAGCGGCCACGGCGGTCAGGGCCGGCGCCTCGTTAGCCGGCCGGCCCTCGACCAATGTTTCCGTGCGTGCCCTGGCGCGTCGGGAGGAGGTCGATTGACGGCCGCCACCGGCGACGGGCGATTAAAAACAAAAAAAGGGGCGGCCCTCGTGATTGGCACGGGAGGGGCGA
Source organism: Sycophaga agraensis (assembly GCA_018906755.1). Taxonomy (NCBI): domain Eukaryota; kingdom Metazoa; phylum Arthropoda; class Insecta; order Hymenoptera; family Pteromalidae; genus Sycophaga; species Sycophaga agraensis. Next base: position 189,502 of record JACCIE010000045.1, read on the forward strand.
AAGCTCGGCCGCCGGGGGTTTTTTTTTTTTTGTCGCGCTCGAGGGTGCGGCGCGTGCTTGGGCGGAGCGCGCGGGGGATGTGCCCTAGGCGCCGGGCGGCTGTGCAGCCGCGCGCCTACCAGATAAATGCGTGGCTTATGTTAAATCTGCCGTTTTAATAACGCGCGCCTCACCTCCGCGGGATACCTCCTCGCTTTGATAAATACACGCATCTCGCGCGCGTGCATCCAATAATATGTTAAAAGTAGGATGCCGCCAGCATATGGGACCATTCATAAATCACTCGGGCGCAAAAAGGGACGGGGCCAGGCCTCCAAGAAAACACGGCGATCTATCGTCTGCCGCGAAACATTGCGCGTACTAAATGATTATGTCTACTCGCCTTGCCGAATGGATAACGCACAGAAATAAAGGTCATAGGTCTCGCTTTAAGGTAATCAAACGAGTCCTCCAGGACATTCATACCACTTATTTTCACTGGATCCCTGATAATCCGAAATAAACGTATCTTCCATAAAGTCGCTCTGCTTGAAGAAACGGACTGCACATTTTCCTCGGGACGGTGACTGAAAGTCACTCTGGATGTCACTCAGCGTCTGTAACGCTGTTACAGGGGGAAAAATGTGACATCGGCTCCCAGAGACGAGGGCACCGGTGCATCCGTTCCACCGCTCCCAGTATATACTCGAGGAAATTTCTATAACGACGCCCGCGGCGAGTCGCTGATTTTCCGCACCAACTGCTTCGGGCTTCGGCTCCCGTGCAGGCCAGAAGCGAAGATTACGCCCTGCAGCTAGGGATGCGAACCGACTCTGGCCTCCGTTCGCTCATTCGATTTCACATCCGCCGGGTTAAATCGCCTTCGGAGTGTGCATGCTATACTCGAGGCTACTCCTTCCGCTCTAAAGTGAATGCGTTATGATTCCTTTGGAACTCGACACTCGATTCTCACATGGCCAGCTAATTACTTATTCGAGCGAGGAATCTTAATTTTAATGACGACCCCGAATCGAATGCACTCTGAAAGAAAAAATCGCAGCTTTTCTTTCTTACGTCCCTCTAAGTTAATGAAAAGAATAGGAAATTCTTATAGAATATTAAAAAACGTTTTTAACGAACATTTTTACTTCCATAGTAACCGACATGATAATTTTTGGGGTGTCTTTTTGATCGATACATACAAAAGGAGGATTAAACAACCTCTAAAGAGAAAAAATTCTCAAAGTATCCTTTTGACATATTTTTCAATATCAGCAACCTGTAGGTTAAATAATGTAGATAGAAGCAAAGTACAAGATGCACGAGTGTTGTGACTGAAAGAATGACAAGGGCTAATTGGAGAATACTTTTTAATGTTCTCTAGTTCCTTTTATTATAAAAGCTTTTTTTTTCGTATCAACTTTATGCGTATTTATTTATTACTATGTAATATACACACCTTATGATAAGAATGATAATAGATAAGCGATAAATCAATGGAAAGATTTTCATAAAATATAATATTTGAACATATAAAAATAATGTAGTATCAAATAATTCTTAATAATTTGTAATTCATAGAATAATAATAAAAAAATAACTAATTCTTTTTAAGCAATCATCATTTATAAGAATAATTTTGTATTTCGATATTATTATGTTATTTATGCTTCCTTTTCAGTGTTATTCAAGGGAGGATTCTTGTGTTGTATGTTTAATAATGCGCATGAAAAAAGTTAATACTGTGCTTAAATCAATCGGTTAATAATGCATAACACCCGAGTGATAATATCTCCAAACACTACCTAATCTACCACAGCAAAGCATTTATGTTATTTTTATAGAATAGTTCATTTATACTCATGCTTTAAAATATGCAAGCAAATGAACTGTATATTGTTGGACGTCTTCTATAAGATAAACTGATAGAGTATATTTGCAACGCGTTAGACGGTTGAGAGAAACAATTTGACTGTATTGGTGGTCGTGTTATCAAGCGACTAAAAACAACGTTCAAACAATGTGGCCATCGTCTTTCGGTTCATAAAGTATGTATTCAAAATCGCTTACAATAAAGTACATACTAGAAGTACATGTAGTACTAAAGTAGGGTCTAGTATGATTAGTAATTATAATTAATTCAAATATTGATCTTTTAATAAAAATCATAGTAAAGATATTTTGAATATCTTAATAAACTGTTTAAAGTTTGAATACTCAATTAAAGCTCGTTAATATGTACATTCAGCAAATGTAACGAATATATTCAAGATATTGATCATATTGTTTGGCAATAATCTATATACTAAATAAACAAAGACAAAATATCTCGCAAAATATGCTTAACGCACGGTTCTAATTAAAACTTCAACTACCAATCAAAATGTTATTAATTTTAGCCATACCAAATGCCTCGTGTGTATGCTTGCATTATTAAGTTTTAAGAAGACTCTAATTTTTTTGATAACATATTTACTTAAATCGATATAAATCATACGAATCTTTTTGAGCTTTAATCTTTCTATAGCCCTAGCTTCTATAACTAGCTTCTATAAACCTAGCATCGTTATGCAGGAGAAGTTGGAGTGCATGTAGGTGATAAGTCATAGTGTTCAATTCAATTCACAATTTGCGTCCAAATGACTGCGGATTATCGTGCGGATTTCATTATCAAGTAATTTTCCTAGGTGACTAGGTGCACCTTATTCGGAAAGTCAGTCCTTGTAGACGTTAACAGTAACTTCAAGTGCAATTTGTGAATACCGGATCTGTAACTTAACATTCTACCGCACACATTCACATGTCCTCCAGCTTCCCTCAAACGAATTTTCTCGTGGAATCTTTGTCCCATGTATACCGAGGCGAGCGAGATTTCTTCGATCGAAGGCACTCCTCCTTCTATCAGCGGACATTTCCGCGGCAACGTCGTCGAGGCTCCTTTTTCCTCTCCCCGGGGGTCGAGGCAGAATTATTCAGCGGTCGGCCTCTGGCTGGAACATCGAGATGGGATGTGGAGCCGTGTCGGGCCGGGGTTAGCTTCCGGTCCCGGGCGAGGGCGCCTCCTCTCCCGGCTCCCGCGCGATCTCAATTATTTCTCGGGCTCTCTCTCTCTCTCTCTCTCTCTCGAGCGCAAAGTGATGAGAAGCGGCTGTCGGGCTCGCTGGGCGGGTACACCGGGGCGGGAGTTGCCAAGGTACACGCGCGCCTTATTGCGCCGATCTGATTTTCATCGGCGCTCGCACGAAAGTGAGCGACGCGCCCCTCGATTGCGAGCTTCCGAGCTTCGGATTAATCACCGCGCACCGCGCGCCGCACCAACACACGCGGGTAGAGGCGCGTCTGCGCGTAAAACGCACACAATCGAATAATAACGTACTTGATTACGCGATTACAATGCTCGGTGGACAATGAGTGAGTCGCCACAGCCGAGTGGATAAATCATTACGGAGCCGGGGTGGGCGCTGAGCGCGCCGTGTAAAAATCTCCATCCACCGGGACGAAGCGGACCGGTGGCGTGCATACATAATTGAATTATCCATTGTGCAAAAAAGCCAGTGAGAGGAGTGGGGAGGGGGGGAAACGTTTACGCGCGGCTGGCGCATCGATCGCCGCGGAAAAACGAGAGTCGATTACCCGCTAATTATAAAACGGGCGGCGGATGTCCCGGGCTTTCTCCGCGGCGCGGCCGCGTCTCCTAAAATAAAGTGCAGTGCATATGGCGGCCGCTTTATCCGGCTGCTCTATCCTCCGCCTCCCGTATGCGCCTCTCCCGCACGTGGTTATTTATTATTCATTGTTGATGCCGCGCCCGCTTGCCCTCCCCCCCCCCCGCGCTTTATCGCGGCTTGCCGGGGCAAAGGCGCTTTGCCCCGTGGACCGGCCTGTGTGTGCGGCCTCCGGACTCGCAATTTTTTCCGAGGAATTTCATTTGCATCTCCGCCACGGATATATAAGCCGGCAGATTTAAGCTTCTGGGCTGCCCGATTCTTCGTTAGCTCGGAGAAAAGTCCTTTCGTCTTTGAACAACGCGGGGAGCCACGAGAGACCTTTTTGCGCGGGCATCGAACGCACGCCGGATTCTTTGCGTCGCGGATATAGTTATGCAAACGCATTTACTAAAGTTGCCCAAGTTTTCAAATTTACTGAAATTTATAGGAAGTATACCGTTGGAATTTTTTCTAGGCACTTCTTTTGTTAGAATTAGTTGTAAACGTTGTGGTCATTCTTCAGAGAAGATTAACGATAGCGGTTTACAGTACCACCTGACTGATTTATTAAAAGAGTTGTTTAAGTGTTCTTTCTTATAAAAATATCGTTAGTTATTTTCTTTTAAATAGCATTTAGAAATATTATCCGGTAAAACTGATGAGTAAGTTAAAAAAACGCACGCATGCAGTGCCTATCTAAGCATGCCTCCTAGTTTGGGTTACTGCGGTGTTTTCCATCATTTTTACGTTATTTTTAACGCACGGGTGTAGATGTTTATTGAATAGAGCACATTTACAGTTTATAGTTTGTCGCGATAAAGCGTCGGCGGCGAAGGTATTAAACAGCCTGGGCTTTCACGGTACTTTTCACGAGCACAAATAAGAAAATTTTTGCTATTATACCAGGATGTTGTAGCCCCGATTTCCAGGAGCGAAAGTCAATTTCCCAATGCCTCACAGACAATTTACCTCGAATGAAGCCGATAGATAAAAAGACCAATCGGAATGTCGAAACGAATTTCGGCCCCGTCCATAATCCCGCAACGCGCGAGGCCATAAACTGACCGTTAACACTGTGAGCCGGGGGAAAAATCGAGGAGCGACTAGCCCTTGTAAAGCGGCCATTAGAGCGTACGGGCGGGCCGGGCGGCCGGCTCCAAATAAGAGCGCGGCCCCGGCGTAAAAACCGGCCGATATAGCCGGCGGGGGGCGCGACGCTCGGCGGGCTAAAACCGCGCGGCGCGTCGCGCATTCTATTTTGCCCGCGGCGCTCCCTCCAGCCGGCCCCCCGGGCGCCTCCTCTTTTTTCCTCATCTCCGCCGGTCGCTCCCCCCCTCGTCTCCGTCGGCCCCCCCGGGCTTTAAATTTAGAAATTTTGAATTTCCGCACGAGGCCGCCGCTGCCGGCGCCGGCGTCGGCGCTCGGGCCGTCGCGCCGAGCCTCGCCCTTCGCCAGTTAGTGCCGGGGCGGCGCGCGGCCTGTTTGTCAACCGGCCGGTCCCGTCTGTCCGTCCGCCGAGTGACCAGTGGCCGCAAGTGCCGACTCCTTTCCCGCGGCGGTCAGTGCCGATATACCCCGGGGCCCTCCCGGCTAGTGAACCAGTGCCAGTGCGTATCCCGTGTCCCGCGGTCATCGCAGCGGCCGGTCCTCGCCCGTGGCCGTTCACCCTTGCGCCCGACTCTTCCCGCGCGCCGCTCGAAATAGGCGCCGAGCGCAGCGGTCCTTTTTGCCGGGCGGGAGGTGCACGAGCCGGCCTGAAAACATGGGGCCCGCCGCCCGCTGAGCTGCACCGGGCGGGCACATGGCGCGCCTGCATGCCGGCGCGATAGCCGCCGGCCCGCGTAAACAATGAGCGCCAGATCAGCCGGGCCGATTTAGAGTCAGCGGTGAGTGCCCGAGCGCGTATTAATAGGTCGCGCGCCACTTGCCGCCACCAGCGGGCTTAATCTATGCGCGCCCCGCCGATTGACTGATATGTTATGTAAACACGCGCCGGGGGGGCTTTGATCAGGCCGCGAGCCACTTTTTCCTCGAGAGCCTGCCTCGAGTGCCGGCGCTGCGCGGCCGAAGGAGCCGATAACGAGGCGGCCCCATTAATTCCCAGATTAACTCTCATCACGCGTATGGTTCGCTCCACGGGCTGTGCTGCCCTGGATTATTGCTGGCCGTTTTTCACCAACCGATCGAGCGTTCCGCGTCCAGTTAAACCCATTGATTGTCGCGATGGAATTAGCGCCCCGGCAGCCAAGGGAATGCCGGTCCGCCTCGTTAGCCGCGATTTACGCTCGTCTAAAATAGACGTGTGACTAGTAGTGGAAGAAAGTGCATTTTCTAAAAATATTCGTTTCTTAATAACGACCGCTAGCACTGGAATGCAGCTCGGGGGTACACTGTAACGGGAAACAGTCCCTTTGTCTCCGGAAAATAGAAAACCGAAAACATTGTTTACCGAGATTGCGACATCTTGTGCTCTCGAATATTGTGAGCGATATCGCGCTGCAAAAACGACCGATGATTCGATAACTAAAAATAAGAATAATTTATCGTTCGCTAATGGAAAGCTATTTTGATTCTTTATGCAATCCGTCTCGAGATTCTTACGATATTTCTTTTCATTTGAGGCGCTTTGTTTACGGTTAGGTAAAGTAATAAAGCACAAACTGTATGAGTATAAATTTGGAGGCAAAAGGTTTTATTATGATATTTCTTTTAAAAAACACGTCGTGATAAATTTGTAACATGAATCGTTTTCATTTCTTTAGCTTGTTCGTCAGTATGAATTACACGCATGATGTTGATAAAGTGTTGATAAAGATTGAATACGAAGAATATATTAATAATTATTTAACAATTTTATAATTAGTAATAATTATAGTGGTTGAATAGTTACAATATTGAACTCCACGGATCCATCTTACACTTCGGAAAATTCATTAACCTACATTCTGTATTACTCTGTTTGAAGTAAAAGTACGCACAATTAATGTACTCTGGCTCGTATCTTTTACACTTTTAAAATTTTCTTTTTCAATATCCCGAATGTAATAACTCTTGGCAACGAGATATTCACCGTACTCGAATTTCAGTCATAAACCGCTAATGAAATAATATAGATCTTGTAAACGTTAATAATATCCTATCATTAATAATATCCTATTAAAAAGGAATGTTGGAAAAATTATATGCAAAAACTATGCACAAATTATGAAGAATATCTGTTGATTATTCTATATATACTTTTATGTGCATAAAATAAACGTATGCAGTCAATTATTATGTATTACAATGGCTAAATTAATATACCCACATAGATTAATCTAAGTTATTAATGCAATTAAAATATACAAGCAAACATTTATTATTATTTTCAATAAATAAAAAATGAACGCTCAAAATAGACAACCTAAATATGTGCTTATTAGATTTTAATACAATTCAGTGCAATAAAAGCAGTTAACGCGTACGAAAAGCGCGCATACAAAATGACACTCAAAGTACGCGTAGCTAGTAAAATGGCTACACTATGCACTTGTTGATCCACGCTATATCCAGCAGGGCAGCTGCAAGACCAATCGAGCGGGCCCAGGAGCCCATGCCCAGGATGGTGCAGCTGGAGCTGGTGGGTATCCTGCTCCTGGCGTGCACGCCGATCCTCACGGAGCACCGGGAGTTCTACGGGGGCCGGGGCCAGTTCGGCTACCGGGGCGCCCACCACAGCGCCCGCACCCGCGAGATAAGGATCAAGTACGGCCGGCTGCGCGGCACCGTCGTCCAGCCCCGTGCAGCCGACCTCCAGCTCGTCGACGTCTTCCTCGGTGAGTACAAACTCGGCTTTTCATCCCGCCCCCGCGGAATGAGCTTTTAGCGGAGACTCGGGTCAGTGGAAAGCAATCGTGACTCTTGGCGGTGTTTTGTGGATCAACGTAACCCTTACAGAGAAAGTACGTTATGTCGTTACCGAATTTATTGCGAGAGCGGAGTGCGTGCCAAGGACTAAAAATAAACGCACGTGGACTTAATAGCAGTGAGCTTCTCTCACGTGTGCACTGTATATACGTATATTTATAGTCGCGGTTGTCGTTTTCTTGGACCGAATATTTTTCTCCGTCGACGCCTACGCGTCAACCGGCCCACGGTCCATTAAACGAAAAGTTGGAGACTGACGTTTCGTTTCGATTGAAAAAAAAGGGAAAAAACCAACAGGGATCATCGTGGACGACAGCAAATCTCAAAAGCAGCGAGCTCGGAGACGCAGCGAGAGCCCCTGCTATTATTATACTCAGAACCGAAGGGCGGACTTTCAACGAACAATATAACCATCCATCGGCACCCGCTTGCAATTAATTTCTCTGAATTAGTAACACGGCTCTTCTACCGGCATCATCACCCACGGGCCGGCTGCTTACACTCCTTCCCTGTCTGCCCCCCGAAGAGAGAGGGCCGAGCCGCGGAAACGCAGGAACCAACAGTCCGGGAGAAAAACCGTGCAAGACAACAATGACAGCCGCGGGGAGACGAAAATACGGGGCGCGGAGAGGGATAAGCACGAGAGGGCGCCCCAAGAATAGAAACGGCCGCTGCCAGGCGGGCCGCGGCCCACGCGCTCTCTCATCAATTACCCGCGCGCCTTTCCCGGTTGCCCGGACGCTTCCGGTCACCGCCGCGGCCCGACCTGCCTCCGATCCCTCGTGATTTAGGGACTCGCGGGCAAGCGGAATTTATCGGGCGTCGCGCCTGACGCCTCCCTCCCCCGAGGCCTTCAAAGTGCATTTTTGACCGGCCGCGCGCCATCGACAAAGACAAAGGAACGGTCGGAGTGACGTGCTGCTCGCGCAATTAGTCTCTTTTGATGCGCCCGGGAGATCGACAGCGCCTCTATCACGTCGCGCATACGCGAGGCCTGCGTTCGGAACGCGGCATGTGCCGTCGAAGATGACGAGACTCCCGATAAAATGGTTATGAATCCAAGCGTATATCCTTTCACGATGCTTTTGAGCCAGAAAATAGAAAGAAATTGAAAAAAAATAACTTAAATTCGACATAAGGTATTAAACCCGTTTATGATTGGCTACTGTTTTCCAAACCTCGAGTAGGAAGCCGATCTCGTGACGCAATCTGCACGGCATCTGGTTGGAAATACAACTAGTCCATAAAACCTCATATTCGAAGGACAGCTATGCACTTGTTTATTTATACGTGAGCAGATGTAAACTTTAGGAGAAAATTAAAGATAGAAACCTAATCGGAAATAAATAGAGATGTACCTTATGTTCAAATATACAGTGGAGCTAATATTTTCAAGTTTAAAATTGTATTATTTATGAATAGAATAATTGACAGTCTTTGTAAAATTTAAGTCTGATAACACGGTACAAATAAAACTTTAGAATAATGTTCTTATAAATATTTAATATTAAAATCGTTACGTATTTTAATTCAATATACAAGCTTATATAGATTAACGAATAAATTGTATGATTACCCACGTAATCATTATCAATATTTAAAGTTATAAATGTACCCATGTCAGATTTGACGTTTCTAAAATACCAGATTTCGAACATAAGTTCTACAGTCAATCCTACTAGGGATAAGTTGAATTATAGTCAGTATGGTGCATGGAATCAATCGGGACGGCAGTAACGAATCGCGTAAACTCCCAGCGTCTGGGCGCTGGCACTTACAATCGAGATGCCGGAAAACCAGCGACCCACGAGCTTTATTTATCGAGAAGCGATTTTCCTTAAAAAGCCGGAGTTCCATGAGCGAGAACATCGATCTCTAATCAGGCGTGAAGTGGCTGGCTGGCTCGCCGGAAGTGGCCGGTCGTCAGCGGGCATCAGCTCGACTCGCGCGGAATGGAAAAGGGCGCCCGGCTAAATCGACGAATAAAGGGCTCCCCGAACGGCCAGGATAATATTTATCGGGCACCGGAACTGGGCGGGGCTTTTTGAACCAATTTTAAGCGTCTTCCCGGAAACTCGCGCCGGTGGGAAAAAAGCAGGATTTTCGGTCACATCTGACCCGGATTTAGAAATATTTGGGGATTCTCCGAATCTTTCAGAAATCTAGCGCAGCTTTGTTTTAAATTGAATTTTCCTCGGGTAAATGAAAAGCTTAAGCCGTATCCAAAATAAGGAAAAATACCTCGGGAGTCGGTACATATCGAATCACTTTGAAATTCCGACAATCCCAGGTAACAATGCCGATGTTTTTTCAACGGAAAGTCATAGCTGTTTAATAGTACTGCTCCTACTGTAAAAGATAATAATAAAGGAAATCAAAAAAAAAAAATAGCTCCGACACTACCGAGTGTATGAATTTTGTGGTTTATTCCAGCACTCGTGAATAATTTTCACGCACAAAGCAGGAACACCTCCCTTTTTACGTCGCTTTATATTCAAATTTAATGGTTATTTAATTGAATAACATTGGATCAATAAGCTTGACCTGTGAATACGCAGATGAATATCAAAAAGCTTTTATTTAGCGGGGAAAAATTAATCTTAACTATTAATTTAAAATTTTATGTTAAAACTTGGAATCGCGATCGCAAGTGCATTATCGAATAATATTTAATATAGCTCGGAAACTTTAGCATCCGCGATTAAGAATTTAATGTTACTCGCATAAGCACCAATTTTTAAAGAGAAAATTGGCTTTCGTTAAAGCGCGACCTATTCTTCTCTCAAGTATAGAAAAAATTCTCTAATAGCTACTTTTCGTATATCCGCAGGAGTGCCTTATGCAGAGCCACCGGTGGGGCAGCACCGTTTCGAGCCACCGACAACACAGACGCCATGGACGGGCGTGCGGCACTTTATCAACTTTGGGCCGGTTTGTCCCCAGAATCTGCCCAACACGGAAGAGGAAGTGGACAGTGCGAGGTACCAGTACCTCAAGCGACTCCTGCCTTTCCTCCAGAACCAAAGCGAGGACTGCCTCTATCTCAACATCTACGCACCTCATCAAAACAACAGTGAGTACAAATATCCGTATAGATGCTGCGAAAATCATATGAAATTATTTAGTAATTCATTAACGGTTTGAAAAGTTTGACAGTAAAACAGTAATTGACTCAATTTGGATCATGCCAACTTCGTATTACTGCATCAACGCGGTTAAATTGAAATAATTTTGAATACTTTCAAGCTCTATTTGAAAATTATTATTAATACAATAACGGAACGCTACTAATTATTGCATTCGCTTAAGAATTATAAACGAGATTCATATGAACTGGAATTACGGGTATGTGACAAATTATACTGATGAGCGTACGTCATACGTATTATACAACACTATTAATAATAATCGGGAAAATCTGAATGGAAGAGGATGCAAGCAAGATTATTAAATTAATTATAGCTAATTTTCCGAAATAAATTAGGACTTATATAATGTTATGATGCTAATTGAAACTTTATTTACTTAGAAATTATACAGTCAAATTTAAAATCGAAAAATGATTAGTAGCACTAACTTTTAGCAAAAAGATGAAAGATAAATCAGCAATAATTAACAGAATTAAAATATACTTCTACATATTGATTTTCAAAGTCACTTTTCATACATACTTTTTTACTTACACGCAGTTATCCTTTCAATATAGCTATACATATGTACATACATATTGGAAACAATAATGTACTATCTAAAAAATTAATTTTATATTAATACATAATGTATTTCATAAACCTCTATAAAAATCTAAAATTTAAACCCCATTGATCAAAACAAAATCCATTAAGACTAAGTAGTGTAAGCCAGTTATCAATATTTCAACATAAAATAAACCATTGTAATTACAAAAGCTTTCATTCTATTAGTAATAATATGTACCATTAATGAAAAGTAATTTTTGATATTTTGTACAACAATTTGTCTGTATTAGGAATCGAAATGAGTTTATATTATGCATGGATATATATAATATTATCTCAAATATTTTAGATTTATTACGAATTCTTTTCAAAGTAATTATTTAAAATTGATTTAGAGCTACGCACATTCTATTTGATAATAAATAAAATGAATTAAAATAAATAAATATTCAAATAAAATCTAATAGCAAACGTAGGTTACATTTCTTTAGATAATTGATTAAACACATTCGCCAAATAATCTCCAAAGGACGATTGTTAACTGACATTCTGCATTATGAAATACTTTTATAAGTTAAAAATGATTTTATTAAATTGAATGAAACCTTCCAAGGCAAAACTAGGAAAAAAATTTTTAGCATTATGTATACTGTGCGGCAAAACGATATAATTTTGTGAAAGTCAAGAAAAAATGTAGAAAATTCGGTTGGTGCAAGAAATATGCTTATCGAAAAGTCTGAAAAAAGAGGGAAAAATGTTAAAAAGTTTAATTCCGAAGAAATACGCTTATCAAAAATTTTTCTAAGCGCGCTCTAGAACAAAGAATCCATTAAAAAATTGAAAATCCTCCGAGAAAGTTAATTGCGCCGAGTCGTCCTTCGTATGCACTGATGGATCGCTCGAAGCGGCAATCGCGCCCGCGGAAACTTAGAAATCCCCCTCGTGATTAATAGATAAGCCGCCTCGACGTGCGGGACGTCTCCCTTGGAGAGTCTCTTAAAGGGCGCTAAGTCGCAGGCGGGGGCGAGGAGCTTGAGCGCTCGTTAAACCCGAGAAAAATCGCGGAAATAAATTTTGAAATTAAACTGCCGGTGAGCCGGGTGGGAACTTGCGAAATTTATATTTTCCCGCGGTGCGAGCTTCAAAGGGGCGGCGACAATGCCGCGGATCCGGAGCCCAGGGCACGGCCAGGCCGGCGAAAATTCGCAAGTGCGCGCCGGGTGAGCCGGATAAAGGGGAGAAAGTTGGCCGAGGCCTCTTTCCCCGGCTCGCGGCGCCACTGCTGGGCCGCTATATATAAAATTTGTCTAATGGCTCGAACGCGTTTCGCGCGGCCAGAGGCCCTCCGCTATTTCCAGCGATGTCGCTCCAGCGCGAGAGAGCCTTTTGGGGCCGCGGCCCCCTTGCGATTCCAAAAATTTCCCCGCTAAATTTACGGCCAAGCGCGGGGAGATTGCTTTCGGATTAGCCGCCGCCGATGAGAATCCGGAGGACCGAGCTTTATTCCGAAGAGCTTTTGCCCGGCTCATCTCGTCATCCGAAGAGTGAATTGCGATTATTTCGAATGTTATGACCGCGATGCGGTCGAGGCTGTGTCTGCATCAAATTCAGTTCCATCATCTGCTATACAAGCCTAGTATGTTCACTACTTTTAATCCTATGTTGGGTGTCCCACTGTCTTTGCGCGTAATTATTCACCAGGGAGAGTTTTACAGCAATTTGAACTCGTCTGCTCTTTCTATATGGGGTTTATTTATTATATTTTACTGCATCTTATATTTATTTATTTTACGATACTTTATATTGAATACCAAATTGTGTGAATAAAATGTTATAGTACTCGGAACAAATTGATAGGAATTTTTACTGCAATACTTAGTGAGATATCATTTTATATGACTTGATGATCGAATCTCTTACAGTTTCTAATTATAATTCACTACTGAGTTAAAATTTTTAACAAATTTTTGTGAGCAGAATATCAGGATTATTAACTATTCAAAACTGAGTCAATCTAGTGATCGAAATTGGTAAGGAGGACAGTCCTTAGTCCATCAAGGGGTCTATTTATATTCGAAATTGTCAGTGGTCTACATACTGTGTCCTATTTTCTGCTACCATCTTGATCGACCCTCAAAATTTCTAGCCCCTCCAAATTCTCTTGGGTGGCGAAAAAGCGCGGGACATTGGGTAAACGAGCCATCTGGAAAAACGCGCCAGGCACTAGAGCGGGCGGCATCTACTTACGCGCCAAGAGAGCCACTCCGCGAGGACTTTCTGGCCCCCGTCGAAAGAGTCCCGAAAGCTTTAAAAGGGTTTTTCCCTTTGTGCAAAAGGAAAAACAAAAAAAAAAGACAAAAAAAAAAGGCGGCCTTTGAAAGAGCTGCGAACAGCGGAGGAAAGGGCCGCGGCTCAATCTGGAGAAAAGTCCACTCGAGGAGCATAGGGAAGGGGACGAGGAATCACGAGTAATTATCGCGAATGTTTTCGCCTGCCGGTGGGCCGCGGCGGCGCCTTTTCGATTACAGGCCGCCGCGGCCTAGGGGCGTCGCTCGACGAGTGCGCTATACCCGCGCCGGCCCGAGGAGTTTGAAAGGAGCTCCTTAAAATAAACGGCGCGTTTGCCCTGTGCCGGACAATACTTCCCGGGGCTTTTGTTGCCGGCGCGCCGCCCCGGCTTAGTTAGCGATAGATATATCGACCTACCTCCCTGCCCTGCGCCGAGGTTTAATGCGCCGGCCAGGATATCTTCCTCGGGCTTATCGCTTTTAAGTAAGCTGCGTTCTTACAATGCACCTCACGCTGTCTGCGCGGAGGCCTGTTTTGTCCTTCCTATAGCTATACTATCCAGGATGGCTCTATAAAAATAATGTAATCTTGCATCTCGATTTTTTCGTTTCGTATTCCGCCACTTCAAACGATACAAGTGCTTCCGTTTTTTTCAAATTTTGAGCTTACAAAACTGTAAACATAATCAAAAAGATCCAAATGGTATATTTTGGAACATGATTATTTAAATTATATTGTAATTAAAAAACTATTATCAAACCTTTTAATACACTATTAATCATAATTATTATGAGAAAAGTAACTGTGGAAGTAACTGCGCAGTGCTTGTGAATGCTATATATGGCACAACCTATATATGGCATCGCATACAAGCTTCTTCCAACGAAAACCTTTAGGGCACGGCATTGCATGATAGTACGGATGATTGAGGTTATGGAGAAAAAGTATATTGCTGCCCGAGAATTCTACAGAAAATACAATGAGCCCGAGGAGAACGCGTTGTTCTATAAGTACATATGCTTTACAAAAGTTCTATTCACAAAACGTGGTAATTTGTAAGATTATTTGGAAAAAACGTATACTTGCAATAATAAATATAGATAAAATGTGTGAGCTCTACACGTTTTTTCTAATAAACACTCCTACTCACAATAAAAAAATATTTTTAGGATATTTTCATTCTTCTTAGGATTTGCTATATAATACTCTAGCTAAAGTCTCTTAGAATCATTGTTTTGTTTCGTTTATAAAGGATTCCCTTTTACACCTACGAGTTGGAACGAGGTAGGGTGAAATGTAAACATTTAGAGTCGTGTTAATGTAATCTACTAAATTTTTATAACTCGGGCTGTCTCAAACATTTAAATAAAGAATGCCTTATTATTTTAAACAATATATTAAAGTGCTGTATTTGAATATCTAAACAACTGTAGCAGTCGTAAGAAGAACTATGCAGTTATATTAAATAACCACAGAAATAAAATAATAAGTTTGTTGAAAAAAAGCGCTTACTCGTTTTCTTTTTTATATAACATGGCCAAATGGCATCGACCGTAGAAACAAGTTAGCTTTCACCTCTTTTCACCTTTACATAGACGAAATTTAAGACTCGTATCTGAGAATTTTGTATTACAAATTTATTGTAAAGGTAAAATAACTTTTTCATGTATATTAATATGAAAGAACATTCAGAACAGATGAGCTTTTAAATTTATGTTAACAAAGAATAAAGTTTTTAAAAAACACGAATTCATAAAAAGTTAAAGGTAAATCATGAAATTTTTTAAATGCCAAAAGATGTAAAATGACGTAACAATGACCATAGATTATCATTTTGAATGTAGTTTATGCTCGTATTACACTGTAAATAGAAGTAAATGGAAGAGCAATGGTTCAAACTATTATATAAAATAGGCAGAGTGTTGCAGATAACGGTGTACATAATCCCAAGCCGATTAAAATTGATAGTTGCAGGCGAAAATTTTCTAAAATATTCCGCATAATTCTTGAAAGTATATACACTGTTCTAAGCTTTCTTAATTATTTTAATGAAACCTTGATGAAATGCGCGCGACTTAGTAACTTTCAAAATCCGTAACTTATGAAAATGTCCAAAGGAAAAGAGAACTCCATCAAGAATTAATTTTCAAATGTGGGATTTAACAATGTGTCTCGACCCATATTTTTCATTTGTAATATCTCCTGTAAAAGTGAAACGAGGATCACACTGCCCTTTTGCATTTTATCTCCTTCGCATTTTGTCAAACAGGCCCGCGCTCGACACTCGACACAGTGCGTACACCGCTACTGCCTCAAATGCATTAAATAAGAACTTTTAAATTGGACTACCGAGATCACGCGCACGCGCACAAACGCGCGTATTCCAGGCATCCTACCAGAGCTGCAAGCCCTTAGAATTGCCCCAAATCGATTGTTCCCCCGGCTTTCCCGCGGTGGCAGCCCCAGCTCAAAGCCACAAAAGACGCGGGACCGAGGCGACGCCAAACGGTCCAATCTCTTCGGCCGCTTGATCCACGTAAACGCAAGGGCGACATCCCGTGGACTCCGCGCTCCCCGCGACTTTTCCCACGACACGCGAGCGCCGGGAGAAGAAGATTGGCTGCCGGGGCGCGCTAATGGCGCTTTTGGCTTCACGACTGCGCCCGCGCCGGGCGGAAGAGCGAGTGGCTCGTTATAGGGGCGCTTCCGGGCGCGCTCAAAGGATCGCGGGAATTAGCGGGCGGCGGCGGCGACAATCGCGCATCCGCCCCGCCGTTAATTATCAGCGGGGCGCTCCTCGCTTTCTTCGGGATATGGCGTCTGTGCGGGGAGGTTCGCGCGGGCCCCCCGCGGTTGCGTCATAGGCCCTCGCGAGCGATCCGTGCACTTAAGCTTATTTTCCGGGTTGCGCAAGCAGCCCGTGCATGCCGGCGACTCTGTGTACGATGCTCCGACTGGCGTCTCTCGATGAATACCTGAGTCGGCGCGACTTGCCGAGGGGTGTACAAGCCGAGCGGGTGGAAGGCAGCCCTGGCGGAGCTTTCCGTTCTTTTGGAAAAATAAATAGCTACTTGCGGCTCTGCCCAGCGGCGAGATATAGTGCAGTGTGGGCGGGTATACGGTGTAGGCCAGTTTTACAACGCTAGCCTTTACTCCCTTGGCCTTTGTAACCTTTCCCTCCCCGTTAAAATGGAACGAAGCGCCCAGTTAAAATAATACGAGTTTAATTTAAAAGTAGTATACGCTCGCCGGCGGAAGGGCGCGATAATCCCGTCGACAGTAATGATAAATAAATTATTTGCAACTTGAATTATCCGGACTAAATCTAGTTTAAAATGTACGACAGCTTGCCACCGCAGGCCCAGCGCGCCGCGCCGTTCTATTTCCATAAATTTGTCCAAATTGCTATTAAATTCGGCTAAACCGGTTAAAAGTATGTAAATCCCGGGAAAACGACAGTAGTGGCCGCGGCAACTTTTTCCGCCCTCCTCAAAGTCATATTTTACTCAAGTATGAAATTCTCTCGATTGTAATTAAGTTCTCGTGCACGGAAACATACCGTTGTAATTCGGCTAATTTATAAAAGTGCGCTACTGACTCGGGTTTTGTAATATTCCTATGTTTATAATTTAATATTAAATATTCGGCCGCGATACAAATAACCACTAGCGTGTTTGTATGTATCCATTTAATTTTTAAGCTCCTCTCTATAAGCTACATAAATTTTAACTCCCCGATAAATGTGTAATGACAAAATTTGATTTTCTAGTTTCTGTATAGTACAAACATATACTGTTTTATGCAGGAAGAATTAATTTTACACCTGTGTTCAGTTTTAACTCATGTAGGGAAGTCTCGAGTAAAGCGATCCCCTACTGCAGGTCTGCTGGATAAAGCTTGACGTCATATGCGTTATATTCTACATATAAACCGTAACTAGAAATTCCGAAACGAATAGGTACATTGTATAATCTATACAAAATGCTGTAAATATCGTTAGTATATTTTCATGTTGTATATATTTACAATGATATTGTGAATGCACTAGTATCACTGTTATATCATACTATATCACATGACTAGATTTTCCGTTTAAATCGATATCTTTATAAAAAAATCTAATATTAATAAATATGTTCTTATCAAAATCAGAATCTTAACATCTTAAATATCTTCTTTTGGGAAGATACAAGAATTTCACTACATTTTGTATGCGCATACTAATAAATGATCTTCCAAACATGAATAGATATGCTATTCAGTCCTATTCCATATAATCAGTTGCGACTGATTTTTGTTGTTTTTTTACATTAAACACCCCGTCCTCAAGGGCCACCTTTAAATCTTCTGTTACGTGAAATCATCTCTAACGCAACGGCTTCGCTCGGATTCCTGCGTACGTGCAGCTACGGCAAGCGAGACAGTAAAATGTCGCCATCCTAAATTGTTAAGAGAGTATCATCCAGTTTTGGGCTCGGTCAGGAAAGAATCGATCCGGCGAACAAGCTCGGAGCGATCGGTCTGTTGCGTAAAGGCTTGCGCAACGGGGCATAAGGAGGGTCTTGGCCGCCGCCGCCGCGCACTCGATCCATACAAGCCGGAGGACCGGGGAATTCGGGCTGCTCATTGGCCCGGTGATGCGCCGCGGCGGCATCTTATTTTATTACCGCGAGGCCCGACTTCAGCCGGACGATAAAAATGACGTAAACGCCCGGGGCGCGCTTCCGGCGAATTTATCGCTCGCGAATAGATTCCCCAAGTGTTTCGTGATTTACGGCGGGCAATCAAACGTTCGCGCGGGCGACCCGTTATCCAGGTATCGTCCCGGGGCGCGACTGCGCCGCTTCCATAATTATATCGAGATATCGGCATTTACGAACGCGAGGCCGCCGCTCAATCACGCCCCTCGATCGCACCCACACAGCGCCCGACGTCATCGAGGACGTGTCGTGTAAGAGGGGGAGCGAATCGCGGCGTCAAGGAAAGATGGATCCCGGGCCGGTGTGCTTTAATTATTTCGAGGAGGGCTCAATCAACTTTACGCCCGGGGCTCCCCCCGTGACGTTCCGCTGGCCGCCGGCGCGTTTACGGCCTACTCCCCGGAGAGCCGTTCGATTAGAAAGTACTTTGCAGGGGGCCCGCCGTGTCCGGGGCCCGCGACGACGGCGACGCGCTCCTCGAGGTTCGGATTGCAGCGCACTTAGCGCGGGCCCCGGGTTATATACGCCCGGGGCCGACTCGTAATTCTTTACGGCCGGGGCGTCCGCGCGCGCGTTACGCGACTCCTCCCGGGGCTTAATCTCAGATTCGCCCCGGATCCGGCCTCGTAATAAAACCCCTTTACGATGACGGCCGGCGCGCGCCCGCCAGCCTCCATAAGTGCGAAAACTTTACGGCCCCCGTCGTTTTTGCGCGCGAATAATTGTTAATGCGCGCACCGGCGACTCCATGGCTCGCGGGATGCCTGTCCAACGATTGTGTCTCGATCGCCACGCGGTCAACGATTCATGTTACACGAATCATTCCTGATGGGGATACAACCAATTGCTATAGCTACCCAATAACTCATTTCTCATAACGCTGTCATTTAAGCTTACAACTACAGATTATCTCCCTATAACAGTTAAGGCTCAGTTAAAGTATAAGGCGAGGAAAGTTCTACGTATTTATCATTTCAATTGTAGGGTTTACTATCATCATGCTTTGGCCATAATAAATTTTATTTATCATGCATTATTTGTTATTAAAAGTGTGGACTACAATTCGACTTAATCTTATTATTCACATCAATTTAGTAATTACAACAGCTTTTATAATGTATGCATATTAATATAATCTAAAATTTTATCGATTCAATACAACTTATGTGGGATAACCCCTAACACGTTTACTTGGCCCACTCAGAGTAGATACTCTGTACCCACATAAACCACTGACCACAAAATTGTTAAAAACAGCTACTAATTAGTTAAAACTGACATCATTTTAACATGCTTTGAGTTAATCATTCATTAATATTTATGAACCGATAATGAATAATTACATTATCCAAGTATCAGTTAAGACTGAAGACTTACTTAAGTAAGGGTTTATGGTGTATGACAATTGGAGCTTGTCCAACTTTGCGAAAGCTCCTTTTTTCTCCTTTTTCTCGTGTATAGCACAGCAACGCTCAGCTATAGATAAACTATACGACAGCGTATGTATATATATATATATCTTACATCGAATCCTGCGAGAAAGTCACTCGAAACAGGGCCGCTTTCATGAATACGGAATCGAACGAATTGCCGCGGTGTCGCGATCCGGCGCTAAAAAGAATCCTTTCCGAAAGCGCGCTACTTGAGCCGTCGCTCGATTTTTTTCTATCCATTCCCAAGCGCGTGACGGCCGCGCATCTGTACAAACACGGGAAGCGAGTTAAGTTTTTTGCGCGAGTCGGGGGAGTGGGGAGCGCTTTGGCTTTTCCCCCGGGGGAACGAGCGATCCGAAATAATCAAACGAGGGCGGAGGGGGTTGGTTGGGGGTGGGAGATGCCGCTTTGCGCGCATATTTCGTGAGCGGGCGATTCGGTGCGGCCGAGTGGAAAACGGCCGACGTCATGAAAAATGACGCCATTAGCGAGCGGGGGGATAAAAATTACGCACGCGCCCAAAAACGCTCCGGACGAATTTCCCGCGCGATTAATTAAGGCCGAATTCCCGGGCTTTTTGGCGGCTGCGCGGGGTGAAGGCGTATAGTACACGGGGCCGCTCAAACCCTGAGAGCTTATTGATTCTTGGAGTTCCGCGAATATTGCAACTGAAAGTGGAGGGGAGCGGGGTCCAGGCGGAATCGAACGGATTTCGATTATTAATCGAGCGCAAATCCCCCGGAGCAAAATTAAGAGAATCGTTACTTACGCGGTATCTAAGCAGGAAGTAAAATCAGTAAGTAAAACTTGTAGGTAACTGCAGGGTACAATGTCGACTTACAAGCCTGCATCCAAGAGTCGATTCCCGAGTCGCTTAAGATGCCAAACAGACATTTATATACTAAAATGAACAGCTTACGCGACAGTTTATTCTCCCCCGTCCCCATACAAACAGACGCACACATATACTATCTGTCTATTTATTTATCTCTTTGTTTACTTACGCATCCGACAGTTTGCAGAAGCATCTTTTATCAAAGTAAAGATCTCGGTTCATTTCTATAGAATCACCACATGTCCTTGAGAAAATAAGTGCCATGTGCGCCTTTTCCTTCCTTCTCGTTCGAAACGTTATTTTTTAAGATTGGTCTATCTGAAACGCTTACTGCATTAACCAGAAACACCGAACAGTTGCTTAAAGTAGTTGAAGCTATAAACCCTTTTTTATCGGTTTCTTCCAATTGCGTGCATATATGCTCTTGATTCATGGCGTACCTTGTGCGCTGCAGGTGCATGAAAGCGGCAGTAGTGCTATTTGAGGTTGAAAGCTTGCCGTATCATAATTGACACCTTCAACCCTTCGGATCCCGAATTTGAAACGGAAATATACAATTTGAAATGATTCTATTTTATGCGTTAATGTCTATAAGGTATTGATAATAATGAAAAATAAAATAATGAAAAAGAATTTAAAAAACGAACCATAATATTGAATCTGCTTTTAGTAATTAATATCTTATAATTCATTTCCTTGCTGCGGATTTATTGGTATAAACCATTTAGTACATTTGAGTATTTATACAAACTTTTTAAAATTACTAGTTTTTCAATTTAAATTCTTAATTATATTTGAGAAAAGTGTATATATATCTACGGAGCTTAAGGCAAATGTTACAGTAATTTTTAATTGGAAGTAAAATAATCGACACTGGATTAAATTGAAAAAATTATGAAACTTTCTAATAAAATTTTATTAAAATATAACTGTGCATTTCTCTTTTTCTAAGTATATGTCGAGAATTCTCCAACGTCTGATTTAAATAAAATATAACTGAATATTGATAGATTTCTATATTGAGATTATACTTCCTTCTGTAAATAATCTTCTTCAAATTAGATTTATTGTAAAGTAGCTCGATCGGTTAATCGTATAAACATTTATGTGCTCTAATTTCTTTGGCTGGGAGTTACTTTCCGACTGTTGAATAAGTGAATAATGAGAATAAAGGATAACGAAGGCACAGAAAAAGTATAGACATGTGGTAAAATTCCGAGTGACTTTTATCACTTGTCGAATCGTGTGACAAAGAACTGAAGTATTTTAGTCGGCCTCGGCTACGCAACCGGGGCAGCACGGATCTCTAATTAGGATACATCCGGACCTGATTGGATCATTCTAAATGGAGTTGTCTGCTTGATGCATGGTTTAATTTTCAAGTATGTCCGGAGGGTCGATAGTGTCTGCGAGTTCGAGATACTTCTTGGCAAGGCAGTTATTACATTCCCGCGCTATCAGTCAGGCTGTTTTACCTCGCGCACGAGGGGAGAGGAATATCGGAAGCGCGACAACGATATATTTACCTGAGTAATTGCTTTAATTTTAGTCGGCACGAGGGGCCGAGCGGCTTCTTACGCGCAGCACTCGCTTATGAAAAAGCGCCGAGGCGATAAAGACAGCGACATTATTGCGCACCGCTCGATCGGCCGCGGGACAGAGAGCGAGAAGGAGTTGGCCGATCGATCCGCTGCTCAAGGAATGCGACGTATTGTGGGGTGAATTTAAGCGTCGCTGATTGCTGCGCGTTATCTCGCCGGGCGGGCGGCTGATCGCGCGGAATCGTCGCGGTGTCGATAGATCGAGCGAGCGCGTCGTTAAACTCGAAGCGGGCCGCTTCCCTCGGGCTCGCCCGGGACGGGATTCTCACTCATGGCTGTTTCCAAAAAGCCCGGGCGCGGCGCAGTCCCACTTATCCCCCTGATCCTCTGAGGGAAAAAACCGATAGCTCCTTTGTCCCCCTTGCGACTTGGGCGAGCGGAGGAGCCACTCGGGCGGACGATCCGACGCCTCTCGGCGCTTACACCGCCTCCGAATCAATCCCTGCAGTTATAGCGTGTTTGTACCGGCGACAATGGCCCCGCGCTCGACACATATTTCCCTGTAATGCGAGCGCCGGGCGGCGCAAAGCCGCACTTTTCTCGGAGCCGATCGATTCACGCAGATGCTTATGTGTGCTTCCGCGGATCAAGGGCTGCGCCGATAATTTGCTCGGAGCTTAGCGAGTCATTGTTCCGGCAGACTGGAATTCAACCGCAGAATTCACTGATTAATCGGAAGGACTGAATTAAAACGGTAGATATATTCAATATGTCATTCAACCAGCTCTTAAAAAATTTTCATTCAAATAAGATTATAAAAAATTAGACGCGTCCAAAGAGTATCGAAATCAAACTATAACAAAAGTAGAGATGAATAGACGATGCGGGAGAAATTTTACCAGTAAAATTGAAGCGAAACGCCAGTAGCTAACGAGATTTTATTGGCCAGTTTCGACTGTCATGGAACTGGATTGAAACTGGTGTTTTAAAGCATCAGTTGTTTCTTGTTTATATATTGTTTCTATGTGCATTCTTTTACTAAAATTGAAATGAAAATTAAACTGTAATAACAATTAAAATATAAAAACAATGGTAATAGTACCACAGACCTTTCAGGAAAGCATATCTGTATTTTTTGAAACATTTTACTTTTTTTAATTTTTGAATAGAGTTTATGAATATTTAACCTTGCAGAATTCTAAGGAAATTTTAATTTTCATTATAAAGTAATTTAAACATACTTTAAATGTTGTTACTATTGAAAGTATATTTATTATTATTACAGTTCAACTATAACATTTAAATACTACCATCTAAATCGTCCATAATGTATATTTTATGTATGCGATATATGTAGATATATAGTATGTAGGCTTCTGTTTTCACCAGCTTGTGGCCATTGCCCGGCCAGTAAGTGTCGACAGCTGATGAGATATCTGGCTAGTTTTTTCAGGATATACTGTCCACTAGTTTAAAAACTGGCCACTAACTGCCAATAAACTGGAATAAATTACCAGCAAGAGTGTGGGAAAAAAATTAGAAGAATGTTCGCATCACCTATATCAAAAAACTTGTTAGAGTAGTTTGTTAATAATTTTAATAGGTTGTCGATAATATTAGATAATAAATTACAACTGAAACTAGATTATGTTAGAAATTTTGAAAATGATGAGCAATTTAATTACAGGCACATGTGATTAAAGTAGGTGCCAAATGCTCAATTTAATCTAATCTATTTTCTAGTTTAACAATATCATGTCACATGTCATAAATTCATAAAAGTATACTTCATTTATTGGTTGAAGTAAAATGTATTACGTACAGGATATAGTTTTTGGATTAAACAGATGTATCGAGTGTCATCGAACTTAATTGCGAATTCTAAAAACTCGACGTGTTGTAGCTAGATGCGACAGGCATGCATCTTCATGAAGCCGAAGATATTCATCAGGATAATAATCCGGTGAGTTGAGGATTGCGGGAAAAATTGAAATGAAAGGCAAAACTAATTAATTCCAGTCGGAACCAAGAAGAATATACCCGATTAAAGGCGCATTTTCATCATCCGGGATGAGTGTAGTCCAGCAACCTAGCGCGTCTGATCTCCGCCCCTTGATTGCAAACACTCGGGCCGCACCCCCGTCCGCACTAATTAAAGGATCTTTCATTATGCCACTGCTGAGGCCAGCTTGTATTCCTCCGCTTGCAGTACCGATCACTCAGTCTGCGTAATGCCTTTAAGTAGGCCTTGCGATAAGTGAGCGCAATGCTTAAACTACCGAGGTCGAGCTCAACCTTTCCGGTACTATGCGATGTGCGCCGCTTTAATAATGCAACAACTTGACAGGATCGCTATTAATTCTTTTAAAGCGCGGCTCAGAGGCTAGTCAGATACGGAGCACAACTGCTTGGGCGCATACAAGTGGATTTTCGTATTAGAAAGTCATACAGAGCGTATTGTACGCGCCTAATAAATTAAGCATGTACTTCAGTGTCGCGATAAAACTGTAACAGCAGCTTAGAAATTACCCGATTAAATAATTTGCTAACCTAACTGATTTTTGTGAGAATATTCATGAGAAGTAACTGGAGATCCACCTTGAAGCGTTTGTAGGTCATAAATTTGATGCATTCGAACATGCTACACATACGTACAAAGGTTGGAAAGTGAATTGAAATTTTTTACGAGAACAGGGCAATGCTGCTTTGCACTGCGGGTTTGATATGATAACGTTATTAAATAATACTACCTCTGCACACGATTATTCGCAAGGGATTATATTACTGGCAAAAACAAAACTGCTACAATGTGCGCGCATCCCTTTCATCTTACACGTAAAAAATCCATTATGCATACTACTTTCATTGGCAGGAAGAAAGAAGGATAATTTTAAACGAATAATGGTTTACTCGCAGTTCGAGTTTCCTAACATATCTCTATGATGAAAATTTAAAAGCTTAAACTAAAGATAGCTAAAAAAGGAATAAATCGCGATTATTAATATTTACGTTATGCACAAAATGTTGGAAAAATAAATATCAAGGGATAAGGCGGAACTTTGTCTTTAAAACACGTATGTGGTTATGATATAAACAAGCAGTGTTATTTAATTTCTAAAACACTGGTAAAAATTCACGTGCATTTTTAGTTTAAATTACTGTGAGACTACATCAAATAAAATAAATTAAAGCTGCACCAAGTGTTGAAGACATGATAAGCTAAAGATTAAATAAAATCCTTAGGAGCAACACATGTGGACTTGATTTTGAAGCCTCCGCAGCCGCTGCTGACTTTTGTTTTGCACTATCCAAGAGCGCAAGTACCGAGAATTTGTAATTGCATTTTCGAAAGGCCGAAAAGTACACACCCTGGCTGAAAAGTCGAGTTCCGACAACTCACTCGACGACATAGAAGTTTGTGCCCGAAGCCGCGAGGGATTCCGCGTCTGCTCGTCGAAAACCAGCGAGGCTTCGATTTAGCCTGCAGCGGGCGTACGTAGCGAGTGCGTGCACCTCGTCCGGGGCAGCGGAGCGTCACTCGGGCGCGCTTCAGCGACGAGGTCGCGCGGCTGCCGCGGCGGCGCCTCTACTTAAAATTATGAAAGCGCTATTGAACATCAAACGCGGGCGCTGTCTCTGGCAGCTCGCAAGCCTGGTTGGGAGGCATAAACGCGGGCCGGAAAAAGCGCCCGGCGCCGCTCGGATCCGGCAAAACGACAACAATGAAGCGCCGCCCGACGACAAAGAAGAGCCGAAGCAGGTTGATGAACGTGGCGAATTATACAGGTGACGGGCGGCCGGGCCGTAATTCCGAAATGAAACCCGCTCCCCCGCGGCCGCCCGCGCAAAAATAATTAACTGCGCGAGTCCGCACAAAGACCGCCGCGGGAGGTATAAAGTACAAGTAAAACGTTAACGATCCCGCGGACGCGTCGCCGGCGCTCACCCACCCGCGGCCCTCCTCTGCCAAGCCCCATTGCGCCCCCAGGCCCGATATATCGCGCTGGATAATTATCCCGGGATCGCCGGGCGCCCGTTTGATTAAGTAGCCGTGGCCGCAACTGGCGGTTTTTGGCGCGCGCGCGCTGGTCAGTCTTCCCCACTAGCGCCACCCGGTCGGAGCCGCCCAATTTCGGGCAAGAGAGCCGTCCAGGCTGACCCCGATCGCCGACTTTTTTTTTTTTGTTATCGATGCTCGCGCAGAGGATATCTGAGTGAATAATGGCCCGCGAGCCGACAAATTGGGCATTGTTTTCATTGTGCCGGGCGCCGCGGCCGCAGTCCCGCTATGCCTTTATCGCCTGCGCCATTCGCTTTTATTGCCCTTCCTGCATAATTCCGCCAAAATAAATATAGCGTCGCTACGGCTCAAAAGTCCGAGCGCGTCGGCTGGCCTTTTTTTTCGGCCCCGGCCCAATTCCGTTTGGCCGATATGTATTGACGGGGAAATTGGTTTAGCAGTAAGAGCAGCAAGCCGTGTCGGAAAGTTTCTTCCCGCAGATACACTCCAATCCATCAAGCCACGGGGACGTAAAGCAAAGCGCGGAAAAATTCCTCTCGCGGGCGCGCTTCCGCCGTCCCGGGCTTTTCAATCGATGCGTGGGCCGGAAGCTATCAGCGCCACACAATGGCCAGCCGAAACTTAGTACTCCCAACGGCCTCGCGCCTCCTCTAATAAATAGTTATAGTCCTCCCTCCCTCCGGCTCTTACGCAGTTAAAAGAAAAAACTGCGCTTTTTCCAACTAAAGTCGCGGGCGAAAAAAGCCGGAACCAAGGCGGAGGCCGCATTACCATAGCGGATAACTTCGCGCTGGGGGCGTCAGAAAGAATTGGAGTAACTGTAGCGCGGGGGAGGGAACTGGGCAAAGTCGGGGCGAGCCGAGAGCCAAGAAGAAGGCGACGCGGACGCGCGCACTTTTCATCAGGATCGCGGCCACCCCCTCGCGGACGGCGCCTCGTTAGCCGGCTCACGCACCCGCCGGCCCATTTTTTCCCGCGGAAAAGGCCGGGGCGACACGGCTTTGCACTCGGCACCCGAGCCGCAGGCGTGAGGAAACGCGCCCAACGCCAAAAGCCCGCGAGGCTCCCCTCTATATTCTTCGGGTTCGCGGGCCGCGGATATTCGGGGAGTGCGAGGCCCGCGGGCTCGACTTCTTCCGAATCTCCTGAGGACTCGGCATTCGGTAGATGCACGGCTTTCGGGATAAAGTTTGTGATTAAAATAGAGATGGCAGGGATTAAAATAGAGGATAATTTCCAGCACGTTTCGGTGATTATTCTAAATTAGATAAGCTCTACTTTTGAGCGTTGCCTATCTATAGTTTACGGCCTGCATGCCCATCTCAATGGGATATTCTTTTGGCGCAATTAAAGGCATTAAGAATAATTTTATTATCGTTATTTTCGTACAACAGTTTTTCTCGTCGTTGATTACCCTTATTGATATTTCACTAAAGTTCGTTGACTTTCGACAAAATAATTAAATTGTAAATATCTCAATTATGAACTTTGCTCCGAATTAAAGATTATACGCTCTATCATAAAAATATTCTTAGTGGGAATGATAAGGTATTTTTTAAGTTTTGTGATATAATTATTCTAAAAATTATAATGTTATTTATGGTTGGCGCGTCATTGAACGCTATCTCCTTTAATAATGTTGTAATCAGTGGTAATATTGGATGTATTTATATATAATATTGGTATACGAATAATATTATCAAAAAGCAATTAATGATCCTTTTTCAATATAATATGTAAAAGTGCAATATCTATAGAGCATGAAAAATTAATATCAAAGGATTCGTTTTCGCAGTTAATATCTTCATTCACTTTATTTGCCTTTTTTACAAAATATTACCCTTTAATTTAAGTTGTGGATGTTAATTTATTATGCTTAAATATTATAATTCTTCCGTTAATCACACAGGTTGAGCAGCTGTGTAAAAATAAGCGAGAAGTATAAAAGCTCTGGAAACTTTTTAATTCAATGCGTCAAATTCAATGCATTTACAATAAATGAAAATACACAAGAATTTAATTGTGACAAAATGAATACTTCTTAATTGTAAAATGGAGAAACATTTGATAATATACATCGCATCAATACTAGCATTCATTTCTATAGTTATTTAAATGTATTAGTTAGGAATTAATAAAATTGTACAATTTAATTAGGAAATTCAGTATAAAGAAATCGCAATATTAAATGCGGAATTTTCTTGAACAAACAAACATATGCAACGGTTCCCCGACTATTACAAATAGCAACCAGATAGAGCATTTGAGGAAAGCCAATGCGCGACACCTACCGACGGACGCTCAAGCTCCATGAAGCTCGGAGGGTAAGTCCCGCGCGACTCCTCGACTCCGAAGCTTCCTGCGACTACGGAAGGATGGCAGCAGCTTGTGGTTCCGCGTGGCGGTCTCGCAACGCCGAAGCCGAGTCTCCACCGGGGGAGGCACATCCGATGTCGAGAGTGTCGCGAACACTACTCCGGCCCCGTTACAGCGATGCGGGTGTCGTAAATCGCGCCCACGCGCCTGGACATCGCTTTCCAATTTGCGGTTGGGCGCTTTGACCGATGTGAGTATAGAGGCGCCGCGGTCATTAACCAGCCGGTTGATGATTATTTTAGAGGCGCGGCTCTTATTGCCTTAGATTTTTCATCGGGTCGCGGGTGAAATATTACGCCCGCGCTAGCAGAGTCCCCCTGGATTTGCCGGATGCGCGGCCCCTTTTTTGCACTTGTTCCGTGGGGGACTAGCGCCGTGGCTCTCGATCAATCTCCCCTAGAGTAGTTTGGCTCGTCTACCGCGCGATATATTCAAGTTTGACGAAATATTTAGCTGCGACTTGTTATCGGCTTCGACGCCTCGCGCATTATGCCAAATAAATGGATTATTCGGGGCCGCTGGGGCTGCCCAGCGGATTACCAAGCCGCACCAACAGATTTTTCCCATTACATCGGCCAATTTCCATATTCGCTGGGCTGCCGGGCTTAAAAAAAGCGCCGACAATGCGCTTACCGGCTGGTATTTGGGCGCTCGCGTGCGGCCCCTCGTGTAATTCCCACGTAAATATATATGGCGGGGACAACGAGAGTCCGTTATCTTGATTCGAAACACTGCACATGTGGGTTACATAGGTACAAACAAAGTAAATAAGTTTTTACCGAGCTGATTTTAAGCTGCTTTATTTCTACAGTGGCAAGTACTGATTACGAATCTCACTCGTCTGTTTCTTTTAGTTTTTATATCAATGCTTTTAGTGCTCGTAATACCCTTCTGTTGAAAAGTAATTATTTACAGTGATACCGTTTGCAATTATCAAGCAATCACTTTTACAAGATGATAAAAACTTAAGCTCACTGTAGTTTCTTGCAAATACTATTGCTTATGTACATATAAATTGATTTTGAACACCGTGTTCTAAATAAAAGCTACATCAATGCATAAAGTATTTAAACATCAATTGCATCTTTAGTCAAGAGAAATTTGTAACACTCATGTTAATATCATACTTATCATCCTCAATCCCTACATACGAAAATTTTTCTTCCGTTCTGCTTGCTTACTAATTTCCGAGATTATCATAAATAAAGTGTATTAGGTAGACCTAGTCCGGATAACTGTGAATGCGAGACTCCTCAAAGGGAGTACCGCTGTCGGCTTTATAAAGATTCATCGCGTAATTACACGCACGCATACATACGTATATTAATGTACGTTCGATAATGTAAATAGAAAGACGTTTAGGTTGTGTTATAAATATGCTTCTTAATATTGTATTCTTTCTCTATACACAGTTATCCCGGCTCTAAGCTAACAATAGACCCATATGAAATATGGCGCGTACGGGCTAGTTTTGCTATGTTCCACAAACCTTTTCTTTTCCCTCGCCAAAATATGAAGAACCGTTCATAGCCTTAATGCTCACAGACAGATTAGTCAACACTGCATATATTAAAGTTGCAGCTTTCGTAGCTCGACTCGTCTTATCTGCCGTCACTTTTTCTTTTTCATCTTACAGAGTTAGCCCAGTGGTTGCTGACCGTACCTTGCTTTTTTATGTACCACTCTAGCGTCGCGGTTTTGTGGATCGAGTACTGCTTACTTCGTTATTCACTAACTTATGCATCAGACTTAAATAGTCTGGAACATTAATGGCTTACTAATATCTGTCCGCACCAGTACGGCTACTTCCGTCATCATTTCCTTCAAGCTATCGAAAACCCCTACCTGGTTCTCTTAGCTTGCCAGTTTATAAAAGCTTGGTTAGTGGAAGTCAAGGCAGAAGTTTAAGTTCCGTTTCGCCATTTATGAACTTCCCATTATATCAACCCACTACTCCAAGAAATCATCGGAGCTGATTCAGGTTTTGTGTCGGTAGATAATTGAAGATTAGCACAATCTGTTAAAGATTCGGCCTGAGCATTTCCCTATCTTATACAAATCTGAGGTACGCTACCGATGAGTAACTTCTGACAATTACCGACAGCTTCGCCTCTCTTAATCTTGTTAAAACAAATCACAATCACCTCAGATGGTTGGCAAGTTCTCCGTTGCTACAATTACGAAGTAGCTGAATATTTGGAATTCAAACTCGAAGCCGAATAACGCGTCTGCTAACCTCTGGAAGATCAGGATGATTTGCATTAACCCACGCAGTAGGCAATTAGCATTTCCTGATCATGTTAATCATATGTGAACTTTTGAAAATATAAGCTAAATGTCAGATAAAAAAAAATATCTCTTTAAATACATGCTCCTATTTGACATTTCAGAGCACTTTCTGTATTTAAGAGACGATTTACGTTACATTTATTAGAATGACCGATAAAAATCATATTTTCACTTTTATATTTTGCTTTTTTTGCTATGGCATTATTTTACTCTACTGGGTAGCCTACTTTATAAATAATTTTTTATGTTCACCACAGTATTTTGGCTTAATGATCAGCGTTCTCTAACATAAATTGTTGTCGTATTTCGTATCTATGCTCGCAGTTTTTACAAAATTTTAACTCTTTTGTTGATATCATAACTCTTTTTATCAATTTTATTCTCGCCAGATAAACATTATCCAACGAAAAAAGCTGATGGTATTTAAATTCCTTTTCTTCGTTATCCTATGTACACGAAGCTTTGACTACATCAATATGTCATCATATGTAAGTGTACAGAGATTTACATTTAGCAAATCACCATAATAACGGATACCGGTTCAAAAATCGAGAGTTCCAAAACTAGTCGAAGTAGAAGAAGACACTGTGAGAGTGACCTATGGCTGCGTCCAGAGCAATCCTCGCTAAAGTCAACACATGTTGAGCCAAGGCAATCCCCGGTACTAGGAGTCGACAACAGTATTGATGGCAGCGGTGAGTGGGTCGCTGGTGAAGCACGTCATACATGAGCGCATGCTCCGGAGGCGCGGGGGTGCGAGTTAGCAAATGCGAGCGGCCATTAGGCAACGTCGAGGCGTCTCTTGACAATAAGGTGTGAGCGTAGGGTATCCAAAGTGGATGTACAAGATCGAATAGGACCGCGACGGTGCAAATTATAGTGTCGGCTGGAGGTTGCCACGAAACAAGGATATATAGAAAAAAGTGTTGGACTAAAACTCCATAGATGGGTGGTTAATTAAATGAATATAAATATGAAAAAACAGACCTGTTTTGTTCTTATTAAGAACTCTTGCAAAAACACTTAAATAATCTGGTATATACTTACGTTATATTACGCACATGATATCTAACACAGTAAAACGAATATTAAACTCGAAAAGAAAGAACAGTTTCTTATCAAAATGTGTATTGCAACCATTTTTTTCTGAACAGTTTACTAACAAGTGAATATTCTGCCTACCACGCCATAATATACACTTAACTCCAAATTATAAATGAAATTGTGTTTATTCTTATTTTAATCTGCATAAGTGTTATACATCTCTGTTTTGAACACTTTAAACATTTATTTATTTGAAAATCCCTTCTCAAATAAGCGTGCATGTAAGCGAGTAGTGAGACGATAAGTACAACTGCATCCAAGTTGGTAGGTTCTTTCGCATCAGCCCGCAAAGCCTTCTCTGCGAGAAAAAGTTTCTAACGAGTGACGTCAGTACAAGCTTACCTGATGCCCGACATAATTAGTTATAATTTAGCTCGGTATGCGCGATCCAGTTGCAAATTAATAAGAATGCAATGATTTTTCGAGTCGTGATATTGACTTTACTTGGCAGACTTCTTTACAGAGGAAGAAATAATAATGCGTTACATAATTATGAGATCACGACTTGCTCAATTAACATAAAATCATCTCTAAACTACCCCACAGAGTTATTTCAACGTACATAATAATTTTTCACGTCTAATAAAACAAATAATCAATTACCATTTTGTTTACAAACTGGGGAGGGGGGGGGGGTCTGCGATTTATAACGTTCCGAGGACCCCATAAATTTGTCATCAAAACAAAATTAATTATTCCGTTATTAATCTTTGCCTGTATATCGGCCGCACAATATTTCATTAATAAAACGCTATACGGGCGTCCGCCGGGCGCGAGCGCGACAAAATAAAAATCCGAACGCGCGTGGTTGCGCGGCTGGGCGCGAGCGACCGAGCGGCTGCGGCATCGCAGTATCTCCGACACGACGAGCAACGAGGCCAAAGAAAAACACGATGGAAAATAAAAGGGAAAAAATGAGAATCATGCGCCGTCACTCTCTTGTCTCATAAGTACATGTTTCGCTCAAAGCCTCGAATCTTCCCTTCTTTCTTCCGCCCGATTAAATCAAGCGCGACTAGATTAAAAAACAGAATATTAACATACGCAGGCGCATGCGTTGTTTATTCTTTTGGCAGTTTCTTGTACGACGGCGATACTTGCCCCGTTTGTCTGGTTAGTTTTTCGGATTACCCCTCGCGTACGTGTGAAATGAGAAGCAAACGACACATCAAGTAGTCGAGTCTTAAAGTTTATGTTTTTAATTTTATACTTTAATCTCCGTTGAAACATTGTTCAACTTAAGTAAACAACCGAGAAGACTTCTGCAATGGAAGGAAAAGCTAGGTAGCACTTGCGAGGTTGTTATTCTCACGCTTACCTGAAAATTAAAAATATCGCTGTAGTCTTTGTACCTCCGTTCTTCCGATTCCGCGATTCCATTGAAAAAGGAAAACACTATTTCTCCGATAAATCATAATCAAAGTATTTTAATTAATTCAAAGACTAATCAAGTGGAACGGGGACATTTTGACGCTTCCGAGTCTCTCGAGCCTGGTGAGGAGAAAAAAAAAACTTTAATTCATCTCCGAAAGCGTCACTTGGACTAATTAAGA
This sequence comes from Sycophaga agraensis, assembly GCA_018906755.1. Lineage (NCBI taxonomy): Eukaryota > Metazoa > Arthropoda > Insecta > Hymenoptera > Pteromalidae > Sycophaga > Sycophaga agraensis. The sequence continues at coordinate 222,933 of JACCIE010000045.1, forward strand.
AAAAAAAAAGTTACTTGATATGACAATATTCGAAAGTTTGTCTGGGGAGAAAAACTAGTTAAATTACAAAGTTTCCTCTATGCCGGCCGAGCCGCCCTGGCCGAAATGAAATATAATTTAAAAATGGAAGGGCGCGCGCGCATGAATCCCGATGCATATTAATCCCGCGGGCGACCTTCCGCCCCGGCCGGCCGACCCCCACGCATTTAACAATCCCCATTAAAAGTGATTAGCCCCCGTGAAACAGGGCGCGAACGGCAGTGGCGCCGCGCAGCCACTCCCAGGGCGCTCGCAAAGCCGCCCCGCGGCCTTAGCGCGCTCGCGTATAAAAACAACAAGCGGGCCAATGATCCCATTCGCGCGGGGGTTCCACTCGATCCACCGAGGTCACGCCCCCCCCCCCATACAAAAATCATTGAGGCGAAATCTTAAGTGTAGAGGCAGGTGGCGACCGCGGGAGCGGCAGGCGCTAACAGGGGAAAAAGAGGACGTAGCGCACTCGCAGCGGGACCCGCGATCGATCCGTCTCGCGGGGTTGGGGCGGGGGTCGCGGGATCCGTGTACACGGGGGGCGATGCGCGTCTCCCCGCGTTATAAGGTGTTCCCCGGGATTCCTCGCGAGTGATTTATAAGGGGCGCTCGCGCGCCCGGCGAAATGAAAATACTCGCATGATTCCCGGCCGATGCATCAATTTTACGCGCCACCCCATCGGCCCTTTCAATTTTCATGCAAATCTCGGGCGCGCCCGATTCCTCCGCCGGCGCCCCGGCCCGTCGCCCGATCGCGCTCCCAGTCGTAAATTCCGAGCGGGGGCTTTTTTCAGCCGCGCGCCTCCTCGCGGCGACTAATGGAAACCGATCCGCCGACGGTCCGAGATCAGAGCGCCCGCGCTTTTCCGGCTGGTCTGGCAACTCCGAGGCTCGCGCCGGAAGACAGGCCGACCGTTTCATTGCCCGGGTCAGCGCGGCGACTCGAGAAGAACAGACTTGCCGCTGGGTAATAAAGGCTTTTCCGGCCCAGGCCGTGCCGTCATTGTGAGGCGACGCACGATCTCGGCTCCTCTCATTTACGGAGGCCCGCTTTATTGTTATAAGATAATTAAATCGTTTACACAAGATGCTTCAGGAGCGCTTTAAATTTGATTGAATCAAATGGACCGTTATTCGAGTTTTACATAAATTAAGAGTGATATACCGACCAATTTCCCCTACGTATACAATCAATTTCAGAGATATTCAGTATATTCGCACAGAGACATATTCTTCATGACTCGAAGATGCCAACAGTGCTCTACTATTTCGTTAGCATTCTAAATTTATCGAGGACAATAGAAAACTTGATTGTTGGTACAGTCATATTGCAGAATACTCGAGCGCCTCTTAATAAATATGAGTAAGTTTCTTTTTCGGCTGAGTGCACAGGGATCCGAAGTAAATAAACTCGTATCGGCAGGCGAGGCCGATGTTTGCTCCAATTCAATTAGCAAAGCAAACACGCCACTTCCGGTTAATATCATTAACATTAGACCGGCGGGAAACGAAGGTATCGACTTAAGCTTCTATGTGCGCCAAATCGTCACAGCGAACCCCGTGCAAATCGTTACGGCAGTCCCACTGGAATCACTGCGATCGCACCTCATTCCCGCAATTAAAACCCTTCATTTGGACGACAGGTGACCGACAGAGGGCGCCACCCGACCGCGCCTCTTCTGGCTAAAAATTGGCGCGCGGCTCGAGATGCGCGGGGGTTTACGCGTCCCCCGCGAGCCCCGCGTATTAAAATTCAACCCCGGGTGTGGGGGGGGGTGGAGGCGGGGGATTTTACGAGGGGCAGCAGCGCCTAAGTTTATAGAGCGCGTCGATTGTCGGGGGCGTGCGCGCGCGCGCTCGTCCCGGCTACCTTGCGCGCGCTCTTCGTTATTTATGATCGACCGCGGGGTCGAGGCGCCGCGCGTGCCTCCCCCCCCCCCCCAGCCGCGTCGACGAGCGATTGAGGCTTTTATTGCGCGCGATGCGTCCGCGGGCACTTCCGCCGTGACGGTCTTCCCGGCGTCGCGCGGGAAAAAACGCTCGCGCTAGAGCGCCCGCGAAATTGTTTGTTTATAACCGGATAATGGGGCGCTCATCTGCGGGTGCGTGCGGGCCGAATTACGCGCGACGCCCCGGAAACGATCCGCTTGTGACAATCGGATGGTTCGGTGTAACGCGAGATCCTTGAAACGCTCGTTTACGCGTCCGCGAATGAGACGCACGCGCGTGGCTAATGAGCTCATCGGGCCGCGCACGGCCGGGACATCGATTTCCACGGAGGTACCGAATCGATAAGAGTATCCTTGCGGTCGAGTACACTTTTGCAGATACAAATGACTATTGCAAAATCTAAAATGTACATCTATGTATCAATGGGCTTACAAGTCCAGGCTTTACGACTGTAGAAACCAATAATTCTTTGGTATAATGTTGCCATTCATTATCTATTAAAATGCTTCACGTCGAAAACGTGCGATATTCGGAATTTTTACTCGAGCTAGTCCCTGCTTGGGGCAAATTTAATGCATTGTAAACGATAAATGACCACTATTCACTAGTGCCGCCACGTGAACGCAAATTTTCTCCCTTCCGGAAGTGTAAACGAGTTTGCGTTGCTGTCGCAAGCGATTAAAAACTGTTCAAAAGTTAAAACCAGCGGCCCAAGTTATTTTGCAGAGGGTAAAGCATAACGGAAGTGGTGCGCAGCTAAGGTGAAAAGGTTACCCAGAGTGCGAAGGTCCCCGCGTGCGATGAATCACAATGTTTACTGCGCTGAAGGAAAATAATTCAAATAAAGCAGGACACTCTTATCGGCGGAGAAATAATTTGGAATTAAAGGGATATTTCCCCGGCTCACAAAGGCGATCCCTACCCCGCGGGAAATTCCCCGAGGTGTAAAACCGGCCAAGTGGCCGCGACGACGACGATCGCCACTCTATATCGAATAAAAAAAATGGTCACGTGCCCCGAGTAAAATATTAATCCGAAGATATCCTTGCGCAGGCGAGTCCATTCGCGGCTCCTGCCCGCGGACAATTCAGAAATAAAATAAAAAATGAAGCGAGTGCGAGCGCGGGCACCGCTTCGAAAATGAGTGGCCGCTCCATCGAAGCTGGGGTGGGGGGGCAGACGGAGGCGCGGCGCTAACACTCAGGGCGCTGTCCCCGCGGACGGCGCGCGTAAACGGCTTACCGTTTCTTTCCCCCGCCGGCGATAGCCGCTTTAGCGGCGAGTCTTCGGGACCGAGGCAAATTTATTCCGGCCATTAGCATAACAAATTCGACATTTACCGAAAAATATTAGACCATCGTATCCACCTGGGCGTGTTTACACACTTGGGGCCGCGGGCCGCGGCGGCAGGCCGGCCGACTCGGCCCTCCCCATCGCCCGAGCCAGCCCGGGAATTTTCATTCATTTTTCCATTATGCCCGTATAAATCAAAAGTTTCCCGCCACCGCCCGCGAGAAAGTTTTTCATCGGCTCGCGCCCGGCGAAACTGCGCGAAATGTAAATCAAATAATAATAAGAGAGGCCGGGGCGGGGGGGAGGGCGGGGGCAAAAAAGCCGGCCCAAGTTTCAGGGACGATTCAATTGCGTGTCGCCACCCCCACTCCGTCCCCCTCGGCGCTCGCCCGCGCCCTCCCCCTTATCCCCCGACGGCCGACTTTTTCTACCCCCGCGGCAGGCGTCGCAAACCCGCGCGCCTCTCTCTTTTCATGCCGCGAGCGCCCCGCACAAAAGGATCGCCACGCGCAAAAAGCGCGCGAGTTCCCTTGTTCCGGGGGACCGGGGGGGATAGGGGGCAAAGGGCCCGGCTCCGCTCCCGACCATTCCTCCCGTTCGTTTGTTCAGGCGCTCTTGAAAGGGAGAGCCGAGGGAGTCGCGCCCGCCCGCCCCTAAGTAGTAGAAGGCGGCTGCGCCGGCCGGAGGATCGCATAAAGTGCCTCCGCTGCGCCGCCAGCCCGCCCTCCCCGACAAATTGTTTCCGCTTGCCGAGTATCGGTCGCGTTATCGCCCCCGCGGCTTGTATTACTTCTTTTTTACTGCATCTGGCACTCTTCATTGGTAGATGACTAGATAAGCGTTATTTGCAGGCCTAAGTAAAAAAGATGACAAATCCAAGGGTTAACATGCCTACTTTTATTGTAGACTTAGGTATATTCGTGCAAATGGTCAAATACCTTCGTGTTTTTCGTGCAGTCAAGTTGCACTGATCGGTTAATTTCGTTAACAATCATTTCACTATGAAAAAGTTTTATATTAGTAAGATACGTTCAACACACAAAACTGTAAAATTATACATATCCTGCCCTTATATCACGCACCACAATAATACCCTAAACTGTACCGTAGTCGTTAAACTTACAGAACTATAGACGTGCGCCTCTAACTTTAACACACCTGGATAGAAGTGTCTGCAAATGTGCACTATATAAAAGATACAAAAAACTGATACGTGTTCACCTTTTAAAAATAAATAATAACATAACTGTTAATACAATTTTGAATGTCAAACTTTCGGTGGTTACTAATTTTTTTACTTTTTTCGGATTATACCCGACGTACATATCTATAAGTGTTCATATATGCCATATTCCCACCACATTTTGATAAATTTGTCGCCAAAAAGGCCCCAAAAGCGCATCATGGATGCAAAACTCGTGCAGATTATCCACGAGTTACGGCTTAAAACCGATTAAAAGTAACAATAAAGAGTAATTATAAGTTCCTTGCGTTGGGGAGGAGGCTTTTCTTCTTTTGTGGGCTGATCGACCGGCGACAATTGGATTAGGCCGCGCGACCGCAAACAAGTCGTAACGATATTCACAAGGCGCGCCAGCGTAATTGCTTATAAATTATCGCCGGGGAAATTCGATGATAGAAAAAGAAGTCGGGGTGAATGGGGTCCGGGGGCTGGTCCTCGGCCCGGGGTGGTAGAAAAAAAAGGCCGGCGGGCTGGCACGCGCCCCTCATGAATATCTTCATTAAAAAGCATAGCTCTTCGCGCGCTTTGAGAAAAGCAAAGCAGGGCCGGGCGACGGCGGCGCCGGCCCCGGGAAAAAGGTAACGTAGAGCAAGTTGTAAAAAGGGGAGGCCCATAGGAAAATAGAGCCCGTGAATTATTAACAATAAAATCCCTGGGCACTACGTCGCGCGGAACACCTATTCAGACACACCTGCGGAGCGGAGCTTTTAATAACTGACCCCAGTGTTTCGCACAATGCCCCTGCGTTTCTATACCTCCTCCTTTCTCATCTCCTCGCGCCGCCCCTCGCGCCCTCTCCTCCCGCCTTCTCTCGGCCCCTCCCCGCGCGGGCGCGAGCCACCCTTTGTACGTTCATTTATTCGGGCCGTGTGCCGGGGCTCTACACTTATTCTTTCCCCGTGCGGCACTCGCGAGCGCACACGCGCACTCCACCGGCTCTCACGCAATTGTAGAATAATCCTTTGAACTATCACCTCGGTGAATAATAGAGTGAGAGATGAGCCTTGGCCCGTGGAAAACTGTAAATGGAATTGTTAGTGGGAATTCGCGGGGCTTTGAGGGCGCCGCGCCGAGGCCCCTGTAATCGCCGAGACGCCTGTCGCAGCCTCAAAGCCCCGCCACCCCCCCGCCGCCCCCATTATATTCTCACGAAAAATTAATCTCTCTGCGCCGGGAGGACACTCGGGCGACTTTTGAGCGCCGCGCGATTTTGTCTCCGCGTAGATTGGAGACGCTCCGCCGATGCAGGTCGACCCGAATGATTTCCACCGCAGCTCGCCACCTCGCGCCGCGGAAAAAGTCGCATTGTTGCCCGGCCTGCCTGCGACTGCTGTAAAGCCCGGAAATAGCGCAACTTAGAAGCAACATTTCTATTCGCTCGTTCAACAATGTAATGGCTTATTCATCATAAACTGCAGGGGAAGGCAAACATGTAGCTGGTCGGTCCACAAGCACATAACGGTGTGACCTGATCCAAATCCTGCAGTCGCAGAAATAATGTAATGTTTATAGATACTTTTTTTTGATAACGATCGTCAAAAGAGAAAGGTATAGTGGAGGCAAGCTTTTTCGACGCTTTACAGATCAATTTTATGCGATATAACTTTAGCTTGGCCATTATAAAATGGCGATAGCTTTCTTGGGAAATAAAAGGTCTGCCTTGGGTTGAAATCGATTGTTTGTTCAGATGTGCTCGCAGATTCTATTGTTACGTATGAAAAAAAGTGACGTGGAAGTCCGACCTCGGAGGGAATCGAACCGACTTTCCGCCAGTCCAAAGATAGACCGACTCTACTCACCGAGCTAATCCTGCCGCTTGACTTCATACGTAACTGCTTCGCCTTTTTACTAACCCCAATTTCTTATCGCAATCCTGTACCAAGTGGCTTCTTCTGAGCCTTTGTGGCTCGTCCATAGCATTATATTTACGATGTTCAAAACGTTATTACATGCATAAAAAACCTTCGGCTTTATATGCACTTTCGCATATTCTTATCATCATCTGTTTTTAACGCATAAAAGGGGAGCGTTTCTCTTGTGAAATGTATAGGGCACAGACTTGCATGTAAGTAAACTGATGGTGTAAGAAATGAGATGGCGAATTAAGTTTAAAAGGAGGGCTTGTTGGATTTCTTTTTATCCAGAATCATTTCAACTAACGGGAAGTAACTAAAAGTTTGTCTCTCTCATCTTTGAAACAAAAACGTACTACCGAGATTAAAATTGTTGTAATCGATCAATACCTCCAGAACACTTTCAAAACAAACTGCCTTATCCAGACTTCCTCTTCTAATCTAATCTTTATTGTTCGTATTGGCAAAGACTCGCGATTTTCCAGGCAAAGTGGACTATTATCGCTCTAATAAATTTAAAATTTTACCGCGCCGCAATAAAATTAAAATGTAATAGCTCGGCCGATCTCGTAAACTACAAAGCAAGGATAAAAAATGTATTTAGTCTTTATCGCGGTAATGAATATTTCCAATTAATCCTGTTAAACATGTGTTACGGGGCCACGGGACAATTGGAAAATAAAAGCCGAGCCGTAAAACCATGCAGAATGCGACGGTGTTAAAAAATTCGAGTTTATTTGACGGGGAATAAAACGAGGCCGGCCGGCTAAACGTATCGCGGGGCGCGAGTATAATATTCATCGGGGCGTCGCGCGCCCCAAGCACTGACATGAAAAATCGAAGTGCATCGGCCAAAGTAGGGGGCCACTGGACCCCTCAAAGATGCATGAAATCCCGCGCGGCTCGCACGACGGTGAAAGCTTAACGCGCCCACTCGGGCCGTCCGGGCGGCGGCAAAACAACGAGCCCCGCGATCCGGAGGCGCCGCCCCCCACGAAGAGGAGCCCGAGCGAATCGGATTCCCGCCCCCGCCCCGCAATAAGACATTCACGTGGGAATCTTGTTTGTTGCAGGCCAGCGAAGCAGCCCCGAGCGGTACCCGGTCGTCGTGTTCATCCATGGGGAGAGCTACGAGTGGAACAGCGGCAACCCCTACGACGGCTCGGTCCTCGCGGCTTACGGAAATGTCGTTTTCGTCACCGTCAACTTCCGCCTGGGCATTTTGGGTAGGCGCGCGCCCCTCCAATCTACTCGCCGTTCTATTAGCCCGGCTTAAAAGCAATGCCATCTGCCCCGGCTTTTTCCCCCCGGTCCGCGGCTCCGCCGTCCCTCTTTTCGGGGCTAATCCGGGCCCGCGCGTTATCCCCCTGCACGAGGTTTAAAAGCGATTTCTCATGGCCTGAAAGCCTTTACTTGTCGCGCCCCCGCGATTTTGATAATTTTATTAACCGTGTCCGGGATACTTGCCACGCGGACATGCGCCTACTCCAACCGGTGGCCGGAGCCGATGCCGAGGCCTGCATGCGGGATCATCGCTCGACCGGATAGCCTTAACCCGCTGCCGACTGTCACGCGCGCGCGCGCATCCGTCCGATGCCGTTTTAATTAAAAGGAGCCCGAAGGAAGGCCGGCCGAGTGACCCACGCCGATCGCCCGGCTAAGCGAATTCAAATTAATTAAGAAACTCAATTATCGTCGATCCCGTGCCCCGGCGGCGCGAGTACTCGCGCACTTTTGTCCCCGTATTTATAGCGTTATAACGTCGGGCGCGCGCCCTCGCGCCCCCATTACCAGCCAACAATGGCGATTAAATTAATGACTTTTCTCGAGGCGTAATTAGGATTTACGTCGTTTCGTCTAATTTGCTTAGGAGCCGGCCGTGGGAGGGGAGAGGGCCAATTCCACTGCAGAGCGCCTTGCTTCTCCCGCGCTCCACGTGCCGGGAAAAATGGCCCTCGCGCCCCCTCCTCTCGGCCCCATCGGGGAATCCCCGCAAAATATCATCCGCCCCGGACGTCCGTCACCTCTCGATAAGCTGCTTTCTCGCGCGCGCGCTTGTTAATAAAGCCCCCGTGTGGCGGCCTTTGCGTGGGCGCGCGACTCAGCCTCCGCAATCTCGCCGACAGGTTTCCTCCGCCCGGGGACCAAGGACGACACCGCGAGCAACTTCGGCCTGCTCGACCAGATAGCGGCCCTCGCCTGGCTCAAGGACAACGTCGAGCAGTTCGGCGGCGACCCCGGGAGCGTGACGCTCCTCGGCCACGGGACCGGGGCCGTCTTCGTCAACCTCCTGCTGCTCAGCCCCATGGACGGTCGGTATATTCCGAATTTCCCGTCGGCCACCGGCTGCCCATTCCTGCGCGCCGCTTTGATAAGTCGCCCCGGTGCTTTGTGTAAGCGGCTTGGCCTAAGTGCTGTTGGAAAAATCGACATTTGCTTCCAACTGACGATTTATTATTTTATTGCATGGCTATATGGCTGTCGTGGCGAATTAATTTGTTGCGCCAACTCGGGCATTTTTACTTTATTATCTGTTGTAATGAGCTGGCCGAAAGGGAATCGAGGCTTTTACTTAGTTCCTTCATCCGATTACATGGTGTTTTCGCGATCTTTTTGTGTTCTGCGAGAATAACTGCACGACGGTCATTTTATATAAGTTGAATAAATATCCCTGGTAGAAAGCTATCCAATAAATTTAATCAATAACTCGAGAGTAAATATTAGTAGAGAAATGTTAGTTTAAACTTTATTTAATATAAGTTAAATATACGTTTGTAACACACTTAATGTAACATATTCCATTTGGAACATATTTTTATTGCAATTAAAATGTAATTAAATGTTGCAATGCTCGGATTAAAATCAAAACAAATATAACCCAGATATAATGTAAAAATTTAGTCTAAATATAACTTTTTAATTTTATTATTTGTGTCATATTTTTAAATAAAAATTGATTTATTAATATTGAAATATAATTAAGGTTTAAACAACGAACTCGCATCACTTTTCTGGCTATTGCAAACTAATGCCATTTGCTCACGATACAAAATTTATAAACTATTACGCAAAATCTATAAAATGATTCCAGTTAAAATTTCTACCAGGATTTATAATTATTATAACAAAGCACCACTTTTCTACTGATTAATAAAACGAGTAATCCGCAAAAGAGAGAAACAGCAGCAATCGCTTATTTGCTAGGCTGAAAAATTGACCTAAGAGGCACGCGGCTAAGCCTCTTAAAGTCGATTTAGCAAAGGATATCGGATCAGCGAATAAACAAGGAATAACTCCCGACTGCTTGTAGCATTCGACGTAAACGGGCGCCAGGCAAAAGAAATGCATTCGCCTTGCTTTATTAATGCACTACATTGGTTTCCCCCATTGTCGGGGAGCGCGGGCGCGATATCTCATACAAGTTTACTCCGCGGCAAGCAAAGTTTCGAATGCCATGGCCCGCACGCCCCATTGTTTGCACTTGTTCGCTTCAACTTTGCAGTGTCCCCTGGAAAATGAATACTTCGGTAGCGGGAAATTATCGGGATGAGGCGCATAGCCATCGAGTGAAGAAAGGCCTATTTCCTACATAAGCGATCCGAGTTCTAAAAATATATCCATGTACCGCCGGGGCTGGAGGTCGAGCGGGGACCGCAGAGTTATATCGGCCCGTCAGCTCTGTGAAAGGGGGAATTCAATTGACAACGCGCGCTCGACTGCCTTGTAAATTGCCGGGAATAAAAGTAACGGCAGATTTCCAAGTATTCGGGCTACGTCGAATGCTTCAAAGTCGTAGTGGCGGCCGGCCAGGCGATATCCCCCCGCCACGCCCTGACGCCCTGGCCTGTATACTTATATAGACGGCTTTCGCCTTTATCTCTTCGCAGGTTTGTTCAAACGAGCCATTCTTATGTCCGGCTCGGCCCTTAATCCAGACGCGATTGGGAAAGCTCCCCTGCAAATCACAAAACAGGTGTGTTGGCTACAGTCTTATACCCCTTTCCATCCCCCTTCCGGATCTTATCGATCTTCCTTCTCCTACACTTTCCACCGGGCGCGTTTTATCTGAAAATGGGAATTCGGTTTTTCAATTTGGCCAAAGAGAAAATAATACTTGCGGTGTGCGTTTGACCATCTGCGCGCGGACGTGATTCCTCGTCTTCTCGTTACGCGCCTCGGTAAAAAAGGACATTGCGTTTCCGGTAACTTCGTGCGGATTGTTAACCATTAATTTTATCTCACATTCTACCAAATTGTTTAATTATATCGATGTGTACAGATGGAAATATGTATGTCTTGATTAAATGTTCCGCTCGGGTAAAAATGCACGAGGGCAATGCAAGTCTAACACGAATAAAGTTCTCATCAAACCGGCTGTTGAAAAGAAACGCGAATTTTAATTGCTCCGTCTCGAAAAGTAAATTTATATTTTCCACCAGGAGCGATGGAGATTTTCTTTTTTTTCTTACTTGTTCCAATTCAAGTGAAACGCAATAGTAACCTCGTTTTACCGAGCTAAGAAATCTTCATGAAATAATACCAAAAAAAGGGGGAACTAATTTGTATAGTGTACCGTGGAAGGCTCTATTGTGCTTGTAAGAATAATAGAAACAGGGCGCGTGGACTCTTCAACCCCGTTAAAATGTAACGCACATTTAATGGAAAATACCGCACTTTCTACTTCTTCATAGCAGCGATAATGAATTGTTTGTCAATCTCAAAAATTGGACTCTTCTATCGACCCTCGCCGAGAGAAAGATTCATAAACAGTCGATAAAATTATATTAACTGTTAGAAAATGAATGTATTCTTACGCTTATTGGCAGAAAAATCACTATTAGCAGACTATAGAATAATTTGATTGCAAAGAGTAATTGAATGTCCAATAAGCAGCGTAATTAGCAAAAAATGAAAGACAAGCAAACAAATTTAGATAAAAACTTTTTTTTAAGCTCGAATTCTTAATATAGAGTCCGAACATTCTGTATTCTATTGATTTCTTTACAACCAGTTAGCTAATTCGACGCAATACTTTGTTGGTGTTTAGACAAAGGCATGATTTATGAACACAGTTAAGATGTAGATGCAATTATAAATAAATTCTAAAAAGAAGTGACGATAATAAATCGGCTGTTGTGGAAATACTGTTCTCTCGGTGCGCTATTCGGGCGCCGCGGTAGCGTCCACCCGTACAGAAATTGCCATTGGGACAGGGTCTAACAGCGCGTGTGTTCAAGGTGGCGTACGCCCTCAACTGTCCGCAAATCAGCGAGGAGGAATTGGCGGCGTGCCTGAAGAACCGGTCGGTTGGGGACCTCCTCGCCGTCAAGATCCACAAGCCCAAGTACGTGCCGGCGTTCGCGCCCCTCGTCGACTCGGCCGTCATACCGGACAAGCCTGCCAACCTGATGAAGAATGCCGCGCGCTTGGCCAGGTACGTTGGGGTGGGGCCGCCAAAACCGGGCGCCGCCGATCGCGCTAATTGCGGTCCGCGCACGGAACGCCACCGGCGACGCCTTTAAAATTCGATTCGGACCCGGGATTCCGAGTCCCGGCGAGAGGGGGCGGATTCAATTCTCACGGAATGCCGCAGCCCTGGATAATTAACTCGTACGCCGTCTCATTCTACCGCGGGCGTATAATACCCGGGCGTATCTCGCCGCATTCTTCGGGGCCAAGATTAATAGCTTTCGTTTACTATTTGGAAAATGCCTCGATTCGCGCCACTCCTCCCGCGCTACTTTTGTAATTGGAATTTATTTTATTTTTCGGCGAATTTATTGCGCCACGAGAGTGGGGAAGGGGGGAGGGACACGCGCCTGCCCCAAATGAGAATCGATAACGGCGTATATATATATATATATATACGACGTCCGTCACCCCCTGTCTCTCTCTCTCGCACTTGTTTTTTTTTGGCCGCCTCGTCTCTTGTTTTTAGGGCCTTTTTCAGCCCCCTTTTCGTTTACTCACATTTGAAATTCAAGCGCGTCGCGCCAAATGAGATTTTAATATTTGCCGGAATTTATTCAATAAAGTTTACGATTAGCGACGCTTAAGCCACATCGCGGGCCACTCGCTTTCTCTCTCTCTCTCTCTCTCTCTCTCTCTCTCTCTCTTCCCCCTCATATTCTTTCCTTTCGCCGATCGATTATTAATGCGGATATTACGATGTCCACTGTACTTTATTACAATCCTGTCGATTTGTCGCATTCAGTTGTTCGGTTCGTGTCGTTTATGAGAAAATATATTTCCAACGTTGTAGAGCATCCTCACCCGCATCATATTTTATTTCATTGTTTACGAGCAATCCTTCAAATTAATTCAAGCACAAAAAGAAAATGGATATCAAATCTTAGCCAGTTAAAAAGAAAACTAACTTTTCGGCGTTTTGGCCAGCTCTAATACTCCTCAGAGAAGGGCTTCTAATATGGATTTAATTATTAATATTGTTAACAGTTCAATTAAATGCAATTGATTGTGTACAACTGCTAGATCTTGTTGCTCGTACAACCGTTAACTTTTTCGTTATTACTTTATTTCTATTAAAGTATATTGCCTCAATATGATTTTCAATCAGTATTACTATTAAATATTGTATAAAGATTAATTTTTAATTTAACTTCCTCTCGGCAAAACTTTTAATTATCTACCTTATAATTATTTCTAAGGAAAAAATGCTGAAGTCGAATCAGTAGCAAATCCCCATGAAAATAAGTTGAATAATATTTCTCCAACCTTAAGTAAAGTTGAACAATCCAACTCCTGAGCTATATTAATGAGATTGAACGGGAAAAAAATTTCCAGAGTTGCTCTTTCGGATCCTGTCGTTTGAAAATGGATTTTTTCACAGTCCCCAATAGTGGCGGCGGTAGCGGTGGTAGCTTCAAAGGAACCAAAGCCCAAGCGAAAAAAAGATCCCTAAAAAACCTTCAAATTTATTCTTCCATTCCGTTTTTATATCGGGCGTAGGAGAAATTGTCTTTGAATCCCGCAATCCGGAGTGGCGTCTACGATCTTAATATAAAACGCGAATTCTCCGCGTTTTTCCTTCTGCCCCGATGGAAAAATGAATTTAAAAAAAAAAACAATTCGTAACTACCCCCGATCGGCCCAAGTATTAATATTTGAGCGAGTCACCGTCCCAGAATCTGGGAAACAGCCAACGGAAAACCTGTCCATTAACGAGGCGGTGAAAGAGGGTATGCGGGTAAAAGTAAAAGGCATCGGTCCCCTGGGGTTCGACGGCTGCGCCCTCGTAAAATGGTCAATCCGCGGGCCATTCGAGTGGGGCTCGCGCGTCTCCGGACGGCTAATTCGGAAGTTAGCCCTGGCGGCGGCGCTGGCGGCCGACTCCCGGGGCGCCGCTAAAACTCCCGGGAAAACGGATTGGCCCTCTTCGCAGGTTTGACCTCCTGTACGGGGCCACGGAGCTCGAGCGGTTCCACGCGCTGCCGGGGGTGGCGCTCCTCGAGGGACTCTCAGGGCCGGCCCGCGACGAATTCATCCGAGACAGCGTCAAGGTGAGTGCGCTACTATTCTTTCTACCAACCGAGTCCGATCCGTGCATGTAACGGTTTTAACCCGGCTAGAGGTGTAACTTTGCTACTCTGAATCTTCCCGCATTCGCTCCTCTATAATGTTTTACGCTGGTCTACAAAAGTAGTAGTACTATTCAAAGTTGTGATTTTATTGTTGTTCCATTTTTATTTTGAATATGGTTGCATTGTAGTTTGATTTAAAAAACAATTTGTAATAGTTTAAATTTTCTTCAATTTAGATCAATTTTCTATAGCACCAATGAGTATATATTTCATAAATAATATATTCGGACAATAATTGTGTTTCTCATCATTGCATGAGACACTTACACATTATTTGCAATAATTTACTAAGATACATTGTACACTCGAAGAAAACTCAAATAGTACAATTATACTATCTACTTTTAAAGAAAAAAAAAGTTCGAGTAGGTGTGGCCGGAAACTAGTAAGAACGTCTGACTTATCACTGAGAGCGTTTACTTATTTCTTAGTTTAACATGATACACCACGATTATGATAATATTTTTTTTACAAAATCACTACTATAATTAACTATAAATATTTGCATTTTAAATAAAAGTATACATTTCACAAATGCACTCTAATATTTTCATATAGGGTTTTTCTTATTATGGAACAGACTTTTCACTTTTAGTTACTCAAAGAAAAAGTTTCGTATATCGGTAAGCATATTTAGGTTTTTTTGTAAACTTTGGACACGTAACTGTTTATAAGTTACTTAAAACATCTCAACGAAACTCCACACGAAACTTTTCGCTACCTGATGTGCATTCTGAAACTTATAAGGTACCTTAAAATGTATTAAAATATTTTCAATGCATAAGGATTCTTCCGCATATTCATATTCATAGTTTGTTTTATGCGAAATTGTTATTTTTAACCTCTAATCTACGAAACAACTATGAATTTTCATTTGGTCCAGTATTGAATTAATTATTAATTAAGCACTAGTTGGTGTCTCAAAAGCTCAACATTTCAGTAGTGATTAAGGCATCCGATTTAATTCGACTTAATCCACTGAATACTACATTTATACTTATCGCAAATGCCTCGCTACGAATCCCCAGCGTCTTTGGTTTAACAATTCCTCCCTCCGCGACTGCTTTCTCCCCGAAATCCACAAGAATCCTGTAATCCAGTCGACGGAGCAGCAAAAGTACCAAGATTCGAATGTAAGTTGACGGACCCTGGATTTCCGTTGGAACCGCTTCCGAATCCGACGCTACGGAATAATATCGATCCGCGCCAGTTTGAATAGTTGCTCATCGCTCCCTTGAAAAATAAACGTGCCAAGTGTATAATTCGATTCGCCAGTGCTCCAAGAATACGGTCTACTCGCTCGGAAACAACGGCAAAAAGAGCGAGTTTTGGAAAAATTCAATTCGACAAAGCATCCGCTCCAAATCAGCGGTCGTTCCAACCTAATCCCCATGCCCTATCGCAGGCGAGCCACGAGCTGGAGCCAGATTTGATTCTACGACGGGTCCTCGAGCACTACGGGAACAGGACGGACCGGCGGGGCCGACGGCGCCGCCGGCAGGAGGATCCGGAGGCCAACCGGGACCTCGCCTTGGAGGTGTCCTCGGACAGCGGGGTCCTCGCGCCCCTCGTCGCCACGGCCAACCTCCACTCGCGGGCCAACCCCAAGAGCTACATGTATATATTCACGCACCCGAGATCGCTGCGGGATAAGTCCGCCCAGGGCTTCCACGTGAGTACCCGGCCAACTTTCCGCTAAGTCACCCGCGTCATACATTTATTTTGCAAGCGGCCTTAAGCGCAGGGATTCCACTGGCGCGTTCTCGGAGCTTTGCCGGTCAATCGCCCGAGCCGAAGACGTCGAGGCTCTGGGTTTATTTATGTGAAAAGCGGCTGCCGGTCGATTTACGATTAACGCCGGACGCCTTCTTGCAATAACAGAGCCTCCCAAGTAATACAAAATTGCCCCGAGGGCTTTTAAAAATTTACTCCGGCCAGAGTTTCGAATTTACGGCATGATGAAAATTCTTTGATACATTCTTCCGCGGGCGCGCCCGATAATTATGCGCGCAGGTACATCGCGCGAGTGCGCGCGCTTTCATGTTATGTCCCGCTGCTTAATATGAGTTGTTTGTACACAAATACCTCCTCAACTATGTTTTTATTTTTTTTTACCGTCGAGTGCTCGTGTAATTGTGTTCATTTGTGTCCCTGCTCGCCCGCACTGAGCGCCGTGCGCTCTTGTTTCTAAGTAAGCGCGCACAATTATATTTATATACGCGCTGTGTCAAATATGGCGCCGGCCGCGCGCTCGGCCAACTCGCCAGTGAACGCGCGCGCGCTCTGGGATTATTACAAAGCGAGCGAATAAACCTGACAAAATAGTGTTTTACGGGCGGTAAAACAAAAGCGAGCCACAACTAAAAGCGCTTTTTAACTAATTCGCCCGCGAGAGGCAAGTTTCGTGGATGTATTGTGCACTAATAGAAAGATTTGTTTTATTTATTGTCTCCGCATTAACAATTAACGAGCTCAAAATAAATACAGGTCGAATGTGCAGCTTTTTTAACAGTTAATAAATACTTCATTAACGTAAGATCTTTTTAGAAACACGAATTTAACTACACTGTTTGCTTAAGTCTTTAGATACGATGCATTGTATTGCAAAAAGATTATATTTAGGAATAAAATCGTATTAAAATTTCGGTTCACAAAATCAAATTTTTTTGTTGGATTGGTTGAACAATAGCAAGCATGCAACTTTAATAACACATCTTACTGACTAGTTGTTCTCAACAATTTTCTTTTTTTGATAAGCATATTTTTATTTTAATATTTTCCAATTCATTATTAATATTAATCTATATTTGCTAGTGAATATTAGTTTATTAAATGGTTACTGAATAATTTCGAGCGAATATATAAAAGAATATATATTTTCGGTATAGCCCATAAAAAAATAATGCATCAATGAAACGACAACTTTAGTTCAGTGACAGTCTTTCTATTACTGTACAATATAATTTTTCCATTGATTTGGACAGTACTTTCCTGACCACAATTTCTTATCAGAATCACAACGGAACACGTATAAGGGGAAGGAAATAAAGGTGTCGCGGAAACAATGAGCAGTGTTCGCGGTTCCTTGTCATATAACGCTATGTACGCGCGCAAATCGCTGCTCTCGGGAGGGGATAAAGGCGCATCTGTCCGGGACAAGCAATTAAGCGCTCGATGAGGACTATAGCGCGCCGACGGACGGCAGCGATTCGACTGCGTCGTAAAGTGGGGCAATCGCGCGCGCCTCATAAAAATGAGGCGGTGGCCTCGACGCCGCCGTCCGCGAAGCCTTCCTTATGAAAGCCGCGAAGGTGGCAAGTTCATAAGGCACCGGCGAGAACGGAGTCTCCTAAAATAGGAAGTGGGATTTGCCCGGCGCGCGCGACTTCGATCGGCCGCACGCACGCACACACACATGTACACGCAGACACACACAGAGTGACGGGAGCCGACGTCCTTTCCAGCGGATCCGGCAGACGGTGCACGGGGAGGAGCTGCCGTACGTCCTCGGCGTCCCCCTAGACGGCGAGGGCTATCACCTCAGCGCGGCGTACGATAAGGGCGAGGCGCTCCTATCAAAGGCGATGATGGACTGGTGGTGCAATTTCGCCTACTCCGGGTAAGCGACGACGACGACGACGAGTCTCTTTCTAGCGCCCGCGCCCCCCGTTGTCGCGATCCTCTCGGTCCCGTCACGATCTTATCGCCGGCCTCGCGATTCCGCCGCGTCTCACTTCCACCCGAGCCCCGCCTCGAGATAAGGCTAATGGACGCGCATTAGGGGAATCGTTTGAAATTCCGACGCTCAGGTGCACTCCCTTTTGACGTATATACTTTCCTCTTCAGCGCTTTCTTCAACAAGGATTGTTATTAAACCGCCCTGAGCGCATCTTGCTATCGCGCAGTCGGAGAGACGTATTCACGGCAGTTAATCATTTTATTAACTGTTAAACTAGCTTTATGTCGACATTTGGGCCAAAATCTATTTGTCATTAAATGTTACAATATTAAAGTAGCGTTTTAATAAGCTTTATTTACCTACAGTAAATTCAACCGATAAAATCACTGTTTAATATCAAAACTCTAAGAGCAGCTTTACAACAAAACATTAAAAATAAATAAAAGAAAACCCATATATGAATCTACTTTTATCTTTATTATTGCTATAATTATTGTAATTCCAGCAAGTTACATCTGTTATATTTAAAAAGAATAATAAAACTCGGATACAGAAATAAATTTAAAGAACAATTTCTGCGGCAATAAAAACATAGCTCTTACATATCAAATAAATATTCCAACTAATATAAATTTAATATCACGTAAAAATAATTATTAACGAAAAGAAAAATGTTGTCAATATATTGTTTAATTTGCAGTAAAAAATTTCTTCTCTCGATGTGGATTTATTTTATAAAATCTTTTTTTGAAAAACTTTTATTCACACGAAATCGAAATTTTCCACATTTCCAATGTCGATTTTTCCAGAGAAGCTTTCAATCTTCGAGCAAGCGACTAAACGAAGCGTAACAAAGTAACTGGACCGCGGGGCATTTACATATTTTCCATCCCCCGCTGCGGAGCATAATTAACCCGACAAAGCTCGATTCAGACCTTAAATATAGAGAAATCGCTTCCTCGCAACCTCGCAATTCCAGGAAATCCGGAAAATGAGGAAGCATCAGAACCGAGCTCGCGAGAGCCGCGAGGGTCGTTTGTGCCGTGGCCCTATATATAGGAGGAGAAAAGTGGTAAAAAGTGTGTACCCCGGGTGATTTAACGACGCAGGGCTTTTATATAAATCAGGGCGTTTCACCTGGGCGAGGACTCGGGGCGGGCGAGCGCGCGCGGAAAACACATTTCCTTAAGTGAAAGGAAAAGTCAATTCTGGTAGCTCGCGAGCCGCAAATTTAATCTCCCGGGAGCCGGCATCGTAAATTAATAACGCGCCGACAGAATTAAGACTCGGGCAACTCCCGGCACACTATCTCGGTCAACCGACCGCGCAACAGGATAAATAGATAAGTATTTACTTGTAATTAACTATTTACAGCATGAAAATGCTGCTAATGTGCAAATATATAAATGATAATACGTTAGCCAAGTGCAATCGCAGCTCTGGTAGAATTCTGAGCGAGTTTATAGCCGCGGTTAAATCAATTTTTGAATCTTTGTACACGAGCGCTGAAAAACAAAAATCATTAATAGTAAACAAATATTTATTAAAACAGTATTCAGCAAATGTATTCTATATCGAGTACATATTTTTTGCCTAGAATAAATATTGATTTCTTCTGATAGTATTTATTTCAACAAAGATAATATTTACTCGATTCAAAAAATATTTAGTCGATATTAGTTTGATATTTCTTATGTTAGTCAACATTTTTCGATGTATGAATCTTTAATCTTTATTTAGAAGCTTTAAGCTCAATTTATGCATGTGCAAACAAAAAAAATCAGATTTCTACCAGACACAGCGACCAAGTTATAACTAGCATAACGTAGCAGTGAACAGTAGGACAAGACTGTAACGCGAGCTATTTGCCTGGCTCTCATATTCGCAGGAATCCGAACAATGTACGGCCGCCGCCGCGGCGGCTATCCCACCTGCAGGAGTTCAGCCGGCCGAGCTCGCCGTACGGGATCGAGTGGCCAGAGTACGACCCTGAGAACCAGACCTACTTCAATCTGAGTGAGTCGGGGCGTCGGCGGGCGGGTCACGTGTGCCCCGGGACATTAGCCCGATTGCCAGCTGATAATTGGCCCGGGCCCAAGCGCCTGACGCTCCCTAATTGCCGCGCCGCGGCGCCTTTACGAGGGCGCACGCGCCCTCGCCGATTGAATTACATATCAAAAGGCCCGTGCGTGCGCGACCCACCCCCCCTTTTTCACCTTCAAAAAAAAAAAACGGCCCGCTGGACTTTCGAGCGGCTCGTCGATTAGCCCTCAAAGGGGCTTTTTTCCTGCTGGACCGCCGTCCCGGGCAGCGTGGCGCTTATAATTCTTTAGCTTTTACCACTGATCAGAGAGCGGTCATTCATCCTCGGGCCTCTGCAGCTGCACTTTGGCCGTGCGCGAGCCGGCAGCCTGGGCTTGTTCAAACACGTGCACGGTGCCGTGCGCCCATATAAACACGCTGTGAACCGATCTAATCGAAAAGACGCGAGCGGAAAAAGGATAAATTTTCTTTTTACGATGGCAACTATAGCTTCAAAGCACGCTCTTAGCCGTTATTAACTTAATTGATTTCCAAAACTATTAACGAATACAACGAATTTTATAGAGCAATGCGTGCATTTTAATACCCAATCAGGCGATGTGCGTAAGGAATATAGTTAATCGGAATAATATCAAATAATAACCACTACTTCATATGTTGATGCATGATTTCCGGAATGAAAATTTCTATCCTCTCGGTCCTTTCAAAAACACTGTAATAAAACAAAGGATTATAACGTTTCTATCTCATATCGTACAGCAACGCCACCGCAAGTCGGTCAGCACTACCGAGCCGCCGAAATGGAGTTTTGGAATGAGATGATTCCGCGACTGCTGCGTCGTCCCAAGCCGGATGTCTCGGGCGGCACCAACTCCACGACGACCAAGCGTCCGCGGCCCGGGCTTCAGGACCTCCTGGGCCTCCTGGACCAGGACGTCGCCGTGAGCCCGGCTAACGTCCGGGAGAACGCGACGGGCTCAGCACCCTCGAACCTGGGGGACGGCGGCAGGTCCGAGAACCACGTGGTGAGTGGATCAACACCTCCGGGCAGTATTTCAATTTTTCTGTACCGGGTATTGGCATTTTTTTAATAAAACTCCAAGGGACGCGCGCGTCCGACGTTTTCGAGTTGGCCCTGTTTATTCGCTCGGTGACGCGGCCCCGCGCAGCTGGCGGCTATTGGACATCTGTAGCTCTCGCTCCTGCGAGCAGTATTACAACTCGCGCGCCGCGCCCCTAAGACGGCTTTACCCACCTCGATCGCGTCACCTCGCGATATATTGAAGCCTATAGTGACGCGAGCCAGTTTAACAATCACAGACAAGAGACAGCGACTTGGAGGAGATCATGAAAGCCGGGCGTCGATGAACGGCGATATCGCCCAGCGGCCTGTGCCAATCAATCGCGGGGAAAATATTAGTCTTGGGCCGACAGGTCAATTCCCGGGCGCCGGCCTCAGCCCGATACCGTCAACTGCTATTCGAGCGCTTGCGTCGCGCGTGCGCATTAATCAGTCGTCCGGGCATTACTTCGAATCGTCGATCCTCCCTTTGAGCCTCCCCTAGGCCGCAGCACTAATTCTCCCTGGTTTTTCCCGCGGCGAGCAGGAAGCCACGGGGGCGGATGCGGAGGAGGCGGATGAGGAGGGGGAGGAGGGCCGGGGCTCCGAGGACGGCGGCGGCAGCGGTGGTCCGCTGAGGAATCCCTCGGCCATCTCTCTGGTAATCGGCTTCGGCGTCGTCTTCCTCCTAATTAACGCCTCGGCTTTGGTCTACCTCTACCACAAGCGCCAGCGGATGCGCAAGAAGGCCACGGGCGCCGCGGGAGCCCTCGGCGGAGGCCTCCCGGCTCAGGGGCACGAGCCGGAGCCGCCCCTAGCCACGGCGGTCTCCTCCGCCAGGAAGACCCGGGGCAAGGCGTCCGAGCCCCGGTTGGGCTACTGCACCAGCACTAGCAGGCCAGACATCCGCGAGATCATCAAGAACGACAAGGCATATGACAACAACTCCAACTTCGGCAGGCGCTCCAGAGACAACAACTCCTCCTCGACTATCGACACGAAAATCAAGGTCCGTGAATGGATCCAGCAGGAGATCGTACACAGGTAATCAGCCTTTTTGTGCACTCTATATATATTTTTTTTGTTGTTTATATGTACGTTAGGACTTTTTATTACACTAGATATTCATATTGTAATTGAGAAATTAGGAATGAACTCCCTTTTACTTTCAATTAATTACACTGTAATAAGTTAATAACACATTTTTTAATTTAAATTAAAATCCGCCTACTTCAGGATTATAGCCAGTTTCAATCTTTCCATTTCTAAAATAAATTGTAGGTATGGGATGCATCGACTTGCATAGTGTTGATTCTAGGATATACTATAAAACTTTTATCAAATTTTGTATATATTTATTAGTATACGCATTAAAATTATTATTTGGTACGATTCACAATAACGATTTTGAGAATTCTGATTTTCGCATGATTAACCATATTAGAATTAGGATTCGGGCTATCGGAGTATTAACTTGGCCATCGAATGTGCAATCTGAATGATGAATATATAGTAAAGTCCCTCTCAAAGAGAATATTTAGATCTGAAATTTTTCTCGAAATAGTGACAGTTTTTGTATTTCGCGAATCAGGCGAAAGGAAAAGTTTAAAAGCTCTAACGGGTAAAAGCCGCCTAGCGTTTTTGCGAGGAATAGCACTTTGCCCGCATTAGAACGAAATAAATTTGATTTGCTCCAGCGTATAAAACGGATAATTTTTATTTAAACCGGGTAGGTACGGCTTCTCTCGCAGCGTGCCGAAAGCGGTAGCCGGGCCGGGGATAAAATCGCCGCGGGTGGGCCTCCCCCCCCCCCCCTCGTCGCCGCTGCCCCCGCGGAGGCGGCTCTTTGTACATCGGCGAAACAATCGCGTGCACTGTCGATAAAGTTCCGTATCACTTAGCCGGCGAAATCGTACGTCGAGCGGGCCTCGCTTTTTTCCGCCTCCCGAAAAGTTCCAACTTGTTGAGAAATATGAAATGGAAGTAAACAGCGGATTTCATGGGGCCGAGCTGAAGAAATTGGATTTACTGGAATGACGTGTCGTTTCCACTTTTAGCCCCGGGCTTTTCGAGCGCGCGTTAAACTATCGAAAAATGCCCGGCGCGTAGGGCGGAAGGGAATAAGGAAATAATGCTCCCCGATTTGCCGCGCGCTCGCGGGAAGGTCGCCCCAATCATCGGACAAGGGCTTGCGTCGTCCTCCGTAACTTTTTCTCCGGCGTCCCGGGCCGCGGGAGCTTATTCGGAAAGGAGGCAACTGACCGCAAAGTAGGGGGCCGACAGCCGCCGCAACGAGCGAATGCATTAGCGTGTCAATAAAGAGAATATATTCGAGCCCGGGAAGAAATCCGAGGGCGCCCCGGTCCAACTAAGAAGCGCTTACAACGCGTCCGCCCTAATTCCCCATCCGAGAGGAGGCGGAGGAGAAGAAGGCAGAGGCGAAGAGGAACGGAAAAAGGAGAGGGCGGGGAGGTCGGCGAAGAGGGCCTCCCGAGATATTCCATAATAAACAGGAAAAAGAGACGAGACGTCGGGGTGGAAGAGGAAGCTGCAGCAGCCGAGGCGCGTCCCAAGACGAAAAAATCCATTAGCCAGGTTTCTCGCGAGCTCCTCGAGAGTCCGGGAGGGGGTGGCGTGGGGGGGGGTCGGAGGGCCCGAGGGGGAGGAGGTGGTGCCGCTGCCGCGCGCGAGCGAGACCCACGCCCGTGTATGTGTCTTTTCCGGCTTTGCCTAATTGGACGAACGAGCTGCAGCGGCGGGGAGGATTCGAGGGCACTCGTCCGACCCTCACTCCCCGCGCGACTGCCGCGCCGCCTTCGCGAGAGCGGCCGACCCGCTAGTTCGGAGCAGTCGAGTGCCGCGGAGGAGCCCCGGGACGGCCGGGCGAGGGGGCAGAAGAAGGAAGAGGAGCGGTCCAATTACAAGCTGCTTTAAAAAGAGAGCCGGGCCCGACTAGCTCCGCTTTAATGCGTCTTCCCGACATTTTTACCCCGAATTCCGGGAGGCTGACGCGCCCGGGCCCCTGTTAATTAGCCCGCCCGACGTGCCCCTGATAATTGATATTGGCAATCGGGAGCCACCTCGCGCTTCGTGCGAGCCACCTTAATACTAACCCGGCTTCCGCAAACATACTGAGCCGTCATAGCGCTAATCACGGGTCATCAACAGCAATACGCATGTGCTTACGCATTATGTACTGTTTTTAATATAATTTATGTAACACATTGTGGCTTATTTGTTTAGTTCTATTTTCAAGCTGTGTCAACTTTACTTTCCTAAGAATCACTGTATCTAATTTCGCGGTATTGGTTAATTCCTCTTTGAATTGGTTCGCTTACAGCGCCACTGTATATAAAAAGCAAACTACACCTATTTCATTTATATATAGATTTCAGTGGCGACTGACTCTGAAAAGAGTGAGGTGCCTCGGTGCCTAGCCATGCTCACATGGAATGATAATTGGCAATTTATACCATGATGAAATTTGTATAGTCGTTTAGACATAGTTTGTGAAACAGATTTAACATTAGGAACAACATAAACATGTTGGTCTGGCATGCTGTTAAAGCGGGTACAGTTTCTGAGTTGGCGCGCCGCATAGGATGTGTGGGGGATATTCGATTCCGTCCGAAATTTCCTATTAATCTAGGCTCGAATAAATAATCCACTCGCTAGGTGTTTACTCGCAATTTATGACTCGAAAAAGGCTTTTACCTGCCACGGCTCGCTTTCTCGCGCTTTGGGGAATTTCTGTTGCTGCTTTTAGAAAGGATTTACGCTTTACAGACGTCTGACTCTCGCTGGGGAATAAATTTAGTGCAAAATGCCCACTCCAAACGAATTTTTTTCCGTAGAATGTAAAAAAGTAATGTTTAAAAGAATTGCTCAAGCGTAAGCGTACGTCGATACATATCGGCCCCGTTGCCATATTTCCACGCTAGAGATATCAGTTTGCTCGCTCGCTCGCAGCCTCCCTGATGTTTACGGTGCGGTTCTCCGAATATATCGCAGCTCGACGACTCCTTGCCAACGTTGCTTTTTTTCCCCGTCCCACTACTCGCCCTTCTTCTCCCCTGCCTCCTCCTTCCTTATATCCACTAAAAAATTATTATCTACTACAATACTCCCGCGTAGTATACTGGGGGGCTTTACCGCCTTTACATCAAATTTCAATACTTTTTACGGTATAAGTAACCATCGGGCGCACTGTCTTTTTTCAACGTGATAAATCTTTGCTTTTAAACTCAAATAAGTTTCTTAGAGCTGTAAGCTCTCAAAGGGCTTAATGCACTTTTTTATGGACGATTGGACGGGAATAAAAATAATATCGCGATGCCGTTTGCCGTCGAGATTCACAATATTCACAGTGTATAACGTACCTTTCCTCGAGTTTACGAACTGTCGATGATATATGCGTGTTTTTATTATTGTTATTATTATTTATATTTTTGAAGGCCGCTCGAAAGATAAATCACGAGTATTGAATAGTCGATTGTGAATCCGGTATTAATAATTTATGGAATTAATTGCACGAGTTTATTCAAAAGAACAAAGATATTTTATATAAAACACAATTGTCAATATGCGTAAAACGTGTCTTCTTTTATTAAATCGTGTGTAAATTAAATATGAATATGTACCATGAATGTAAAAATACCGATTTAATTAATTATTATTTAACAAGTGTGCCTATATTGTAGATTATAAATCCAATTATCCTCACAGTGCCATATATATGGCTTGTCAGTATGAAAGAACATCATTCAGATAATGTAGAAACATTGCTTTATCATAGTTTTGAGTTTTATAATAATTTGAATTTGATTTCAATTTTGTTCAATGCTTATTGCTTGTAATTTTAATTTTCATATTCGAAATTTAAAAATTTTAATAATAAACGTTAACATTAAAACATTGCCACAAAGAAAAACAACCCACACACAGATATTTCTTATGTAATATAGAATTCATTTCAGAAGTTATAAAATGACTACAAAAAATATTGTTAACTTTTTGCATGAATACAACCATTGGATTAAAGGGTACGGTCTTGTATAATTTCAAAGTTAATCGATATTTTCCGAAAAATGCGTAAAGAAAACAAAAATATTGCAACTGTATTCCGAAAAATTAGCCAATATTTGAAAAATTATATAAGAATTAATTTAATAAGGAATGCTGCTTTTCAAAGTAATCAAGATCGTGTAGCAATCACTTTAATCCTAGCCACATTGGTACAGAACAGTTACCAATTTATTTGACAACGAATTGACAGTTATTTAGATACAATTTGTGAAACAGATTTAATATCAAACGAATGACGTGTCGCTCTCACTTCCGGAAGAATTTACTATCTGTATCTATATTAAATTAAAAATATCATACCAATTCAATTTTGCTTTAATTATGAGTAATTATTAATTGGATTTATGTTACATTTTATTTGGGTATTGTGTTATTAAAAAAATTGATTCGATATTCATTTGTAATAAATTTTTCCCGTTAAATTAAATTAATCTTGTTGACAAAATATACATGTTTTCGAGTATAACATTTTTGAGAATAAATATCTAATTTTAACACTGCTTACAAAGTAGGTGATATTTAATTATAGTACTTTGATTAACTATTAAATAAGTGTTAAGAAGTTTAAATCATATCCTCTTATACGGCAGCAAACGAAAAATCAAGTATTTGCCACATACCAATGGATTTATTGAAATATGTTTAAAAAATACGTGCAAAATAATTGACTTTGGCTCACATATACCTATTTATTCCTTTCCATGTTTGAAAAGTGCAAAAAAGACGAGAATTTTGTTTATTAATCGAAAATTGCAAAACGCATTAAAGTATTACGGGCGGAGTAATGCGAAAGCGCGGCGATCGACAGAGCGTTAAACTCGGAAAGGGGCCCGGGTCAAATTTAGTGCAAAATAAAGTCGATTTTGCGATTGGGGGGCCGCTTTAGCATTCGCGGCAAACAGCATCGGTTAAACCGCTGAAAATTCCCGGGGAAACTTTTGTAACTAAGCGAACATCCGAGAGTGTTAACTCTCAACTCGACCGGCTCGCTCGCTCGCGTCCCTGCACCCTATTCTATTTCTCTATTCCCTCCCTTTTCTTTCGCCGAGGCGGCCCCGCATAACCGCCAAGAGCCCCGAGCCCCGCGCGGCCAACTTGGCGCAGAGTCGTCGAAAGGGGAGCCACCGGCGCGCCCCGGCTCGGTGTTGATCTTCCCTCTCCCGGCAGCTTCCGCCGAGCGCGAGGGAGACGGAGATTGCGCGCCGCGGGGCCGCTAAGAGCCGCTTCCGGTTCCTCGGGCGCCGTTAACGGCCCATTGGAATACGCGCTTGGCTCCTTACGGGGGACGCCAACGGGCTAATAACAAATAATAACGGCAGCCGTTCCGTTAATGAGCCGGGGCCGCGCGGCCACCGGGGCCCGCCCGCCTTCGATTTTCCTTCCCACCCGCCGGCGCCGCTCCTCCCCCCCCGGGGGATTTGGCCTTTCACGACTCTTTTTAAGGAGCCCTCTGGCGACCTTACGTGCACTTACGCGCTACTTGAAATCAGAACTTTACGAGGAATAACGCGCGGGGGGCTACTGTCGTCCTGCGCCCGGGAAGTGCCGCTCTATTGGAGCCCGATCAACTGCTCCGACTTTTGGGCATTCCAACTGTACCGGGTAATTGATGGAAAGCCTAAGGGAGGTAAGACCTGACGAGATTTTGCCCACCCAAATGTATTTTTGTATGCTTGAAAAGCAAGGAGGTCTTTGTTAGGGGTTTATCTTGATTTCAAAGCTAAAGCGAGGGCTGAAGTGCATGTGCTAGCTAAGTATATGCTAAGGCATCGAACATTTTAATGTTTACGCAGACAACTATTATATTACTCGAGATTTGATTTTATCATAGTCACTGAACAGAATTTTCATCATTTTCCTTAACTTGAAAAAAATTCTAATTTATAGCTGGTAGAACTGGAAGCTTCTTTGGGGTCCTATGTCTCGTCTCTACTTGCTCCGGTGAATTCTAGAGGGCGCAACACTACTGTACTACGGCCCCGATGGGTCCTATCGCGTCGCGTGTTACCGAGATACTGAGATCTATTCTAAACGACGCACAAACGCATTACCCCTCTTGATAAGTACTTCATTCACACTTTTACCAACATATAAACACTTGATGGACATTCTACAAACTGTTTCCCTTTGTTTACTATTGGTCGATCGCCAAAATTCCGGGAATGAAAATTCCTTCTCTGCAGTGTTTGTTTACATTCCACTGACTTATTGCTATATACGTTCCAAAATAAAATATCTCACTCTATTCAATAGTTTCAAAAATAAACAACTATTTAATATGTAAAGATGAGTGTATTACATTACATACGATACATTATGTAGATGGTATATTCCGCATACTTGGAAATGTATAATTTTTCGCGTAAGTTGATTCTACTGCGTAGTTGCATTAATACTAGAACGACGCAGTTTACTTTAAATTCTAAATACAGGCTTTAAGAATATCCTTAAGATAATAAATGGTCTACTATTAAATAAAAGGTGTAGATAACATATTAGACGATGTTAGTTGAAAAATAAAGCAGCTAATATTGGTTAACGTAGCAAAACATGTCTCAAGAATCGGCTAATGTTTCTACCAAGCTGTATGTTGGAGTCACGGCATAGATAACGTTGTAGCATCCGTTTAAGCAAGGCAGTTTAAAGGCAGCTGCTCCCGCCTACGTGTAAATAAACAAGGGGCCGCGAGGCAGTATCAAAATCGATTAAGCACGAAATGAGTTCTCGGGGGGATAATCGACGCGGCGCCCGCGCGCCGTGCAGAAAGTTGCCCGCGCGGCGTCCGATCTGAAAAGTTGCAGCAGCTACATCGGCTGGGAAACTCGCTGGGCCGTCGCGGCGATAAATATGAAAATTGTCAATAAAAGTGCCCCGGGTCGGCGCTAGCGAGTTATTAGGCACTCCTCCGAGGCGGCGGCCGGTCGATAAATAAGCGCCCGCCGCATAAAACTTACCGGGGAACTTGGCCGCGGGTATCAATGGGCCGCGCGGGTCAGGCCCCGGCCGCTTAGCTAATAAGCAGATAAGTACCCGGCCGCGGCCCCGGACCAACTTTCCCACCGGGCCACAAAGAGACACACGGCCCGTATCTCGGATTCTCCCCCCGTGTACACGCCTCGTCGAGTCCGGGCTCCTCTTATTCTTACGTCCGCGCTTGCGCGCCACTTGTTTTTCCCCGAGTTCCCCGTATTCAAAATCGCCAGGCTAAACTTTGCGGCGGCGGCGGCGGCGGTGGCGGCCAAGGGGGACGCGATTCGAATTAAGGCGATGAAAATAAACTTAATTAGCTATTGAGAAAGTTGCCGATGAGGAGAGGTCGGCCCGACCGCCCGCGACCCTCCTAATAAACCGGGGACGCTTTCAATAAAACTTTCCTTTCTTCGCCTCCTTGACATAAATACGCTTATATTGTGAGGGATGGCTTCTTTCTCGGCCCTCCTCCATCTTTCATTTCCCCCTTTGTGTTTGTCATTCGAATGGCCAGATTTTTGTTAACTTTTCGCATAAATGTTGCACTGCGCCCTGTTCGCCTGGAATGTAAAAGAAAACGCCCGGTGTGTGCGCAGTACCCGAAAAAAAATTCCATTATTTAGTTTTGTAGTCAAGGGGTAGTATCGTAACTTTTTTCAATTTCTACTTGAATGCATTGTAAGGGCGTTTCAATTGTCTGCCAGAGAAATATCTTTTTTCCTTACCTTTATACTGTAAATGAATATTGCAGGTTATGAGTTGGTCATTATATTATTGCACGCGTATTAAATTGATGTTATTAATGAGCTGCACTTACGTCATTTGTTATTTCGACATTTTTTTTTGCGTAGAAAATGCACGAGTCATTATGCGTTTCGAAGATAAATTTCAATGATTTCATTCCGGCTTATTTAATCATGCTGGGTATTAATAATTACTTTACGAGTTTCACTTTTATTTATTATTTTTTCGCAATACAAAACCACGCCTTACCGAGCCATTATCGTTATTTGGAAAATTAATTTTCGTTAAAAATGTTAATTATCGTTCATCGTGTTTACTACCACGGCATTATAAACGTATTTTCATGCCGGTCATTTTAGCTTTTATCCAATTAATATCGGCCATACATTCTGTAAACTGATTAATATTACAACGAAAAGATGCACTTATATGTTATTAAATATCGACAAAATTACTCTCAAGCTTCAATCCAACAGATTCCCAAATCAAATTATCGAACCGGAATTCCCCATTTTTATACATCTACAATCTCCACGAATCCGCGGGCGTTTTTTTTTTCATAAATATATACATATATTACGACGTGCTGTAAAAAGTATTTTCGTCCATTTATTATTCGACACCCGAACGCGTGGGCTGCTTTAAAGCCTCACAGGGAAAAATGGAAAAAAAAGACCCCGAACATGCAGAAACTCCTTTGCAATACAAACATTTTGATAGTGCTTCGGTCGCTTCAATAACGAGGCTCGCATCCTTCGTTTCTCCCATTCGGTCCGATCGGCTGGCTGTGGCAGCCGAGCCGCGCGGTACTCGGACGATTACGTTTATAAAAGCGATTACGGCCTAATCGATAATTCCGGCAAAGCTCGGCGCGCTTCTTGACAAACAAGCTCGTAAACAAGGGGACCGCGGGGAAAAAAGCCCCGACCGCGCGCAGCTCCACTCCCGTATGGCGCGGACAAAGCTCATCGTCACCCCAACGAAATCATCATTTGAAATGCCACTCTTTTAATCGGGTCGCTAATGGACGCTAAACGAGCAATATTGGCCCCCGGGACAATATTCCGCGGACCCCTTGCTACGGGGGTGGGGGGGGGGGGGGGAAGTGCTCGCGCGTAAGCTTTTCCGCCACGGAGACGGCAACTGTGCACATTCCGCGCGACGTAATTAATGCAGGGACATAAATTAGTCGGACGGAAAAGAGGAAAAGAGCGCGGGAAAGGCTCGGCGATGGGGTGCGTCGGGCGTAGACGTGTACCGGCCGCAGGTAAGCGCGAGGCAAGGCCGCACGCAGAGAGGAAAGCGTCCGTCGAGGCGTAAAACCTGCGTATTGCTAGGCTAACTCGGCCCTTTTTCCACGGTACTCGAGCCGCCCTCGCCGCCCTTCTAATAAACAATTAACGACTTCGTAGACGGCACCTTTTTCCCCAGCTACACTGTACTCTACCTTAATCCTGGTAGTAAATTCATCGCTAGTCTGAGCATTAACTAATGGTTAACTTACGTGTTATTCTATACTTAGCGATGCGCGACGTTCATTCACCTGTTAAGGACTACAGTTAATTCATACGACGGGTAAAGTTCTGTGGATTGAGCAGTCATCAGTTATTCCAAATAACTTTGCTGTTAGAAAACATTTTAACTCGTGTACAAGGGCAGATATTTCTTTAACCACGTTGAGCACTAAAAATCACAGTTATTGTGAACAGGAAAATAGTCCTCTAGTGACTGTAAGAAAGTATTTCGTATATTTTTATATTTTCGCACATGTTAAGGATATTCACTTATTGATTAATAAACACTTTAATAACGCGTACGTTTCACTGTAACTGTAATAAATCCATTATTACCCCAATTAAAACTTTTAATAATTAAATAGAATTTACACGTGAAACGCAATAAACTGTCACTGACAGCTTTCAAACCAATGTGCATAAGAGTCACCATTTCAGCTAAGAATCCGTCGGCCTAGGCTAACTCGAAGTATAATTAGGTAAAATTCATTTTATAATCAAGCGGAAGGTTACAATAGCGGTATCGTGGATATGCAAGAGAGAGACTCTCAGGGGGTATATGCCGCGCGAGTGCTTTCGACGAGGGCACCGGAACAGACGGCCCAGAGCTTTCAGCTTTTTCGAGATGAGAGAAAGATTTTTTGGGCGATCGGTTAGTAAGAGCTTTTCAACGAGGTCGTTGCGAGCGCGTTCCCACGCACGGATGAGGGGCGGTGATCGGGCTAGTTTTTTTTTTGGTTTCAAGGCCGCTGCTGAAAGTTTCAGCGGCGACGCGGGTATTACGCGGTCGGTGGCCCGCTCGAATCCGCAAGGGAGCGGAGAAATTCGGCGAAGCCGCGGTTGTTTTTACTTTCGCCGGCGGTCCCTAAAAATTGCAGGAGGCGCGGTTTCGCGTAATGGAGATCTGCATGTTTAATGCCGCGACCGCCGGGCCGCGGGGGCGCGCGGGTGGCTCAAATTTTCATTGGGCCGCGCGGCTCGCCCCGGGACAGATGCGCTCTTGCGCGCCCTTTCTTCGAACTTTTAAAGCCGGCCCTGTATTCAAATGAGGATCCCGGGCCGAGAGGCAGTTCGCGCACCTAAAGCGTCCTGCTAAATGATAAACAGTCACGTAGCCTAGTAATGTGACGCCCGCTCGGTTATACCGCTCGCGGCTTACTCCTTCCATTCCCATTGGCTCCCGTCTTTTTCCCGGAATATTACTTTATGTTGCATCTGCTTTTTGCCAACGTCTGCATTATGAGGCTTTTCCTTTGGTATTAAATGTGCAAGCCCACGGTTTATTATGATAAACTCCCGACTTTTTGTTATAATTTAATTTTAGTTTCGGTTTGTTAGCTAATCTCTGAGATTGCGACAAATATACTTTTCAGAGTAATCATTTATTTAAAATAGGAGGAAGGTAACTATCGTAATTCGATTAAACTTTAAACCTACTCGATGAACTTTGAACTTAAGAATTTTTAAGTCCATCAAATCATCTTTCTTTTACTTTGAAAAAGAATATCTCGAGAGAAAACGTTGTATTAGATAATTTTAGCATAATGTTTGTAACAAAGGTTCTTGAGAAATTAGCTAAAAATGAAAGATGTTATTGTACATTTCAAACATTACAATTAATCATTATGTGTGACGGTTATAATTGCATACAATCAAAACAATCAGTAAATGCGAATTTGACGTTTTAATTGTGTGATTTTATTTTGTAACTATTCCATTGAATGAATACAATTTAATTCATGATATTGAATGAAATGCTTAAATCGATATTGACAAGACAGTAACTGACGTAACCTAATAAAATATTCAAAATTCGGTTTTTCAGCGGACGATATTTCGACTTTCATCTCCAACACTGCGATCAAATTTAGGTCAATCGAAAGTGCTTGTCATGCCCAATACGATTAAACTGAAAAGTTTTTAAGCTAATTATCCTCGGAACTGTGAGCATAATCCTATTGTTACTCTCTAAATCCTTTAACGAACATTTTTAACTTTTAAATAGAATAAACAAATTCCTTACATTTAAAATTCTAGGCGGTATTCTTTTATTTTGCGTGCAACTATAATATTATTTTTGCACTATTCGTCTAAAAATAGTTTTAACTCACACTCGTTTGAATCAGTGAATATACTTTCTATAACTATATGAAAATCTATGTGGAATATTTGGTTATTAGAATAAAAGTAAAACATTCATTAGTTCGCAACTCACTCTGAATTTCTAAAATATGAGTTTGTAGGTAAGCTTTCTCCTTTATAAATTTATAAATAAACTTGAATTTTATAAGATTAGAAAAATAATAAAAGCAAAACTACAACTATTATTTTAAAATTAAATTGTTTACATTATTCATGACTAAGATGTTTCATGTTTATCATTCACACATGCTACACGATTTAATTGAATGAGCTGCTTTTTCTTATGTATATAAATTTAGCATTCATTTTTTTCTACTTAAATGCAGTTCTAAAGTTTTATTATTGTTGTTTATTAGTTACTTAATCAAATTGGTTATTATAGTTGTATATTAAAATTTTTAGTACCCAATTAAATTTTATAATGTAACTTTTATTTTATTTTTCTTCCAAAGTAAATCCCATAAATGAAATATTCACTTATATTATATAAAATATAATATTACCGTCCTATCCTTTTATCTACATTCGTGTGTTCTTGTCAATGAACTTTCATTCAAAACTCAGACAAGATTAATTACAATTATTAATTATAAATTCGTATACAAATACATCTTGAAATCATGACTAAATAACTTCAGTTCTATAACAACTAGTAGAGTAAAAGGAAACTAAGCTTAATTCGATAACAAAGTTGTTAATGAGTATCTTAATAAGTTCTAAAGTTATTTCATGAATATAACAACACTAAAAATAGAATATTTACTAAATTAAATTATTGTTATAAAATGATTGGAAATCAGTAATACATTACACAAGTTTTGGTCCGATTTGTGCTAATTTATTCAACGAAACCCCTTGAAATTTGAAAACTAATTATGGAATACTCTGTTCAATGACACTGATAAAGATTTAGTCCAGGATATTGAGAAATTTTTTACCTTTGTAAGAGTATTTAATAAACTATATGAAATAATTGAACGTTATAACTACTTTGTATATAACGAAAATTAATATCTGTCAAAGTAAGTGGGTAAAACAGATACTCTGAGCCAATGCCCTTTTCAAAGGTATTATTGCGGATAAAAAAACAAATGCGAGTCAGAAAATTTACAGCTATCGGCACGCGCGGTATCACGGCGAGATGCCAATAAAATCCGAGCAAGAAGCATCCGAAACGGTTATTAATTTCCCGGGAAAAAGGTACTGAGGTCCCGCAATCTTGACTCGTGCATTCTTTATGTATTATCATCGCGTAGCGAACACACCAAACTCGCTCATCAAATTAAAGCAAACGTTTCTTCTTTCAGATGTTCGCCCCGGTTCCTGCGGAAGACGCGAGAGACACTGCAGCGCGAGCATCGGGAGAAGTTGATGAAGCAGCGGCGCGAGGAGGAGGACGAGGAAGAAGAAGAGGACGCCGCACCGGAGGAGCACGAGGAAAAGCAGGAGCAGGTGCGCGTACGCGCCGAGCCTCGGGTGCGGCCCGCCAAGGTCTCCGTCGGCGTGGACGCGACTCCGGGAGCCCGCACCGAGTCGATCCTGGGCCAGGTGCCGATCGAGCTGGCCCGGGGCGCCTGTTACGAGGACGCGGCCACCGTCCTCGGGGCCTCGGAGTACTGTGAACCGACCGACTTTCGCCTGGAGGAGGTGCACATGGTGAGCCGGCATAATCCGCTTCTAACTCTTTCCCGGGACTCGCCTACGAGCGACTTTCTCGAATTTATCGTGGCTACGCGGGCAGATTTATTTGTCGGCTTTTGTTTGCTAAATATTTATGAAGGGGACCGGTGCGACCACCGCTACCATCGCTGATTTACATTTAAATAAGTGCCGACGTTTTTATTGGCAATTCGATCGGTTTCGAGGGTTTAATACACGCGGCCGCTCCGGCGAGAAGTCCGTCGAGGATTCCTCCAGAGAGGGAACCGGGCCTCTCCTCCTCCGCCGCTCGGCTATTATTTCGACTCGTGGGCTCGTGGGAATTTTCAATTTTTGGACTTAGTGTAACGAGGCGCATGGCAGGAATGCGCAAAACCGCGCTTTATAATTTACGTTAACACCGTGTCGCCTGCTGCCTGCCCGCAATCTGGCTTAACAGGGACAAGGAAGTTTCAAGCTTTTTCCCTCGGCTTCCCTTTAGACTTCAGAGCTTTTTGCTAAAAATAGCATTGAAGCTGGATTTTTTCCCTCTGAAACAAGGGAATAATAAAACTCGGGGCTTACGGCAAGGAAAATCTTGAAAAATTATCGACAACTTCTCGTACACGTTACATCAAAAAGAAATGTGCAATATTGAATTATTAACAAAATTTATTTCACAAGTATTTGCAAGTTTGCGGGTAATCCTAACGAGTAGTTCAGTTTGTCGTTAGACTAATTTTTCTTGAGGCCTGAATTTTTTAAATATTAATTTCAATGCTCAACGGACCGAGCTATTACGATCTCGCTAATATTTGATATTAAATTTCCCTCCACTTAGAATTTAAAGATTAAAGAGCGCTTCAAGGAATTTTCTTTTATTATTCTCTCTTTACTTCTAACCCTTTAACTACATTTTCCTTCTTTCTTCCACTCTTGCTGTTCCGAGTGCAGCTGGAGCCTGGTTTCTATTAGAAGTGCTTGCATTTTTTCCTAGGATACGGGCTGCGATATAGCCGCACCTTCGTTCAAAGCACTGCAGACGCCTCGAGAAAATTGTTTGAATCAAATTTCCTTCCATTTACCACATGGTCTTTCAAACATATATAAACTTAGTACTATCTCACGCACATTTCTGTTTAATTTTTAAACCGAAAATTTTCGTTCTTTATTCAATGATGCATGTTTAACACACTTTCAGTACAGTATTCTTTTATTTCATATTACAGAAGCTTTTACGTTATCAAAGGATACTTATTAATGTAATGCTAATGCATCAGAAAGTGGGCATTTTTAAGAAGGAACGATTTAATGAATAACGTTAAGCCCAAGTAATACCAAGATTTTAAATGCGATTTTATATCTTTTCTGCTAATACCGTTGATGGCAGAAAGTTATTCTAACAGAAAAATGTCGATTTGATTTTAGGAGGAAGTGCGCGGCAGGCCGAATGTCGTCGTGATCGAGCATCATCATTCCAGGAGCGATCCTCTACCCATGGACAAAATTCCAAATCACAGTGGGAGCAAAGCCATATCCACGGCCGCGCGGATCAACGAGTCGGACTCTGGGAGTGCGAGCAGTCTTTACGCCAAAATTAATCCTAGGATGAAGTCCCGTTTGCCAATGCACCAACAAATCCAACAGAAACACTTGGTAAGGCCGCTCAAATCGAATAGCTTTGCTCGTTCCTCCCCGACGATTATACTCTAGAAAAAAGGCGCGCTGGCTTTCGCCTCGCATAGCCGCGCATACAGGCGCGTCAATAAAGTATTTCATCAGCGATGTACACTTTTCCCCGCGGCACGTACTCGCGCCCCAGTTTACGCTCCGCGGCCGCCGTGAAAAGCGCGCCGGTCCGGCCAGATCCCCGGAGATGTATCCTGGAATGCTTGCAGCAGCAGGAGCCGGCGGTAGAAGTGGAGGTACGGGGTCAGGCGACCGTGGGGCCGACCTCGACGCTGCCGCGACTCCTTACCTTTGTCTCACCGGATGTGAATGTGACCAGCCGGGAGGTCGAGATGCCGACGACCGCGACGTCGGGCAGCGAGAGCAGCTGCCACGAGGAAGCGCTTAGGACCATACGCAGGCGCAAGTACCCCAAGGTTCCTGCCGGACATTGAGAAGCGTAGGTCCCTGCCGCCCAATGCTTCCTTCGTCGTAGGCCCCAGGCTGGGGCAGAGGCAGGTGCTGCCCGCCACGCCACCGTCACCGCCTCCAAGGATCTACGGGACCTCCAGGTCTGTAGCGCTGTAAAAAAATCACATCGATGATTAATTGTGGTATGGGTACTCTGGTAAAAATCGAGCTAGGACATTATTAAACAAATTAGCTTAGAGTTATATAATAAATGTATAGATAAATGTTCTAGATAGATTTTATGTAGAAACTGTTGATTTGTTATATAGGAAGTAATATTGTTACTCATTTTATACCACCTAATGAAGTATAAATAATTTGTGTACATTCAACGCAGCTCCTTGTGTATATTTGTATTACTTGCATTGCTATAAAGCTTAAAATAAAAGTAATCTAACTGGAATTTAAAGCTGCAGCTTAAACAATAAACTGATTCTTTATTGCAAATCAACTTAATCAATTAAACTGTTAGAATATTCTAAAAATGTTGTTTAAATTGCTTTTTTATAAAATATTATTATAAATAATTTAAGAATTTTTTATTAATTTTAAAATATTTTTTGGATTTAATTAATTGCATTGAATAAGCGCGAAAGTTATTATTTATTGTATTATAATATCTTAATGTAGAACTATAATCGTTATAAATTAATATTTTATGTATAGTCTATAGATAATATTGAACAAATTTATGAAATTAAAAGTTTAAGCTTTTTTGACACGTATTATATTTAATATTATACAATTGATCCGTTCTGAATCATTTGGTTAAGCGCATAGCCATTTATTTTAGTTAGAAAAGAGTCAAGATATAGAGAAATCATTTGTTTCTATAAATGTCTGAAAAATGCGTGAAAAAGCATTTCGTTTAGTCCGATTAATGCGGGTCAACTCTTATATATAGTTTCTAGCTTTATTTTAGTAGTGATAGATTGTTTCTACCCAAGAAAAATAAGTAAGTTTTCTACCAGAATACCTTTATGCCATTATAATACTTAAGATTAATGATTATTTACGATCAGAATAGTAATTATCGCGATATAAACGATACCTCGAAAGTGCAAAAACGTCTTTATTATCGCGTGATTATGAATAATTTAAAGGACTTTATTGGAGTCTATTCGTCTCTTATAAAGGAAAAGTGAATCGGTATATAAAGACCGCTTCTTCGCGAATCAGTATTATAGATTCTTTTAATCTTTATTTACGATAATAACTTCATTACCCCGTTAACCAAGCGAGTGACTGTGACGACGACTACGGCTCGACGCGGATTAACTTTAAATATTACTCCGAAGCAGACTTATCACCGCGGAGGTGGCCATCAATAATTATCGGTAAAGAAAGTTAGGGCCCGACGTAAAAATGAATTATAGTACGGGGCGGCAAGACGCGCGGCTTGGCTAGGGCTTTGATCCGCGGTAAACAGCTCGTCAGTCACTCGCGGCCGGGCATAAAGCTCGGGTGAAGCATTCCATTCAAATATTTGCTCGGCGGCCCGGACCCGGAGCTACTGCACACGGCCAACAAGCGCCTCCCGCGGAGCCTTAAAGACCCAATCAAATACCCAACGGGGCCGAACAATCTGGCGGCAAGCGCAGGGGCTGCTTTAATGAGCGGCATTAAGTTATCGGCCGCTCTTCGACGCCTCGCGCGCGCCTCTCTATTCCGGAACGGAATTAGGGCGATGAAGAGGAGTTAGCCGTGACTGCGGCCCGCCCCCCGAAAGATTGACAGCCGCTAAAACGCGCGCTTCGCAGGAGCCTCGACTGCGTGGAGGACCGGCTCGAGGAGGAGGAGGAGGAGGCCGCCACCGAGGAGGAGAGCCGCTCGATACTCCCGGTCACGACGAACCTCCACGTGGGGCCGCTGCGCCGGCGGACCGACTCCCCGCGCAACCAATCGGTGCCCAGCCTCGTGCAGGAGCGCCCGAGGCAGGCCTGCCCCGTCCACGGCTCCCACATCCCCGGGGCCCGCAGCGAGCCCCGGATCGTCATCTCTCCGAGGATCGACGAGGTGCAGGTGAGTGACCCTAGCTCTCTCTCTCTCTCTCTCTCTAGCACTTGGCAAGGTTGCTTAAGGTTGACGCGTACGTTTTTCATTCGCTCTGCCGTTCGTCGAATGAGCCCTGGCCGTGGGCGAATAATTATCGATGCGCTCGTCACTCGGCCGATCGTTAATCACCCGTGATTAAGACACCCCGTGTGATTTATAATACTCCCACAAATTGAAAACGCGTGTTTTGCGTTTAACTTTCGACCGCATCTATTTTATTCCTTCGTTTGCCGTTTAAATTGATGTTTATCACCTTCAGTCGACATTCCAACTGCGAGCGTAAATCCACAGTGCTTTGAGTTATCTTTTTTAAATCATTATTCGTACAATTTATTGCGCATGCCTTAGTAAAAATGAACGAACTTAATTTCAAAATTAATATTTCCAAAATCCATCTATAATTTTACGAAACAATTGATCAATAATATATAAGTTTGTTTATATAAATGAATTCATGTTCGCATGCATTAATTATGTAATTACCCCTACGTCTTTGGCATAATCTCCCTAAAATTCCGAGAATATTTCCACCGGGAACACGCGTCTGATCAAATATTGAGCCGTACTACTGACCAGCAGCGCACTCGGGCGCCCCGAGTCACTGCGTATTCAAGTCGTTTCTCCTAACCTCCGCAATTCATTCTCGGGCAGCAGTCGGCGAGCAGCGAAGGCCTGCAGGGGCCCGTGGACCAGGTGGACTGCCCGCGGAGGCTGATCCCCGAGCGGACCGCCAAGCTGCCGCGCATCATCATTAAGCCGACGACGTCGACCCTGCCGCGGTCGCAGTCGATGAGCCGCAGCGGCCAAGCGGTCGTGACCCCCGGGGCCGGCGGCCTCGACAACAACGAGACCTACCAGCGGCTCCTCGCGCGCAGGGAGCGCATGCCCCTGCCCTCGGAGGCGCGCCTCGAGCGGGCCGAAGTCGTCCAGCGCGTGGGCGAGGCCGCCATCACCAAGCTCTGAGCCGCAGCTGCGCCCGCCTTAGGAGACGGACCTTTTGCCGTCCTAATCGTTATGCGGACAATGAATCCCGCGGCGGATTTGTACGCCTGCAGGCAAGCCGCGATAAATACCGCCAGCCGAGCGTGAATTATGTACCGGGCCTGATGGATCGGAGCCCCGATCGAGCCTAGTCCCGCCGCGCGTTATCCTGCATATAGATATTCCTTTTCTCCTCACTTGTAGACCTACAGATACGCGTTTAATGTCCCACGTCCAGTTAGCTGAGCTCCATGCGCTTATCTTTTCTATCGCCGCGTGTTTCCCCCTTATTATCGTTCGGCGAAAGGGCCGACCTTTCCCACCGAGGCATTTCTTTATTTAGTTTAAGCAACCAAAAACCGACTGACGCCTTTAACGGCGCTCGATTTCCCCGCAAGTGCCGATTCGATTCGCCGCGATCGGTCGCACTCGAGTCCCGCCGAATCGGGCCGGAAGCATTAGTAGCCGCGCCGCTCGAGACCGAGACGGCCTCTATGGGGCTATGGATGGTCTCGGACGGACGACCGCGTCACGAGTGATCCGCAAACACGAGGTTCGCCGCGGACGAATAAAAGCACACTTTGGAAGGTTCGGCAAGCGGGCGCGAGGCGAGTAATCACTTTGGCCCGGGGATCAGGCCGCCATGTAATTAGGATAATTCATGTAAATAGTCATGTATTAGTCGCACCCGCGGGGCGCCGCCTAGGGAGAGCAGGAGCCGACGTCGCCTTCGCGCGCCCTCTGCGCGATTATTCTCAACTGTACATTCAAGTTTATTATGCATACTCATATATATATACCCATTTGTATACTTTGCGCATCGAATAAAAAACATTTTGTACTTTAATCTCCTGAAATTGGATTTATTTTTCTAAACAATATTTTTCCTCTCAAGGTTCCATAAATCCTGATGAAATTAAAAATGAATTATAAAATACAACTATAGGTGTATAAACACCCCAAACTATCTAATTTATAATAAATATTTAATTGGTTCTAATTTAGAAATTATACTTTTAATTTTAAATGGCATTAAATTACTCGAATATAACATTCAATTAGTAAACTATCCATCAAATCAAAATATCTTGGTCTACTATAAATTTGTAATGCAAATTCTACTGAAATCGTTCCAAAAATCTTAGTAATAAACAATAGTTCTAATATTTTTTGACGATTTTATAAAAATCACGAAGAAATTAAACTAATAATTAAATACAAGCAGCTGTATAGTAATTTATCTAATATATTTGATTACACAAGTATTTATGACAATAAATAATTATTTGCGAAGTATTTTAATGCTATTATTAATCATTATTGAATCTGATTGTGCCATAAATGTGTTATTTATTTACTTTTTCGAAATTTATTTATCTATAACCATATTTATGGGATGATTTAGCTACTAACTTTAATAAGTGTATCAGAAAAAAATTATTTGTTAATTAATTAATTAATTTTGTCTATATTAATTTGATTAAAAAAATATATATATATATTTATTTATTTACGTATTCTACTATAGCGTGTGACGATTTCTTTTAATTTACCATCTACTGAAAACTATTGAGTTTATAAGGATATCGTTAGAAGCAAAATAATATCAAATTAATTATTCTTCACTGATATTGATAAACTAAGATATTGCCATTTAATTTTACTCTATCTATATCCTTGTTGTCGCATTACAGTAGAATTTAATATGTAAACTAAATTTTCATCAGCATATAAAAATACGAATTAAAAACTTTAATAACAAGTCGATGGTTCCACGTCATAAAGAATTTGATACCGTTTTTAAAACCATGGTTCTCACTTCATAATTCAAGTACTATAATTCAAAGGCGGGAATTTCTGACATATCTGGAACGTCTCAGAAACCTTACAATCGTTACTTTATGACACCTCCTCTCGCATTTAAAGTTATGTGTTTGAAATAAATTAAGTATGCATCATGTTATCTGAGTAATACATGATTCATTCAACTATTTAAGTAGATATTATATTTTAGCACATAATAATTTTTAAGTCACTTTTTATCAAGACAATTAGTTTAAAAAGATCACGAGCATTGGAATAGAAATTAACTAATAATGAAAAACCATGATAATTAAGACTTAAGCTGTTAGCGATCAAAAACATGAAAATACTAGTTTATTTTCGAACTTTGTTTTCAAAATTTTGAATTCAACCACAATTTTTCATTCTGTCTAGAAAGCTCACTGTTATACCAAACAATTAATAATTCGTACAAGGAGAGAGAAAAAGAGCACTACAAAATAAAAGATCTCCAAGAAAAAATTAAATAAAAAAATCTCAATAAAACGAACACTAGAGTATTACTTCAGTCAAATTAGTTCAAGTGGTCGAGTGCCTGAATAGAGAGTAAACATATTTGTTTGTCATGATACTAGATTTGCGATACCCTTCAGGTGGCTATTCGCTGCTCGGCCGCGCAGAAGCAGCGGCAGTTTACCGAAGCTAATGAAAGAATCCTCGGGAAAATTAAAAAGCCGATGCCCTGGACTAGTTTGAGCCGCGTGCCGGACGCGGCGGATGAAAATCCCAGGCGACGATCCTAATCGAAAGTAAAGCGAAAGGCGCGCACGTACGGCTCTCCGGGGTCACGGGGCAGGGGAAAGGAGGCGAGGGAGTTTCGCGGCACGCACTCCCTTCACTCTCCGGCGAGTCAGCGTCAAATCTTGAAAAGCCGTTGTACATTACGTGACTTCTTTGTTAATCCCCGTGGCGTGAGTCGGGGCAATTTTCCCGCGGAAATACATATAAAAAGTGGGAGAAAATCATAAAAAAGAAGAAGGTATACGTGAGGCCAATGCGGAGAGCTCGCGAGGGCGAAGGGTCCGCTCGGCGAGCCCCGCCCGCGGATCCGCATCGCCAATGTCCCGGCGCCCGATGAAAAAGCCCCGGGTGATTATTTCAGGGCCGGCTTTCGGCGCGCACTCCATTCCGCCCCGGCGAGTCAGCTCCCCGGACTAATGGGGCGCATTGACTCACGCGGCGATTCCCCACCCCACCGCGGGCATATACGCGCGCGCGCGCGCTCGGGAGTCGCATGCCGGCGCCCCTGGAATTCCAGAGGTAAGATTAGTCGGGCCGCCCGGGCAAAAAGCCATTTTCTTACTCGCTTCGAGTGGGATTATTAATTGCGAGGTAGGTCCGCTCTTATCGGGCCCGCCTTTTTCTCTCGCAGCCTTTCGGATACGGCGATGCCTGAATAATTAAACCCGCCTGGGAGCGCTCAAACTTTTACAACGCCGGCCCCGTCATTTTTTATGCTTTATGCTCGGCCCGCCCTAGGAGCCGCTGCTCGCTTCGACGGCCGCCGCTTAATTTTCCAGGCACGAAGACCATTGCGTTACGTTATTATTTTATTAAGGCAGGGGCCACGTGAGCGGTTACAATCCACGGAATTCCTTCAATCAATTATTCGGCCTCGGC
This sequence comes from Sycophaga agraensis, assembly GCA_018906755.1. Classification (NCBI taxonomy): domain Eukaryota; kingdom Metazoa; phylum Arthropoda; class Insecta; order Hymenoptera; family Pteromalidae; genus Sycophaga; species Sycophaga agraensis. The sequence goes on from JACCIE010000045.1 coordinate 266,415, forward strand.
TTTTATCAGTTGCAGGACAATCGGCTATTTGCTTCCTATTACAGCGCAGTAAAAGGCTTGGCAAGTTGTCAAGTAAATTGCGGCGCAACTCATCACTCCCGGTGCAAGTATAGGATACATAAACTACCTTACATATACAGCTCAAGTTGTGGCGCAATGGCTGAATATGTACAAAACATTACAACTCAAATAATTATCCTTCACTCAAATGCTAAATAACTTTTAATTGTTATTTTAATTAAAATTTATTCGTTTTAATCAAAACAAATAAATGAGAAGACATGTAATACATATTTTTTATGGGTGTATACTGGAGTTAACAAATGTACAGAAAATTAGAAAAAATCCATGGGAAAAAATCAGTAATTTATAACAAATATATCAAGAAATGTCATCCTTATATTCAAGAATGTTGAGCTTTCGTTCTAACAGTGCTAATTTAGCAGTTTAATACTATTTATCAATATGTGTATGGAACAAGAGTAAGTATATTTTAATTGATCGTGATCTTATAGCAGTATTTTATACGTAAAGTAAGTTCAGTTTCTTCTCCAATTCATTGGACTCATCAATAAGGCTTTTACAGACAGATTCTGCCTTTGGCCCGCATATATTATCTTCCTATATACTCACCTAAACGTGATAACTGAATGAAATTATCTGCTGCTACGTCGGCGTTCCAATACCGGACATACGACTAATACCCGCACTAATAAGTAGTAACAAATACAGGAAAAAATAATATGTGCGTAAATGATTAATCAATCTGTTTAATTGATAGTAAAACTGTACGAAAATCCTATCTCGTATGTATCGTTTCTTCTGGCTCGTATATGGATCCTGTAATGGGTGAGACACTAGTGCAGTTCTCCTTACTCTCTAGTGGATCCTCTTATACTAAGGTACTGCGATCAGCTACCCCAAACGATGCACGAATGCCCTCCCATTTGATAAATAGTTCAAACCCACTTTCTATTACCTATACGTATTCCAAACTTCTAGTATTGCCCAGCAGCCAAATTCTTGGAATTCTCTGTATCTGGGTGTTTGTTTATATTCTAGAGACTTATTGCATCGAAATCTTCTTAGTTAAATTAGAATACTGTTGTATAAGCAGTTTCTCTATAAGTACTATTTCGTCTGTATAGTGTTTATGTATATGTATCGATCATGAACAGGTAAGCTTTGTGTCCACATTGTTGAAGCATAAATGATGCTTATTCAGTAAATACCAAATGCTAAATCCAGCTTAATATACAAGTTTTAGGTCATTATTTCTCATACCATGATGTTACTGATTAAATAGGTAACTTCTTCACGGAAATTATAAAAAGAATAGTTACTACCATAAATGGATTAAAAATGCTTTTCAATTAATCAACGTAGGATGAAATAAATTAAAACTAGCTCTCTTTTCAACACGTCAGCGTAAAAATCAATCGTAGTTCCTCAATGACTCTAAGATACTTCGAACGAAATCACATTTATTCCTCGACGTCACTTTCTCGCAGCCTCTGTGGCCGTGTCGCGTCTCTTTAATACGCGCGAGTGCTGCAGGTATATATGTCGCAGTGGAAGCTGGCTTTCCGGTGAAAATCGGGCGCGGAATTCGGGCGCCGCGGCAGAAAGGCAGAGTCACGTTTGCAGTCTAATGATCGAACGGGAGTCACTGCGGCCGACATTAGCGGTCGCGCCTTAACATGCGAAACGCGAAGCCCCTGGCATTGTGTAAGGGGGGGGCCGCGAGGGTAGTCGGCTCGGCCGCACCGAGCCGCAGGGCCGCGAGAACCGGGCTACGTGCCGCGCGCGCACCGGCAGTTAAAATTTAGTTTTAGCCCGCTGAAATTAGTTGTAACGCGAGAGCAATTTTAAATAACAGCTCGACTCGGCCCGTCACTCCCATGTGTAAGTGCCGAGCGGTTTGCCATGAATACGGAAAAATACAGTTAACGGCCCGCGGCTTCGTTTAAACCGCGGTAACTCCCGTTCGAGGGTGCACTTCATTGTTCGTTGAGACTCGATTAAAGCAAAGAGGGCCTGCTATAACAGATGCCATTGACCTTTGTTTATAAAAACAGAGGTGGTTGTGAAACAAGGTTTACACATGACACTACCACTTTCAGATCGTTTCTGTGCGACTGCATGCACGCAAGGACGTCTCGATTGAAAAGTCACCGGAATCGGTGCTCTTCCGTCAAGAGGCCCTAATTGCCCTGGAAGTTTAATCGAAAATCAATAATAAAACTAATTTCGGGGGCATTACTTATCCGCGGCACGCCGCCGGCATTAGGCCTTACGAATACGCGAGTTATATTAGGATTAAACGAGACTGGCTCCCTCATTACAGTCCTATATCCACACCGGCCCGCATTGAACGGCCCCTACGAATTAGGGACTGGATATAATCGCCACGGGCGAATGAATCGAGCGAAACGGCCAAGCCGAAGAATCAATTAGGTCGTTAGCGAGCCTCGGCGCAGCCGCTCCGCGCAAGAATCATTAATATGCAATCGATCATCGCGCTCATGTAACCCCTTCAAAATCTAATCGAGGAAGGGCGCCGTCAACGCCCCTTGTGGTAAGCGCCCGTGCTTGGTTTGAATCGCTCCGCCTATCCACCGTATTGAAGAATATGTTTATCATAATCGCGTGGGTCCATTTATGTATTGACATAAGACTCGGAAATACGTAGTGACCTTGGTAGAAAATTCAGGTACCCTTGAATAAGTATTAACTATGTAACTGCTTACACCTTATTTCTTACTTAAGTAACGGATTAGTAACAAAATCTTAACTGCTTTAAATAAAATCCAATTAGTTAAAAAAACGAATCATTTCAGTCGTAATATACCAATAGAATCAATAGTTTTTAAAGTACTCGTATACTTTGCAATATTCTCACACATTTTACTTAAAAATATATTTATACTTTCAGAGTATCCTAATCATAAATTATTACGATTATTAGACCTTACGAACAAAGTACATGTAATATTAAAATAAGTTTATTTGGTGTACATACAGTATTTATAAATATACACATTATATAAGTAATTACTTAATGTGTACCATCATAGAAACAACGTTTATAACAATTTGAGTGTTCTGTACTTGCCCTAGGGGTATCTGGAAAGAAATTAATTTACCATAATGTCCAATAAATTTCCAAAAAACAATTCGCATAAATACTTAAAATTATTACTTACGTTTGTCACACAATTCATAACAACCTGAAAAATAAGTAAAAAATATTAAAATCACCGTAAATGTTAATATTTTGTAAACTGAGTGTATTACAATTATAAAGTTTGGCATTTACTACTTCATGAAATATTATTAAATAGAATTCCACTTAAAACTAGAATGGCACCAAAATATTGAATGATTCTAAGTGATTGCTGTATATACATGAATTTTCTTATAAGTAATTAAGAAAAACATAATGCACGACTTGGCATAGTTTCGGTTTACGCAATCTTACAATAATTTTAAAGAAAGAAAACAGAAAATTTTAAATATGCTAATTGCTGTGAAATTATATTAAATAACGACTAAATATATATTTAAACATATGCATTATTATAACAATATACTTGGTTGCTCCCTCTTCGCAGCAGGAGTGCCTGCTTTAGTAGATGCGACTAAACAAATCACCATCATGGCCAAGAAAATTAAACCCTTCATTTTGCTCAAAAGTTTATTGCAAACTACATTTCGCTAAACGATACAGCTTATATATGCGCTATAAGGAAAAATCTTAATTATTTTAAATAGATACCAATCAGATGAAAAGATGAATCATTCCAGTGTAGTATACCGATACAATCAATAGTTTCAAAAGTACTAGCTCTTGATATACTTCTTTTGTTATTGTAATTCTGATGCATTTGAATATTCATAAAAATATATTTGAGATAAAATACATTCAAAGTATCCTTAGCTTAGAATTTTTGTTCATTACTATTTTATTATCGCAATTCATATATTATGTACATGGTAGAATATGTATGTCAATATACGTATATACTTATTATATACGTGATTACTTATCTGTACTGTTTTAGCACTATTGACGATTTACCATTCCTGAGTGACTATTAATATTACGTACGAAAAATTTCTAAGAATCGGGTGAATCAGGTGAAACGCTGCAAATATCTTTTTTAAAAAATACTACCTTAAAAAATTACTATCTATGAAATGCAAATACCAGCAGTATTATAAAATAGTTTGTAATGTATGATTTAAGGAAAATCCCAGCAGGGTGTTTATGCATTGAACATTTTGAGTATTCCAGAGTTTGCTTGACGTGATCTGAAAATAAATTAATTTACAATAATGCCTGATAAAGTGTAACAAAACAAGTCATATAAATATTCAAAATGATTACTTTGTTTTTCATATTTTGTATAACAATCTGAAAATAGGTAAAAAAATGTTGAAATCGCTGAACATGTTTATGAATATTTTGGAGACTGAGTGAATGGTATTGTAATTATAAATTTTGTCTTTTACTATTGCATGAATTATTATTAAATAGAATTACATTTAAAACTACAATAAGGTCAAAATATTGAATAATTATAAGCAATCTCTGTTCATATGTATATTTTCTTATAGGTAATTGAGCAAAGCATAACCCAAGACTTGGCATAGTTTCGGTTTATGTATTATTACAATAACTCCAGAGATAAGAAAAATGAAAAACTGAAATATAATAACTGCTATGAAATATATTGTATTTTTTAACTTTCTAATTTTAAATATTTTTGATTACTAACTTCTCTGTATAATAGATTGAAGTACAGACTATGAAGCTCATTAACTGTTAGTCTCAAGTTCTTATTTTTATAGAGTTTTTACAGTATAATTTTATTACAGAATAACTTCAAATAATAGCTTAACACAATAGTTAATAATACAATTTGTAGTATACTAAAGAAATCGAGATATAGTAATACAATAACTACAACGTATTTTTGAGTTACTTCATTTTTATGTTTTTGGCATAATCGTCTTGGCTACCGTGTTTAATATCTTTTTATGATAATAAGTACTTTATGTTTATTTTAGACTCTTTATATTTAAAATTTTTTTGAGCATAAGTATTTACGTCAAATGTTATACTTTTTGTTTTGTCTTAAACTTCAAATCTACGAGATATAAAAAATAATTTTATATTCCGGTTCTTAAGAATATAAAAATAATTTTAATTAAAGTTCAGAATATGACTTTTTTCGATTAAATTAAATTAATTTCAAAACATGTACATTATTATAACAATATACTTGGTTCCGCCGTGTTCGAAGTAGGAGAGCCAGAAACATCAGTTGATACTACTAATCAAATAACCATAATCACCAAGAAAACTAAAACTATCATTTTGCTCAAAAGTTTATTTCAAACTAGATTTAATTAAACGAAACCGCCTATTTTTGCACTGTAAGGAAAAGTATTAGCTATTTTTCATATTTACTTCATATTTATTTTTTATATTTATTACTACTTTATTATCGCAATACTTATATTATGTAAATTTTAGAGTATATATTTATATATGTATGTATGTATATATTTATTATATACGTAATTACTTGTCTGTATTGTTTTAGCACTATTGCTAATTCATTATTTCTGAAAGCCTATTTAAATTATGTAGAAAAAATGCGTAAGCACCGGCTTCGAATAAATAATCTATTACCAGTTTGTAATAAATTATTTAAGAAAAATCCAAGCAGAATTGTTGCGGATAGATTTAATGAAAAGTAAAAACAGAAATTGAATAAAAATTATATGCTTGATTTATTTTTTAACAATGGTTACAACAAAAGATACAGGTAACTTCGCGCTTATCTTTCGTGTCGGTCCAACAAAACAATAGTAATGCTCGAACCTCGCTCTCGATCGCTGCTCGCAATCCTCTCTCTCAAGTTACGAAGGGAGTCCAATTTTCTCGCGCCTACCTCTGCAGTCTTGCTCTCCAAGTCTCCCCGACTTTCCCCGGAGGGCCACAAAACTCGTCGGGCCACAATGCCTAATCGCGACGTATGGAGTTGTCACTCTCACGTGCATGTGGAATGGTCTTCATTCACTAGGACTAACTTCCCGAGATCTATAACGCATTGGGCAGACCTTTTAACTGCTGGAGTGGACGGTTAGTCACGAATCCCCTGTAGATTAACATAAGCGGTGCCCGACTTTTACATATTTTCGACAATTTTAATATCAACTCATTTACTCAAAAAATGGCGCATTGATCCATCACAAACAAGCTTATGTATATATTTTCGCCGATTGAAAATTATTACTTCGACAAGAATTTTTAAGAAGCACCAAAAGGTTTAAATTTATTTACATATATAAGTACAGCAAGACATAATTAGTGAAGGGCGTATCTTATTATGCTTTGCAATGTGCTTACTTGTGTTTGCAATTACATAAATGAATTTAAGGCATTCAAATTAAATAAAAAAAAGTTTAAATTATTATTATTTCTATGTGCTTTAATTACATCTATTCAATTCTTTTATTCAATAAAAATACACAAACGATTTGATTATAAATTTAATTTCCATATTATTCAGATTTTTAACCATTCCTTGGTTTTTCAAAACGGGTGGTTTTATCTTCATAAAAGCAAGCTTTGTAACATTTTGTGTGAGCCGGAGTTTTCTTGACGTGATCTGAAAGTAAATTAATTTACAATAATGTTCGATAATTTTTTGCAGAACAAATCATATCAATATTTAAAATCATTACTTACTTTTATCACATTTTGCATGACAGTCTGAAAAATACATTATATAATTAAAATACAATACAATACATTGTATAATTAAAATACAATAATGTATAAAATATTTTGTAAACTGAATATATGATATTGCAATTACACATCTTTGCTTTTACTATTTCATGAAATATTATTAAATAGAATTACACTTAAAACTAGAATGAAACCAAAATATTGAATGATTCTAAGTGATTGCTGTACACACATGGACTTTCTTATAAGTAATTAAGCAAAACAGAAACTAAGACTTGGCATAGTTTCGGTCTACGCATTATTATAATAATTCCAGAGAAACAAACATGAAAACTGACATAAAACTACTGTAAAATTATTGTATTATATCATTTTCTGAATGTATAAATATTTTTTATTGCTAACTTTCCGTATGATATATTGAAAAACAAAGTATGAAGCTCATTAATTAGCAGTCTCAAGTAATTATTTTCAAAAATTTTTTAATTTGAAATTTTGTTAAATACCATTAGCTTCAGTAGATACTATTAAAAAAACCACCATCATGGCCAAGAAAATTAAAAACTTCATTTTGCTCAAAAGTTTATTGCAAACTACATTTCGCTAAACGATACAGCTTATATATGCGCTGTAAGCAAAAATCTTAATTATTTTAAATAGATACCAATCAGATAAAAAGATGAATCATTCCAGTGTAGTATACCGATACAATCAATAGTTTCAAAAGTACTAGCTCTTGAAATACTTTTTATGTTATTGTAATTTCCTGATGCATTTGAATATTCATAAAAATATATTTGAGATAAAATACATTCAAAGTATCCTTAGCTTAGAATTTTTGTTCATTACTATTTTATTATCGCAATTTATATATTATGTACATGGTAGAATATGTATGTAAATATATGTATATTCTTATTATATACGTAATTACTTATCTGTATTGTTTTAGCACTATTGCCGATTTACCATTCCTGAGTGACTATTAATATTTCATACGAAAAAATACCTAAGAATCGGCTAAAATTACTATCTAAGAAATGCAAATACCAGCAATATTATAAAATAGTTTGTAATGTACGATTTAAGAAAAATTCCAGCAGGATCTTTATGCATTTATTTTCTCTGTTTGGAAATTATTACTTTAGTAAGAATCTGTAAAAAAACATCAAATAGATTCAAATATATTTACATGCATATGCATAGAAAAATATAATTAGTGAAGGGAGTATTTGATTATGTTTTTCAATGTTTACTTGTATTTGCAATTACATGAATAAATTTGATTCATTCAAATTAAATACAAAGCTTTGATTTATTATGATTTCTGTGCACTTCATTTAACTTTATTCAATATTTTTTTACACAAGAAATATATAAATAATCTGATTATAAATTTGATTTCCATATTATTAAGATTTTTATATTTTATGTTAAAGTGGATTTATTTTTCCTTGGTTTTTCAAAATGGGTGGATTTATCTTCATAAAAGCAAGCTTTGTAACAGTTTGAGTGTTCCGGAGTTTTCTTGACGTAATCTGAAAGTAAATTAATTTACAATAATGTCCGATAAATTTCCACATAACAAATCGTATCAATATTAAAAATCATTACGTACTTTTATCACATTTTGCATAACAGTCTGAAAAATATATAAAAAAAGCGTTAAAATCACCATACATTTTTTTGAATATTTTGTGAACTGAGTGTATGTTATTGTAATTATAAATTTCGTCTTTTACTACTGCATGAATTTTATGAAATAGAATTATACTTAAAACTACAACGAGATTAAAACATTGAATAATTATTAGGATTTCCGATCTTATTTAATATATAATATTTTTTATTACTAATTTGCCGTATGATATATTGCAGTACAAACTATGAAGCTCATTAATTAGTAGTGTCAAATTATTATTTTTATAGAGTTTTTATCTCTAATAATAGCTTAACACAATAGTTAATAAAAACAATAACTACTATGTCTTTTTTTGTTATTTTGGTATTTAATGCCTTTGTATGATATTAAGTACTTTACATTTAATTTACACTCTTCATATTTTAATAATTATTGAACCTAAGTATGTACTTCAAATTTTATACTTTTATTTTATACTTTTAATTTTATACTATTAAAAACTAATTTTATAATTGGATTATAGAGTATATGAAAATGATATAAATTGAAATTCAAAATATGACTTTTTCCGATTAAAATCAATCTTACAATATATTCATAATTATAATAATATACCTTCTTCCTGCACCTGCTTCTCGGCAATAGTCCCTGCTTCAGTAGATGCTAATAAACATATCATCATTATGACTAAGAAAATTAAAACCTTCATTTTGCTCAAAAATTGATAACAAACTACATTTCGCTAAACGATAGAGCTTATATAAGCACTACAAGGAAATATGTTATATTTTCTTTTTGAATGACTATTTGTAACAGATATTATATTTCTTCGAACGAACTCAATTTTACATTAATTATCACATGTTCAAATAGTTTATACTGACAAATGAATAATATCATTTATTACTTAGATAGCGCGGTGCATATTTAACTTATATCAAACATGTGAGTTGAGCAGTCTATGTTATAACGTTTATAGCGTTTGGAAGACGTCTCAGATACCATCCGTTTCTTCATAAGAACACATAAATATAAAAAATACAGTTGCAAACACTGAATCAGATTATGATTGTAAAGAAATGATCAGCTTATTATAAATATATTCTAGAACTCGTATCTTTGTATGTTGAAAATGATTTAATTCTGATTCAATATTTTATTTACACAACCTTACAGAGATGTGTAGAGACGAATTCTGTTGCAATGATGTTAGCTTAATTCTTATAAAATAATTAATTTGATACGATATTATGTTTCTTACTTTGTTCTTCATTAAATACTTTTTATCTCATAGTATTAAATATATAATTATTAAGTCTTTAATAAAAACACGAGGAAAAAGTTCAGTAACGATTTGAAGACTATTTAACTTTATATGATAAACTAATGTACACCCAAGAAAATAAATTTTATCAGTATTTGGTAGTCATATAAAAGCTTTTATTTTTTCTGTGAAATCATCAAGCGTGGGCAATTGTATAATATAATCTTCTTTTTATGTCAAACTAATAGATGATGAAAAAAATTTTAACTTGTAGTAAAAGCGGTTATGAAAATAATGAGTATCATAACCAAATTTTAAGTTGTCGTTAAACTAGGAGTAAATAGAGAAGAAGAATACAAATTTAGGTTTCTTTATTTAATTTTACTTTCTTGTTTTAAGTTTAAATATTTTTATTATATACTTCATTTTAAAATGTTACCGAGCTTGTCATCGAATGTTGATTGTTTCATTTTCTACGTTTAAGATAAATTTGTCCCAATTAGTTTGTCCTATGTTTATATATGCGCATAAATACATATATCGAAGTAATTATGAAATCTGTGAAGGCCTAAGATCTATTGATGATCTTTTGCCCAGCTTATAGCAATTATTCGAAAAAAACTCGCTACAATCTATTTAAGATTTCTGTCGGAAATTTCCAATGAGCAAAGAGTAGAAAGATCATTAAAATTAGAAATCAATCTTTTTAAAGAGATTTCGAGTGAGTGTTTTATTTAAAATCGCTTTACTTAATTTTTTTAAAAGATGTTATTGGTCAAGAATGATTTGCAAACAACGGCATTCACAACATCACTAAGTTTGACGTTAAGATTCCTATTATCGCATGGCAACTACTGCAATAAGCATAGTTAGTCGAAAACAAAGATCCACAAATATCTTCTTTTACAAGGTTGCACCTGCGCCGATGCTACCAATGTAACCGACACGGCTGCTTGCGGCTGATTGGGCAATTGGAGGAGGGGCCAGTACCTGCAGTTCTGCTCGGGAGCTTGGAATCGTATGCTGATATGCGGGCTCGAATTTTCGCGGGGACACAAGTTACTAGGGCGCGCGAGAGTGAGGTGGGAGGGCTTGGCAATTAGCATACTAATAAACGCCCCGGGCGCCCCTCTAAAACAGCACGCTTGGCCATTTTTCGCGCGGGACTTTACGCGCGGGCCATTTGCTACTTAAAACTTGCCGTGCGCGCGCGGCGTAGGTGGGCGAATTCCGAAATAATTCAGCGGCACGTAATCAAGCGCGGCTCCCGCGGTGAGAAACGAGTCGGCGCGGCGGTACAGGAGCCGCGAGCCGCGACGCCCGGGCAGACGGATTCAAATTCGCGCGGGAGAATCGGAGCCGGGGATTATTTAGGGGGCGAGAACACGCGGCTAATGGAGGGCCGGTGCGCCGGCCAATAAGCCCCGGACAGCTGCTCGCGCGGCCTAATTCGGGCTCATTGTCCGATTAATAAATCCGCGGCGGGCGGGCGGACACGGGGCCGGCGGGCGGGCCGCCAGGCGCATTGTGCGCCGGGACAATGCGCCCGCGTCCGCGGCAAGGGCCGGGGGCCGCGTCTCCGGGCGCGGACCCGCCCCGAGGATTGATGAGCCCGGGAATTATCCCCGGGGAAGTTTTACCGGGCGCCGATCTCTCCCAATCTGCCCGGGGAAGTGTCGCCGGCGGCCCGGGCAATGGGTATTGAAGGAGACGCCGGGCCAGGGCCGCCGTAACTCAGCCGAGGTGGCCCGAGGCGCGCGGGCCGCCGAGCGACTCGCCCGGCGATCCGACCTGATGGGGATTTATGGGGCTCAAATTTTTGCATGCGCCCGGGCCGCCGCCAGGCTGAGGAACGCCCCGGTCGGCCCATTCGTCACCTCGCCGAGGATTTCCGCGCGGCCGGCTGCCGGGGGGACGTCGTCTCCTTGGCGCGGCTCCCGCCGGCCCACATAATCAACGCTTTCCCGGGGCGGGCCATTAGCTCTCCTCAATGATAGCGAGGAGTTATGCGCTAAAAGCCGGCAAATGGGTGGCGCATTTTATTTCCCGGCTCCCACCCGCGGGCTGTATTTCCTCCCTTGGACTCGGCGGCCCAAAGGATTGACCGCCTCGCGCGGCTCCCGCATCCCGAAACAACCGGGAGCCGCCTCGGCTTCTCTTTCCGCGCGCGGCCCGAGAGCTTTCCCGGGACTTTCGATCCCCCGCCCGGCCCGCCTGTCGCGCCCAAACTTTACTCTCCTTGGCGTATAATTCCCCGGAAATGTTTACGGGCCGCCCGCTGACGAGCGCCGCCGGCCCCGGCCCCGGAGACCAGATCTCATCGATTGCCGCGGCCTCTGATCCGCCGGGACGCAATTAGGACTCTTGCCTGCCAAAAGAACAAGAGCACCCACTGCGCTTACAATCTCCTCCTAACGATTTTATTTCTAAAAGCCTTTGAGGATAAAAAGGAGTAAGAGACCGCAGGGATGTCTACGAATCCAATCCACAGAGGTATTTGTATCCGTTTTTAGGCAATTACTTCTAAGCTTATGCTTTGCGTTAATGCTTTTCTTAATTCTACTCTTATAACAGTTTTTGATGCATGGATTATACACTGTTATTTAGTTTCTTGACATGGCATTGCAAGTTGTAGAGTAGTAGATCATAATGTTTGAAACTTAATGAACTGTTCCACGTTCATAAAAAATCAACAAGGTATTTTAATGTCAAAGCTAAAAAGATGGAATACTCTTACTTTTGCACAAAGTTAACGCTTTAATAATTCATCGGGTTTCATAAAAGTCATTACCGCAGTATTTTCGGCAATTAAATTATCATTTGAAGTATATAGAGACAAAAATCGATTTTTAACTGTAAAAACTTTCATTTTGAAAGGTGGAAGTTGGCTCGTCAAGTTGTGAATAGAATCGTTAAAATCCACGCGAGCATTGCGCCTGTTCTTATTCTTTTGGTATTCTATAAGGATCCTCGGTGGCTCCCTCGATCAAATCGCGACGTCGCCGACTTTTTAGCGCGATTCTTAATTGATATAATCTCCCGTGGAGAGCCGCCTTTGTGTGCCATATATTGCCGCGGCGCGGCGGGTGCTATTTCAAGGGGCGGGCTTTTTTTTTGTCAGAGCGCTGGCGGAAACCGCGCCTGGGAGAAATATCGCGGCGATTGAGTGGCCGGTAGATCAGATTTACCGGCGCGCTTCCGGTCGCCATAGTGAATCGCTCGAGCCCCGGCTCGATTGTGCCTCTGCCGTACGTATACGCAGCGGCGCGAAGAACGATAAAAACCCATATAATATCCCGGCTACGTCCCAATTTGCGTAAGATAGAGGAGGGTTAAAAAGACGAGCCGAAGGACAAGGGTAAGGGACATGACATCGTGAGCCGCGCGAGCGATCATAAGGGTCGCGGCTCCGGTGTATTGTTAAAGGAGCGTAACGCGAGAGCTGCCATTGTGAGTCGCACCGCCGTCCAGGAGGAAGCTCCTCTCCGCGATCCCCGCGCGCCCTTCCTCCGAGGGCTTTGCCGATCGATAAGGGGCGCCCCGAGATTCTTCTTCCAGCTCGCGGGGAGCCGATAGCCGTCGAAACGCCCCGCGGCGGTCCGAGTTGCGAGGGCCGCTTAATAAGGGTCGGAAGAAAAAAAACCGGGAGTACGTATATCGGCGGCCGGCGACCGCGAGAGGCTTTTACGCTCGCCGGGCTTTTAACGTGTGCGGCTGCTGCCGGACTGGTAGGCCGTGCTTGCGGAGTCCCGAGCCGGGAGGATATACGTATATATATATATATATACAGGAGGGTCCGGCTTAACCGGGGAGGGGCTTAGCGCCCTCCTGGCAAATGATCCGCTCCTCGGGCCGCGGGGTATGATTCGCCGATATCGGCTTAGCGCACGGCCGCGCCTCAAAAGAAATCTCCCGGTGATTGCGCCCGAGAGAGATAATCGGCCCGCGGGGAGCGATTCGCCGGCGCGGCGATAAGCGCCGCGGCTCCCTCTAATTCCATCGGCGCGGGCGGCCCGCGGGGGCCGGCGAGCCGTGCCGACGGGCACTCCAGGGTCCTCGCGCAGCATCCGGCGAGGGTAAAGGCCCCGGTATATCTGTGTATAGATGTAGGCGTGATTTATCGGGGAGCGGCGCACTTAGCGACGGAGCCGCGGCCCCGGGGGCGCGGCCGCGCCGATCTTTTCAATCACCGGGCGCGTCCTCCGCTGCGGTCCAATCGAGCCGCGACGCCGGGCGATGCAGCCTCCGGGAAGGCAGGGCCGGTCCCCCCGCAGCCGCCCGCGACAGGGTGATTCATCATCCTCGGGAGATTATTGTGGGCCGAGATCGCCGGCGAAACACCTCGACCCGCAATTTTCCCCCGCCGCGGAGAGCCGGCCGCGGCGCCCGTCAATCCATTGTAATCCATTAAACAAAACGACCCGGCCCGCGTCGCCTCTCGATTTATCAATTCCGCCGACGCCATTTTTCTCCCGGGCGCCGCGTTAATTGTCCGGCCCCGTCTTGCTCCGACGTCGCCCAACAATTAGACGTGGCCTGCGGAGCCGCGTGCCTCCCATTCGTCACCCGGCGCCCGTCGAATTTACCGAATAACGACTACGCATTTGACTATTTCTAATTGACCAGAAAAAGTACTCTCTGCCTATTCATTTCCTGTAAAAGATCCATTAGAAAGTCGCAATCGTTGCCAGTACATCTAGAGGATATTACGCGTGTTGTCGTTGACTTGGCGCAAAAAAAGAGCGCGAACATCTGCATGTAAGAACGGTACGTGCACTGCGTAACAAACCGTTATCAAGCCAAGGTGTCTGCTCGCATACGTCCGACGAACAAAGGCTGATTGCAATTGAGGTGATGATTTTTCCGGAAAATGCACACGCCGCTAGACGGAAAGAGCGCCAAAAGCACGATTAGGAAAAAGCATCGGAAAAAGCGCGCGAAAGGTTTGTCCGCGCGTCTCCTATCGGTCGCCGGCAAACAAAGGCTCGCTAGGAGTGAAGGAAACTGACAGGTGACCGCTCGCGTTTCACGCGGTCGCGACGAGCTCACTGTTTCTTTCTCTTTCTCTGACTTTCGAGCGGAAGAGTGCTAACGAATCCATTATCCAATTGTATCAATAAGTAAGTATCATCGTTGAAAGGTATTTAATAACCTTCTGACTCATCAATAATACGTGCTTTATCTCACTAATATGTTAAAAACAATTACGAAGAATAATTCTCAATTAGGAAGAAGCGTTTATATAAAAAAATCATTGCAGAGCATAAAATGAAGATTCAATAGCAACTGAGGATGCTTTTCTACTGCACCATAACTAAGTAATTGATTTGCCTACTCAAGTAACTTCCCATGTACACAAGTCGATTCAGATTTTGGCCTCGTCAATAACAAATTTAATCAACAAAACATTATAATTCAAAGCAAATACTCTTGTTATCTCTGCAGGTTACTGCCGATTACTCGGAGCAAGATAGGATATAGGATAAGGAAAACAAACACCTTCGATGGCAGCTTAAATTATTAAGCGGGCTGCGGCTGTTGCTTCGGCAGACTGCAAATTCAATCTACCCGTCGGCCCAAGCACTGGGCCCTTCGACCCACGATCGACTTCTCGCACTGCGAAATGCTCGCGCATCTCCGGTACGCTTCCGGCCCCACCTTTTCGCCCCTCAGCGACACCGAGTCCGTGGCACCTCTCTGCCGCTAGGGGCGAGAACCCCGTGGCCTTAATTCTCGTGGCTCTTAACTCGCGGCTTATCTTCTTTCCAGGAAATTCAACTTTTTTTTTTAAAAAATTTACTAAAATTGGCAATATTTGCGGGCCTTTCTATTAGCCGAAACGTAGTCGAGGGAATATTTCGGTTGGCCCCATGTGGTACTGACTCAAGATGCCAAGAAGTTGCTACAGTTTCCGGAGAGCCATACGGTCTCATCTTAACTCTAGGCTGCGTCGTATCCACCTTAGCGACACGACCCTGCTGAAAAGGATCTGCAGTGAACGTGCATATGCACCAGGTTGGCCGCACCTATCCAGCCATATAATTATAATTTTTCATTGTTTAATAAATTGAAATATTAAAAAAACTAAGAAAGTGAATATGCATGAACTGTGGAAGTGATATGTCCGAAGCGACTGTCCGACTGCAATACCTCATCTTTAGTTATTTCATACTCGTTACAGGTACAATGAAAATTTCTAACGTGCTTGTAAATTTTATTTTATACTGCATGTTCAATACGTACATAGACAAGATGAAATTCCATTTCGAGGATTCAAGTTCCATACTAGACAATACCGGATAAATTGTTTATAAAATTATTAGTTCAATTTGTAATTCATAATTCCGAGTAGTTAATTAACAACTACTAACTTCCAACTATTCCCCTCAAGAGATTCAAAGCAAAATAACTTATTACCACATATAACTACCATTTTACCCAGAATTTCTATCTAGTTGTCTAATAAAAATGCGTAGATTCTATTCAGATTCCGAGTAAGGGAAGCGGCCCCTTATAACATCCCTCAACTCTTTGGAGGAGACAAGGCCGCGGAAGCCCATTCAACGCGCGCCCCCTGCGTGCGCCACCGAAACGGGGATTCGCAATCTATTCGGCCGCCTTGATTAATTCCCTCAGCCGCGTTAAGTAGGCCGCGGGGAGCGGCCTAGGATAATAATTTACCCTCCGAGATTGATCGAATAGCCGCGATCCCTCCGAGGTCATCCACCCGGCCGCCATTCCCTCTCTCTCTCTTTTTTTGCCAAACGCCGGCCTTTCCCCCATGGGAATCGGAGCGCGAGACGAGGCAGTCGTCGCGAGACAGCCCGCCCTCGATAACATTTTACCGCTCGCGCGACGGCCGATTTTTCCTGGGCGCTAACGGGATTTTTCCGGGGGTGGGACCGCGGCAATCGCGGTTATTGAGTTTCGGGCCGGCGGGAACGCCGAAAATCCGCCGCTGGCCGCTTCCTTAATGACCGCCATAAAACTCAAAGCAGGACGGACGCGCCTTCCTACAAAGGAGGCGACCAGCGAGCGCGCGTTTTCCGCCTTTTAGGTGTTGGGTTGCTATTATCGCGGGCGCGCGGACCGCCGGGCCGTTATTATACCGAGCGGCCGTCAAAATATATAGAGGCGTATAAATTCAAAGCGAGTACGCGCTCTGGGTATGTGCCTCGATATTTTTTACGGATTTTTTCTCTCTACTTTCAAAAATTGCCACCGCAACGAATCAAAAATGTTCTTTGACACTCGATCAGAGCCGGGCGCCTTTATTTCCCGGAATCGAATATTCCATGACGCGATTCGGGCCTGTGTATAAATCCTTGCGGACAGAGTTGCAATGATCATAAATTTACAAACGATAATTCTATCATCTCGTAGAGCAGAGTCGATCCAGTATAATATCCAATAATAGTATAGTTAATTCGACAAATAGCACTTCCGTCGACGTTATAGAAGCGTTGACCAATCTGATGGCAATATAATGGGGCGTGACAGCTTGATTGGGGCCGTCATTCGTAACAAAGTTCTTGCATGAACGATGTCCTCTATTTTGAATTCCGTTTAAGGACTTTCCCGGCAATCCATAAAAAGATTTTCGCCCTTTGCATTTATCCGCTGTAAAGCCCTCGCGCCGGTCCATTCGTTCGGGCTACAGAAGCAGTTTGCCATGTTAAAAAGTTTTAAAGCCGAGTATATATAGGTATAAGTAACCTCGTTACGCATTACCAAAGAAGTGCTTAAATCGGAAAGTCGGGTACTCCTGTGAAACATCGAAGGATCCTGCCGTCGTAGCGAAAAGTCGCGAATTCCGTTGCACCTCGTGAAATGGCCGTGAAGGTGACCGATATATACCCGGCTCGCGTATCGCGGCGCAATCACACTTGAGGAAAAGTGCGTAGGGCAGTATCTCCTTTTATTGCCTTTAATCGATCGACTTCTTAACGGCGACATTCGATATCGCGGCGTACTTTACAGCGATCTGCGAAAAACAGTAAAGGAAAAGATAATGCATCGCCATTGGGAAGTGGCAAGTGTCTACGTAGCATCATCCCCGGGGTGCGATAGGTCTCCGCGCTCTCGGGCATTGCATTTTCGTTTTACCGTCCGTCATCGTTTGTCACTAGCGGTTTTACGCCAAATTCGATCCGTATCTTCCCTACCTTCTTTCGTCTCTCGACAGTAACCCTCTTATTCATATCCGAGCAGTACGAGACGGGCGTCGTACAGTGATTCCAACTTTCAAAAATTACCTCCACATGGATTTCTACAAATTCACCTGTTTTTACGGTCAATCTGTTAATAATTAGTATAATCAATAATACTCCTCCTGCAAAAGTAATCAAAATCATCAAATATTTCGAATACACTTTAAAGTTCAATTATGTATGTCCGGCTTTGTAGATCAAATTTTTTAGTAAACTGCTGATAGAGAAAAAGTTCGTTTGAACTGTTTACTCTAGCGATAAGCTCGCTAGAATATTTCTTAAATTTCTACTAGACATAGTGTTCATTCGCTATTTTATTTATCATTACTCTTTGATGATATTTTCACTAAAACTGTTAATGTTTGTTTATCTGACTGAAATTTAAATAAGTTTTTTGGCAACATTTATAGTCAAGTTTGTCATCCAACCGATATTTCGTAAGTGTGCTTAAGTTACAGTCTAATCGAGGTCAGGGTCCTCGTCTTGATGCATATTATTTATTAGCAGTGATCCATCACGAAATACCGAATATTTATCCATCTGCCTATCGCGGACAGTAGTTCCAAAGTCTCGGATAAATCCCCCAAACGCGCGGGGCCGCAGACGTTCTCAGTTGGGAAGAAAAGCGCATCGCGGATCCGATTCCCATTGCTCGGTCTCCAAAAGTATTCGCGCGAGAACAGATCCGGCGCGTAACGTCCCCGTGCCGCTGTCGAGCCAATTCCCCATCGGGCCCGTCCGTCCGTCCGCTCGAGAGAAACTTGGTGCACCCCCGGGGGGGGTGGGGTACCGGGCGGGGGCGGGGAGTATTCAAAACGGATCCGGGCCGCGAGGCGCCCTCTTAATTTTCACGGTGGCCCCGCCCGATCCCCTAGGCGGGCCGGGGCGAAAGTCACCAAGGGCCCTCGGCCGCCCCGGCGCCGGTTGGCAGGACTGAATCAATAGCCCGAGAGGGGCAGAGAGCCGGGCGGGAGGGGCGCTCGGCCGCCCAGCCCCACTCCGGGGGCGCGCGCAAGCCCGAGGAGGCTCGCGCAGACCCGGCTCCCGAGGCTCTCTTACGCTCGCGCGCCGCGCGCTTCGCGGATCCCTCGGATAGTTCCGATCAGCTGCCTGGGGCATTCTTCCGGCGGGCCGGCCCGAGCCGGTCCTTGAACTACTTCCACCGGACCCCCATGCACGGGCTCTCCCGTGGACGAGGGCGACACTCGAACCCCGTCTTTTTGACCGGCGCCTCCTCCCGCGGCTTTCGGCCTCTCTCCGTGTCGAATCTCCGGGCGAGCGGTTACGGACTCGAGGACCTTTGCCCGCTGGACAACGGATACCTCGGAGATGCACTTTCACGAAGAGCGGCCTTTTCCTCGTTATCGCACGTTTGGCGGCCTGTTTGCAGCTACGGCGAGGATCGAGCTCTTAAGAGCGTTCAGGGAAAATCTGTTTACCCGTCGGCGTCGCTACTGAAGACTAAGGGCGTATGAGGTATAGCGCGCTCCTAGGCCACGTCTAATTATATCATTTATTATTTAAGTCCACCTTTATGTCCCGCCAAAGCTGAGGCTTTTTATCGAAGACAGGCCGCTTCTTTGTCGGATGAGACTTTGCCTACTGAAATATTGACACAGCTGCGCTTAAGATCTACTCAATACTCGTATTAAAAGGAGCGTAATATCCGTAGGCTCGCTTAATTAAAAGCTCCAGATTAGAGTTCCCATTA
Organism: Sycophaga agraensis; assembly: GCA_018906755.1. Lineage (NCBI taxonomy): Eukaryota > Metazoa > Arthropoda > Insecta > Hymenoptera > Pteromalidae > Sycophaga > Sycophaga agraensis. The sequence goes on from JACCIE010000045.1 coordinate 286,008, forward strand.
ATCGATTAGTTTATAGATTTTTCAATACCGAAACAGTTGTAGTCGGATTAAATACAGGTAAATTAGTAGAAGAAATAATTCGTTAACTGTATAATACCTAGATATAGTGTACATCAAAAACTTATGTTTACGTAAATTGGTTAAAAATTTTCTTTCTAGTATTAAAAACTTATAGGACTAATTTTCTGTGCGACAAAACTTTCAAAGATCATAGATGATTCATAACCATGTAATAAGATAAAAATTATAATAATTTTTCGTAAATCTTTTCCTATTCCGCTCAAGTTTCTGGAATAAGAATTACGTTTTGCTCTGTTGTACAATATTTTGCACAGTTTCGTGAGCGTGTACCAACTTACGATATAAATAAGTAAAAGGTCCTAACAACTATATTCAAAGAGTACCTCTATATTAACAAGTAAGTTAATTAGATATGGTGAAATACAGGTTTTGAATCGCAGTCGCGCTTAGGTTTGGCCAGGGCTGTTTATTGCTCGTTCAGGTATCAGGAATCTTAATTTCCGGGTCAAAATACGAAAGAGTGGCTGGTGGGCCGTCTCGGGCGGTCTCGGGCGGTCCCGGGCGGCTCGGGCGTCAAGCGTAAGCGCGCCTCGCGGAGGGGCGTCGGGGTGGGGGCTGGCGGCCGAGGCGGGGGCGGCTCGGCTCCGGCGGCGCCCGTCATTCCGCCGGCGCAGTCCGTGGGCCGAACAGTGGCGGTGCGGTGCCGCGAGCCGAGTGTGCGCGAGCGAGTGCGCGCGCGAGTTGCAGTGTGCCGTCGCGGGGTGGGATCGATGCGGGACGGGCAGCCGGGGCACGTGCCGGCCCCCTAGAGCCCCGCCGACGCCCTCCCCGAGGAGGCCACCCCCCCCCAGTGCACCAGGAGGCCCAGCGGCCGCGGGAGCCGCGCACGTGAGCCTCGTCCCCCGGGCCGGCGATGCGGCGCCGCGGCGGCCGCCCGGCCCCCCCCACCCGGGACCGGAGACCCAGGTGAGTCTGCCGCTCACCTGTTGGCCTGCGCCAGACCCCGGGCCAGTCGGCCTGTCCTCGCGCCGCGCCCGCCCGGGGCTAAACCTCCCGGCCGAGTGTTAATTAGAAGGGATTGAACCGGGGGGAATGTAAAACCTTACGATCCCGGGGGACGTAAAATCTGAATGGCCGAATTACACCGCGTGTACATGGCTGAAGGGGCCAAGGGCCCGGCCCTTTGATTTACATTTAAACTAAGGCGCGTTAAATAAAAAGCCGCCCGGCCGACACTTGGGCCCGCGCGCTTAGCTGCGCGAGAGATTGCCAGGGCCGTCCTCGGTCGGTTGGACGAGTGCGTATCCGCGATATCGCTCGGCTGGGCGCTTATTAAAACTGCGCGGGGCGGATCGAGGCGGTCTCTGGGCCGCTAACGACAGTCGGCTTAATTAAACTTCTTCGCCGGGGTTAACGGGCCGGCGCGCGGATTAATCAAACGCGGCTCGCCGCCCAATTACGAGGGGCCGTACTTCACAAGGAGCCAATAGTCGTAAAGGGGCGCCGTATGCGCGCACATAGGCGTCGGCCCGCTCATCGGCCCGCCCGCCGGCCGATTGTTATCGGCCGCCAGTTTTCGCGCCCGCGTCCCCATCGACCGCCCGCCGATATGTATTCCCCCCTCCGCTCGCTAATCCGGCCCTGCCGTACCTTCTTCCTCGGCCGGTTATGAATAACATTTGAATGGGAATGCCGGGCCGGTTTTTCCCGCGGCCCGCGGCCAATCGCCTCGATTTTGATTAAGCCCGGATATTGCCGAGCCGCGCTTGATTGGAGCGCGCCCCCGTCTTCTCGCTTAACGACCCCAGCGGCCTGCGGTATATATGTGCCGGGGGGGGGGCCCCGGGCGCAGCGGCCGCTTATCTCGCCCGACCGTGAACGCGGAGATCCTTGTCTCGGAGACCCGGGGCCGAGTGCGCGGGACAGGTCTCGCAGGCCCCTTTCACGCTTCGCCGCGCGGGCCGATTTTTATCGGGGAGGAAAAACATCGAGAGCCGCATGAAAACCGCTGTTTAATTACCCATGTGTAAGCTTTATCTACGTGATACCTATCCTGGGAATTGCCTGTGAAAGCCCGTTGATGCATTTTTTTTTTGTCAACGGCTAGTTGATGTGGTGATATGGTTAATGAAATCCGACGGATATACATAACTATAAAACGGAGCTTGACACCAATTACGATTTTTCTCCTCGTCCTACCAGCGCGAGCGCGCGCGCACCAGCCAGTCTCGCGAAATTACTTTTTGTCATTTAATTAATTTTATTTCGCTGCGACTCGGGCGCGCACACGCGCCCACCGGATGTTTTTACCCGTTTTTTGCGATCGCGTTAATTTAAATGCCGTTATTGATTCGTTAACTCTCTCTCTCTCTCTCTCTCTGTAGCTTATTCTATAACTTTACTCGAGAGCTTTTTTTCATCGAATTATCCAATGCAATTATATGTACGCCAGCGAGTCTCATTCACGTTCCAATATGTAAAATATCTTATGTTTTCTCCTGCGGGCTTTTTGACGGTAGCAGTTTTTGGTGCCGCAACGAGCTTGCTTTTCATTCCCGATTCAAATTCTTTATCATAAAATGAAATGGCGAGCGCGTTAATCAAAGGGAGGCCCACATCCATAAAATTAACCTGTAAATGCAATAAAAGTCATGGATAAATGTAAGAAGGGTAGGGGGAGCGCGAGCGAGAAAACTGATTTTGGCCATAAATTCTAGCGCTAAACGCGGGAGGAACTCGTGTAAAATTGTAAAAGGGGGGGTTAAGGGACGTTATAGATCGGAGGGCTAAGTGGGTGGCGTTATAATTAAATTTGAAATTCCCTCTGCAGGGAAGGCGAAATTGGCGCGAAAGCCGTCGCGGTGCTTTTGGGCGATTTGGTTGGCGCGACGATATCCGGCTTTTTGAGGGAAACTCGAAAGCGCCGGCGCGCCGAGGGGACGGGGGGGGCCAATAAAGCAAACGCGCCGGGCGCATTGCGAGCGCCCCTGCATAATGCAAGCCGGGCGGGCGGAAGAGCCGAAGAGTCCATCGGCCGGGGGCCGAATGGCACACATTCCCCGGGGCGGGTCTTGATACAGGGACCGGCGTCCGAGCCGCGGGCGCGATATCCGCCGGCGTCTTGAGGCAGCCGCGGCCGGGGGGGGGGGGATCAAATCCTCAAATCCCGTGGCATAAGCATCCGAGGGGCTGCCGGGCGCCGCGGCCTGTTTGCGTTAAATTCAATTAAGCTTAAGGCCGCGGCCGGGCCGTCCGCGCATTTCACATGCTCCGAAACAATTTACCGACGTGTCTGCCCGTTACCTTTCGCCCGGGACGCCCCGGCGCAGCAGCCGCGCGCTCGCTAACCGCGCTAATGGCATTGAACCCATCTCAAAGTTCCCTCGCCGCCCGGGCATTTGAACTCTTTCCGCGGCCGGCGCGGAACGCGATACTGAACCCGCGGCCCACTTACATCTGCATAATTCGCGGCGGGCGAATTTGATACTAGCGGCCGAATCGCTTTATCATTTATTCACCGCGGCCGAGCCGCGACCGCGGATTAGGCTCGCTTAGGCTGCTTCTTCTCCCCCAGGTATATACGTGTGGAATCCTGGGTGTGCGGCTGCAGCGGACGGCGCCCCTTGTCTACGCGAACAAAAACTCCACGGAATTTCTTCTTTTTCTTTTACATAAGAGCTGAATATTTCCAAAAGTGGGCTTTTCAACCCCTTGACATATATAGTCGATAATGATATTTATATGCGATTTCACTTATGAATATTATTCAATACCAATGATAAAAATTGAATACATTAAAGATATAACCACTAAAATTTTGGCGTGATAAATATTCAATAATGGAAAAATAGACTGTTTTTACATTTTAAATAATATATAAAGGTTTTAGTGTACTCGAAAGTACTGTTTTTAGCTTTTGTTATGTTTTATCTCCTCTTTCTCATTTATCTTGATATATACTAATTAAAAGACCATTAGAAACTGCGGAATTTTTATTTTTGTAATTTTACTTTTGCAACCATTTGCAGTTTCGAGATACGGAAACAATTACGTTTGCATCTTTAATCGCAAGTTCTAAGAATAGTTTTTCCAAGACTACGTAATGTAAAACAGGGGACATGTATCAATGATTCTTTTCTCATTATCTCTATTCACGGAAATTAACGAGTATTTTTTATTGTTACAGCTAATAATTAACATTAAATTATATCGACAGTGAAAATTGATAAAATATATTTGAAATAGCGGCAGCGTGTTTATCTTCGCATCATTGGCCAGTAAAATGATATTTCTTAAACTTTTTCCCTCGCAGTGCAATATTAATTTTCACTATAATCTATGTGGGAATATGGATCGGAGATAGTATCCCCGAGTTACTGTTTAATAGAGTAAAAATTTCTCATAAATTTTTCACAGCCCAGCTCGGCGATCGATATCGAGTAAAATACCCGAAAACGTACCTTAAAACGTGAATTATATTTTCAAGCCTTTTTAAATAACGACCCGTAGTTTTAGCGTTACGTAAAGAACCTATCAGGCTATCAAAGTGCCTTATGAGCTTACACGACGCGATCGTGCTTCGGCATTGTTTCTTCGTTAGCAGCCCTCGGCATTGCGTTATTAACGAGCGGGGCAAGTGGGCCCTAGCCCTGCCTCCTTCGTCTCCGTCGGCCGTATCTTAAAAGTGCAGCTAATTAATGTTATCCGCCGAGTTAAGTAATTGGGAAAGTTTCCGGGTCACTTTTAAATCGCGGGGGGGGGTGAGCGCGGGAGACGGAGAGGCGCCGCGGCGCCCTTTTGTCCCCGCTGTCGAATGCGCCACTCGGTCACGCGTCCGCTTTGTTCCAGCGGCGGCTTTTTCGCGTCTCGCCGGCACTCGGCCGATGCGCTACTTGGCCGGAGCCGCGTGACCGCCCCGCGCGCACACACGTACATATCTGCATGCGGCTGCACCAAGCCAACGATCGCTTTCCGCTTCTCGCCCGGCTATCGACGTCCCCGGCTCCGGAACGCACTTAGGCCCGCTGATACATCCGCCTGCCTGATATTCGACAGTTTTTTTTTTCTTTTTCCCGTGCGCTCGGGAGGAGCTGGGCGCGGCTAATTGAAATTTCGAGATTGAACGGGTTCGGGAGCGGGAGGCCGATATATAATATGTTTGCCTCGGCCCGAATATTCCCCCATGAGCGCACGAAGCCAATGCGTTCGCACGCGCTTGTTCCACCTGCCCTGGTATTATCCAAATCGGACTTTCTGAAGCTAGTCATATGATGCTAGCTTACGCGCGGCCGGGGTAATTAAATTACCAAAACGTATATCTCTTGCGTAAATCCGCGCGCGCCCCGGCTATTTGGGGGGGGGCGCGCGTTCTTCAAATCGCGTCGGTCTGTGAAAATTCGCTTCAAAAATCGAATCGGTAACGCTTAATTGGGCGCCCGCACAAAAATGTAAATAATCTATCTGAGCGCAACTCAAATTTGCATTAATATTCCATAGTGCCGGCTCTCTGAATTGCCACATCAAAATTATCCTTCGATTTATCGCAACGCGCCGGAATAATGCTTGCCCCGCGTGGCCTAGATTATTGTACGAAAAATTGACTCGGCCGAACCCAATGAACTTTTCACGTCCATTTAAGTTTTTATTGGCCTGTCGGTAATGTCGCGTGCCTATTGCGCTTCCTTGATTTATTTATATACAGACTTCATTTTCGTACGCTAACATCCGAGCGACGGACTAGACGTTGTCTTCATCTGAAGCTGCGTTAAAGTTGAATAAAGCGTCCTCGAATAATTGAAAATTGCTTTAAAACTTTCCAAAATGATATTAATGTATTGCAATTTTAAAGGATCAATATATACATACATATTATATGTATATATATGTACAATAATATATATATACATATGTATATATAAAAAGATAAGCGGCGACTAATAATTTGCGTTTTAACTTGCAGTAGCGGCATTATGCTGAATAACCCCGTTCTCTATTCAAACGTGCTTTCGTTTTAATTATCTAGAAATGGTATGGTGATCATTTAGTACGCATTTAAATAATAAGCATAATAAATAAAATAAATTATTTTAAGTTAATCATATAACACTTTAATTATCTCTAGATACGAATAGTACTATAGGATTGAGGTCTTGAGGAACGATGGATCGAGCGTAATAATCGAAAAAAGTATCGAAATCCATCCATCTTGAGTGAAACGCATATTGTCAAGATCTCCATTTACACAACAATTTTAATAAATAAATGACGAGTTTATCACTAAAATCTCGGAGAGCGGCATTAATTGCTGAATTATTCAAAGTGGCATGAAATTTTAACGATGTTGTTTTGCGCGCACGTGAATTTATACGTCATAAAATAAAACAAAAGTGTCCTGGGGTAAAACACGAGTAATAGTATTTATTATGATTTTATCTCGTCATACGGCAAATAACGACAATTTATTCGCGCGCATATCGAATGGCCAAGGTCTCTTCGGAAATAGGAAAGCGCGCGCAAACAGCCAGCGGTCGACGAACGAGGACCTCTGATTATAAAATGAAGCCGTTAGCAGTGTAGTATCGGCCCCGTCGCCGGCACTCCCGAGGCGCCCCTCCCGCCTCTCCGACCCTTGTTGATTATTTGTCCCTCCCGCCGTCCGTCGCGACAATGGAGCGAAAAAAAAAAAGACCCAAGCACGGGACTCCCAAACACGGTTCCTCGCGATCGACCGGCCCGCGTCAAACCGACTCCCGGCCGTCATGGATAACGCATGAGTCCTGCCAAAGCCGCCCGTTCGAATGCCGGGTTAAACGGCCCCGGGAAAAACGGGGCGTTCGGCCGCGGACGAGTTGTATATCCTCCGCCGGTAATGAGGCGCCCGATGAAAATTTGATTAATCCCCGTCCCGTCGGCGGGCGCCTCATCAGAGCCCCGCGGGCGGCCCTTGACCCGGAGCGACGTCTCCGGGACGGCTCCTTCCGGCTCGGCGGGCCGGCCGAGGTCCTTATTAAAAAGCCGGAGTGCCGGAGACTTGCGGGAAAAAAATGCGGCGGCGGCGGCTCTCCAACTTTCTTCTAGATGCAGATTTTACTGGGCCGGCAGTTTGTTTATTTTCCGGGGGGGAGCGCCGGGGGAGCGGCGGGGGAGTGCGCGGGCTATTTGCCCAGGCCCCTTTCATTAGGGATTTAATGAAAAGGCGGCCTGTCGCGGAAATTGTAGGTTATGAGACGAATTCATCGCGGCGAGAGGAGCCCGAGCGCCCGCAGCGCCTCGGGCGTCAAATTTTATTTACTCGAGCGGCGCTCTATCGCTCAAGGACCCAGTTTTCCTACGCTTGTTTCGCCGGCGGATGAAACGATATACCCGGGCGATGCGCGCGATACAGAGGAACGATGTATAAACGCTAACGCGCGTGTGCGCGCTCATTCTGGAAGCAGTAGGGTGGGGCTAAAAGCTTTCAGCAGCGGGGCGCGGCCGCGGCCTCCTTCGAGTCGTCCGCCCGGCCGTCAAACGGGGCAGTGCCGCTCGACGGAGCATCCGTTCGTCCGGCCGGTCCTGCGAACGCGGGCAAATTAGTCCGGGGGTGGAGAAAACACCGGCGCCGATGAAATACCAAGGGGGGGATATCCCATCGAATTATTTATCGCTGAGCCCCTTTTAATTTGCCCGGGCCGCGGAAATTTTTAATCTGGCCCGGCGCGCCAAATTAATCATTTCGCCCTCGGACACGTCCGTTATTTCGCGTGCGCGCCCGCCCGGGAGAGCGAGGAAGGCGCCGGGGAAAACAGCGGCGTCGGGGAGAGTCGGCGCGGGCGGAAGGCGCGGCGAAAGGCGAATAATCTCTCCGGGTGAAAGGGGCGCGGGAGTGAGTGGGAGAAATCAATCACTCGTTCGACAAGCGCTTTCCCAGTCATCTCCCCGCCCGCGGAGGAACTCCCCGGCCGGCCCGGCACTCGAGCGGGGCTGAATTTCAATCGCGGATATATAAGGCTCCGGCGCTCGCCTTTCTCATTATAAGAGCCGCCGCCAGGCGGTTGCGCCCGGATGGCCCGCCTTGAGCCGGCCCTCGCGTAAAATAGAAGAGGGAAGAGGGCGCTCGCGTCGACTGGGTGGCGCTCCGTCGGTACGGTCGGGCCGGACCCCGGGGCCTAGTTCGGGCAAAGTGCCTCGAGTGGATTAATCGCCGAGGAAGACGTCGGGCCGCGGCGACGAGTCTGATTTTTGCTCGGGGCCTCTGGCGCGATCGGCTTTTACTACGCGGCGCGCGCAATGATTTTGATGGGACCTTTTAGAGCCTCGGGATTATCCGGAATTTTTATGGTAATTTTTATGAGTGCCTGCAGTCCCGTCGCGCGCCGCTTTTTATTGGCCCGAACAATGGCGATGGGAAATTTTATTTTTAACGTTATTGAAAAGGGAAGGAAGCCGGGAGTTTAATTGAAACACGCCAACAGCGAATTGTGACTGACGCTCCGGCCGTAAACTATATCCATCGATCGGGACTTTTACGCGAGATCCCGGGCCCCTGATATATTTAAACTCCCTCAACTAATTTTAGGATCCACTGGATGCCCATATAACTATTTCCCCGGGATTCGATTTAAAGAACTTCTTCGCCGGGGCCAACTTTATAAAACGGATTTTCCATAAGAACGATAATCTAATAATATTGGGGTGGGGCCGAGCGGCCGACGTGGAAAATGGACTTGGCGAGTTTTTATTTTAAACCCCTTATATGTACTTTTGCACTCCGTAACAACCGGTTCGGCCCCCGAGAAACTCGGCTGTTGTCGCAACCCTTTAAAAAAAATCCGCCGCCGGTCCGCGCACGCTTTATTATAAAGCCGTTGCGGGGCATTCGCGAGCGGGCAAACAAGTGGATGCTCGTAGTTGCGCCGCGTGTTAACGGCGACCGCGAAACTGCGCGGCCTACGGGGGAGCGCGGCCTAGCGCGGCCGTAAAGGAAAAAGGGGTCGGGTGGGGGGAAGGAGCCCTAACTTAAGAATGGCCGATACATTTACGCGAATCCATCACAATAACGCAGGCGTACGGGCGCACTAAAAGCTCGGTCAAATAACTTTGGAAATCATAAATCTCCTCGAAGAGGCACGATAATTCCGTCCATAAACTGCCCCCTCCACACCCCCCCCGCCCTCTTTCTCTTTCTCGCGCGGCGGAGGAAAAAAGGAACGCCGGGAAAATTCGAGGCACGGCGCGGGCCGTTGAAACATGAAAAGTGGCCACGGCGACCGGATAGCGGCGGCCCCCCCTTTTTTTCGATTTTATCGCACGAGCGCCGCTTCTTCCTCCCTTATGAATTTACTCGGTGGCGCGGAATTACGTATACGGGCCGGCGCGGCTGCAGCTACTTACGCCCTCGTTCGATCCACTCAAAGGTCGGCGGATCGATGCGCGCAGCCGAGTTTGGCGCCGGCAGTCGATGCACGCGCGACTGCGGCTCCATTGCGATGCCAAGCGCCCCGCGCACCCTCCCCCCAAAATTGTGTGTAACTTAGACAATACGGCCGTATGCAAGCCCGTCAAACTCACCTCTGGAATTAATAAACTTCCTCGCTCCGTGCCTAATAATTACGCGTATGCCAGGCTGTGCCCGAGAAAATGATGATACACTTCTAAAGAATGAATTCAATGAGCCTCTGTCCTTTGAAACAAAATTTGTTCGTGTTACCTAATAAATTTACTTAATCCACTTAAGCAGTATAAAAATTTGCACATTAACATGAATTAGTATTAAAAATAATTGTAAATATTATAAAACATGCTTGTTCTAGATTTTTTCAAACAGTCGTAGTATATTTTTGCATTTCCAGTCCAAAGATAAACTCAAAATTTTGAAAAGCTAATAAATCAAATTGAATTGAGTCTAAAAATTTTTAGTTGATCTCATTCAATTACATTTTATCATATTCTTAAATAAAAGTTTTCAAACATTCAATTACAAAATATTTTTTATAGGTATTTTAACGAAATAACGGAGTAGAGATAGAACAAAAAATAGAGAAAATGAACATAGCCGTTAATGGACCAATCACTGTCAAATTCCATATTTATTTAAGCCCCTGTTTGAATTTAACGAATCTTTCTATCAGTGTAACGTAACGAGAAGTTAAACGGTAAACAGTCTCCTGGCGTGATATTCCCCGTAATAATGCGTAATGCAGGAGAGCCGCCGCCGTGCATCATATCGATCAATTTTTGAGAAGGGACTGAAAAGATAATGGCATGTCGGGTGGGTTCTATCCCGGAGGTGCGGCCTCGGCTCGATGCTCTGGTTATTATTCCCGCGCTTTTCACGTCGAAAGCACAGAATCGCTTGTCCGCGCGAGTAATTAATTGAAGATGAAGGGGCGCAGAGGTAAAACCAGGGGGAAACTTGGCGGCCGATCAAATTGGAGCGTTCAAAAATTCCCATCAGGGGGAATACGGAATTTCCGGGGCGCGGATAAATATATTCCCGCGAGAAGTTCCGGGACGTCCGCGAATTCCGAGATCCAGCTCATTTCGCGGTTCGATCAAAACTTTCTTCATTCAGCCCTACGTAGGCTCCGGGGCGTTGAAACTACCGTTGAAACTACCGCGCCGGCCCCTCCCTTATAGAATATCGCAACAAAAACGCCCGGGCGAAGGGGCGCCTCGGGAAAGCGGCCGCGGTGTAAAGTATCATATCCAGCAATCGAGACGGCCCAACTCGCGGGCTTATCGCCGGCGAGCAAAAAGCCCCAGCGGGCAAGTAAGTGGCCCGCGGTGCGCCTTTGATTCGGCTCGCGTGCCTTCCGCCGGGCGATTAGTGCGCGCGCTTACGGCGGCACGCGAGCCCCTACAACGAAGCGGACTCGCCGGCCAGTGTTACGCGATAGAGTCCGGGCGGCACGCGAGCGCTAACGAGCCGCTCGGATTTATCGCGCGGGCAATGTCGCCGGTCCGTCGGCGCCGCCTCCTGGGGAATCACGGGCACCGCAGCCGGCGCAGCGGGGGCAGCTGCGCCGCGTCGATTGCCGGACCGGGGGCAAGGCGCGCTTTTCAATAAGTCGGGCGAATGGGAGTGCGGAGGAGCGGGTTTTTCCGTCCCCGCGGCCCCGGCCGCCGGTGCGTGCGCCCCTCGAGATTGGCAATTCGCCGTGGGCTGGGCGCAGGTGCGGCCCCGCAATCGCGCCCTCGCCCATTGACCTTTCTAATGGAGTCCCCCGGTACATTTGTCAGGGTAACCGCGCGCGGAGCCTCCGCCGCGCCCGGAGATTCCCCGATAATTACTCAACAAGTAGCGCCAACTGCCGGCAAATGTATAAGTAATTGGGGGGGACGCGGAGCGCCGGCCGCCCATCGCACACGCCCCGGGTTTATCGGCCCGATTACCCCTCGTTACCATCGCCCGCGCCCGTGTCGCCACCCACCCCCCTTCTCGCGCGCCCCTCCCTCGCTTTTATCGCTTTTTCCGGCCCGCCATAAAGCCCCCGGCTCCGGATTCTTCCCCGGCCCGCCTTTTAGAGGATGTAAATGTTTAACAGCCGGCCCGGCCGAGCCTCCTCCGCTACCCTAATAATCGCCGCCAGATGCAGGTGCTAACCAGCTCGGCTCGCCCTACAATTTTAACGAGCCCTTCATAGATATACCACGCATTCTCGGAAAATTCTGTTGGGAATGTTTACTATGTTACAATGTCATTGGGAGATAGTCCCGCTGAACCACAAAAACAACTATGTAACGTGTTAAGAATTGCAATTCCTCCCCTAATTCCGCCTATTAGTTAATTTATATTGTTACACGTATGATTTGCTTTATTTTTGTTACTAATATACAGCCTACTGAGTTGGAGAGTGTAGTGTCAGCTTGCAATATGTCAAAGTTAGAATTCCTATCAAGTTTTGTTAAACGTACGCACGTTCACTCTGCGCTTCCACAGAATGGCGCGCCAGGAGGGGCCGACAGTCACACCTTATTCACCATTGAGAATCTCCGAGGCGCAAAAGGCACCCAGCCTATCGCTTCGGATTAGAGAGAGAACAAATCGCTACGTTTGCAGGCCCTATTTTGACGCTCCCGTTTTAAGCAGAGCGAGTCGCGCCATGCAGGAAATCGTCCGAGATTGAAGCAGCGTGCCCTACAGTCTCGTGAACACGTCGGCACAGCGTGTCTCCCGCGTTCTTCGGGCTTCTAAGCCCATACTCACGGAAAGCAACATAACTTGTTTGCATCTTGGATTGCGATGCAACTTTGATGTGGGCTCCCTAGTATTAAAAATGAAGCTTCAGCAGTCCTACGGCTTCCCGTTGATGAGCATCGGCATAAACGACGTTCAATAAGCAATGTTCGCAACCACTTAATCCCCAAAATCTGTAAATAAATTATTCATAATAATGAATTCCATATCATGTTTTTAAATGCAATGTAATGTAATAGAGTGTTATGTAATGTTATGTTGTACATTGTTTATATAATATATTCATTTGCAAATAAATTTACAACAGCATTTATAACACATACATAACGCTAACGGCTCTGAACTAAAATACAAGTTCAGTTACAGTAATTCATGATACATGAGCATTGGTAGAAATTTATATAAAATTTGAAACCAGGATCAAATAAAACGTTTTTACGAAAAGTCCATAAGTTATACATATGTCTGCAATTGTCAGCCTAGCGATGAATATAATTCAGAGAAATTACGTGCTAAATATTTTCAAGCTCCTTAATGGTGGCAGTGTACACACATATCACCATTAATCCTTTATATATTGTAGAGGGATGCAGATCAACTTTGGATTGCGGTTGAACTTAAGAAATCAAGTAAGATCTTGGAAATTGGTATTGTAACAGAATAATTGGAAATTGCTCGGAAATAAAACATTCGGATAGGGAGGAACTTTTATTCTAAAATTAAAAAATATTTTTTAATCAATTGATATCCGAAAACAAGTTAAGATTTCTAACGAGGTAGCAGCATCTAAACTAACCAAAGAAAAGTTTAAAACGCGGATAAGGAAAAATTAGAGATTTCTTATACTAACTAAGCAAAAAGGTTTGGTTTTGTACCGACCAAAAGAAACATAAACTCTAAAGAACCTGGTTAACTTTGTTACATACTTTATGTCTGACTTTAAGTTAGTTCCGCGTCAAGTACTACGTCGATATTCTTGACTGTGTCAGAGAACGAAACGGCGACTCAACCATTCAAGCAAACGGAGATAATGCCCTGAGACCTGACATCGGAAAAGAAGAATATATGAATTCATTAAAAACTTTTTCCTGCAGCATTGTTCGCACCGCTTATTCCATGAATATATACATGATATATACAATGTTATTCGAATGCTCATCCATGTCGTTGAACGGTTTTATGGTAAGCGCAAAGGTACAAAAGAGCTCTAAAGCGTAAGCAACTATTACTATTATCAGAGGAGCAAGTGACTTGGGCGGTCGCCACTAGCACAAGGAGCATAGCCTTCATCCAGGTATTCGTCTGAGAACAGTAAGCTTTCAAGCTCCTCTCCGCCGTGAGCTGGCACGAATTCGGCGGCCAGCACTGCTTGAATAGACGCCCACTTGCCGACGCTCATCGCTTCATCTGCCAACGCTGATAAATATATAGGAACGGAGTTCTAGCTTTTGAAGTGACTTGAAAGGTGAGGTTCGTACAGACAACAGGACCAAGCTGATTGTCCATACCAGTTTCTCATAACTACTGGACGCTAGTGATCTTACATTCGACGGGAATCTCAGACTGAATGCATTTAATTTATGCTACAAATAAAATTAAATCCAGAACAATTTAATTCTATTGTTTCTGCTTAGTGAGTAAGATTCAAAAATAGGTTCGTCTCATCTAAGAAGCTGCTATATGAAGTATTTTGTACAAATACTTTTTTGCTAAAGATATATAAAATTATTACATTGATTTTAATACGCTGTAGGTAGTACTCTGCGATCGACACTAAATCGTGTATCACGGCCTATTAGTGCTACAATGAATTAGCACACCGTAAGTCTCTGCTTTACACTGCTCAAACAATTTATATTGCGTGATGTAAATCGTTACACTTCAAAATTCATTTAGACATATTCCTAGTCATCCAAAAACTGTAAAAATCCGTTAATCAATTAATAATAATTATTGGTTGATGAGTTTATGGTTCCATCATACTATCTATCTTTGTTAATATATTTCGAGTTAAAAAATGTTGAATATATCTAAAAGATAATCTCTCTTGTTGTATCTGCAACACTACTTCACATGCTCGTGAACATTGAAATCATTGTTTGTGATGTTTCGTGATATTGGCGTTTGGAATACCACAAATTTTCATACATCATGCAGCTAGCTAGCTTATATTAATAGGAATAAAAATCCATTGGTCTTTCTAGAGTATCTTTCTTGTAATATCTTCAATCTTCAAGCTCAGCACGAAAATAACCATAAAGAGTTTTGCTTCTCCATATTATATAGATGCGCGCTATAAGAACACAGTAAATTAAAAAATAACCTATATTCTTACAAGACCAGTTACACATGCAACGCTTGTCCTAAGATCTACTGAACGGATCAAATTCAAAATAGATTTATATTATCCAAGAATCCTAAGACATTTTTCATTGACAATGAGAGTATTAACATTTTTGTACAATTACTTTTGTATATATTTTTTCAATTTAATGATAACCAGAAAAACCGTATTTCATCAAATATAATTTTATGAATATTATTAATTTTTGATTTTATCAAAATTTTAATTATTTAATTATAAAGTACAGTTTCTCAGCATACATCTGATTGATAAAAATGATAATTGAAAACAGTTTTATATTGATAAATGCATAGCAATTTCTTTTATTTCAACAAACAAACATTAAAAATAAGATTACAAAGTTTTATTAACATGGTATTATCAGAAATAAATTGACTAATTACGATCATTTGTACACGGTTGCATCTCGGAAATTACCGGCCGGTCCATAATTACAAGCAATGTATATGTTATCAAAATATCCTCCAGCGTAGGTTATGGCTCCACAACCAATTTTATTAGTTTCTGCCCAAACCACTTGACTATAATGACCAGTCGATCTCTCAAATCTGAAATTTTGTCGGATTCGGAATTTTTAAATTTGTAGTATACAATTTTACAATTATTTTTTTACTAATTTGAATTATAGACTCACACATATTTGGCAACATAATTACGATTGAAAATTTTTACTTCTTCATACCAGGCTGTAACGACATCTTCTACCTTAAAAGTATCTGTTACACTTTGCTCTGCGACGTTTTGACCAACTTGATATTTATCTATAATAATTCCCAACGTGTATATTATGTAAACATTGCATAAATTATAAAATATAATAAATATTTGCTTATAAAAATATGTTAACTACAATAATAATAATAACGATAATAATAAGCGAATGTGAAAGACCACAAATGAAGAGACCGATATAATTTAGAAGATTTTGAGACTTTTTCTAATAGATATTAATCAAACTGATATTGTATGCGTTAAATTCAAGATAAAATACTTTTTTGATAAAGGGATAACTTAAAAGGGTCGCGTTGTCATTGAAACTTACACGTGACTAAACTTATATCTATTACGTACTATAAATAGATAATTTAAAAATAAGACATGGAAGGTCCAACCTAAATAAATAATCGCGGTCTAATAATTTTACTCAAATTTAGTTTAAAAAAAAATTATTAATAATAACATTTATAATAGTAGACTTACGAACATCTCTGCAAGGATCGTGACCAAATTTACACTGATTAACCCATCTTTGTGCAATGGATGCTAATTCACTATCCCATTCCTTAACAAAAATCCATGCATTATATGTGTGCATATGTGTGCGCATGTATATGTATACTAATTATGCACTTACCAAATTTTGCATGTTTGAGGCTCTTGGTTGAGGACCTGGATTACCTCGTCTTTCAAGTCCATTGGCGACATATTGCCTAAGTTCGTTGTGCTTATTTACAATTTGTGATCTTTCTGCATCGGATAAGCCAACTTTCTTTACTTTAGGGCATCGACTAGACGGAGTATCTGACTGTATAAATTTATTTTACTTAATTTAATTTTAGTTAAATTGGAATTCTGTTATTCAAGTAATATATTTGAAGTATTATAAGTTTCCTATTACATACTATATAATTACATATAATTACGTAGTATATTAATTTGATTTCATAAGTAATCAGATTATTAAATTAAAAAGATAATTGAAAAATGTAAATATTAATCTAAAAATAAACGATAAATTGAATTTAGTCCTTAAAATAATATCTATTAAATGTCTCAACCAAAAATCAGAAAAGAGATATTATTCTTCAACTTTTGTTTAATAATTTGAATGAAGTAATCTAATGAGAATTTAAATTTATAGGTAAACATAACTGCCTAGAATAATTTTAGCTTGCTAAATACTTACACGATACGTGCAAAAAGTATGTGGTCCCTTGTAAAATAGTTGGCAAGTACGCACATTGCAATAATCCGTACAAGCAACCGTACCCAAAACAGCTACTAAAACGTAAATAGTTACAATATGCTTGTCCATGTTGTAAGTTTAAATTTCACTTTATTGGAATAATTCAATTTTTTCGTCTTTTATACATATATTCACAAAGCATTATATGTAAATTAATATTACATATGAAAATAATAAATATATTATTGATTTATAAGATAAAAAAATGTAAAACAATTGAATGACATGAAAAGTTTTATATAAAAAATGTCGGATATTGCGAAACATTATAATAAATTTATGGTAACAAGTAAAATAATCTTTGTGATTTCAAATATTTTATTAAATATTCATTCATATGTATATTTAACTTGCTTGTGGGCTATTTCCGTGACTTATTTTTCGATTTACTTTTTATAATTACCCGATTGACACTTATCTTTGATTCTCATAACAACCATGACCTTGTAGAAATAGATGTTTATTTGATAAGACAACACGCGGCATAGATTCCGGTTTCAACATAAAGACAAAAGCAAATCTTTTCGTTTTTCACAATTGTCATTGGGATTTCGTTAGCAGCTTCCGGTGTTCATTTAGCCATCTGCCACAAACACGCGCGTTATTAAATGTGGACAATATTTAATTACGGGCATTATGACACGTGCAGTGAGCATTGGCTATGAATTATCTCGTACGTTATTAATTCAAGTTGTAAATAATATCTGCTCTGCAACCTACTAGCTTGATACACGCATAATATTCGGCATATTTTTACCGATTTGACAGAAATGAATACGAAATAGGCGGAGGAGTGGCCCATTAAGGATTAAATAAAGGCTTAGCAGTAGAGCCGGAAGTCGTAATTAGTAATGAAGCCATGGCGGACTCGGCGGAATAATAATTAAAAACGATGAGCCGACGTTTAATAGGAATAAACGAGGCCGTTAAATGAAAAACATTTTCTCCGAAATGAAGAGGGCGTAAACGCTCGCGCGGCATTAAAGGCGCTCGTGCGCGCTCGCGTTCTTTAACGTACACTCGTTCGTCCCTAATGCAAGAAATACGACTGCAACAATCTTATTCACTTTGAAGAGAGTTTCGCAGTAAAAGGGGGAGAGCGTATTGTTGCCACCCGAGCTATCGCGCGCCACTCGGGCGCAGGCGTTTTTGGAGATTTTCCAGGCGCCCACTTTTGAGTCGCCCGCTGCATTAAAGCTATACCCAGTCAAAACCCCGGCGGCTTCTTTACCCGCCCGGCGGGCCTATTTGCATTCGCAGCCGAGGCTGCGCGGACCTGGAATTTGTAACGAGATGAAAATAACACCGGCCTGCGGGAAACCGGACGATCCCAGCCGGAGTAATGGCTACTCCGCGGCCATCGTAATCGCCCGCCGGGTGAACTGCCTCGCCAAGCCCATCGATCCCGAGCCACTCGGCCGCCCCGGAAGCGCCGAGGCTCGGCGACAGTTTTGCCAGTCGGAGATTACGCGCGCGGAGCTAATGCCGGGGGAGGCAGCCTCCGGACTTTGCCGCCCGATTCTCGGCTTTGCGATTCAAAGCAGCTCCGCTGCGCCGTGGGACAGTTTTTCTCGCGCCGCCGCGCCCTTGTCCCGCGTAATTTAAATGGATCCCCAGCTGCCCCGGATGATTACTAAGTTACCGAGCTAATTTTGGTTTTTGCGTTTTAGCTTGGACTTTGCCGCTCGATAAATCTTGCATTGTAGTTGATGGATTGGTTCGTTTCTTTAGAAAAGCTGGCCGGATCGGAGCCAAACAACTTCTAATTCATAATTTATTACTTGTAGTAGTCCGCAGGATTCAATTAGAGAGCATATAGTAACCAAAAATAAACTTTTTTAAATTAGTTTGAAAAATATCTTTTAAAACATTTTCCCTGTAATCAATCACAATTTGACACGCTATGAAATTATTCGAATACCGGCATAATATGATATTGGAACATAATTTATGAATAAATTGAAGCTGCGTCGCCCATTCTATTGTAATGATAAAGTTCCTGTTTTTATTGAAAAGTTGTTGTAACCTTTCATTGTTTTGCATAACAATATGTTGTATAAACGCTTAAAAGTAATTTCGACTCGAACAATTTGCTGCGCGACTTCGTTGGTGGAATTTCGCTTGCCTCTATAATGGTGATATGTACTCATTGTTAAAACATACTACTCGAATTAAATAATATTTACTTTTCCTTTCATTCAAAGTGATTACTGATAAAATCCAATCTTTTCTCAATGTTTCCGTAGCATCTGTTTAAATATTGATTGCGACAAGTTGAAAGTTGAGTACTTTTTTCTAACGTTTAGTTAATATTTCAAGCTCTTTAATCCGCAGTCGTTATAGGACCGCTCGGGATTCAAAGGACGTCTCTGTCGGCCGCGGCCAAGTTCGTCGGGCCCGCGCGGCCCTCACCACCGGTCGCTTCTTTAAATTATTCGTGAATTCCTTGTCGCGCGCCGGCAAAAGAACTGCGCCCTGACAGTTGGAGAAACGAGCTTATTGTTCGGGCCGATAGGGCGGTGAGCCGGGATTTTTTCCCTCCGCCGATCCGCGTCTTAATGCCCCCCGCCTTCCGTTCGACTGGCATTCTCAGCCGGGCTCTAAATCCCCGGGCGCCGAGCTGCACCTCCTGCCCTTTATCGAGCTCCCTGGGACTTTCATTTTTAAGGGCGGGGCCCGGGGCATCCGCCAAATTGCGTTTAAAATGTGCTTACCGCATGCGCTGCGCTCGGGGATGGGGAGTTTTTCGGGGGAGGGGAAAAGCTCCGGAGAGAAGCGGCGTTGAGCGCAGTCGGTAAAAAAAAAAAAAAAGTTTCTATCGGCTCGATGTAGATTACGTGGGGACTGCGGAGTACGTAGCATTTGCACGTGACTAGGTATATTTTTCACGCAAAGTTTCCTTTTACCTTCGGCGGGGCGCGAGTCCGCGCAAACAAGTTGGTACGGTTTCAAGGCAAAGGAGCCAACGAGGAAAGGAGGGCGCAACTTTTATAATTTAACTTTGCAAGCTTAGCCGTAGCGTGGCCTCTAAGGCACCTTATTCAAAAACGGAACGCGGCCGATTGTTTTACGTTAAAGGGCCGGCGCGGCCTGTCCTCCGGGGCCGCGCCCCGGGGTATTATGCAGGCGAAAGCCGATACGGAGAAATTTCATTAACCGGCTCACTCGCGGCATTAGCCCGGGGAGCCTTATTCGCGTAATTCCAGGAATATTTATTGCCCTGGCTTGGGTTGCAGCTGGGACTCGCGCGGCCGGCCCGCGCCATTGAGACGTCCCGCAGCTGCGACGATATCGGAAAAGCCCATCTCGCGCGCGCGCGACTTTAAAAGGGATTCGCATTTTTAATACATCCCGGGGAGGCGGCCGGCCGGTATAAATCACCGCGAGGGGGAGACTCCCGGGGCAGAATCTGATACTTTGTTGTTACAGGGGCCGGGGACGCGCGGCAAACAGTCGCCGGCGGCATAGAGGATCCCCGGCCGCCTCCTCGTCCCCGGCCTCGCGGAAGAAAACCCCCTGCGGAGGGCGAATGCCGATGAGGGAAATCAATGCCGGCGGGGGCCGGGGACGAGGAGCCGCCGAATTGCATTTTCCAGGGCTGGCCGCCCCGCTGATTTGGCCCGCGCCGGTCGCCCGGGGCCGCCACGTAATCCGCGCACGTCGGCCAATCTCACGGCGGCCTGGGCAGCCAGCCTTGCCTTAACCGCCGCGCGCTCGGATGAACTGGCCCGCGATCGGCCCTCGTCCCGCGGGACTTTGCATTTGCCCCCTCCCCTGAATTATTTCGCGCCCCGGCGCATAAAGGGGCAGACCTATTGATTTAGCGGGCCTCCGCAGCCTCCTCCGGAGCGCCTCCTTAAACCCCGCTTAAAGATTATACGGTTTTCAGCTGCTTTTTTGTGTAAGTTAACCAACAAGGCTTAGCAGTTTGCCGGTAAAGGACGTGCTTGAAAAGATAGGATCCTCAGTTAACAATACCTAACACTGGCTGTTAAAGTCCGTTACACATGAGCCAACTACATTTTCCACTCGTGTTCTCATAATATGCTCTTCAACTCATCTGCCAACTCTGTTTTACTCAATTATTTAGCTTAAATTGAAGACTTCATTATCTTATTTAGAGATACACTTGAAGTGTATCGTATCAAGTTATTAATTATGTACCATTGCATATACATGTGTAGATAATTTTCATTTGGTGAACAATAAAATGGTTGCGAAATAGCTCTGGTATGAAAGTAAACTGCTACTAATACGAATAAGTTACTTTTGTTTTTCATAAGCTAGTGAAATTAGATTCCGGTAGATAACACTCGCATGTGTTTTTGTAGCATACAATAGAGTAACGTAAAAGTCAATAATTCAATAAGCTATTCTACAGTTATATACTTTTACATTATATAGAAAATATTTTGATCCGTTTATTTACAAATATAACATTCCAGAAAAATCAATTATTTCATTTTAATCTTAATTATAAAATTATTATATCAATTTCAAAGGTAAAATTATTTAACGTTGAAGAGTAAATAATATTTATGAAAAATAATACACACTCTAGTACACTGCTGAGACTAGCAAGAATTTTCCACATAATTACTTACTTTGCTAAAAACATTGTATTTTTAATTATTATTTTATGCTAACGTTGTACAAAACAAAAAAATAATTTACGAATTATTGTACTTAAATCGTTCTGTGAATCTTAATACTAATATATTATTTAACATTGTAATTACACTCTAGGGTAAGGAATATTGGAAGATTATTAATGCTCACGATGTTTATTAAGCTTTTATTTATTTACCATCGCTAGCTTAAAATTATTGAGTAAAAATATTCAGTATGCCACAATATACTTGTTCCACCAGAGAGTTTAATACATATAAATATATATCATAAAAGCTCGGAAGTGATTGCGATTTTCACGCTACTTAAATAATAATCACATTTAAGTTCACAAATATCGAAATTTAATTAAACGATATTTTATAATATTAATCCATAAATCATGAAAAATAAAACGAAAAGTAATTTTAAAGCTTGATATTAATAATGAATCAGTTGCCAAAGTAAGGTACTTTATAACCTTACAACTGCTCGTATTAACAGTTGATAATTAAAATTGAACCGACCGTCGAGTCAACCGGCAGATAGGCACCAAGTATAGCCTAATACTTTAAAGTATATGTGAGGCGACGCTTAGGCGACGGCTCCTTTATTTTCTAGCCGGGAAGTAATTTTGTTTAATTAACGGTATTAAAGGCACTTGTAACCCTACCGGTGCTCTTCTTCATTCCAACTTTTACCGCGGCCTGATAAGAGTCGCGATTACGGCGCAGCGCTGAAAAAGCGAAATGAAATTGCGGCCTCGGCGGGGCGCGAGGACCTCAATGAGCTGGGCCCGCGCGAGAAAAACGGGCGGCCCCGGGAGACAGGGCGATTAAGAGTGCGCGCGAGGGAGGCTAAATACCGGGACAATGAGCGGGGGCGAAAAAGGGCGGCGATTAAAGGCCGGCGGCGTGGCGATTAAACCTCCCGTCGATGCGCCGCCGCGGCCCCACTCCGCGCGGGAGAATTAGTGCGCCCCCCGGCCCCACCCCTGTCCCCGCGGCGCCCCGCTAATGAACGCTATCGCCCCGCGCGATCCAATCCCCGGGCTGACTGTCCCCGATCGGCTGTCCCGCCGCAGTCGTCACCGACCGCCCGATAGTCAAAGACCGTCCGCGGCCACTTGAGCGCCTGGCGATTCCTCCTGTGTCGCCACTGCGCGGCGGAGCCTCAAAGCGCCAGATGTTATAAAGTTCAACGCGAGCCGCATCGTTGTTGCCCCCGTTTTTCGGGGGTCTTTGTCGATTTGCGTTTTTGTTTGGCAATCTATTCGAAATCAAAACTAGATATAACTACTGTAGAGGAATAAGAATGCAGTTTACGAAATACTGTCGATTTTTTGTGTAAATTAATATCCCATCAACTGCGGTATTATGTAAATCGAAAATACTCTCTCAAGTGTATCTTAAATATAACGATAGAAGTGCGGAAAGTAGGTGATTTCTGCACGAGGGAAGTTTCACTGGGGCAACATAAGAGCGGGCGCGGATATCGCGGGTGGCTCTGCGTACGAGCGCACGACTATCGTATACTATTTTTCCTCTTATTGGCTGAGAAGAGCGTGCTCGAATATAGCTGAATGTGCGGAAATGATATATTCTCGAGGTTCATCATTTTTTCCTTCGATACCACATCTAATCCAATAATCAATAATTAACGCTTAACACCTACAAACAAGTATTTCAGCTGCATGTGTGCAAAGCGAATCCCTTCGAGGCTGGTGGAAAGTGTAGTCTTCGCGTGATAATATCACCTTTAAGCTTGTTAAGTTAATACTGCGTTAACTAAAGCTTATTCCATGAAGAATTACTGGAAAATCGATTAAGAATTTACTTTATGCACAAAAATGTTGATTCATCTCTCATGAATTGTATTTTTCAATAGAACATTCAACGACTGCATCCGATGTCATTAAATTATTATACCATGCATGAGCGCTTCAGTGACTATAAGTTTCTTTAATACACCGTTCATTCTCATTTCTTAAATTATGAAAATAATTATTAATAAAATATAAAAGTAAAATTACCGACTCATATAGATTTATTTGTAAATCTACGAATTCCATTTAATTAGGTATAAAGAGCGAAATGTCATTGGTCGTTTCTTATAAGAGGCTTTATTCGCTCGTTTCTTTTTCTGTCTGCTCTTCCTTTCCCGACTTTTGATTTGCAAAGCGTTCGTTAAATAAGGATCCACTAGGCTAATAAGCGTATTCGCAATAATCACGTACATTTATCCCTTCCGAACGCGACATCAAAATTAAAAGTCTAATACCGTGACAGGCCTGTACATGTTTGCACAACTGCATTGTTCTTTCGCGGGTGGCGAAAGCTGTCGCGTGTGTAACGAGCGATCGCATGATGCTACGTACGCGCTGATGGAAGGATAATATTTTGAATACTTTATGGAAGCCGGTCGATCGTAACACTTAAAAAGCCGACGCGGGGGGAAATGGCACGCAACATTTATCGCCGCGGCGACCGCGGCTTTTTCCGGAAAAAAAAAAATGGCAGAGCGGACCGGGCCTCCCCCCCCCCGCCCGCCGTATATATATATCGCCGGCCCGGTGTATATTTTACGCGCGATTTATCGGGCGCCCGCGCGGACGCGCCAGCGCTCGCAAATTACGTCGGCAAAGACTCGGGGACGGACGGGCCGAGACGTAAAGCGTCTTAACTCCCCCGTAACCCGCGGAGGGAATAATTGCTCGGCCGAGGGCCGAGGGACCGCGCTGGCTAAATATTTGCCTTGGCCCGCGGCTGTCCCTCCCCCCGCGGATATCGGCCCGCCCCGGATTCCCTATATATATAAGTCGCCTTAAGGTCTCGATATTGCGCCCAGTGGACACGCGGCTGCCGTCGCTTCCTCTCTCCGCCCTCTTTTCCCCCTTATTTTTAACCTACAGGAGGTGTCTTCTGTGGGAGGGATTTCCCAACTCCCGTGCTTTGTGCAACGCCGAGGCTCCCTGGGTGTGTACAACAAGCGGGTAATGCGGCGAGAGCAGCTGGCACGGCTCTTTAATTCGAGGGCGGATTCCCGTCGGGCGGAGTAAACGGCGGAAGGTCACTGATTCGCGCGGATGGGCGCTTATCGCGCGTGCGCCTACCTCACCGGCAATCACGCAATTCCATTTCCGCGGATTATTTCGTAGGAGAACGGAACGCGTTCGACGATCGAGGGGCCGCGGCGCGGCATAAAAGGTCTTCCCCGCGATCGGGGGAAAAAAAACCCCGGAGCAATCAGTCGGCCGTGGCTGTAATTACCGAAATGTTTTATAACGCTTTTGTGCATGTGTATACATATATATAGGGGCGGGCTTTAATCATTCTCCGTTAACGCAGTCACCTCGAAAAATTGGGTTGCAGTGCACAGCGTTCCGGGTTTATGCACAGCCGCGGCTGCCGCGCGACTGCATCGATCCGCGGCGGCCGCGCTGAGAAAATGATAAAATAACTCGATTTCTTTGGGCCGACTCGGCCCCTGATAGCCCGCCCGACTAATTATTAATCTCCGAAGCCGCTTCGCGCTGGGCGAGAGCGATCAAAATTCCGCCCGACAGATATTAACGGATTCGAAATTCGCTTTTAAGGGCCGAAAAAGCGCCGTCGACAAAATGTAATATTTTCCCCACTATAAATTTTTCGGCGGCTTTTTCTTTATAAAGCCGCGCTGTACGGCACACAGAGTTTGTAAATCCATTGCAGGGCTATCAAAAATCTTTATTGCTTTTGTGTTTATATTATATAACAAGTTTTTTTTATAGCTATATTCTTCCGGTTATTTTCGTCCTCGCTTCTCTTGATCGGTGAGCGCATGGTGCACATTTTTCTTAGCGCGCTGTCGCGGATCTATGCCGTGTCTGGGGATGCATATACATATGGCCGTGCAGCAGCGCAGCGGTCAGAGCGCTCGATTTCAAATCCGAGGGAGCCGACTACTCGCTGGCTCAATCCCCGATCCCGGTACATCGACTTTTTATTCCGCTTATTTATTTCCTACGAGTAAGAGTAACTGCACACTTTTTTCTGTACACGTGTATATAACGAAACATGTTACAAACTAAATTTTCAGCCTGAATTGTGTGAACATGTACGTACGTAGTTGGTGGGATCGCTTAAATAAAAAACAATTTAAAATGACCTAACATTTCTTATAGCGCCAAGATTTTTGAACGTTTTTGCGCGCTGACTTCCGGCCGGATGGAACCTCAGTGTTCGTTCACGGAAGGCCTTTTTGCCCGGAGCCAGCGCATGCAGGCACACCCGGCGCGCGGAAAATCGAACGCCGGAGTTTTCCGCCAGGGACGAACGTGTTTTTCCGCGCTTTCCAATTAGCGCCTCCTCATTATAATGGATAGTAGGAGGCGCGCGCGTAAACATGTCCAGCGGATTAATTAATCGGGGAATTTGATCAAGATTTGCAGTCGCGTCTGGCGGTCCGCGACTGGATGCTGCGAGCCGCGCGCTCTCTCTCTCTCTGTCTCTGGCCTTATTATTTTAGGATCGGAGCCGGGGTGCTGCTGTTTCAGCCGGGGATATGGGCTATTGGGCGTGATGGCAGGCCCGCGATGGCGCTAGAGGCCGTCCCCCCGTTCTTGCAGCGCGCAATGTTTAATATTTTTCCAACTTCTCGTCGGTGCGCGCGGCGGACTTTTGAAATTTCAAAAGACAGTTTCTTTTAACGTTGCAGTGGCGCTGCAGTTGGCGCTTGTTAGTTGTTATACGAACGGTTGCCGCGAGGCGCGGGCTCACCGCTCGTCGGGCTTTCTGGCCGGGCGCCATGCATTTTAGCGAATAGTTGGAATTTCAGGAAAATTTGAAATTCTGTACGATTCCAAGTGGGGGAGCAAAGTTTCCAAATAATAAATGTGAACACTTCGGATATATCGGTTTTGATAAAGTGCACCGTTCCGCGATTATAAATGAACGCTTACCACGTATTGATATGCGCGATCAATCCGAACATGTTTGCGAGAAAATGTTCATTTATTATAGAAACATTAAAATTGAAATTTGCCCGTACACAAATCTTCCGAGGCAAAATCAACGGAGTTGGCTTAATATTCCTGGAATACTTAATCAAATACCATTGTTCAACGCTTGACTTTACTTATGAGACACCCAACCAACAATCGTATGGAAAAAATACCCTTTTGTCTTGTTTACAACAATTCAGAGCTTCTAATTTATCGATAAAAATACACCAATAAATTATCGTTCCGTGAAGACTCAATAAAATCGCAAATATAACAATAACGAATGCAGAATATATTGACATTATTAATAAGTACCACTGCCTTTGATTATAACGTTGGAATTTTACTTTTGTCGTTGACAACTCATGTACACAGATATCTTTCATTCTTCGAGTCGTAATGAATGAAAACGGACGCAATTTTGGGGTCATTTAGTAGATTAATCTCAAATCCTACCACACTTGATCATTGGACGAGAAGTAGTTCGTTATTAAAATGTTCGGTTACACTCTACAAATATAACAACTGCGTGGGATATTCAACAAGTAATAAATTGAACAAAGTCCCTGCAGGCCGCGCGCGTCGCCGAAAGCCAATCGAGAGTATTAATTTTTGGAAAAAGTGACAGAGCCGCTGGCCTCACTAATTGGCCCGCAGGACTAGACAAAGGGCGTGGCAAATAGCCCGCGATCCTCCGGACGCCCTCAATTAATCTCCATCCAAATTTAATCAATACACACGAGGGCGCGGGCGAAAAGCCGCAGAGCCGCGGCTCCTCCTTTTTTTTCCCCGGGGCGCGCGAGACCGGGCGTACGAGGTCGTCAAAGTTCCCTCGTTGTCGGACGAGGGGCTCAAAATGATCCCGGAGCGCGCGCGTGATAATTCATACACTCGGGCCCCCTCCCCTCGAAAGACGGGCATATCGGATAATGCTTACGCTGCAGCTTTTTTTCAATCCGCGACCTACATACCCGCCCGCGGCCAATAAATTTCGCCCCGAAAGGCGCATGTATATAGAGGGCGCGCGGGGGGATGATAAATTTATATATCGGCGGCCCTCTAATGAATTCCCGGGGCGTAAGAAACCGCGCGGCCCCGACAAAGGCCGGTCCTTTTATTAATTGTCCGAAAGAATGGGCGCTGCGTGGGGCTATTCAATAACACCGATCAGTCCGTCTGTGGATTTATCGGCTCCGGAGATCGACCCCCGGGAGTCACGGGGACTTAATTAGCGCGGTCGGCCATCTCGGCCCTATCGGGCTGATTCCGCAGCGAGTCGCCTCCCGGCGCCCGCCACGCGAACCGGGTCACGGGCCCTTGTGCCGCTGACTTTTTAATGGCCTACTTTCCGGGCTCCTCCGCTTTATCGCGCGAGTGTCATGAATTCGCGAGGAGCCATCGAGAAGCCGATCGAATTGAATTTTCACGCCGGCTTTTCGGGGGTCGGGTACAACTCGATTGCACGGGGCCCACACGGGACGGCAGGCTAATAAATCTCAATAGGGTCCAAGCTGCAATCAAACGGCGATTATACGCCGGGGGGAGCGGGGAAAGGGCGCCCTGTAAATAGGGATGATGAAGTGCGTGGGAGAGCCGTCGCCGTGTTCCTCAAGAAGTTTCCACTGGTCGCAATGAATACCAAGAGGGGACGGAAGGGGACAGTAGCGCCCGCGCCGCATCGATCATCCCTCACGCACGGCCAAGTTTTTCAATTAAGCTCTCTGCCTATACGCCGATGCCCGGCGTAATAAACGCGGCTAAGCGCCCCACGGAAAACAAGCGAGGGGGTGGCGAGGACGAGGACCCGGCGACCCTCCCGAAATTCGGCCTTAAAGGATTTGCACATTCGGGTAATCCACTTAGCCCGCAATAGCGGCCAGGAAAGAGGAAGCGCCGCGCCTATACGCCCTGTCAAACTTCTTAATTATTAAAGTTGGCCCGGAAATCCCCCGCCCTTAAGCGTCCCAGACACGGATTACCGGCCCCCCGACTGAGGAGCCGCGCGACTTTCCGTCCCACCCCTTCCCATTGTCTATTACCCGTCCAGATCATTTTTACCAATCGCCGGAAAATGCTGCTTTCTTCCGAGCCGAGTTTAACTTTACTGCAGAGTTATTCACTGAGATAGATATCCAGCCATTTGTTACGGTATTAATTACCAAACTATACTTCATAGTTTGAGCAAGCCAAGCTCATTCTTCAAGGTTGAACTCTTTGGTGTATTGGACGTATTATCGGGTGTACAAGTAGAACGCAAACTAATACTTTTGTCACTCGAAACTTGTGCGACTAAACAAAACTTGTCCTCTACAGCTATCCTATTTAAAACAAAAGTTAATGCTTTGTTTAAAATATCGTAAAAAATCGGATAATAATGTCCTCTGAATTTGACTGATCGCACAGCCATTTATTTCAGTTAGAATAACGAGCCAAGGCCGTGTGCGGAAATCATTTCTTTTTATAAATGTCCAGAAAATGTGTGAAAAAGCGTTTCATTTAGGTGCGGTTAGTGCACAAACTTATATCCAGTTTTAGCAGCAATAGGTTACTTGGAGGCAGACAAGGAGAACGATTTCTGGGAGGGCTTGCGCTTTCCTCATTGCCGAAATTGGATGAAAAGCCGGTTTGCAGGGACGCGGTCATAAAGTACATCGCGGGCGCAATTTTTCCTAAAAGTTGGCGATGTAAAGTACCCCCCGCGAGTGATAAATTTGCCGGTATACACACAGGCTCGGGCTGCCTAAACCAGCAAATACAAATTTACAACATTCTCAAAGCGTTCTTCTTGGTTTGCGTCATTTTTGAAAGGCGCGGGCGCTCCGTAAATCCCGCACACGTGACGTTTACGCCGAGCATATCTTCCTCGGATCACCTATATAACCATAGCGGCATTGGGTAATACAGGCGTCCTTTCCCCGGGCCAAATGAAGGGTCGCGCGGACGAATTTGGGCGCGGAACAGTTACTACTTATACTGCGGGTCGTTAACGAAAACCCCGTAAAAGCGGCAAGTTTTTTAGCCCCGACGATCCCGGCCCCGGAGTATCCGAGGAGGGATGATCCGGGGCGCGCGTAAAACGCGACAAAGGCCGAGGCAAGGGCTGTATTTATCGGCTATTGGGCCGATGAGGCCGAGGTCAGTTGGCCGCCGTTAACCTCGCCCGTCAGCCCTAATACGATCGGCAATTAAACTCCCGGGCGACGATCGATGGGCCGCCGCGAGTCCGCGAGGCCCATGGCCTTTTTGCCGCCTTTGTCACTGACAATCCGACCGGGGATTCGGCTGACGTTAACGGAGTCTCGTGCCCCCGGGGCTTATTAAATTGAACTACGCGCCTCGGACAGTGATTAAGACGGCCGATTGCCGCCCGAGATTTTTGGGGGCAGCCGTCCCGGCTACGAGACGTCACGACGTCTGCGGGGACGTCCTTCCGTGGATTAGGCGGGCGCCTGGAGCGCCGAGTCCTGAGTTATGCCCCACCGACCGTCGGCAATTAAAAGTAATTGACGACGATTCGTCTAGCGGCCGACTGTCACGCGCCGAGATCCCCTAACCGAGAGTGCTATGTGCTCTTTGTGAATTAACATCCGCCCCGGGAAACACGGCCTATCAATTTTCCCCGGCAAATTAGCATTTTCATTAGCGCGCGGCCAGTGCGTTAGCGTTACACTCGCCAGAGTGGAATTTTCAATTTTGGCTCCGCCAACTGTAATTGTCAAATATTCAAATGGCAAACTGTAAGCACTCGATTGTTGGAACGGGGCCAATAATGTACGGGGCCGCGCGGAACACGTGCTGGCCAAACGATTTTATAATCGAACCGTCGACCGTGTAATTTCGGAGAAACAATCATTTTACTCGAATCGTCATCTCTAATTCTGAGAATCAAATGCCGCTCGCCCTATCCGTCCTCAATGAAACGATGACTTTTATTCGATATCGGCGGCGTGTCGGCCAATTATCCGGGGGCTGATACCGCATTTCTGTATCAATGACACGAGACAGTCATGATGCAAAAGTTTCCAGGCGATAAATTACAAGCGCGTTGATTAAAAACCCAATAACCATATCAAACAAAGTGTCTGTCCCCGTGACAATCGATCGCTCCTCGTTAAAAGTGAACCCCCGGCCAAAGAGCCGGATATTATGCCAAAGTAAGGGCTTCACAGGGCAGGGACGGGTGAAAAAGCGCTCGCGAGGCACACTTGCAACTCAGCCTATTCCCAAGTGCGATCCGATCGGAGGATTCGAGGAAGGGGCGGGCGGGGGCGGAGGCGGGGGCGGCCAGCCCCACCCCGGATCCCTGACAATCAAATGCCCATCGATTACAGTTTAACCCGCGAGGTTGAAAAAACGCGGGCGGAGGGGTAGCCCAGTCAGACTGACAAGTGGTAACGAACGGGCGATGAGAAAAATGCAGCCCAGATAGAGCCGAGAGGATCCGCGCGCGGCTGCAAACAATAGGAGCGGCTTGGGAGGGGGGGCGCAGGAAAAATCGGAGGGGCGTGGCAGGGCCCCGCGGCGATTCGCCCCGTCTATTTGCGAGCTTTATTTGCTGGGCGAGCGTGCGCCCAAGCCGATAAATAGGCCGCGGCGCGCGACTCCCGGCTAATGCCCGCTGGGCCGGTGGACCGCCGGCGCTCGGTCGCCGGCCGAATGCCGGGCGATCCCCGACCCAATGGATTTGTCGAGGCTTGATAGCCGGCTCCTTTTTTATCGCGGCATATATAGCCGGCCCGCCGATCGCCGCGAAGATTTTACGCCCAAGGAACCGCTGACGTTGCACTCGGGGGATGCTCCGCGTGATGGATCACCGCTGCGGTGGGGCTCCGCGGATGCTGGGCAAAATTTCGCTCTATTATTTTGCCAAGTGCGTGTGCGCGGATATAGGGTCATTGTCCGCCCGAGCCTCCTCTTAGCCCATTCAAAAAGCTGATTCGCCCAGCGTGAAGGTGTGTGTGTGCAGGGGATTTCAGCACTGGCGGCATGGGGCTCGGCAGCTTCAATTAAAACTCGGATCTCAACAATCGATTAATTAACCCGGCTCTTTACAAAATATAAATACGGCGCGTGTTTTGTAAAAAACTTAATAATACAACTCAATTTTTTCATTTTTAAACCTTACCCGATATCGATATTGTCGACTAATTAGAGAAAAATATCGTTGGAAATTTTCACATAGTCTCATAAAGGCATCTTTGTAATAATAAACATAAAAGAAATTATTTTCTGGGTTATACTGAAAAAAATACTACAAAATGTCGCTATAAAAGTAAATATTATACACTCCCAACAAAAAACTGTAAGGATATAAATTAAAAATTACAAAAATTATGTTTTAATGGAATCTTTTGTATCTTACGTACACTAAAACACACATCAATGTGTTTTAGATCAACGTATTTCACATTCTATACGCATCTTATGGTGTATAGTGTATTTGCATATTATAGTTATACGAACTTGGAGAATTGCCTAGAATTGGTGCGATAATGAGGGAAAGAACGGCACGAATACGTTGGTATTTACGCGACGGCGTATCAGAACGACAACAGACACTAGCGACGCACCTTGATTAAACAGCCGGCTGAGCAGCTTTGCCACGTGTGCGAATCATTTCCTCGGGTATCTGAGGCTCGGGCGCAGACATGCTAATGCCCTCCCCGGGTGTATTCGACCCGAGGATCGTCAGGAGAGTCTGGAAATTCCTCGAAAGACGCCGCTCAGGATTCCTCGCAACACCTGCCCGTCGAAGGTCAGGGACCATCGATCTTGTTTTTGCTCCCGTTCGCGTTACGCGAGTCCCTACGCTTCCGTGGGCATGTAAAAGCTTCCGGCCGAGACAAAAACCCTGGCCCGCGCGCGATAGTTTTTTAAAATTGGAAATTTATGCGGTTTAAGGGGACGGCGCCGGCTCGCGAACGTCCGCTTTAAGAACACTATTGCGACGGTGTTTCATCTTTCTTGAAGATCAACGTCGAGTACCATGACAGTGTGTGCCGAGCGCATGAAAGGGGGCCCATTGTGTAAAGCCAACACCTGCGTACTGCGGACAAAAGCTTTCCCTCGGCAAAATTTGCATGTATCCTGGATCCTTCATATATCCAAAAATGTGCATGGTTGAAAATTTCATATTATGCAAAATAGGACGTTTTGCGCGCAGATCTTTTCCAACGCCCTGTGCATTTGTTGCCAGTGAAGACTTTTTCGGCCCGCGCACTGCAGGATCACATTGACACATGAAAGAATGGAATGCAGCGTGGCAGGAATCGATATTTCAAATTTTTCCGGAAAAAGCATATCTCGTGCTCGTTGAGAAATTTTTTTATTCCGTTCACAATCAGATTTGCGCGTAACGTGTAACGTATTTTCGATGGTTGCAGAGAATGTTACTTTATTTTTAAAGCTACTGTTTGCATTGTCGTATTTTTTTTCAATAGAGCCCGAAATATCATATTGTAACTATTCGATGGGGATATACAATTTAACTTTCCGTCATTATACCGGTGCATCCATAATAAACGTTGGTCGTGCGATGGGTGAAAATGATTAAAAACCGGAGCTTCGAACGCGAGCCCTTTCAAGTTTGCCAATACATTCCAATGAGCGCGAGCGAAGATTTGTATCCCGTTGCCTGTAATCAACAAATTGACGAAATTCCAGGGCGCAGTAAAGCCGAAGAGGCGATAAATTGCGAGTGTCCAAAGGCAATTTACCCGGTGCCGCCGCGTCGTCAGACATCGAAAGCAAAATATCCCATAAAAGGTTTAATTTGGACGGGCCGGGCGGATCCGCGAGTCTGGCGGGCCGGGAGAGGAAAATCGGGGGCCGCCAAGTGGCCGAGGAGCCGCGCACTAAGAGCAATCGGCGTATAAATCACCGGCCATCAAAAAAAGATTAGTCACGCCCGCGGAGGGCGGCGCGCACCGCCGGTCCCTCGGCGGCTCCGCCACCGGAGATTCAAATCTCCCCGGAAGGTCAGCGGTCTACGTCACCCCACCCGGCCCCGCGATTTTTAAGAGAACCGTCACGCGCGGGGAAATTTCGGGCCGGGGGTCGTGGCGGCAGATTCAATTTGGGCCGTGAATGCCCGGGCGCGCGCCTGCACGGGCCAATGCCGCGGGCCAACGGCCGGAGAGAGCATAAAAGCCGGCAGCGGAATCGCCCGGGAAGAAGACGAATGATGCCCGGCCCGGGAGAGAAAAGAGCTTTGAAATGGGATCTCTCCCAAATTTACTCCTCTCCGGCTCCTCCGGCCTGACCCGCTTCGCCGCCCCGTCCACTTTACATGGCCTGGGCTTTTTTTCGGAGGCCCGCGCGCGCGCCCCCTTTTGTCGCGCGCGATCGCAAAGTAACGCGACGGGGCCGTGGCCGGCCTTCTCCCGTCCACCGGCCTCTGCGCGTGTTTATCGTTGGCTCGGACGGCCTTTGTCGAGTGCTTAAATGAAACTTTTCCCTGCGCCCCGTGCAATTAATATTCGCCCGACGGAATCGTTCACTCGCTGGTTGAAAGGTCTTCCCCAACTGGAGCATCTGTTAAATGTACTTATATCCACTTTCACAATTTACCGCTATTTAACGTACGCGACTTGTAACATAATATACTTTTGATTGTTGACCAATTACGTAGTACATTCTACAGAACTTATCTTGCGCTTATAAACTGACAAGTTATGTAAATATTTTCGATGCTTGTCAGCCTTTAGTGACGTGGCTCAGATATTTAATGAAAAGAATAAATATTAATATTGATTAAGACAATAACTGAAATAAAAAATTGACATACATTTAAATAAAATTAAATGTCTAACAACGCATGAAAACCTATTATCGATTAAATACATAAACATCTTTATAGTGTGAGAACATCAATGTAACCCAAAAATAACTTAAACTGACATTATTTACGTATACAAATAAAATTAAATAAACTTCACAAAAATGATATAACTTTTCGTTTACATAACATATTTTACACTTAAAAAAAGTACGCTTTAATAGTTCATAAAGTTTTCATCATGTCCATGGCTTCGTTTTTACTCTTCAATACATTATTAACCTTCTGGTTTCAAATACGTAAGTAATTTTTCATCAAAACATAGTTTTCCAGCTATAACCCTGTTACTGAAATATTTGTTCACTTCTAATCTTCATATTTCTATTGGAATAAGATCTCGTTGAGGGAATTATCGATGGATACCATGCACAGCCTGGACAGTTTAAGTATACAGTCTCGATTCAATCATATGTACTTTTTGGCAGTAAGAGTGATAGAGTGAAAAGGAATGTATGTACAGGGGTTATTATCTCTGATCAATATGTACTCACAGTTGCTCATTGTGTTATGACTACTTCATCAGAATTCAAGAACCTACTGTGGTCTGTAATTGCAGGGGTAGTCGATCCCAAAGATAAAGATAATATTGAAGTCGATGTCGTAAAAATCATTGTCCCATTAAACTATGATCCAAAACAAATTGAACTAAATTCTGTAGTAAGCATCTACTCTGATTTAGCAATATTAAAGGTAAACAATATTTTAAATATTTCTGTCAGGATTAATCATTATTGTGGATAAATAAATTTAAATATTGCAAACCAAATGTATAAATATCTATAAAATAATCATTAAACATTAGTTAGAAAAAAAATTAGGTCTTCAGTATCACACAAAAAGATTAGCTGCAGTGAATTTGCCACAACTTTTTAGTACTGCTATCAAGCACGAAGAAGAAACCGCCATTATAAGTGGTTTTGGATTAAGCAAGAGTATCGAAGAAATTCCATCTAGAACTATTATAAATACTCCTCTAAACTATGCTGAAATAATAATAATACCCAATAGTTGGTGTCAATTGACAACTGAGAATCTAATTCGGCACGATCATATCTGTGGCCAACTGAAACATAAATATAATGCAGAAACGACCGTCTCAGTTACAAAAGTAAGGACTATAGTATTTTATTACAATAAAATAACTTAATCCATGAAGTAAAATAGATAATATTGTGTAACGTGGGTAAACCTCGTTTCGACCCTGGCCTCGGATCGCCACTTTGAACAAAACTTACTCGTCTAATCGACACCAGTGAATTCTCCTGAGACCGATCAAACGGGGACTTTCTCCTCGGCCTGTAGTACTTCATCTGCGAGTACGTTGCGGAAGGTAGGCGGGTCCTGAGTAGGTTAAAGACGAAGCCTACGAGATAAAATACATGCACGGGAGTACAGTCGGCGAAAATAAAACCCGGCACTATTGTTTCATAATCACTATATTATCGTACCTTACAATCGGAAGAATAGGGACACCTTTCCGTAGTCACAGGGGCTCGGTAGCCGGTAGCCCCTATGCCAGGCAGCGGGTATCTACTCGGGACGTTCCGTCATCCCCAACGTTGGTTCTCTCCAGGCTCTACACTATCATTGCAGTGCTTTACACGCGTTGAAAGCTCAAGATTCCGCATGGGCCGCGTACTGTTGCTCTAACACGAGCGTGTAACCCTGTTACACTCGAGTCTACCGTTGATGGAAAAGTGCCGGGATACGATGCGGCGCCCCGTTCCGCCGCCGGCTCGCTGAGTGGCCGACGCGAGCGCCATCACACTACTGCATCGCAGGGTAATGCCCCTGCCCTCGCTCTTGCCCCAGATAATACGGTCGCCTTCTGCCGGTAAAACGCCAGGTAGCCACCCTCGATTCGCGGAGCTGTACTCTATTGAGGTGTCCAGCTCACCCTCGGAGTAATGTCATTGCGACACTGCAGCCGAGCGTAGACGTTCCCCTTACTGGGCTTCACGCCTCCGGTTCCGACTTCGGGACGTCCGCCAGTGAACGAGCTCTAGACGCGGACGCGCAGGGAGCGTCGCGGCTGTTGAACACGCGCGATCTTACGCGACTTACGCATCCTTCCACTTCGCACTCGTTCCTACACTTCGGGCCAGACGCGAGTCGGGCGACTTTCACGTTTTAAGAGAAGGTTTTAGCTGATATTTATACATATCCATCTTTTTTATATTTAAATACAAATAAATTCATAAAGTAATTATAATTTTTTAATTTTATATTAATAGGGTGATAGCGGTGCTCCTCTCGTAAGTAATGGGAATTTGTTAATTGGTATCTTAAGCCGTTCCAAGCCAAGTGAAGATGGAAAATACAATGTAGAAATTTACACAAAGATTGCATTTCATGTACCTTTTATACTAGCAGTGATAAGCGGTCAAGAAACGTCTGATACTCGTCAAGCTGTCTACGAATACAGAAAAACTCTGACCGGGTACAAAAAAACAATAAAGGAAATTTAACTGAATCAATTGTTCGTCTTTTTAATTATTTAATCGCATTAGAACATTTGTAATAAACGCTCTTAGGGAATAGTGATGTTCTGAAAACAATGCTCTTAATGCTTTCCTCCATATAATCACACTACCTGCGCCTGCTTGAATCTCTTTCATTCAAGATGTGCAGGTGGTACTTTATTTTCTAATGACCCTTGAGACAGTCTCGGTTTTTCCTATTGATACCTCTTATATAAATAACATTCATTTCTAGTTTCCGACGAAAAGGTTGTTAAACTAATTCAGTATATTCTATTACTTTTGTCAAAAATGAGTAAAAAAATGATTTACCTAAAATCCTTTGTAATTTTATGTTGTATTTTTCACCTCGGTTAGAAATCTCACTTTTCTACAATAAAAATATTGAAAATAATAAAAAAATTATTCGAGTCGATTCAAATCTTTATTGGCAAAATTTAAGCAAGAAAATTGCTCGCCTAAAAGAGCTATTAAACATTCCTATGATTTTCCTAGGAGCTGTAACTAGAATTTCTGATCAATAACGTGACGTCAGTCTCATGATTGTTATTATTCATTGCAATCTCGTTAAACTACAAGCAAGAAAACTACGTTGTCTCTCGTGGTTTCGCTTGCATATAAAATATACTTAACTATGTATTGTAACTACTACCAAAGATTTTATTAGATTATCAAATTTCTAATTACATTTTCGTTAAGTCTGCCGCAAAACTAACGGTGATACCTACTGAGTTCGTTAGTTTTTGATTGTGAAATAGACAAAAAAGTAGATTATAGTTCCAAAAAAAACTTTTAGTATCTTAATTTTTGCCTGCTTAATTTCGGCTTCTTATAATAATCTTTATAAAATATTAAAAAAAAATGAAACAAAATAAAACTACATTTTTGAGGTTTTCAATCAATTATTAAATCCAATATGAAATGAAATAGTAATCTACAAAATTATTAAAAAAAATTTCAAAAAATATTTTTTTAAACTATTAATTCTAAAACATAATTTTCATTTAAAAAAATCAATTCTTAAAAAAACTGTAAAGTTATTAATTTAGTATTCAATAATCACTTTGTTTGCATGTGTAACATGTCCACGGGCAGAAATAATTTCTTTTAATTACTATATTATTCATTTATAAATTTAAAAATAACTGTATAAACTTGTATTCGTATACCTTGCCACATGAAAATCAAAAGATAAACAATTAGTCTGCAATTCACTTTGTTATTTCTATTTTCAACCCATTTTATACATATTAAAAATATATAACGCGTCTAAAATTATATTCCGTCAGTACTTCCTGCGTTTATTTATATAATATAAAATTTAATTATAGCATTGAGTTTGTACTAACCTCCATTTGATTTCACATTAGTCAGATATATTTTCTACAAAACATAGCCTTGAAACTGTTATAAAGATATCAGATATCCGCTAACTTGTAATTTATATACTTATTATTTAATAAGCATTCGATTGAGAGAATTATTATTGATCTAAGCTCTTTAATTTGTTTATGCTTAATTTTTATGAAACTAAAATTACCATAAGTCGTATTAAAAATTAATATTATGTACAACAATTTTAGTTGAACTAATAGAATTATAAAAAAACTTATCAATTTTGGCTAATAACAAATTAACAAATCTCCAATTTTTTCTTCGCTATTTGAATATTTGCATTGTTTGCTGACAAGCGAATGCGACGAGACGAGCATGGCCACAGCTTCTTGTCCTTTTGTGAAGAGCTTCTACCATTTACAAACACTTTGTTCAAAGTAGACTTAGGAAATTCCACAGTCAACATTTCAAGTTTGTTGAAGTATTTAATTTTATTTTTCACTCCGAGTTTCAGAGAAACATTAATTTTTCAAACGTAAAAAATTGTCAATTACGCTCAGACACATCGACCTGAGCATTGACCTACGTAACTATTAAAAACAATTGAAAAATGTTAAACTAACTGATAATACTAACATATGTTAGAAGAAAAGCACCAACATAACAATAAGATTAAAAAATCTAATGTACGTAAACGACGAAATTTAAAAAGACACCTTTTTTAAAACACATGTTGTTTACGAGTATTGTTTCCCTTTCATGATTAAATTTTTTAATGAAATAATGAATGTTTTTTAAAATACATCTGAATTAGCGAATAGTTCGCTTGCTGCGTACACTTAATCTCTAGAAATCCGGTAATATATCGTCAATAAGCATGAGACATATATATATATATATATATATATATATATATATATATATATATTATTAAGGTATTAAATCAATTACTTAAATAAAGTAACAATAATAATAAATTTAATTTAATTTTGGTTACATTTTTTAAATATTAAACTTTCTCGTAAATGGGTACAAAATGTTACAGTAAAAATCAATAAGAGGTTTAGCAAAGGAAATTCGTGAATAGCTATCGATGTAACTAAGTGAACTCGTTATTTTTCAGTAAACAAAGTCATTAGACATTTAAATTTCGATACCTATAAACTTATGTTTTTAAAAACCAAACAAAATAATTCTGTATTCTATTTAATTGTATCTACGTTCATCATAAGATTAATATTCAAATATTTAACAAAATTGCGATATATTGATTGTGGACAGTTAATTGTAACAGTTAGAATTATTCTAACAATTATTTCCTCGCTTTATTTTCTTTACAAAATACTGTTTTTTTTTAATTCGGCTAATTTTGCGATAAACTTTTCCAAAAAAATTTAGAAAATCGAAGGTATTCAAATGTATAATAAATATTAAATAAATAAAAGTAAATAAAAGTTTATGCGATTACTTTCTGTGTAATATTACTCTATATAAAAATAATCACCACTCAATCGTGATTTTCAATAAAAATATTTGAAAAATTTTTTTAATGACAAAAAATATAACTTGAAAACAGCTTAAAACTTTTATTATTCTGCTAGTATAAATAAAATTACAGAACTATGTAGTACTTGCATATCTTTAATTTATTAGATTTTTTAAATTTAACAAAAGTGTAGTTTTAAAAAGTTTTTAACATGCGAAAAAATTCATTTGTATTATCAAACTTGTTAATCGCATATTGGTTTCAAATTTGTAAGTATATTTGTCTAAGATATTGTATTAAGGTTGCACTGCAAGTATTAAGATACATATCGCTCGATAAAAACCATTTTATAATCATTCATATCAGTAACATTTATTATTTGATAAGCAATCGTTGAGGGAATTATTGGTGGATACGATGCTCGACCGGGACAATTTAAATATGCAGTATCAGTGCAAGCCTTTTTGTCTGAAGGCAGTAGTGGTAAAAAAGTAAACAGGAACATGTGCTCTGGGGTTATTCTCTCAGATGAAGATATTCTCACAGCCGCTCATTGTGTAATTTCTAGTACTACAGAATTCACAAATTTGATATGGTCTGTAGTTGTGGGAGCCATCGATCCTAAGGACAAAGATAATATTAGCGTGAATGTCGCGAAAATAATTGTTCCATCGAACTATGAACCGAAACGAACAGAAATTAGTAATACGACATTTAACCGAGCATTTAGCATCTATTCTGACATAGCTTTATTAAAGGTAAAAAATACATAAATATTTTGACTGAATTTAATCAAGTCTAAATAAAAATTCCAGTTATGTAAAGTAAAATAATAATTATACGTTAGTTGGAAAAAAAACTAGGTCTTCAATCTCACACTAATAGGTTAATTGCAGTGAAATTACCACCACTGTTTAGTACTGCTACCACATACGAAGAAAAAATTGCAATTATAAGTGGTTTTGGATTAAATAAGAGAGTCGAAGAAGTTTCAAATACAATTAATTCAAACACTCCTCTGCATTACGCTGATACAACTATAATACCCAATAGTTGGTGTCAACTTATATCCAATGAGTTAATTCGTCATGATCATATTTGTGGTCAATTAAATCATGATCAATATAAAACTTCAGTTTCAATTACTAAAGTATGTAATTTTGAATTTTATCATATATCAAAATAATTTGATGTTTACATGTATAAAATATATAATATTGACATATTTGTATTTTTGAATGTTTATATTTTATAATTTAAGAAAAATTCTGTTTTAATATAGGGTGACGGCGGTGGTCCTTTAGTTATTAATGGGAATCTCTTAATTGGAATATTAAGCAATACAAAAACAAGTAGAGATGGAATTTATAATGTTCAAATTTACTCTAAGGTTGCGTATTATATACCTTTTATTCAAAAAGCAATGGCGGGTAAAAAAACACATGACCTTCGGGTAGCTATCTATGAATTCAAATATACTCGTACTGGATTCAGAAAAACTATAACGGAAATTTAAAAAGTAGTATAGTTAATCTTTGTAATGCTAAAAAGTCAGAAAATCCGTTGTTTCACTTACGTATACAACTATTATATATTATGAATAATATGTAGATAATGAACAACATGAATGTGATATTACGGCAGTTTTATCACTAATATTACCGTCACGCTTGCAACAATCGTTTCTCGACCAATAAATGTAAATAAAGTATATTAACAGAACATAACTACTTAAAGCCGCACAAGCGCGTATTTATAATTGTCATTAAAATCTACTCCATTAAGGAGAAACGAAAAGGAATAGCACACGATTTTTTATAGCCTTTGATTGATTCAATTGCAACAATAAACGTTTTTAGAATGCACGTGTTGTTAATATCCTACTGTAATCTTCCAACAAAAAAATCGAAGAAATAACATAGATTCAAAGTTGTCCTGTACAAGAAGAGACTGCTTCATAATTCAAGCTACCATTAGCAGTATTTTCGCGACTTGCTTATAGCATTGTGTACATAATGCTCGCGAGCAAATAAGTTTAGATCCTATTTGCGTAGGCGGCTTAGCTCAGTTGGCGCGCGTGCCCGAAAACGCACATGCCCGTGCCTGCTAAGCGTATGCCGGAAAGGAAGGGCGTGGCCTCATCAAGCGAGTGCTCGCGCCGCCACAAGAAATCTCCGCGAGAGGAAGGGTTAAGTCGTCCCCCGGAGAAACAAGCAGGTCGCGGGGCGCCCGGCGGAAGTCCTTTAGCCGCGTCGGTGCGGTCCCGGGGCTGCGATGGGGCCTAAATTAACACCGGAGCAATCGAATCGCGAGCGTCGGAGCGGTCGATAACTCGCGCGCCGGGGACGCGCCGATTTTTCCCAAAGCCCCGGCGCTCGTCGAGGGGCGGGACAGGCGGGAGGCAATATCACAGTCGACTAGCGCGATCGGCCGCGGCATACTAAGCGGCCGCGGGAGTGATTTTTAAAACAGAGCCCGACGCGGTGGGGAGACCCGCGGGAATGTTAAATAAGCGCGGCGGCCGTAGGGCGCCGGCGAGGCCGGATTTCCCCGCGTGACACGCTGGAAATTGGAAAATTGAAGCGGCGCTCGATGCGTCGGCCCGCGGGCGTCTTTCTCTCCCCGATCAAAACTCCGGCATTATGCGCCGGCGCCCGGCTCGCCTATAAGGGGCTGTCGGCCCCGTAACTGCGCGAAAGATTTGTAGAGCCGGTGGACTTGCCCGAGTCCTGCGCGAGACGCCCGCTTTGTTGAACCCGCGCCGCGCGGCGCACAGTCTATTCCCCCGGCTGAAATCTATATTCTGCTCAAAAGGATCGGGCTTTGCCGCTGGGGCACACGTGTGCGTGGGCTCGCGCACACCGTCTCTTGCCTCTGGATTTTCCACCTGTTTACGTGCCTGTGCGTATATGTGTTTTCGGGTCTTTTTATCGAAATATACGTTGTTGCTGATGCACATACATATGTGCGCGCTCCGAATTGGGCGGCCTTGTTTACGCGCAACAGCGTAAACATACGCGCACTGCAAACAATGCGTCTGTAACAGATATATTGCTAGTTTCTAATATTGAATGCCAGGACATATATATATATGTATCCGACTGGCGGAAAATCTAGTAATGAAATCGTAAAATTATTAAATAATATCTGTCTTTCCCGGACAATTTGGGGCACGCCTAATCTTGCCGAGAAATTGAATGGTCCGACCGATAATATCCGAAAGTGAACATCTGCCACTAACGATTGTATTAATTCGTGAAAAAAGCGAAAGGAGGCTTAACTGATCGCAAACTAGAACCGCGTATCGCTGATTTAACGGTTTTATTCAGTTTTAATAATTCCCGACATGTACCATTGATGCACTTTTATTCATTTTTCGACCGCAATCCTGCGTGTATAGTAGCGAGAGGTATATACGAAAACCCGATTCAACAGCGGAATTGTATACACTCGCAATTTTTTTTTTAATTTTATTTTATGTTATTGTGGAATTTGACTTATTGTTTGTCTATTTTCAGTTTTTAATACAATATCATTTTATGGTTAATTTGTACACTTTAGCGAGTGTACATAATAATAAATTTTTTGACAAATTCTGATTATATTATTCGTACTCTTTAAAATAAAATCACTATTTATCACCACTTATAATTCACGATAATGTAAGTAGACTGTACAATTTGATTTCAGTTCCTTTTACTTATACATTCTGTAA
Source organism: Sycophaga agraensis (assembly GCA_018906755.1). Taxonomy (NCBI): domain Eukaryota; kingdom Metazoa; phylum Arthropoda; class Insecta; order Hymenoptera; family Pteromalidae; genus Sycophaga; species Sycophaga agraensis. The sequence goes on from JACCIE010000045.1 coordinate 328,980, forward strand.
AGTTCCAATGATCTTCAATTGTTTTTGCTGATGGTAGTCTATGATTTTTCGCTAATACAAGGTAATGAATGTGTAACCGACTCGAATCGGTTCGAACCGTTTACTTATCACTAATTGGATTTCAGAGAGCGCCGAATAATCGTCGGAAGAGGCAATGAATTAATGAAAATAGCGTTAGCCCCGTCAACGGGAGGATCTCTCGCGAGGAGCGCCCGGGATACACGTCGCCCCTCGAAATTTCTCAAACACACCGAGCGCTCGTAAAATCCCTCGGAGGAATCTCATCTGATCGAACGATTACACTCAACAAGCGGCGTTTAATTCGGCCGACGTACGGGGACGCCATCAAAGTCAGGGTCGATCCGCCGGCATTACGCCGGCGCGCCGCCGCGGCAGGTCCCCTCCAATCGAGGAAACTCATGTAGAATAAAGGGAGAAGATCGCGGGCCGGAAGCTCCGAGGCCGGGCGCAACGCGCGCTCCTTTGCTCGCGAGGCACGCGCCCCGTCCCACCCTATCTTCGCCCTTTAAAACGTGCGCCGATGGATATTAGCCGCTCCGTCATTTTTACTATCGCCAGGGGGGTGGGGAGACACCGCGCGTCGTATATACGTACCCGTGCTCGTACCCCGTAAGTGGATTCTCCCGGGGTATATCCGACCGAATTTCTGACGTCGTTTTCGGAAACGGGCCCCCGCCGAATTTTAATGCCCGGCGGGCTCGAGGAATGCCTACTTTTAGAGATTTGGACGGATCGGCCAGGCAGGACCTGTTGATTGCGGGCATTTTTCACGGCGGATTGCATCGCGCTTTTAACGAGGGCCGAGGGCGCGCTATCTTCGCCCGGTCATAAAGTTGCAATTGCACGCGGTAGCCGCGGCTTTATTGGCGTAAGCCGCATCCCTGCCCAACGATAATTGAAGCTCGCCCAGTTGAAAAAGGGGCAAAAAGCAGTACAGGACCTAGAGCTTGTAATTCGATGCACTTGCTAACTCTTGTTAAGGAAACCCCAAGCCGGTAGTTTAATATTGGAGTAACTTGCCCTGGGAGAGCTGCAAAACTCCCGGCCAATAATATATCGAAAGTATTAATAAGTTAGAGTCAGTAATGATCTTATCAATAAGTTTATTTTAATCTACTTGTTCTTTATATGCAGGGTAGAGCGAAAAAGTATATTGAGGTCTATCGCATACTTATCGACTATACAATTTTATAGGATAGAATTATACAAGCACAAACAATATTTTGTAACAGCAATTTGAATCAGTTGACTAGTGAGAGTTTGGCGCTCGAAAGCACCAAGTCTTGACGCTATCGTTCGAACCAATAAAACATCTAAAAATTGTCTAGATTTACCATTTGATGAGTATACACTTGCGAAAATTGGCCAGTCTACAGCTCCGGAAGTCTAACTTTTCTCTTCACTGGAATCAAAGAAACATTCGACATATTACTATATAGTATAACGATATTGATACGTTTGAATACTAGATACACGCCATTCGAAAAAGTCTCTACACATCGAAAGCAAACACATTTATTACAAGTCCACATCTGCGCATCTAAAATCCACTTTCGCCATAAAACTCATGTAGACACATCACTTACATACAAATGGCAAAAGTGCTCTGTAAGATTCGCGGGAGTCATAGTACGATCCACTCCCTTCAATCGATGGGCGTGCCCGAAATCAATGAAGGGCGGAATTCTCTTTCCGCGGCGCCTAGTAAACGGCAAGGAACAAATGGGCCAAGTGGGCGCTCGCACGGAATCGGCACCGGGAATTTTTCGCCCGGAAGCCGTAAACAGAGGGCGCCACCCACTCCTTCCCTCCCTCTCTGGGCGACGTTAACAATATCTGGCCCGCAGCCCTCCCCTTGGCGCAAATTGCACTGTCGCTCCTCGGGAAAAGCCGATAGCGTAATTGCGAGCGTTCGTCGCGCAAGATTCTTCAAAATGCCCCACCGGCCCCGCAGCAACTGCGCAGCGTCAAAGCTACCGGCCGACGCCGCGCCACCTCCGCCGCTGCCGCACAGACTCCAAAGACTAGAACGCTTGTTTAGCCTTCCGGACTATTGGTGACGGATGCATTTTTTACTTGGACCAATTGGTGGGTGTCGTTCGAGTGCCACCCGGGGCAAGCGACAGCGTCATTCAGCCAGGGAAATAATTGACAGTGTGACGTGCAATAGGAGAAATAGCTATAGCGCCGTTTGTTAAAATAACAGTTCACTTAATTCTTTGTTGGCGAAAACGTTGGTGATAAAAGTCTCTTTGATTATTCATGACTAATAAATTCGTTATTGATTCGCAACATTATGCATTTACCAATTCTAGTCCATTTATTATTATTATAATTATAATTATCATTACAACTAAAATTAAATCTATTATGATTCAATTGTGAATTTATCGTTAAAATTTCATATTAAATCTATTTTAACGTCTTTTCATAAATAAACCAGAATGTTTTATACAAAAAGAAATATCCTGTACGTATATCATAGTAATATTCTGTTTATGAGTATGATGATAATTTAATTATATTAATATTAATGGATAAATTTCATTAGGAACTTAATCAATCAATACATTATTACCAAAACCAAAAACTTATTAAAATTTCTTAGCAGTGAAACGGAAATTATAAAAAAGGACGCAACAAATCGACTCGAAAACTACTGAGGAATTCGGGATCGTCTAATTATAAATTTATAGGTACGGGCGCAGGGCGATACAGCGAGCCCTCGAATCGAATCAAACAATTCCCCTCTAAGCAGCTTCTCCGAAATCCCCGAGGGAGTTATCCGGATCCCGAATAGAATCCCAATAGTCGCGTCGTCGCTCCCGGAAAAATAATCGGGAACAGGGCTTGAGGGGGGACGGGCCATACCTATTGGGGCGTTTGTCCCTCAAAGGGGACGGATCCTCGAGGCGTCCTCGAGGCGAGGCTGCGCCTAGTCGTTATCAGTGCAGCGTGCGGCTCCTCGACGCCTCTCCCGCGCCACGACGCAAAAACCAAGCGCCCGAGGAAAAGGAAGGGAAGCGCCGGCGTCTGGGAGTCGCTCGTTGATAGCGCGGAGGGGCCGGAGGTGACTTCATTTTCGAGGGGGCGCGGACGAAAACGAGGCGCTCCTCAAAGAGCCCAAGCCGGGCCCGAGCGGGAATTCCCCCGGAGCGCGAGCGCCGCCACGCAAATGGAACGGGATTAATGACCTCTCCTCCCGCGCTTTTTCGGCTCCCCTTATTATGCGCCGCCCCGTGACGCAGCGGCGCGCACTGCAGCGCGGATTGATCGCGCACTCGCGACCTCGCCGATTTTTCCCCTCACTTCAGCTGCCTTGTCCTCTCCAAATTGAAGGAGGTGAATGTTCGGCACTTGCCGTGGTCACGCTTTCTTCCATGTTGGCGACGTTATGAGTCTTTTTCTCGGAATAAGTATAGATTTAGCTGGATAAGTGAAGAGAGTAAGCCTTACGTTAAATTCATAAACGTTTAACAGATTTTTAATTGGTCGAAAATTGACCGGTTTTTGTGATGAACGTAGTAACGGTGAAATTAGGAATACAGCCAATTTCTTTATTTAAAAAATTTGGAAGAAATTTCGTCGACGGGCATATTTGAACCCGAAGCTTCTGTGTAGATGTTCAACATTAACCATCAACCCATGGACGTTATATTTTATGTGCTTTTTTGATTTGACTTTAAAAATGAGTTATCGGGCTAGTTCTATTTAATAACATTATGATATCTATTTCAACAGTATCGAGGTCATGAATCTTAAAAAGAATTATTAAAGTTGAGCAATAAATTTTTTGTTTATCCAGTATTGATTCAGTTGAAAATTACAAACACGCATCCATTCAGACAACATCTTCAGTTTTCTCTACTTATAAATTATAATCAATATATTTTGATTGTCTGGATTAGTAGTAAAAGCACGTACGAATCATAATTTACACATTTTTCTTATTGTTACGTGAATATCGGTTTTTCAGTCGTCAATTTTTAAAAATAACTTTGAAACGAGTCGGTATTCTGCACACATTCAGATTTAGAGAGTAGTCGAATAGACATTACACGGGAAGAGTATACTTTTTCCGTCGGGAGAAAATAAAGTAGCTTTCACATTTTTTACCAGGGCGAAAGGCGCAGGAAGCTTTGGGAAAAAATGCGCGAGGACCGTAAAGTACGTGTGAAATAGAGCCGCGCCGGTCAGGATTACAGGAAGTCAGGTCTCGGATACAGGGGGAGGAGATTCGTAAAAAGGGGGCGAATATTTTCGGGGGCAAAAACGGAATATTTAAATAGAGAACAAAAGTGAGATAGCGAGTAACTAATGACCCCGGCTGCACCCGCCATTTCTTTACATTCTCGGTCCAGGCGCTTTTCTTTATACCACTCGTTAATGGAGTAGGACACGGGCGGGGGGCGCGGGATCCGGGTACAAAGTTAAAATATGAAAGAACTAAATGTAAATGAATGAAGAGCGAAGAAACTGGGAGTTTACGCGCCTCCTCCTGGCTACTACGCAGGTTAAAAAATTATTTCCAATACCTGTTCCTTCGCGGGGCAATAGTGTGCTCTGGGTACAATTAACCTTATTAAGCGCCTTTGAATATAAATGAAACAGATTATGTCGAGCGCTCGATCAGCTCGAACTCGGGGAAGCGCAAGAGATTTAAGTGTAATTGAGCTCTTTTTTTTAACCGCGGGTTGAATTTTTCGACAAGGCACCCGTGGGAAGGGAAAAAAAGCGCCTGAAATATGAGGCACATTACAGGACCGGGATAAACGGGCGCGAGGGCGAGATAGAGAAAACCGAGTAGTCGGGGGAACTAATAACCCCGGCCGCTAATGATTCTCTCGTTTCCAGTAAGACGCCCTCGCTCGGCTTTGCCGCGCGCCCGAGGCTCCCAACTGGCTTCTCTGCGGGGATCCGCCTTATCGAGGGTTGATTTTATTTTTCCCTCCTTGCGCACGTTCGCCCTGAACGACACTATGTCGGAGCGATCCTACGGGACGTACGTGCTGAAAATCGAGAGTTTTAACTTGAAAAATTCGATTTGCGGGCGCTCCCGCGGCGAGACACTCGGGCCGGCCCCGGCCAAGACGCAACTATTTAAGCCCGTTATGCTTTATTCCAGAAATTTTCCCTCGGGGTCCACGCGCGCAGCCCGCGATATCTCATAATTAACAAAGATCTTTTGTTCACTTCGAGGGACTAATATTTGGTCCTAGTGGGGGCGGGGGCTTTTGTCGAATTCGCATGAAACAACTTTATCGGGACCCGTATAATATCGACTCTTGACTCCGGAGTATCAGTACCATCGTATTGAAATTGGAGTCGTTATCCGAGACATCATTACGCAAACAAATGTTTTCAAGTTCGACGGAGCGAAATTCGCTATTGTTAGAGCAGCCTCACGTGCACACCTGCGCGGATACGATCCAAAATATTTGGTATTCAAATAGTGCGTTTCAATTCTTTTCCGTTTTCCGTATCTACATAAACACTCGTAGGCACAAAAATAAGTTTTAAAAAATGTGAATTGTTAATTTATTTACGTTAATAAATCGGTACTAAAATTCCGATAAATTGATAGAAATAATTGATAAAAGTTCATAGCCATCTATACGTAAACTCTATGTAAATGGCAGTTTATGGAAAATATGATACGAAGGAATTGTATCAAAACGCGTTACCCAAAATTTTAGTAATATATTTCGAGCGAAAATATTTAAATAGAAAATATCACTACTAAGAACTTTGAACTTTGGACTCTTCGATTTTTTAGATTCACTTGTCTCAACTATTCTCTACTAAAATGATCAAAACTAAATATTTAAACTAAAATTGTTCCCTTATATTGAACGAAAAATAAAATGGTACAAAAATATATAGAAGTAAAATCGAATAATTTTGGTAGTCAAACTCTTTTGCATATCTAGTCATTCTATTTATCACTTTAAATATATTATAGTCTTAAACATTAAATGGCTCTATAGAGTATCCAATTAGATTTATAAATAAATTGATTTATATAACACTTCAAAAGTGTAATCCAATTTCACATACATGAATAATTTTATTATATTTTATGTCTGTGTAATGATCTAGTTAAAATGTATTTTATGCATTTATGCATTATAATGATTAACCAAAAATTTCACTGTATGGGTATTGTGAGGACTAATTTTCCGAGCAAAATGTTATTCAATTCTAATTGTAACGATGTTATTATCTCCATGTATTGGTTACACACGCTAACTGACCTGCAAGCTAACGAGGTTCCCAAAAGGTGTATATTGTCGAATTTTTATACCATGCCATGAAAACAGACATAATTACCATAATATATCAGTGAAATTCAGTTATGAATTAACTTAACAAGAATAGGCTGTTAGATTTAAAAATGAATGCTAAGTATGAGCTCAATACCGTTCAAAGTAGGTATTGACGAAAGAACATTTTAGTTGGTGAAATATCCACCGACTCCAATATTGATACAGCGGAATCTTTTTTCCCTCCTATTTTTCCAATTTTTCGCGTTTGAATTATATATTGACAAAGCTTTGCCTATAGTATATTTTAATCCCATTTCCTTGAAGCGCGTGGACAGAAATTTCTATCGAATTGCTTATAGACAATTTGTGCGCTATTTTTTCAAGCGCTCGAGGCGGGGAGGGGGGGAGGAACGGCGTCGATGATATGCGGGGCCATCGTGCCCCAAGAGAAAACGGCCCCCCAAAGAAAGAGGAGAAGGGCAACCGAGGAATAATCAACGCGGCCTGCCGGTCTTTTATTCCGCGTGTACGCGCGTCAACGTTCACTCATGCGAATGGCACTTTTAAGTCAAGTTTCATATTGCTAATTATTCGCAGGTGCACTTTGCGCTTTCACAGGGATTTTAACATCGTCCCGCGTGGTCCATTGCTCTCTTTACATTCATGCAGTCGCGATTTGAGGGCGAGGCTCACTGCGCCGGAAGGCCGCTTCGGCCTCGTCCAAAGTTTCGTTATTAATGCACTCGCAGAAACGAGGGGATTCCCAAGTGCGCACATACCCCGCGGCCATCGCCCTTACACTATATATACTCTATAAATTCGAAAGAGTGAAATTTCGTTGTAGCCTGGTGACAATCGGCCTAGCTAAAAAATGTACTACAAAGTTTGCATGTCACGAGTGATGTAACGTAGCCTAAAAGTTGGTTAAATTGTTTATATTCATAGCGCTAACAAATATACGCATTTAAACTTATGACTTAAAGCAATTATTTCGATTTTTGCTGTATTTCAGTTTTGTTACCTGTAACATAATATCAGTCGGGTGCTTGTTTACTTAATGGTCAACCGTAATAAAGCAATTTGACGAGTGAAACGAGAGCTATTTTTCTTTCGGAGGCGTGCAACGGGCTCACTTTTCACTATTAGGGCGCAATCGCACTTTTCCAGATATACACAAACGGCATCCCTGCATTTTGGAAAATGATAATTCGAGGCGTGCATGCGATTTGCGAGTGTTCCGCCGGGCATCGATCGGCACGCCGACGATAACTGCCCGGCCGATAATTGGCAAACTGTTTAAATCATCCACGAGCCGACGAGCCGCGGCGCGGCGTAATGCACACGCGAGCTATAAGCCGGGCTAAGATTTACGCGCGGCTGAAAATCAAGCGGGCAAACATTGTGTCGCGGGTGATATCGGCCTCGGCAGAGGGCGCGACGCACCCAATTTGCGCGGCCGCGGCAAAACATTTATTGCCCGGCGGTAATGCAGTGGGCGAATGGCCCCAGTGAAGACGTCCCCGGGCGAGATGAAGACATTAGCCTCAGGTGGGCCGGCCCGCGGCTCTCCATCAAAAGCTCGTCGACAAGCTGTTCCGAAATAATACGTCGCCGTCTTATCGGGCCTCGCGGAGTCAGGTTCTTGCGCAGGCCCGGGCCATTGTCCTCGCGGCGGCTTCTTCGCCGCGTCGGCCCCCGATAGCGCAATCCGATTGGGGCCGGCCATTGTGCGGCCGACTTTCCCCGGCCCCCGTGATTGCGGCTCCTTCCTAATTTCCCCTTTGAGCCCTGGCCCCGGCCCGAATACCGCGCTTTAATTAACCGGACGCCGCGGGGGGCCTTCTTTGGCGCGCGTGCAACTGGCGCCGCCTCAAAGTGTGCCCCGCGCGGAATTGCCCCGCGTTAATTTATTATTGAGCCCGGACCTCAAAGCGTCTTCCGGGACGGGGGTGCGCGCGGAGCCGTTGCGCCCGATAATCGGCCCGATTAATGAAGCGCCGCCGCCGCCGCCGCCTCCGCCATAACACGATTAATGAATCTGCCGGCGTTGCGTAAGCGCGCTTTGGTGTACGTGCGTGACTTGCTGGCGCCGCATCGAAAGGGAATATTTTCGGCCGGCCCCCGGTGTCTCCCCGGAGACGGCGATACTTAGTTTACCTGGGTGACTCTAACGAACTGAAGAAGCGATCCCGTCATGCGGAATTTTTGCATTCGCTGGATTTCGGGCGCCAGACCGTAGACCGGATGATAATATCTCGAGTTGCGGAAACTGCGATGTACGGCAGACGTGCGCGGGCTCTATTTTATGTATGTCATACTTTAGCAAATGATTTGCCTGCGAGAAACTTTTTCGTTGCCCAGTGACTGTAAACTGAAGGGGGTACGATGCTAAAGAAATAATTGCTCCTTATGCAGCATCCACTTTGACTTTGTACTTGGGTAATTTCAAGTTCAGGATGCACATTTATGGAACAATCTGCCTTTTTAAATGCACTTAGATGTTCCCTCTTTAGTTGCTCCGTCATTTAATTTTCTATTTGATTAATAATGTACATTTTGTTGCTCGGTGTAAGTTGAGAAAATCAGTGAGACCTTAACTTTCACTAAAATTATTATAATTACAATCATAATTGTGATGTTCAACATCCAAGTACAGAAAAGCTGCACAGAACTTTATTTTTGAGGTACACTTCTTGCTTTCACTTTAGTCTAGTTTTGCAGTGCTGCTGGATATACAAATGGATGTCACTTTATAACTTTCGTCTTTTCATTAATCGTGTATTAAACGTCATTTTTCTAGTATGTATCCTCTATATTTTAGTATTTTTTCATTAGTATAAAAGCTCCCACACAGTAATCTATTATATTTTTCTATAACGATCTATGCTAATTTGCTGAGCTTATTGACTCTGATACTTATCAACCTATCAGTCTTTAGATTATATCTACATTATATAATACAGTGGCTCTGAAATTGTATCTCCTTTGTTGTGTACATGAAAATAAATCTATGTCTGTCTATCTATTCTCACTGGCGGGTGGCTCAGCTTTCTCTCTATCTCTCTCTCTCTATGTGCGATTATCGACGGCTGGATATGAAGGCCGGCGATCGAAAAACCGGGTGCGCAAACAAGCGCTAATCGAGCGTGAAGCTAACGGCAGTCCCGTGGATAAACATTCACCCCCCGTTAATTATTCGCGTTCGTTGCGTAACGATTATAGGTCGTCAGCCGTCGATAGCACCTTTCCCGCGAGCCCGGGGATTAAAGGCGCCGGCGCCGACCTCTTGACTCGGTGACGCGCAAAGGCCGGCTTTGGCCCTTTCGGCCCGGCATTAACCAGCGAGCCGCCCAACTTCGGCGCATTTATTAAACGCGGAAAGCGCCGCCGTGCACCGAGAATATAATACTAATTGCCGAGGGACACCTGGACGGGCGTGCGTGGAATACGCGCCCGGTCTAATAAGCATTCCTGGGGGCTAGATTCTTTTTCTTGAATTAGTGTCGCGCCTTGGCAAAGGCGTTTCTTTAATAACGTCAACTGCGACCTTTCTATGTTGGCAGATGGCCCTTGGGCGAGTCTCGCGCTTTTGCCTCTGCTCTATCTCGTTTTCACGAAAATTCATGCCGAGTTCGTCGGCGAGAAAAATGACCCTCCTAAATATTAGCCAAATGGCATTGTCGTATCAAGTGCGGTATTTTCGGTTCCGGGGAAAAAAACGCCCATTGTTATGCCCACGCTCCGCTGTCTCCTACTTACTATTCTATATGCGTATATATACGTAGTCATGTGCATGTATACACTAGCATACATTTGACCGCACATGTTATAGATTTCTCTGGGTGTGGACCTAAACTCCGTTCCAAGATGTACCGTCCTTGCATGCGGTGGGGCACATTGTTTAAACAATATGTTTGGTACTATTGTGCGGCAGTTGTAGCTATTAGCAAACTTTAATCTAACGAGCTGTAACGAGTGAAACCCATTAATTCACCGTACAATGGTTCAAGTGTTTCAAGTAACATTTGTACAATTTATATACATTACCGCGGTGTTAACTATATTAATCAGAAAAGCATACGAGTGCGCTTTGTTGGCGAGTCTCCCACAGCCTCCGGAGTGAACTATAAACATCGCCCCAAGAATGGCGAAGACGGAGGCGGAGGTTCCCCGGGAGCCGCGCGCGCGCACTCTTCCAAGGCCTTGACAAATTCGTAATTAGAATTGGGATCCACGCGAGCCCCGCCGCCGCGTCTTTCTCCCGCTCTCTGTGAACCCTCTGGATCCCGCGCGCCCCTGATCAAAGTATAATTCGGCTCGCGCGCCGCCCGAGTCTTTATATGCAGTGCCGGGCCACTTAAACTATCTCAAGGCAGATTAAATAAATTGGCGAAAGTCGTTAGGGAATCGGAGTTATATATCAGTGCCGTAGGAATCTCGTAATTAACCAAATTGGATGGATATGAAAGAAGGCCAACTGCACCACGCGACTCGTGGATTCCCTATCGCCGATGTATATATGTATATAAGACACTCTTCACGAGGAATGTAAAATAATAAGGCTCCCCGGGGGAGGGAATTTCCCCCGCGCAAAGACTCCCGGGGATTATAACGAGGCCGCGAATCTGGCGAAATCGAGCGGTAATTGGATCTATCTCGTTCCGCACTCGCAACCTGGTGCACGGAACTAATTCCAGGGTGCGATCGGCCGCCGAACTGCAATTAGCGTCGGAGACGACGCAACAGCCTTTTTGACCTCATCGTTAAGATACGTCGTACATCTCCTATGCTTTAAAATCAAATCAATGGTAAAAGCATCATTGATTCGTGTCAGTACACATGTACCCTACGGATAGCTTCACCACCAAATATTCAGGCGTTTTAACGATATACGCAGTAACTTTTTTTTTTATGGATCCGCAGAAATCGTCACTGATGTGCACAAGATTTCGCTGGTCTATCGAACTTTAGATTAACGTGCGTGAATGCTAACTGAAAAACAATATGACATTTTTGAGTTGATATTTTTTGAAGATCAGTAATTGCGATTTGTCCCTGACTATCTGCTCATTTTGATTGATAAAATACAATCTCTTTGAAACTGACTAGCAGCTCTGCTGCTAGATTCTTCCTAATTACTCGTGCTCGGGGCCGCTGGCTGCGATCGGCAGCAGCAACTCGGGGATCAAAGGGGATCGGCTATGTGCGTCGTTGCGCGCCCCTACGTCAGTGGCGCGCAAATAAAAAGTCGCTGCGGATGGACTTTGAGGCGCACGGCAAATAGCGCAGCGGCTGCTCACGCGCCGCCGTATAATCTATGTATGAGCGACCTTTAAGTCCCCTTTTTTGCATGGCAAACGGGATCGAGAGCGGCGGGGACGTGTCGCCGGACCCGAGCGATGGGGGCAATTTTTCTCGCCGGCGCCGTCGTCGTCGCCGTCGCGTTCAAAGTTCATTAATAACGCCCTCGGCGAAAGGCGCGCGCGGCAAAAGAGCGACGCTATTGCCTCGGCTCGCGGTGAGTGCGGAAAGTTTCGAGTAACGCCCTGTCGGATACGTCGCCCCGGCCAGCTGCACTTTATTAATTAATTAAAGCCTCTTTTTTTTTTTTTTTGACCCGGGCGCTTTTCCGTTTGCCCGCGGGCTTCTTGGGAACGCGCGCATAGCCGATACGCGGGGCGGGCCGATCGGCGCAGCTCTCGAACGTCGGGGTCTATATGTACGCACGGCGGAAGCTGTTGCTCGCTCGAGATTTGCTTAGTTATATTTCGGAATATGCGCAGTAGCGCTCGTTCTCGGGGGAGTGACGCGCCTGAAAAGTAGCGCACCGGCGGAACGATTTATTATTGAGCGAGATAACAATGGGAATATTGTGATTAAATTTGGGTGGGCTGACAGCGTACTCTGAGATAATACAATGGATGGAAGCTGCAGCTCCAGCGGCGGATAGTAACATACATACATACACATATATATATATAGCGAGCGGGAGGCCGCGCAGGTGCTTCGATTACCGTGCGGTGCGCAGGAGGGCGTCGCCTTTACCGGTGGGGGTCGGCGGTGCGAGTACTCCCTGTATGTTTAATTCGGATGAGCCCCGGCGGGAGGTATTCCGATACCTCGGCGGTGGAGACGGCCGCGGCGCCGCGGTGGCGAATTGACTCCAACTTTGCACTCGACCAGTTTTCCACGCTAATTCCGGGCGGAGTGTATCCGATCGCGGAGCGGAAAGTTTAGGAGGGTTTGCGCCGCCGGCGAATAAAAGCCGGCGCCGGAGGAAAAGTCGCGTTTCGCAGGAGGGCCGGCGCTCCGCAGGTACATATCGCCGATCAAAAGTTTGCCCGGGCCGCGCGATAGGACGCGCTGCATTAAAAATTCGATTCGAGAGCAGACGCATTCTTTCTCAAAGTGCATCAAGATATTAACTTTCCCAACTGTCGTGTTTTATCGCCAAGTTTATAGGCCGAGGGGCGCGCGGGGGGGCGCCGCTTAGCGTCGGTCGCGACGGCTCGACCCGCCCGAGCGTCACTCGCCAAAGTTGTAACCGGCCCCCGTCTGTTCCAGGAGCCGTGCGGAGAGGCCAGGGCCCTGGAGGCCGGAGCCCTAGGCGGCCCCGGGAGACTTTAGGGCCCGCGAGCGCCGAGGCCGAGGGGTGGAGGAGCCGGGGCCCGGGGCCGCCGCCCGCGCCGCCCTCAGGATGGCCGAGCAGCCGCTCCTCCTGCTGCTCCTGCTGCCGCTGCTGCTGGCGCTCGGCGGGGCGCGCGCCGTCGCCACGAGGACCTCGCTCAACCCCCGGGTCGTCCACACCAGGTGAGCCGGCAAAGCCCTTTTCCCCGGCGGGGGACCTTCTCGGGATATGTAGCCCGCGAGCTTTTCCTGCGTCGCAAGGAAATGAGTTGGAGCGGCATGATGTACTCGGTAAACGAGGGGAAGATTTTTCAAACCGTCACTCTGCGCTCCTTTTTGACTAATCGTTTTAAAGTCGTTTCACGTCGCGGTCCGCTTTCATGCAACGTGCCCGTGCAACCCTACTGTCTTCTGGGTAATGTTTCATTTACAAAGCTTTGCGCAAAGGGTCTTTTGACTACCCTCGAGTGCCTGATAATGCATTAAATATTAAGCATTGCTTTTAGACGCATGGGGCGAGCCTGATAAGAAAAAGTGCGGTCAAAAAGGGCGCAGTGTTTATGTAACATTCGTGTCGTAGTGGTAAAAAATGAAAATCAACGAATCCTATCAAAATCAATACTTGAAATACATTTTTTCTAAATTTCCCTCATAAATATTGATGCCGTAAAAGAGATAGAAAAGGCAGGCTCTATATCTCCGAGGAATAGGGACGGGCAATATGTTAGAAATTCGTCCCCCATGGGAAGCAACGCAGTACGTGTGTTATAAGAAATTACATAAAAATAGTATCTTGCAGAGGGAACGTACGTGTTGCAACAAATAGAATGTATAAATCCAAGTTTTTATTTTACGGGCAAGCGAAGGGTACTGTTGAAATTTAGAAAAAGTACGTTTGCGCGTTGTCAAACAGTCGTGCAGAGGTCGGGCGGCGTAACCGATGTGAAAAGACCTCTGGAAAACGTACGAGCGAGAGGCGAGTGGCCAAGGAGCCACCGAGCGGTTCAAAACTGAGAAAGTAGTAACGATTAATCCTGGGGTGTATTGCGGCGAGGCGTTGGAAAAGTATCGGCTGCCGGGCGACGGGAGGGCGGGAGGGCGCGGGATTCATTGTCGTCCGAGGTCGGGAGTATCCCCCGGCAGCGGCCGCAAGATTCGGCATAAATCAAAAGTTCCCGGAGCTCCGGCCCGCGCATAACTTTGGCCCGCGGGCAGGGGAGGAGACCGCGTGACCGGTGCGCTTGTCGGTTGCAGGTACGGCAAGCTCCAGGGCCTGGTGATGTCCTTCGAGAACCGGACGGCGAGGTACCTCAAGCCGATCGACGTCTACCTGGGAGTGCCGTACGCGACGCCGCCCACCAACGGGAACCGCTTCTCGCCGACCCGGGCGCTCAGCCCTTGGGACGGGAACAAGTGAGTCATTAATCTTGCGGCTTTCTCTTTGAAAATAGGCCCCGGCCGGGGAGCGAGCCCCGCCCGCGTTATCGATGGCCGCGGTTTTTGGGGGAGGCGCGAGCCTGGCAGTCCCCGGGGCCACCTCGGCTCCCTTGACGCGGGCTCCGATTGCCGATCGCTCCTTTTTACCGACGGGGCTCGTCGGCTCGGCCGGGGGCGCCGGCGGCCCAACTCAGCCCGCGGGTCCATTGCAGGTTGGCGGAGAAGGTGGGGCCGGTCTGCCCGCAGAAGCTGCCCGACGTCTCCCTCGAGCAGGAGGCGCTGGGGCGCATGCCTAGGGGCCGGCTCGAGTACCTCAAGCGGATCCTGCCGCACCTGCGCAACCAGAGCGAGGACTGCCTCTACCTGAACATCTACGCCCCCGCCATGGGTGAGTAGGCTTGCTCGCCGCCGGGCTCATTAGCCCCGGGGGCCAATTTGCATCCCCCCGACCCGATCAATCTCCGGGCGGCCAATTGATTTGACACCGGGAAATTAAACTCCGGCCCAACAATTTTCATTATTTTCCGCGGGGCGAACTTGGCCGGAATTAGCCCACTTCCGAGACAATTGATCAATTTGTTATCTGGGCGCGGGGCGCGCGCACTCGCCGCCGGCGTCACGTACATCGGGGCCGCCGCCGCCGCCGCGGCCGGGGGCTCCTTAATGAAATTACCCATCCAACTTTCGCAACTTATGGCACGTTAAATTCTTTGGACGCCCGCGGCGCGCCCGGCCCGGGGATCGATCCCGAGGAAGTCGGTTAGCGCGCCCGGGGGCCGCGCAGCATATCCCCGCGAAACAAGCCGGCCCGCGCCCCGGATCGATCTATCGATTAGCCCCCGCCCGGGAGCCCTGTGCATTAACGCCGCGGCCGAGGCGGCTGCTGCTGCTGCTGCTGCTCCTCCTGCAGCTGATGCCTCGACTCCGATCGCCCTCGGTTATGCGGGCGTTAAATTCATCATCCGTTAAACCGATGAATAACGATGGAGGGCAGGGCTTCGGGCGCCCGGGAGACAACGGCCGCGGCCTCGGTCCAGCCCACCCGAAGGAGCCGCCGGCTCTCGGCGAGAATGCGCCCCTGTCGAGGGCCCCGCGCTCTGCTCCGACCGCGCCTTCATTTTTTATTTTGCAGTGGACGAGGCTTTTATTTACTCGCAGCGAGTCATTGTATCTGGAAACAAAATTGCTTAGAACGTGTGTGGTTGTGTGTGGAAAAATAGCGATTCGGTAACAGGTATATCGGATGGTCGAATCACGCATTTTTAACTAATCATAACTATTCGTTTGAATTTATTTTTCGATTCCCCAATCTTCAATAATCAAAAAAAATTTGTTATGTTCCATTTGATATCAAACTTAATTAAATTTATATCTACGAAATTCTTTCTCATGCTCTCATACTTGCAATAGTTAACGAAGACTTTTTTTTATCTCGAAGGAAGTTTTTCGCTCTATTTACTGCTTCTCAATTTCGTTTGTCGAAAAATATCCGATCCTGTGAAAAGGCAAGGTCAAAGTTAGGTATGGCATACTGCGCAAGAACCGGACAATGGTATTAATATTTCCCAGGGGCGTATTCAAATATACCAAAGCCCTGGGCGTCCGCCCCATAAAACTTGTAATGCACGAGCTGATAAGCTCCTATGCATGCAGAAGCAGCCCGGAAAATGCCCCCGCGCAAAGTTTTTTACCCCGTATTATTATTTTAAAAGCCATTACACGGGCCAACGAACAGCGCGACCCGCTCGCAGCGCTATCTTCCCAATCTCCTTGGCGCAGGCCGCGTCAATTTGCCAATTACCGAGGCCGGCTGCGGAGCGTCCGTCGACCGCCACCCCCTCGCCGACTGTTCCCGATACTACGGATTTGCGCGGGCAATCGGCCTGTGACCCCCTCGAGCCCGATGACGAAGCGCAGCCTCGGCTCTCGTCCTCGCCGCCCTTCGGTTTTTTCCCGCAAGGCTCCTCCGTCTTAATCCGATTTGCGGAAATTGAGATTCCACCGCGAGCTCGCCCTTTCTCCGCCGGCTTTTTTATGCGCCCCCCACGGCCGCCTTTGTCCCGCGATTGCCGCGGTTTAAATAAGCGATTCCCTGTTTTGACGCGGGACTCGGCCGGCTGTGTTTTCTCGGCAAACGCGGAGGCCGCGCCCGGGGCAGTGGGCCGCCGCCACCTTCTGCTCCTCGGCAGCGGCTTTTTCGCCGGGGGGATTCGCGTTGATACTGCAGCGGCTTATTTCACCTGCCCTACCTCCGCAGCCTTCCGCCCCAGTAGCGCCCGAGGCCGGCAGCCGTTCTTTTTTAATAAAATGCATCTATTATCAACATGCCGCCGTTAAATGCGAGCCGGGAAATTGTTAAAAGAGAAAAAGAGGAGGCTTGGCTCCTTTTTGCAAATACATCACTCGCGGGCGAACCGCGCGCCGAAGTCCGTTAGAGGCCAGCTCACACTGCCTCGATATTTTCCTCAGCTGATAAATGATATTATCCATTTGACACGCGCGCAAAAGAGATCAGTAAAATGAAAGGAAATGAGTTTTCTATACAGAAAAATAACTTGCACAGCTTTATGGATTTATCAAAAGTAATCATTCTTTCGTACAACAATGTAATCTCTTTTCGACAATGCGATAAGAAGATTTAAAAGCCGTTCGCAAAAAAATATAATACATCGGAAACGGCCCTTCTGTGTTTTCAAAATACAATATAACAGACCTCTTTTCACTTTTATTTGTTCATTTTTTACGCAACATTTGACGTTTTGCAATTTCTTCGTTCGGCCGTGCCAACTTTCGCGAGACCATTGTTTCGACCTGAAGAATGAAAGTACGATTCGTCGAATCGTAAGTAAAACCGTTAGCTGGGCAAACGAGTTAATCGAGTCAATCCTAGCCATTGTACCAAAGCTAATAATACTCCCTGGAAGCTATAGCTCTATCGTCGGTAAATATGTTTCTTATCAAAACCAGCCGGCGCCTCGATTAGCATAACGGACGCGCCGCGAGTCGCGCCCATCCAACTACCTGCCGTGACGAAAGGAACACCGACCGATCACCCACCAATTGACAAGATCCTCGGGATTTTTGGCCCGTCGTCGGGTGGCGCTCCGGCGAGGAACCCGCGCGAACGGCCCAATTAATTAGGAAGTCGGGGGCCAATTTAATTCGAGCGCCCGGCGAAAGAAGGTCCTAAAGCGAGTGAGACAAAAGCGGGGCCGGGCGCAAAACTGTCGCAAGACGGCGGCCCCGGGCAATTGGCGCGCGGTTCGTTTAGAGCCGGGGCCGCGGGGCCGTAAAAGCGGGCGAGGCCGCAATGGAGTCCTCGACTTTTCTCGGAATTCCGGGCCGAGGGGCGCATGCGCCCCCTATTGAATATCTGGAAAATGTAAATCCCCCGGCCCTTACTCCCGCGGGCCCGCTGCATTTTTCACCTGAGCGATTCCCGCGGCGAGTGCACTTGGCGGGAGGGCCGACTGCCCGCACGGCCGACGCGCCCTGATTAATTGGCCCGCTGATTTGGGGAATAAGTGGTCGCCGAAATATACCGGCCCTGCCCGCCGATGAATCATCGATTTCTAATTAATGCACTTGGACCACGGTCCAGTTACGCGCGCCCGTGCCGCGCTTCATCCGATCTCATTTGCGGGCGTTTGTGTGGCCACGTGAATGCCTATGCGCTCCGTGTCGAATTACACGTATAACCATACTCCTAAACAAGGCCGGTTCACTGCCGGTCATAATTTCATAACAAATACCCGTCCATCGTGTCAGCTGTAATTTTAAATTTTCGCCCAAAATCCAAATTGTACAAATAGGCTGTAAAGAAAAGGACGCATCGAAATAAGCTATAAATCGGTTTGTGAGATCAGTTTTGGTTTATGTTTTTCGATCCTGAAGTTTACAACAAGGTTTTCCCAAGGTTGTTGTGTTTTTTATAACGTTAATATATGCTTTTCATTAAAATTAGATAATTTATGTTTACTGTCGAATTATTTACGAGCACTAGTCACATTGAAACATTATTTACCTATAGTGAATCCTCACTCAAATAGCAATCAAATATCAATTCGATTAATAATAACTATTCGGAGCTTTTATGCAAAATTATTGATAGCGCAATAAAAACATTAATTAATATACAAATAATTAATTTTTGAAAATTGCGACTATAAATATAATGCAAGAAAACTGCATTTAATAACCTAATTAATATAATCAAGTATCGAAATTCAACGTGTACATAAAGCAGATTATACTCCTAGTTTCTAGTTATTAAAGTAAATCAATAACCAGAAACGATATTCTTTATACACAATACTCGATACAGTGAAAACTGTTTAAATTACTAACAGTATATAATCGGGAAATGGATTTATATTTGGTGTTACATATTAACCTCGTGGATCAATGGCTCCGCATTTACCAGCGGTGCGCGTTTGACAGAATAAACAAATTAGTAAATTACAAGAGTAATTATTTATATACTATTTATATGAATAGTGATATAGTTACAGAGAGTTCATAGATAGTAAGATTTCCATTATTCAGACGATATCACAATATCTGGGCTGGAGTATTCTTAGTAGAAATCTTTGCCAATTTTGATTTTTTGATTTTTCCTATATTAGCCAAAACTAACTAACGATTAAGAATTAATAATAGTAGTGCTAAATCGACATGTATCTAGTTAGAAAATAACTAAATTAACTTCAATGACTCTTAAGGCATAAAACTTAAAATAGACATACTATTTGTTTACCTGATACAACATAGCACAGTATACGTATATTGTTTTTAAGTGCTAAATGAATTAAATATAGAGTGATATAATTACACTTAAAATGAGTGAGACGTGTTCAGTAGAAAACGAAATTCGGAGTTTCCAACTAAAAATTTTGGTTTCGACTGGACTGCCAAGATAGCACTAAATACGAAATAGAAAAAAGCACTTTAAAAGGCCCCCTCGCCACTGGCATTCGCTTCCTCGTGTACTCGTTTACTGGCTAACAAGAAATGCTGGTCTAATTTCTATCAGGATACTAGAACCGCAATACTGTAGCAGCTCTTTACTTAATTCTTAGTTTTTCAAAACGGCTACGCTACTGAAATAAGCGGCTACCTGATGGGACCTAATACGAAAGAGTTTTGTAGAAAAAAGCTCTCAAGCTCTGTCCATGAAATCAGCCGGTGTGCAGTTAACGCTTATTCAAGGAGCCCCTCATTTTCCACGAGGGATAACAGGCTGCTTACGCGGGGATTCCCCCGCGCCGTAAAGACAATCGGGGCGGAGGTATACCGAGGGGCGAGCGCTCGATTCCGGTAATCCGGGGGCGGCCACCAAATTATTTGCAGGAGCTTTCCAATAGCCGCGGGGGTGGGCGGACGTCCTTATCGCGGCCTCGCGCCTCCCGAGTCGCCGGGATCCTTTGGCGAGTGGGCCCGGCGGAGATTCGTCCGGGGCGTCGGCTTTACGGCCGGTTAAGGTCGGTTAACGAGCGCCTCGCGATTTGCGGGCGGCCGCGTGTCCCGGGAACTTTGGCGACGCGCGCGCCCCTGCCAGCCCCCGTCGAATCAGCATATGTAAATGCGCGGGCGCCCGGTGTGCATTGTCCTCCCGGCGGAGAGCAAGCACTCGGGCGCGTTGATTAAGTGCGAGCGGCGGGGACAGGGCGCGGTCCCCGCCGCTCGGCCGCGCGGGCCTCTTCCCCGCCAACGGGAGGAGTGGGGCGAGTCACAAAAAAAAAAAGGCGGGGCACGACCTACCGCGGGCGGCTTCGCGGCCCCTTTGCCCGGGGTTGCGCACTTGCCGCCAAGTTCAAACTCCCCGGGCGGCCGGGACTCGGCCAACAACGGCTGTTCCGCCGCTTGCGCGGGATCAAATAATGGCTCGTTCATTGCCAGAATATCCCGAGTAATCACTTAACCGGCTGCTCGGCCTGTTTGCCCCCGGCGAAAGTTCCCCTGGCCGATGCTCCGAGACGCGCCCTCGTATTTATGACCCGGCTGCCCCAAGTCGCCCACCCCACCCCCCTTATCCACCTCGTCGCGGGAATTTAAATTCCTTTATGCGGCCGATTAAGGGTTATACTTTGGCGAAAGCCCACCGCGAGCCAATCGCACCTCGAATCCCCGCAATTTGTGTATAACGAGGGAATTGCCCGGCTCTCTTCAACGCTCTTTCCGCTCCTTTGCCCCATTGAAACAAAGAAATAAGAATTCGCCCGCAGTCCTCGCTTCCTTTAAACCCAATCTTTTCATCCCATTTCCTGCTAATGTGTTTCCTTTGATATTAACAAAATATTCACTAGCAATCAGTATATTGTTACATTCCTTCTTCAATTTCAATACTTGAAACAATAATGTAATTGTAGGAAAAAAATAATTTTAAATAAAAAATAGTATTAAAATATAAAAACAAAAATTCTATTTTATGTTCTTTTTTATAGCCAGAAATGTCTCATGCTAGAGTACATTTTAGGAAACTAGTGAAACTTAACTATAAGTATGGTAATTTTTATTGATTTGATGAGTCTATGATCAGGTTTAGTAAACTCTAGGGTGAAAGTTACGGTAACATTCCTAGTGTTAATAGATAATGACCGTCATGTTACGACCAATAATACATAGAATATTTGTCATTCGAAAGAATGAAATGCATAAAGTACGAATGTAAAATGTCTTAAAAACTGGAATGCAATATTAATTTCTAATGCATCTATTAGTCAATCTTAAAAATGGTCTAATTTAGCATTAGTGAGGAAATGTCGACAAGTGTAGAGAAGTGTTGAAGGAACGCGCGCTCGTAGGACGAAAAGGTGCGCGAGTGCCTGATTGCCTCTGGGAGCTCATTCCACAAATGCGCTCCTCCAGCTTCCATTGTACACGCCCTTGTAGCGTAACAAATTGTTCCCCCAAGCTTTGTACCGGCGCAAGAAATTTTCTGTTCCGTCAATTTACATTGGAGCTTCCCCGGGAGGCGGAAGCGAAGGAAGCATTAGTCAGCCATTAATACAGCGGCCGTCGGTAACTGCTGAAACAGTGACTCGGGAGGACATGAATCTTCCCATGCAGGCGGCCGCTCGGCCCGGGCGCTTTCCCTCGGCGGACTCGCGGAAGAAGCCGGATTGATGCCGGCCGACGGGGGACAATCGACGTTCATAAATCCGCGCGGCCGGGCAACAAAGGGCTGCGCTTTGTCACCAGAGATTGCCTATATCGATGTTTATTCAGAGGAAGAAAACACCCGCCGGGGGTTAGCCTTCATATATTTCAGGCCGGCGCGCATCGATCGGCGTCCGCGCGGCCGCGCGATTACCCGCGGATCCACAGGCTCGCGGCGTCTCCCCTCCCTACCTTTCTTTTTTTTTTTTTTTGCTCGAGGAGTCGCGCTCGGCCATTCGTTTAACGGCTGGCCGCGCGCCGCCGGGTTAATGAGCTGCCGGCGGGCGCGCGAGGAGCGTCGCCTGGCCGTCCGAGGAAACTAACTTCGGCGCTGTTGATGAGGCGCGACTACGGTCCTTTGCCCGAGGCGCCAGCCCGAGAATTGCTATAGGAAAACTGTCTATTACACGAGCGGGCGTTTTCTATTTCAACTGGCTTTCAGCGGGGAACGGCGGAACGGCCGGGCGCGCGAGCAAGCCAAGTCTTTAGAAAAATATATCGAGGGAACACGGGCTATACGTTGCCATTTTCATTTTTATCTCCTCCATTATTCATACGCCCTTCTTGCTGGATTCCTCGGCCGCGGAGGCTCCCGTCCCTCGCCACGGTTTTACTCGCGATTCCTCAAACAAGCACGCGGCGAGCAAACAACTCGACAATAATAATCAATCTGGGAGAAAGGGGACCGCGGCCCGGCCGCCCGTCCCTTCCGAAAAAACCGTACGTTTTCCCCGGATGGGCGCGCGACCTCCATTGCCAGTACACACGTACTCGTCGCCCGCTTCAAACGCGACGTTTATTCAAGCGGCCGGGGCCGCGGGCACGAGGCGGAATTTCCAAACTGCCGGCTCAAGAGGACCGGGGGCATCTGGAGCCGCGGCGAAGGCTGACAAACGGGCGCTAAGTAGAACGAGCGCGGTCCGGTCGGACGGCACGCGCCCGAGCCCCCCCCCACGGTCGGCTCCGTCGGCCCGCGACCCCCCGGGAAAAGGGGACAATTGCCGGGTCTCTCCCCGGCACTCGTACGGCTTCACCGGGGGATCACAAAGGGGGACTCTGCCGGGGCTAGTGGCGGCCTTTACCCGGCGCATTGTCGCCCTCGCGCCAGGGCACAATGACGGTCATCGAGGGATCGATCGGCCGGACGCCTCCCCCGAGCCTCCTCGGCTCCTCGCCGATCCCCGCGGACCCGCCGACTCCGCGCGCTCAGCCCGTTTCAATTTCGGCGGCCTCCGTTAATTTCCCGCAATTCGCAGGGGTCCCGGCTGCTTTTCTTTTTTTTCGCAGCCGTGTATTAAGGCGGCCTTCCGCCTCGCGGAATTCCTTCCGATTCCCGGTCCGCGAGGACAATGAAACTTTAATTAGGTCTGTAATGACTTTGGGCGAGGCTCGAAAGTCAGTTGGATTTCTATTCCGCGGCTGGGGCGCGCGCGCGCGCTCGCCAAAACAATCGCGTCCGATATTACGCGCCGGCATGGCCCGCAGCTTTTTCACCCCGTGACGCCCGGTTTTTCCCGCGCGCCGACATGACGTACGCCGCGCGCGAAAAAGATACCGCGCGGGTCGGGTAAATCCAGGCGAGCGGGGGCCGGCCGCGCCCCGGTGTAATTTATACGCCTATTTCCCCGTATAAATAATGCATTATATACAAAGCCCGCGCGAAAATCATCATCCGCATCTTGCCGCCGGAATAACAACTGCCTGTTTTAATTGCGATCACGCGCGCGACCCTCGCGCCCGGAGTGTAACCCAATACGCCCCTGAATTATCGTGCGGCTTTTGGCGCTCGCGAATTTACGCGGCTGCCCTTGTTTATTAACGCCGGCCCGCCGGTAGGCGATTCTTTACATCGAATATCGCACCCCGCGCTTCCTGCCTTTTCCCATTTTCGTTATCCACTACTAAAGCACCACTGTTACCAACTGCATAGAGTATCGAGCTGCATTTTGGCAAGTATCCGAAACTTGATCCAAAGGCAATGTAGTGAAAATTCATAGTCTGCTTACTGATTTTCACTTATTTTCAGATTATGCTGTTAATAGCAATCGTACCATCGAAAATCGTGATTATGTTTTTAAACAACTAACGCCCTCTTCACATCAAAAGTCCTACTTTTATTGTTACTAAAGTAACTGCAAACCAAAAAAAGTTGACAAACAAAGAAATGAAAACATCGATAAAAACCTCATGGCTTTTTCAAACCTTTGTAGATAAATTAATAAATCTTCTAAATCTTTAATAGTGAAGCTTCAGTAAATACACTTATTACGTGTTAATTATTAAATACTCGCACTTACTTTAAAGATAAAAAGATTGCGAGGGAAAAATTGAGGGTGAGGTAGTACCACAATTCATATTGCTTTTTCCATTGAAATTTAATATATTGATATATAAATATATAAACTGCTGTTAATAATACTAGCTCTCGCTTTAACGCGCGAGGCGTAATAAGCTATACCCCCATCGCGTTGCGCGGGCAATCGACGGGCAATGTACCCTATTTCGCTCGGCAGGGCTGCGCGAGGAGAAATTTTCCTAGGCCCGTCTGCGGCAAGCCCTCGCGACTCCCTCTTGATCCCCGGTCTCATGGCCGAGCAGCCATAGACCTTCCAAAATGACTATGACGTGAATGTTGTACAACGCTCAAGAGCCAGGAGCTCTGCGCTGGGCCCAAATTGCAGGGAGAGCCTCTATAGCTGCTCCACACCGAGGCTGCTTCTGACCGAGAACTCCTCACCTATCCTAGCCCATCCGAGACAGGAGATTATAACCTTAGGTCCGTGATCGCTCTGCAGGGCTCCGCTAAAGAGCCTTCATATATTTTGTACAGGGACGCTTGCTTAATAATAAAACTACGCGCGACAAAAGAAGATTGTCGGCATCTACAGACAATTGAACGTCGATCGCCCCCCTCCCTGCAGCGTAGGCAAATATATAATATTATCGGGGTTGCGCGTTTGTTTACAAAGGTTTAATAAAAACACTAGCCGCAGATGTATTCATAGATGTATTTCTCGCTTTCGCCTGGCAAATATCAATGTTGCAATTGTGAGCCGAGCTTCTGCCTAGATCCATGCAGAACTCTAAACGGATACTTGTCAGACTTTCTCAGTGGATTCTAGTTGTCTGTCAAGAAAAGCTAGTGTAATTTATACCAGAGTGTTTAGACATTTTATTTAATTACGAGTAGAAATGGAAGTTCTACAGAAAACACTCAACAGAAATTCCTTTAAATTTCTACAAAAGATTTATACAACGTTTTAATCAGTTTGTTAGTAAAGAAAGGTCTGCAAGTGGACTTTTAACGATATTCTCGCTGTAAAAAGGGGACATTCTAGGCCTAATTTTTAGCGTCGTTCCAGTCGAATCTATGTAGGCATACGCAGGCGGCCGAAAAGTTGACTTCCAGCGAAGCGAGGCTACCCGGGCTGATTAGCATAAATCCCAAGAGATGTACAAATATTTCCCGATGTTTGACTAGGAGGCGGCTCCGGGCGGCGCGTCCTCGCACTTCAAAAGACCCATAAATCCCCGGGAAGATTTTTTCCGTGGCGCGCGGCCACAGCTAAGTCGGGCCGTGGGCGTTGCCGCGGCGGCGCGGCAGCGTGTTTCGCGCCCCGTAAGTAGGTGTGGTCCGGCGCGGCCGTATTTCACAGAGTCAGGCGCAGGCGAGGCCGCGCCGGCCCCGGGGCCAACATTTATTGTGCATGCGCGGCGCGCGCCCTCGAAAAATTTCCCTGGCTTCGACAATTTCGAGTTCTTACTCGGACCCCCCACCAACCCCGGCCGGGAATACTACCGGCGCGTATCTCGCCCCCTCCTCCCCCGAGGGCCCCATACTGATTTACGGGGCCGCCCCGCCCTTGGCTCGCGAGCGGAAGCGCGCGAATTAGGGAAGAAACAAAGAAAAAAAAAAACCGGCAATCCGGTCTGCCGATCGATATAGGCGGCGCCGCAAGATGGGCGGACTCTGCCAAGGGCTGCAGAAAACTTAACGGCCTCCCGCGCCCTGTATAATGGACTCGACGCAATTTCCCGGCCGGCCGGCGCCGCCGAAACTCGATATGTCCCGGGGAAAAAAAAAGGCCGATCTAATGGAATCTCCCGGGAGCTTCCGCGCGACTCGGCCTCCGGGCGATAACGCGCCGCGAGGAGGTTCCCCGGCAGGCCGCGACTTCTTGCCGCGCCCGGGCCCCGTTAACCTTATCGCCCGCCGAACAAAGCGCATTATGAGCCTGACCCCCGGGGAGTTATGTGGGTGCCTTAACGCGCTTTAGCCCGCGCATTGGAAAGTAATTATTTGAACGGGTCCCGCGGGTCGGCGGGGGCAGTTCGTTTCACGGGTGATTCCTGGCGGGGCTAACGGGCCCGTGGAACCAAATTAATGACTGGCGCCAATGTCCCCTCGTATCTGTCTTCGGACCCATCATTTCCCTCGTATTTCCCTCGTTATTTCATAAAATTGCACTTCGTGCCCTCGACCCACGCGTAATTGTGTCAAATATTATACCCCAAGGATTATACAAGTTCTGTAATTAATCAGCTTTTGTCCCGCGTCCCGCGTACGACATTGGCGTTAAAACCGTAATTGTGCTCGCGTGTTTTTGACGTTTCCAATTCACACTCGCACGCTCGCGACTAAAATGAGTCAAATCTATACAAATCTTGTAGAGCCTTATACTCAGATATACCGCATGCGAGAAACAGCTTATCAGTAGTTATAAGATTCCTTATCTACTTAAAAGCGTATATTTTCTATAAATAGAATTGTTGCAATATGTTTTAGCAATAATTCTAGTTCGACGATAGATCCAGAACATGCAAACAATTGCTGTTCTGAAACTCGCAAAGCATGAAAAGGGAAATTATAACATTTAAAGATTGTTGGAGCAGTAATTTATGTTAATTAAATGTAAGTAGTGTTAACATGTACCTTTATTTAAATTATGTAAATAATGTACGGAAAACGTAACATATTTAGTAGCCAGCAGTAATAGCAGAGCCTTAATGTTTGCGCACTAGCTATGCTTCGTACATCATACGTTATTTTAAATTGTTATAACAATATTACACTAATCTTATTTTCACTTAACAAGTAAAGGTGAACGTAATTAATAAGGCTTTAACAATCACTTATTAAATTTTGCATTAAATTACACTTCCTTATGATGAACCACTTTTCCCGGCATTTTCAGCATAAAAATCTTGTTTTTAGAGGGATTTCCAGCAACTTTGTGGCAATTATTGCTAACGGGGACGTCGAGTAAAGACCGCATGTAAGTCTGGGCGCACAACCCGTCAAAAATTAGCCGGCCACGTCCTCTTAAGCCGAGAGTCTTAGAACCATTGATAAACTTTGCTCTCAGCGCGGGGAAATCGAAAATGGTCCCGGGCAGCTCTCAAAATTCCGGGGGCGTAGCGGGACCGCGGGGCTGATCTCGAAACGTCCTCCGGGCGGCCCTGGGAAAAAGGGCGAGGCCGCGGAAGTTTTCAAAGTGCATTGGAGCCGCGGCGTCGGCCCCTCGGTGGTAACTGGGTCGCGGCGGCGGTGGCGGCCGCCCGCGCCGAGCTGATTGCGGAGTTTCGCGTGCTGCGCGGCTCCGTCAGATAGGCCGGGGGGACAAAGAGAAATGACCCCGCGCCAAGGGCTTACGACCTAATGCCTCCGGAGGCGAGCATTGCGCCCGGGCGCCGGCACACACACAGCCGGGCTTTCGGATGCGCGCGTGTGCCGCTCGAATATCGACGAGGCGCTCCTTGCGCTCGCGCGCGCCCCCTACAGTGGCAGATCGGTCGGCTCGCCGCCGAGGGGGAGGCCGCGTGGGAGGGAAAGAAAAAAAAGATCGGCCCTTGCGCCAAATCGGATGCGTGTATAAATCCACCTTAAGATGGAATTCGATAGATCGACCGAGCTGATCCACCGCTAAATTGAAAGAGGTATTAAATGGGTTAACGTTATCCGGGTACAAACCCCCGGCGGGAGATGTGACTCGAATATATTGACGTTTTATATGCTTGGATAAGGTTAAATGAAAAGTTACAGGGCCCGCGGCCACCGGCTCCCGGCCCGTCGCACATGTAATGACATAATTTTTATTCGGCAGTTTAGCCTGACTCCCGGTCCGATCCGTCCGAGCGGCCGTAAAATTATTTACTTTGCCGGGCCGTCCGCGCGGGCCTCGAGGTTTAAGCTTATATATATATACGTGTGTGTGTATGTATGAAAGCTCGGGGGCTTGTGCGACCGTGGCTGCTGTGCCGCTAACAAGAAGTGCGCATTACAATATCTTCCGGGTCATGAACTCCACGCCAGTTGAGAGAAATTATTCGCTTGTAAATATGAAACGCATGCTCCGATGTGATTAGCAGCCGAGCTCCCGGCAGTTGCAGCATTACGGCTATTTCCAACTTTACGACGCGGCCGCTCGCCTGCGAAACGTAAAAAGGGCAGTTAAAAAGCCCGGGCGGCTTATAAGCCCCGCCTAAACCGGCGCCGCGTCCCCACCCCCGAAAACCTCGCGCGCATTAAATACGACCTTTTTTTTTTGTGTTTCCCGCGCAAAAACGACTGCCGCGCTCTTCCCCGACCCCTCCGGCCTTTCTCCCTCCCATTGGGGCGCGAACTGCAGCCGCGGCGTTACACGGCTCGCGCCTCGCGCCATTATCGCGCTTTGAACAAAACCCGCGGGGCCGCAAAGTTATTCTCTCCGTAAACCAATTTCGCGCTCGGGGCTTCGGTTTATACGGGGGCGCCTCTCGAAATTTCCCCGGCTCCGGATTAAAATCAGACTTGCCGCGCTTTTTATACCGGACGCCTCGCAGGGACGAGGCGATCCGGGCCGGTCATGACTCCGAGCGCTCGATATGCACGAGGCGGCCCGGGCCGGCCCGAGGAGGGAGCCGGCGCCTGGTTTACGGCCCCGATCCGCCCGGGGCTCCTCGAGGCTCCGATCCGCCGACTTGCATTAACTTTTTTTTTTTTCAATTAGCGCGGATGGCCGGGTCCGCATTCTAAAGAGCCGCCCGCGACTTCCTATCGATTTTACATTTTAATCCCGAGTTTATAGTTTCGGTTATGTTGAATTATTCGATGGGCTGGAAACGCTGCCCGTCGTTTGAGGTCCACGCGAGGATTATTTAATAATTGTAATCAATAATGAATCGTAAAGCTTTGGCGCCGTATAGAAAGTCATTCACGTAATGTGGGCTTTGGCTATGATTATGCACAACTAATCATTGATCAAAAGTTATACATGCACGTGTATGTATGTGTATATGTATTCGTATATTATTAATTTTTGGATTAATTGGCGTTCCACTGTAATCGACGAATAATAGCTGCATAACTGATGAAACATGAGGAACGTAAAATTACAACGATCGAATCATTGCAATTTGCGGTAATCATATCAAATCTACTCCAATATCCTATAACCCAATTCTTCTCCATACTATTCTACTCTATTTATTAAGACTAAGGACTTTCAAATCTGCATAGTCATTTAATAATCAACGCAATGATGCAGATCGTCATAATGATTTCCTCAATGGTATTAATTACTGTACAAGGAATGAAAATACCAGGATAATCAAAATTAGGCTAACGTACCCAAAATTTCATCGTAATCTACATAAAGCTAACAAAAATTTGTATCTCATATCGAGATTTGATATTGGAAAGTTTCAATGATACTATGATCAAGTCTATACACACGAACGTAGGTATTCATTCGACATACTTCGTAATAACGTATTTTTATTGTTTTTATTCATCATTTGGATAAGTTATTAATCTCAGTTTCAAATTTACTTTATCAAGGTCAATTCTCCATTACTGTTTTGGTTTCGTCTGTTGTTCTTTTTTTACGATAAATTGGAAGATCTCCTAATTTTTAGTAGTGAAAGAGAATTTGTTTAAATATATGAAATTCTTAATCGATCGTTTGAGCTATCAATGTCTAAACAAAAAGATAAAAGTTATTCGATTTATACAAGCTCTTTTTTATTCCCTTTCATGTATTTCTTTTAGTAGTAACAGTACTCTATTTAAGTAAAAATATTTGAAATAAATAAGGTAGAATTTAAAGTAGCTGCTTTTATTTATTTAAAATAGCAATGAATACTATGTTCAATTTAGGAGGAAAACAATGGGATAGGAAGTTTCTTAATTACGTAAGTCAATTTTTTTGGTATCGAAAAACACGAAAGTATTGGGTTTTCTTCTGCACTTAATTTTCCTCCGCATAGGCGTAAAAAAAAGTTGGATAGTATCCATTAACAATATCCGCGCGATTAATCAATTTTAAAGCTTGCATGCGCTTGAAAGATGGCCTCGCGCACTGCATGCAAAGAGTTTCGGCTAGCTCACTGTGTAAGCTCGGCCGAGTAACTTTGTGGAAGAATTGCCGGAGGCTGTAAGTACATTTTGGTAGACGTAGCCCGTAGGCACGGCTTCTTTATCGGGCAAAACATTTTTTCTCTCGGCAAGCAAGGAGACGGGCGAATATGCAAATGTCGGGGAGAAAAATCGGTGGGCTTTTTCGAGTGGCTGCGAGGGCGCCAGGCGCGCACCTCGATCACCCGAACATTTTCGAGGGAAGCACCTTGGGACGAATCGAAATTGGAGCTCGAGGGATAAAGTCCCCCGGGGAGCGGATAATTCCCCGGATGTAAATTGCAAAGGAGCGGGGCGGGCGCAGAAAAGCAACTTGGGCCGTCGCAGGGGCTCGAGTGGCAGACTTCAAGTTTTAATCCGTTAACATCCGCACCTAATTGAGTCCGGGGCGCGCGGTAACGGCACTATGCAAATGAAAAAGCGCCGGGGCTAAAAGGCATCGGCTAGCAATTGGCTCGGGGGAGGCCGTCGCCCGGCGCGCCGGTAAAACAGAGCTTCACGGGCCGTCGCCACGGGGCAAAGTCGAGCCGCTCCTCTTCCGGCGTCCGCGCGGCGCGTCGACGATTAGCAGTCCAAAGTCAACAGGGACGCGGATTAAGCGCCAAGTTTAAATTATACCGCGTGCCGAAGCCGGGCAAGCGATTCCGTCTCGAGCACTTGGCCCCGGTGAAAACGGCCTGGCCGACTACCCCCCCCCCACCCGCAATTAAACTCCGGCATTGCGTTAATGCGCGAGGGGGTGGGGGGGCGAGAGGGACATTAGCATAACGCAATTAGGCAGGCAGCCCGCGTGACGTATCGTTAGTCAATGGTAATATTTGGATATAATCAGGTGGCGGGGCCGCGGCGCCGCGGAGGATAAGGCAAAGAGACGCGGGGCGGGGCCGCAGCGACAGCCGGATCGGATATGCCCGGCGGAATTAGCTGTCCAATTTGGCCGCGAGGGGCGACACGGCTCCTTGCGCCGGGGCCGCTTATTGCGGCCCTCGGGGCCGGCCTGGGATTTCAATTTCCGGCGTCACGCTATCGCGGACGCTAATGCCCGGGCGGCGGGGGGCGCGGGCCCCGAGATTAAGAGTGAGGCGCGCGCCGCTGCGTAATCGCCGGGGATAATTGATCGGGGCCGGGGGCTTAGCCCCGGAGCGGCTCGCCGGCGACGCGCCCCGGAATACTAAATCGACGTCGGCGCCCCCGTCATTTCGCGCGGACTGTTTAGGATGCGCCGGACCGTCGATATATGCGCGCGGCCCGCGACGCAAATTAGCGGCCGATATCGCGCGGCCCGCGCCTCTGTTTGCCCTGGCGTCCCGCTCGTCCGCGCCCGAATCTACTTGTCCGTTCTCGATACGGCTCATCAATCACGCTCGAAAGTATTCCGACAGTGTCTTGTGCTAAGAGCCCGCGCCCTGGTCTCCAAAATCTGTCTGCGCCGTCATTGAATCACTCATTCGAGCAGTTATACAATTACATACTAATCCAGTATCCACGTACGCAGTGGTTTGAATCGGTAACTCAATCGTCGCTAATTCGATTTTACAGAGCAGTAAATACACTACCGTTTCGATATCGCAAAACAGCTAGATAGATTTAGACAGTTGTGCAGTTCATATGTGTAAATAGTTCACTTCAATAGAGGCTCGCAGTTTTTTTCAGATAAACCGAGATTTGTCGAGAAATCTGAAAGTGAGGATGGAGATAATTTTACATGTTTTACTACTTGGCTTCAAGTCAATGGAAACGCAGGTTAACATTAATTATTTGGAGCGCTCAAGGAAGCGTGGAGCGTTCGTTTGAATGAAGGGAAAGTCAAGGAATCTCGTATCAAACTAAGTAACTCATCCCAGAGATGCGCCCCTTTAACACGGAATGACTCAACTCTGATGTTGGTGCGCATCCATGGAATGGAAAGCTCCTGAGGGTTACCCTCGCCGATTTGAGCGGTTGGAGGAGAATGGATCCGCCAGGTAGGTTAGTATTTCCATATGGAAAATCCAACCCAATCGTCTCCTGTATAGGGTATGTGCTTGCGTAATGGATAATGCGAGGTACAACTAGCCGTATAATGCTATAACTGTTAACATGGCCGTATGCGTATTGAGCCCTATTGAAGCTTTGGTAGTATCTGGAGGTAATACGGCAACAAAAATCATCGCTTATGCAAGACGGCAATATTTAGTAAGATTTGCTATGGTATTTGCCGTATTTATATTATTACTGAATACAACTTCTTTTTAGATGATGTCCATACTACATTTATATATATATAGGATTGTGTACATCCCATTTATCGAACATTTTGCTCCGTATTGTTGGGAGAAATAGGCGAAAGCGAATGGGATAACCGGGCAGGATTTTCACGATACTCTCGGCACATTACGGAATCCTCGCCATAATAGAGCGATATTCTATTCTCAATTGCCAGACGGGAGAGCGATACTGCGCCGGATGACGAATGGCCGGAGAAAGCGCAGGGGATTAGATTACAAGTGCATCGCGCGAAGCCATCTCTTTCTGCCCTCTCATGCATAGGCTCGCCGCTCTGCATAATTTTGGGCAATCCCCTGAATCTGTAAGACTTTTTTTTTGCGCCCCCTTCCATGAAAGCCGGCCGTTTGGAGGTCCCCTTTGAAGAGGCCCCCACCCACTCCGAGGACGACAAAAACCCCACGATTGAAACCATATCGCCGGGAGAGTTGTTTTTACAAGAAGAATAATGTCCTCGAACGTACGCGCGAGGCTGCAAACGGCAAACACGCGCGGGCCGCTTGTGAAAACGCCGGCTAGGAGATAGCCCGACACCGAGCCTGGCAAATAAAAATTTGGAAAGCGTAATTCGCCGGGGCGAATCGATACTGCGACACGCCCGGGGGGCCGCCCCTCGCCCGGGGCCACCTGCGGCCCCCCGGACAATATTTGCCTACCTAATGACCAATCGGCCTCCTTCCTTTTTTCCCGCGCTGACGAATTTCACCGGCGCGCGCGAAACGAGAGAAAAAAAAAGCCCGGCTGTTTATCCCGGTGGACGAGCCAATCGACCGTCGGTGGCCGGCGCAGCGGCGCCCGGAGATTTCCTCGGCGACCGCTAATCGGCGCCGGGGGAGCCCTGGGCGCGTTGTCTCGCCCGCCGGAAATCGATGGCCGCCGGCGGAAAAGCGCGCGTAAGCGGCTGATCGGCTCGCGCGCGCCTCGTGTAAATAAGTGCGGCTAATTGGAGCGCCGGGAGAGCGGGGCATCGATCCTAGGGGCCGCCAACCGGTGACCCGGGCGTCAGCGCCTCCGCTTACCCCGCGCACTTAGGACCGCCGGGGTATATCGAGTGGCGCCTCGAGCCCGCGCTGCGCATTTTACTTGACAGCGGGGAAGGGAATCTGCGTCTTCGGGTTCACTCGCCGATTCATCGGGCGATTATGGACTGACTGTCTTTTCTTTTTTTGCTCAAAGCCAGCTCGGCTTTTCATGCCGAACAGATGTAATGTACAATGTCGAGGGGTGGAAGCTGGGCTTTTTTTTTACAGCGTTTGAAGACTTGTATAAAGATTTTACGGACTCGCTTTTATAATTCCCAATCAACGTTTTAGTATTTGCAGATGAAGTTTGAATTTTCACTCGATGCCCAACAGCTGGCCTCTTTGCCAGTTCGTTTTTACCATAATGCGTTTTTGATTTAATGCCTCTCTTCGGCACAGTAATCATTGAAGGATTTTTAAACATATTAGAAATAAGGCTGGGAAAATTCGAGGAGATTATTTTTTATCAAATACAAGGAATCTTAGCTTACTTTGAAATTCCCCGAGGAGCACATTTCGAAGTAATTTATCACTCTTTATTTTAAAATAGTGAGATTTCTACGGAGCTTCTTTCGTTCCTTATTATTCACGCGCTTGTTCGCAAAAGCGTTGGATTAAATATAGCCCCAAGTTGAAAGGCCATCCCAAAGTTGAAATTAGCAAACTTTCAAACAATTGTCGCAAGCGTAAGCCTGCAACTTATATTTTCAAAGTACCGCGCGAGCATCAGCGTGCGGTGTATTAGACCAAGAGCCAAAACACTCAGCAGTTCTGATCGTCTCGATCCAACTTTCGATCATAATATAAATAAACACTGTCTGTTTACGTATTAGCATAAAAATAAATTTCCACGATACTTAATTCTAAGAAAACTGAGGACTTTAAGACTTGATTAGTGCCTTACCTTTAATTCTTCTTGGGAAAAAAATAGCATCGAGTTCGACATATGACGGAACTTCCGAAGCAGGTATTTCGATTAAGGCAGCGTAATGCAGGAAGTTTCATCAGTCGGAAGCATACTAGACGTAGGAAGACCAGTCGGCAGGGCAGATACCTGCAACGTCAGAGTCGAAATTAGCGTTAATAAGGCATTCCGAGGCCGAGTGCAGCAGCTAACTTTCCTCGAAAATTCAAGGCAACTATGTAAACAAACACGTAGGCCCGCGCACGTCAGTCTTCATAACGAAGCGATTCTACGAGGGCGATAAAACCAGCGAAAGGCCCTCGAGGAAAAACGGCGACAAAATATTACGTGTGATGGAATAAGAGAAGAGTCGAGCTGCCGCACTAAACCGTATATATCAGCCATTATAAGAGCGCCCCGCACCAAGAATACCCATAAAAATTTCACAGTCATAAACCCACGGGCAGAACTTGTCGAAACGCCGCGGCTGCAGTGGAAACCGGGCCTAAATCGGCCGCGCCATCAGCAAATCAGGCTGGCAGGCCTACCGCGAAAAGAGCCCCCCTCCCGAGCTAATTAAAGCGCAGAGGGCCGCGGGCGACACGTTGATCGAGGAAGGGGGGGGAGGGCGAGCCCGGGGCGGTCGCCTCCGTTTCGTGTCTGGCGCCGGGGTACACGGGCACTGATTACATGATCATCGGCGATTTGCAGGGGCCGCAGTCCCGGGCGCCCTTTTTCTTCCCGGCGGCCGTGTTTCCCGGCGCCGAGAGCCGGGAGTACCTTTAGCGGCCGATCGATGGAGCGCGAGAGCCCCGCAGAAGGCGGGCGACGCCCGCTGGCGCCCCGCCCGATTATCCCGAGGGCTTTCGAAAATAATAAAAAAAAAAAAAAAAAACCCTCCGACTTGTTATGCCGCTCAGATTTGTAATTCCGACTGCGCGGCTTGGCAGTGGCTTTTTTTTCAAATTTTTCAACATTCACTCGATTGATATTGCAGGAGAGGGCTATGGTTAAGATTCAATACTCGCGTTGGCTCTTCAATTATACGCCCATACGCCAATCGATCACATTGAAAAGCTCATAGTGTCCAAGCTTACGTGCACGTCCCATCGCTCCCCGGAGGTTTACATTTTTGATTTTTTCCGCTTTGGCTGCGCCATAACGGCACTCGATCGTTAATTTGCAGAGGAATGCGCCCTTTTTTTTTATTTTTCGAGTTTACTCGTTCATTTCACACATGAGATAAAAATAAAGGATACAATGCCCAGCGGTATGCGCAAAGCGATATGAATCTGAATCCTGGGCGCAGCCCGATAAAGAATATTGTCAAACGCTTTGCGCTTTCCGGCTGCTGAGCGACTGTTAAAATATTTATTTTCCTTGGATCTGTATATTCAAAAGAGAATTTTCCTATGCAGACTCTACTTTTTGGATCATGAAAAGCTAAGCTGATATTGGATAATAATTTAGTTAAAAAGTAGCTTTTCGCGTAAATCGTTACCAAGCCTGTTCTTCCTACCTATCTGCACAAAATTCTTTTTGCACTGCCGCGTGTATTCAAAAGTTAAACTACATATTTACGAGAATACTTTAGAAAACATTCAGCGATAATTTACATGTCTGAAGCGTTGAACGAGAGATTGAAAAATTATACCGTTCGATCAATGGTTCATTATGCTTTACGCCATGGACAATTTGCAGCCGCATTGAACATTTCTAGACTCCACAAGTTTTTCCAGTTGAAAGAACTGGCGTTCCGTAATAAAGTTCGATTTTTGATCAATGCCCGAACAATTATGATTCATTTTCCTTCAAAATGTGAATTTACGAGATAAATTTGATAATATTTCGTGAGGGGTTCGTTTGGCAAAATACAAATCAATTTTACTCTACCGTGAAAAAATAGACACACAGAAACAAGGCCGGGTACACGGGACCAGTTAACGTGTACTACATCGTGTCAACTGCCCTTGTAAATACAGTCGGGTATGACTGCCGACTACTGATACGTCGAACAAGGGAATGGAAATAAATGCAATAACCCAAGTGAATTGGATAGGAATTTACGATCGACACGAAGGGCCGAATATAAAAATTGTTGAATAAATCATATTAGTCTTCTTGCATTACAGGCAAATAATCATTTTGGGATAAAGGGATGGGGGGCGGGCGGTGGTCGGCGCCCGGGGCAGCGCCTCGAATTCCCCGCCGCGAGAATTGATTCGTCGATATTTTCAAAGCCGCGGGAGGACTCGGAACGAGGCTCAAATCCCCCGCGAGAGGAAACAAAGGCGGGGGCCGAGTCGTATAAATAAAGAGGGAGGAATAATGTAGGAGGCGGCGGGCCGGATCGCTCCTCCGAATGCTTTACACCCAATAAAAATTACAGCCGCGACGGGGGAGTTGGGAGGGGGAAGGGTCAGGGCGCGATATCCCTCAATCGCACCTCCGCGGGCCATTTCCATAAAAGCCGCCGACGCGCCGGCGGCCGCCGATTCTTTAAAAACAGTCCCCGCGAGCGCTGTAAAAAAGCCCCCGGGGGCGTAAATGGGGGCTTAAGGGAGCGCCGCGCAATCCGGATGATTTCGCGCTCGAGAGCCCCGCGCCCAAATATAAAAGCGTTTAATGGGGCCGGTAGTTAAAGCGCGGATCGGCCGCGGCGTCAGCGCCCCGATCGGCTCGCATGTATATCCGGCTTTTACGGGCCCTCCCCGGGAGGGAAGCTCCAAGACTGCTTTCCGCGCGCGGCCCGGTGATTCATCTTCCGCGGGCGGCTCACTTGTCGCCGAGATGTTAATCCCGGGGACTCGAGCCTCCGGGGCTCGCCACTCTTTCAAATTCTCGGGATTTCAGATGCGTATAGGGGCGCTCGGCTTTTTCTCGGGGCCAACTGGGACGGAAGAGAGCCAGGGACTTTGCTCCCGTGCCGGATGCTGCGCCCGGGACGCCCGCGACCAGACAGGCCCGTCCCTTGGCCCTGGATCGTTTTCAATTCTTTTGCCCGCGGAATACGGTTAACTGTTGCGTCGCTTAATTAATATTAAACATTTCCGGAATCGCGTGGAATGGCAATGGAATTTTAACTTTGTAAAATTTGGCGGGAACGTAAATTGCCTTCCCGTGCAATTAAAATTTTTAATTAACTTTGCTTCGCACGGTATATATACCAATTAAGCTTTATTGTTACATTTTTAATTAGAGTAAACTATTTCAATAATCCCTTACGTGGAGAGCAAAAAACTTTTCCATCACGCGAGATTAAGCTTTATGGTTTATTTGTACAGCCCGGTGTATTTTCGATGGAGTTTCAAATTTCTCGGCTGTTTTCAAATCGCACCTTATTTTGCCCGGCCTCGGGGATTAGAGGGATCGAGATTTCGCCAACTTGTTACTTCCTGTAACCTTCATAACTCTGGTATATAGCTATGGGCGAGATTACAAGTCGACGCACGCGCTAGACGGGCGGACGTGGGGATCGAGAAATTTCTAGAGCGGCGGTGTCCACTGGGCGATCGGCCCATAACTTATTCACAACAATCTTTCCCGCGGGATTGTACTGCACGGGGGGGGGGCGGGGGGGAGGGGGTAGGGGGCGTCCAAAACAAGTCGACACTGACAAACGCCAGCGCAGATAAGCGGGCGCAATTACTCTGGAAGCGAGTCACGCTCGCGGACTGCCGGCAGTCCTCGAAAGAAGCCCCGGCGGCTCAAAAAAGCCTCTCCTCCCAGGCGCAGCCTAATGTGCTCGCATATCTTGGCCGGGGCGCTCGCGATAGTCGCCGGAGAAATTGAATTTCCAGGGCCCGGGGGCCGAGAGAGACAGGGCGCGCCGAGGACTGACTGCGTTAAGTAATTAGGTCGAGTATCGGGTGGAGCAGCCCGGATTCTGAGGAGTGCCGCCGCCGCCGCCGCCGTCGCGGGGGCGGCGGCCGCCGGGGCGAGATTTCCGGCGTGAAAAATGCAAAGAAGGGAAGGCGCGCAGACCCCGGAATGCCGGCGATGCGAATCGAGTCCCGCGCCAGCTCTCGGCGGAATACCGAAGCCGGCCCGTCTCCCTTTGTCGCCCCCCGCGCGGCCCGCCGACTCCCCGGGGTTTTGGAAACTCGCGGCGTCTTTTACCGCAAGGCGAACCGAGTGCCGGGCGAGAGTGGCGCGCGGATGCCGAGGCCGCCCGCTTGCCGCTCCTCCCCGCGCTGTCATTTTTTTTTTTTTACCACGGGGAGGAGGCGCGGTCGCCGACCCCGAGCAGCCACTTGGGACGCCGCCGCCGCCGCCGCCGCGGCACACTGTGTACTTTGCCGCGCGAATGAAACAAGTGCCAGCGCTCCCCAGCGGCCTTTTTCATCCCCCTCCCCTCCAGATTAATATATAGAAATAGAACGGCCCGTTGCCGTGCAAATGGACCCGAGGTTTTCGTTAAGTGGCGCAAGGCGCGGCAAATGCTAAGAGGACTAAAGAGGAAAAAGGGGAAAGAGGGGTGAGAGCCCGGAGCTTTACTGCGTACATTGAAGACAATTTTAACTTCCGACAGTTCGAAGGCTATCATCCTAACCGTTAATTAATCCCATCCTAGATTGAATTAAAACTTCTAGATTTGTTGTTTGCTCATTGATTACCGGACTTCAACCCTATTACTCAAATCCATCTCTGATATTTCCTGTAATATAAACGGTTAATACAAAAGCTAGACTTACTAAAGTATGAACGTACAGTGTTTATGCAGTACAATATTATCATTATCTAAATATTCTATTTCCATTCTGCTCTGAAAGATGCTTTAATAGATGACTGATATTCCTAATGGTATAAGAAATTAAGATATCATATGGTTCGATATTTGTTGACCATAAATATGACTCCTATTGCCTAGTCTCATTAGCATCTTATCCAGAAATACTATTAGATTTCCTATATACGTGCATTTTTTTGTAGACATTTTATCGAGTACATTTTATACGATATTTCGGTATTATCATCTTATGGATTCATAGAATGATGAATAACGTTATGTACATCACGTGATAAATAACTGAGCAAAATCGCGACAACTATTCTTTTACTTGCCAGTTGTTCCAGACGATTTGGCGACAAACTAAAAGTTTCGATACCATAGCCTTAGTTAACCAATTGACTACCAAAGTTTTTAGGTGATGTTGTACTAACCCAACGTCTACATCTTTGTAAGAAGCACATTTTGTCCACATTGTCGTGAAAAGTGTCGTTGGGAACGGGAGTTTCTAGCCAGTGTTTCCAGAATGCTCTAGCCGCGTCGAGCAGATTTCGAGCCAATAAATGGCCAGATGCGCTCGAAAAATCAAATAACGTGAAAAACTGGCGTTCGTCAACAAAGCTAGAAAAAATTCTCGGCAGCCTGAGCGAATTAAGCCCAATTACAGCCGGCCCCTGACCGAGCGACGACGCCTCGGCGGAAGCTCTGATGCCTCACACCATCGGCCCCGCTTACGCGGGCCGCCCATCGAGCTACAAAGGCGCGAGGTTCCCGCGTCGCGGGTAACTCGATTCCCGCGGGGCGGCGTCCGGGACAAATGGCCGGGGCCCCGCCGCTTGACAAAACGGAAGCGCACTTTTTGCCGCGCGCGCGCGCGGCCTGTACTGTCGAGCCGAGGGCTTACGATTCGCGCGTAGCGGGGGACCCGGGGAGCCCGCGCCGAATCACAATCGCCCAGGAAAAACGCGGCCGGGTGATTAATTATTGGGGATCGGCCACCGCTGCGCTTTTTCCCCGGACGGTGCGCCGCCTAACGAGCGGCTTATTCGCGATCGGCCGGGCCGAGGCAAAAAGTCGGGGCCTCCGGTGTGGATCTGCCTGCGGCCATCGTGTTTGGGAGAAAATGAAGAGGATTCAGGCGAGAGGAGGATATAGGTAGTGGCGCTTCAAAAAATCAAAGGATGACGAGGATTATTTCGGGTATTTGGAGAAAATCCGCGAAAAGTAGTCCTAGCTTGAGCTTGGAGATCTCAGGGAAGAAGAATCTTATACGTCAGAAAAGGCAAAGGGAAAGAATAGTCGAACTTTCATTTTGCTTCTTTCAGAATTCGATAATATTTATTCCCGCAAAACTTATATTAGTTCAAATTCATATTTATTCTTTACTGCAATTTCGATATACTTTCCTAACTCAACTTCCATAATATAACTTTGCAACGAATAAATAAGTATGCTTTTATTTAAATAAAATGAATATCGAGTTTGTTGTTTTATTTTCCTTTGATATTTCGTAAACATACCCTCTGGTAAAATTCTTGGAAGAAGCTCAGTTATTTTTCATAAACAAGATGTAATAAGTCTTAAGTCATATACATTCTTGCAGATACACAGCTAAAGCCGATTAAATTAATTAAATATTTGTAATACAGTCAAGAAGATAACCTAAAATATCAACATACTCATTATCGGTAGAATACAATAATTATATATTTAAGCCAATAGCAAATATCTACAAGATTAAGGAAACTCATCATAAAAATCTTAAAAAATTTATGCGAAGAATTTATAAAAAGAAATTTGTGCATTTTAAAAATTGGTGTAAACAATAAAAAATATAAGCTGAAAGCTTTAGGCTTACTGTAACTTTTTCAATATCTGGAAGCATCTTAAATTTAAGTCAAATCAATAATCGCATCCCTAAAACTTTTAGTAAGCTCTATATTCATGATCTTAATTGTAAATCCTTGCCCTCTGATAACTTTTCGCCGAAAGTTGCAAGAGGGTAACTTGCTCTGTTTCTTATAGCCATCAAGATTATCATATAAATCGTAGCAATACCCCCGTGGAAAATGAAGGGTTCCTGAAATATGCGCAATTTATATAATAGCTTTATTAATAGGTAAATCTTAGCAATCTTTGTAGAAAATGATATGGTGTGTACACCTATAGATACAAACATCACGTAAATTATAAAGCTAAATCTTAAAGGTATTTTATCAGCATTAAAATTTTTTAAAAAGATATTTTTTAAGTTTTAAAATACGAGTATATTAATATACGAATTCATTATTAGCGATTGATATATTAGTATAATGTTATTGAAGGTGTCGAACAGAAATGATATTCTTAATTACTATTATTATATCTCGCAATGCTTTAAATTAGGACAGAAGAATTAATAATAATTTAAATTAATAATTCCTTTTCAATGTATTGTTTTAGCAGTATTAGTAGCTTATTACTTTTTAAAGTTTGTGAAATTAAACGGAATAATGTTTCGTGGAAAATTCTGTCTGAATACATATAGAATAACCTTTGTACGCATTGTAGCTCAGTTCCAAAATTTAAATTTAATGTACAATATTGCTTATTACAATCCGTATATTAAATTCAGATAGTACTTACCAATGTATTTCGATTCTAAAGGATGATTTGATTTATAGTATACTAACTTTTATCATAAATTTATTTAAAATCGTTGTTTGGGGCATTTTGAGAGTTAACGTAAATATTACTCTTGTAATTAATGTCACTGATATAATGTGCAGGAGATAAAATGAACACAACTTCAAATTCACTATGAAAACTTATGCAGTGACTGTAAATAATTGAGTATGCAACAAAAATCAAAGTTTTACAATTGTTTGGACACTTTGCTTTTGTTAAAACTAGAATAAATTGCTCTAATTACAGTACATATTACGTACATGCATAAGTTGTTTATAAATTACCTCAGACAGAAATAAAGTAATAAAAAATTACAGTACTATTCTTTTGAAAGTTATATAATGACTAACTATATATCATACGATTCATATAACCGTAGCAGAGAATTTGATTAATTAACCATTCAACCACATTTATTGGCTCATTCAGTAACAATAATTGAACATATATTTGTGCAGTTAGTTTATTATGAATAACAATAAAATAAATACCTCCAATATAATTGAAATGATACTAAGCATACACCTTCATTACGAAGGATGTATTTCAAGGAAGAATGTACTTTATGAAGAGATGTAGTTCAAATTAGAGCTAGATATACTTTACACAAGCAATT
Organism: Sycophaga agraensis; assembly: GCA_018906755.1. Classification (NCBI taxonomy): domain Eukaryota; kingdom Metazoa; phylum Arthropoda; class Insecta; order Hymenoptera; family Pteromalidae; genus Sycophaga; species Sycophaga agraensis. The sequence continues at coordinate 371,087 of JACCIE010000045.1, forward strand.
ATTTAAAGATTATGAAATTATGATCTTATTCCAACAAAATTTATACAAAATTATCACACAAATGTTTAACAAGTACTCGTAAAATATATAATACCACTTTGGTTTTATGCTGTAGTTTTCATGTGCTGTATGTATTACAGTATATTTTAGCCAAAGTGCCTGTCTAGAAACATAGAGTTCTTGGCGATGAGGTCCAGGTAAAATACCCAGTAGTTTTTTTGACGCCGGTGTATCTTTCACTGGTAAATGTCTGCAGGTATGCCGACTCGTATTTTGTTTTCTGTACATGTAAACGTCTACCATGAGTAAAGTGTTCATGAGCATACGAAAAACTACGTGGGAGACAAGCCGTACAGACATTTCCTCCAGAGACTTGGTGCGTCTAAGAGATCTACATTAAATAAAACGTGCATCTTTATATAAACAACTGGCGTATTTTTATACGAATAACTGTAAAAAGCATCGCTTTAAATCACAAGAGCGGTAATGCATGTTTAATTCCTAAATTGGAGTAGATTTTGATCGATGGCAAATGGAAAGTTTGACTAATGGCTCATTAGAGATATTTCACGGTACGCTCTTAAATATAAAACAGCATTTATTACTCATAATAAAGTTATTTTTTAAACATACATTCCATTCGGCTAAAGTGCTCTCGCGCTCGCTCCAAAGAAGTATTCTCATTTGATAATGATACCTGCCGTGCAAAGTGACACACGGGCGTACGCATTTAATAATAATAAGCCGTATAAGAGAAGGGAGTGGAAAAATCTGAGCCGGTCCAGCAGCAGCTAACGGGCGACGAGGCCGACATTGTCGCCATTGTCGGGCGTCCCGAGGCCGCCGTCCGAGCGGTCCACCAATGTAAATTTGTTTTACGGAATCCGCCGCATAATGCGAGCGGTCCGGGCAGACCGAGAGACGGTCTTTCCGGCAGGGCCGGCACTATACAGGTCATCAAGAGCAAACGGAGGGAAAGCCCGGCCGGCAGTCGGCCGGCGATACGCGGGAATCGCGCGAGTGCACGGGATGGCAAACATCCGGATAAGGAGGCTCGGACCTCCGGCCCCGAGGAGACGCCCAACAAAGCCGGCGCACTTTTGCACTCGGCGGGTGCGCGTCACGCGATCCAGGCCGCGCGCGGCCCCCGCACTCCGGACTTTGCCCCATAAAATTGGCGCGCGGGTCAATGCGCCGCCCTGGTGTACCGGCCGCGGAACTCGATTTCCGGCCGGCCGAGGGGCAATAAAGCCCGCGTCGTAAAAAGCATTAAGGGCGCGAGGAATGCGCGCCGGCGTTGACCTTTGCCGAGTACGAGTACCGCGAGGGGATGCGTCTTCGGCGGGAGTAGCGATAAGAGGCCGCGGAAGTGATTGTTTCGAAACTGTTTCATGGCATATCCCTTGGATAGCGTCTTCACATAAGGTGATCGATAGTTTTTCCTCGAGATCTATTAGCCGAGTGCGAGTTATAATGTAATATACGATATATGCGTGATATTTTGGTAAGAAGTTGGTTTAAAACACGTTTAAAAATCAAAACATGAAAATATATTCGTTCACGCGAGTACTGCGAGATAACGCGTAGCCAGTTAGTTAACGTACAAACTTTTCATGGTCTCGAAATTTAACGAATTTATGTAAACTTTAAATTAACATGTAATTGCTAATTTACTCTGCGTTACTTATATAATCTAGTAATTTGAGTGTTGGATCTTTGAAAAATGAGCCAAAATTTAACCTAAAATCGCGTAAATGAACTTTATTATATCAGACAATGTAAATAATATTTTGAGTTTTACTTGTTACTGATTCGGAAACCGACTATTTGTAGAAGATAATTATTGCAAAATCGCGTTTTTGCACACGATCTCATACAAACCGTATTTCGTACTACAGACATTTTATATTCAGCAACAGAGTTGCTTCTTTGACTAAGGGATTATACATTTATGCTTACAGAGACACAAATCATTTATTTTGTACGCTCAGTGATTCATACATTGGAGTAAACTTGGTCTATCCGAAGAACCATCTGAATATTTTAATTCGTACATAACTGTAAGCATATCAACGGCGCACGAGCGAGTTTTTATCGAGATTTTTTGAAAGACTCTTGCAAATGGTGCTCATATAGTCAACTGCTTACTGACATCATTACCACGGGCGCTGTCGCGAGCACGGAGTGCGTATATGACCCCGCGGTGCAGGGCTAATTGGGCGCCACTCAAGAGCCTCGCTTGGCGTGTAATTTTCTCGGGCGGGCCAGGAAAATATCTGGGGCCCGGGCGCGCGTCGGAAAAAGGGGGTCGACGCCGCTCGCCGGCGGTGGCACGTGGCCAAATATCGCGGGGCGGCCCTGTCACGGCGTTAATTCAACTGCCAGGGAAATTCCGTGGCGGGGCGGGCCGGGCGCCCTCTCAAATATTGTGTCTCCGCGCGGCCCAAGAAATCCCGGGGCGAAATTCCCGCGCGATATCCGCTCGCCAAGTATTATTACGGGGCCGAGGGGGATAATTCAAGGTCAGCTCGTTGGCGGGACTACGTGTCGAGCATATCCGAGACCGCGGCGGTGGGGGTGGGGGAGGCCCGGGCGCGGGATGATGGCGGTACTTGGAAAGAGCAATAAAGGCGGGGGCGCGCGGCAACGGCCCCAACTTGGCGCGCGGGCCCGAATTTATTCGCGGGGGCAAACGGCCTCTTGCGAAACTTGTAACGCCGGGGACAAAGGCCCGGCCTTGGATTAATCCGCCCGGTTAATCCTGACCGTCGGCGTGTCGATTCCCCGAGTTCTTTTTTTTTTGCCCCGGGATGTTTATGCTAAGCGGGCGAAGAGCCGGGGAGCTGCGAGTCGGCGGCTGCCCCCAGCCCCTAAGTCTAAAATACTGAAACACTTTTACGAGGTGGGCGGGTATACAAGTTTCCTTTTTACCGGGCTCCTCTCCGCGGGCCGCCCGCGCGGACACCCGCAAGAAATATGCTTGCACTCAGGAAGCGCGAGTGCGCGCGAGGGGCTTTTGCGCCGAGGCCCCCGTCCTTCGGCCCTCCCTTGCCCTCCCTTCCGCGGGGCGGCCCCTCGCGGCGTCCCCCCCCCAACGGCAGTAGTCGCTTTGAGCCGCCACCCCTCGCCGGGCTAATGCAGTTTTATGAATTTTAAGGGATCAGCGCCGCGGCCAGTTTATCAGGCCGCGAGGCAGTTCATTGCGCCGGGCCGCGGGCGATCTACCGCGCAAACCCCCCGCCCGCCGCAATGAATCGGCCCGACGCCCCGTTAATGGCAGCCCCGCCCCCGCCGCTTTCGGTTGCGCCAAATGCCGGGGCCGAACTGCCTGTAATCCGTCGAATGCGAAGTAAAGGATCGCGGCGATGCGCGAATTACAGCGGGACAGGCGGGCCCTCGGGATGGATCCGACCATAAGTCGGAGGAGCTTCCCGGGGCTCGCTAGCTTTCCGGACGAACGTTTGAAAATGAGATGGCTTATCGGGCCCGGCCGCATCTACTTAATCCCCAAATGTACGGACAGGATTTTATAAATGAACCTCGTGCTCCAGTATGGAGATCAAATTTTTTCTACAATTGATAAAATCTTAATCTCTGTATTATGGGAAAAGTCCTTTGTAATTTTATTCACGGGTCGATTTTGCTTTTTTCCCCCTCGTGCGCAAAAAGGATTCTGTTAGTATATAGTAACAGAATTTCATACTCGCTTCTATTATAAAATGAATTTATATTCTGAAAGGAAAAAACCGTGTCCTTGGTGATACGCTTTATCAAAACCTGAAAATATGACATTGAATTATAATTGAAAATTTTACCAAAGTCTATTATAACGACGTTACAGAAAATAATTATACTCTCGAATATTTTATAGAGGCTTTAAATAATTACGCCACGTTATCGAAGTTGAGTATCGTAGCTACAAATTTTCACATAATTATTATGGAATATTATGAATATCTGCATACTTTACATGACAATTATTCATGACCGAAAAGAGTATTACTATCAAAATGGTTTAATGCTAAAAAAATTCACTTGTGTTAAGAATCTCTCAATTTCTACAGACTGACTCACATTTCAATATTTATATCGTAATGTAAAACTTTAAGATATTTCTTTTTTTTTTTTCTCGAAACAGTTCCTGTGATTACGTTATTTGCAATTCTTTGTATAATTCCAGAATAAGATCTACCAACTTTCGGCGTTTGAACAAAACCGTTTTAATTGGAAAAGTAACAGCTTGAAAAATGATATCGCACAATGGACTATGTTGAACTGCGATAACGAAATAATCACTTTTAATGCAATATCAAACTATACAACTCCCAACTATACGTAGCAATTATCCTTTTCAAAGGCACGTGCACAAGCATATTGCGCACGAATTACAATATATTGGCGTTAAAATCCAAATTAACCGCTGAAGCTGCTTGTAACTTTTAGGGAAACTCGACAAAATACCGAATTGTAAACCGCGTAAACACGAAACAAAGCGTTTAAGCAAGAAGTCGGGTCCCCCTATCCACTCGGAGAATACGCGCGAGCGTAGCATGCGGTAATTTTTGGACCGACGTTGTTCCATTAGCAGGCCAAGTACCGGGGCTAATGAAGGGAAGGCCGTGGGAGGGGCTCATAGAGCCCAAGGAAGCCGCCCTCCCTCCCGCCCGGCATCTATCGGTTATTTTGCGGTCCGGGCGATGCGCACGCACACGGCGGAGTATCGAGCGAAGCCCGGCGCAGGGGCAATTTTCGCCCTGGCGCGATCGCGAACATTCGCGCGAGCGCCTCTCTTGCCCCCGGAGCGGCTCCTCGGTTTAATTGCCCGAGAGGATACGGCTCCGCGGGCCCGGCGAAAGAAGCCGCGGCTTTTTTCATATTTAACGTTTCATCAAGCGGGGCTTTAATTGCCATTCGAATATACGACTGCCGGCCGCCTTGCCTCCCCCGCCGCGCTTCTTTCCAGCCGGATGGAATATAACTAATCGTAATGAATGCGGATATAATCAGCGGGGAAGACGCGCGCGGTCTGCGTATAAGGAGGCCCGTAAGCGTGATTTATGCGCGTTAGTATTTAATATCGGCCGGGGCGCTCGGGACGCGCCCGTTAACCATAACGCGCGGCTCGCTGTATTAAATACTCTAATGTAGCCCGGGGGAAAGGATGGATGGTGTGCGTTTGAAAAAAAATAAAAAAAAAAAAAGCTGCCCTCGCCGCTTGATGAGAGCGACCGCATGGCCTTACCCCGAGCGCTACCTGACGCCCGCGAATCAGCGTATTTTCGAGAACGGGCGGGCGCGTTTTATTTGAAATCCGATAGAGCTGCCGGGATTTATCCACTCAGCCGCGGCTACTTGAAAGGTCCGGCTTGAAAGGCACCGCCCGACTCCTAAAAAGAGATTAGAGGTCCAGGAGGCCATTAATTTACTTCTTTATCGCGCGCTTGGGGGGAGCAATCGCCGCGAGATGCGCGATATTGCATCGTCTGGCGCTGCGGAGAGGACGTAGACAGATAGAGGCGGTTGGTTTGTTTACGCACTAAATCAAATACAATTCTCGAAAATAGGATTTTATAATCGGATTATCTTTATGAATTAAATTAATTATAAAGTTAAAAGGCAAAAACAATCGCATCAAAGTTTACAACACAATGCCGTTCAAACCCAAAAACGCCAGAAAATATAAAACGTACATGGGGTCTTATCGTTGCATGAATAATATTTCACAACGGATTATTATACTGCACACGTATAATCGATAGCATAGGTACAATGAAAGGTGCTTGTACGTATACTGTGATACACGATGATAAAAATTTGAATTCCCTCGCGTTATCAGATAATCCATTTCGAGCCGATGGTCATCTTTAACCAAGAAATGGTATAAATACTTAATCCGATACTTTTATTCCTCTACGAAATAATAAGCACCTGAAAACCATCCTTAACAGGCAGAAATGGGGAACACGCAAAGGACAACTGCGTGTGAGGCTCGCGCTTACAGGACAGGGATTAAAACGCAGTCTCGCCAACAGTCGCGGCATTTATCCGGGAATTTCATTGGGAGCCGCAGCGGCCAACTCTGCGGGAAGAAGCGCGAGCGAATTGGGCTGAATCGCGCAACTGATTGGATAACTCGGGCTCGGGGCGCGTCTCCCGCGGAATTAGTCGGCTGCGCGCTCCTCGGACTCGGGAGATTAGTTCCTCGAGGCCGGCTGTCCAGGCTCGCGGTATAATTGGCCGCGCGGCGCATTCCTCCCTGCACTCGTCCCCGCGACGGTGGCGGCCCCCGGATTCCGGATTTTTCCAAAAGACGCCGGTCTGTTTATCGCTGACGCTCGGCTGAGTTATCGGGGGCGCCCCGCGGCCAATGTAATTTCCCACGGAGGCTCCTAACTCGGGGGCTTCTGCCGAGTAAGCCTCCGCGATTCTTCCTGTAACTCGCGCGGGACGGCTCCGCGGCCCCGGCCGTTACGCTGATAAATTGCAGATGGCGCCCGGGGATAAAACAATTTCAATTTCTACCCCCGGCAGCCGCGCGTGTGTGTAAGCCGTCTTGTGTTTCCCCGGAGGCCCCCGCGGCTGAAATTCCCCGCCGGGGACTCGAGGTGTCGCGGCGATCGGGGGCTCGCGCGGCCCTCGGTCCCGGGGATTCCGGGCGACTTCCGGGGAAAAAGCCCGGCGCCGGCTGCTCTTGCGGCCTCCAATCAAGTGGGGCTGCGGCGCACATTCTGCCGGGCACTTAGCGGCCCCTCGATCCTGCCGGGAACCGGGCGCGAGAAACAATTTCCTCCTAAGCCGCCGCCGGGAGTTTTCGGCCCGTTTTTTTTTCCCCCCCGGCGCCGGCGGCCGACTTTCCGCGGGCGATAAGACGGGGACGCCCGCGCGCTCGGGATAATCGGGCCGCGCCCTCATCGCTGGGCTCTCGAGCCCGATGTGATTTTATTAAACCAATGGGAGGGCACATCCTCGCCCGGGAGCCGATATACTCCTTTTTCTTATACGTCCTTTTTGATTCCGCGCTTTGTTCTCTCGCAGCCGGCGGTGATAGTGCGCGAGAGCTCGTTAACCCGGGGCTCCGCCCGTTTTCTTTCTCCGCTCTCTCGGGCTATATTTTATATAACTTTAATTAAGTTCGCAGACAGGATGAGTTGCAATGCCACTCGATCGTGCTTTTAAACGCCGGCAGCGTGCGCGTTCTTTCTCAGATGGACACTTCTATCGCTACGCTTTCAGTGAATGTATGCGTAATTTGCTTGGATCGATCATTGATGTTTATACAGCTTTAGCGTTTTATTCGGAGTCTCGGAAATAAATTCCTCGACAACTTTCACGCAGACTGACATTGTTTTAGACGCGCTAGTGTATTGCAGTTGCGCGTGTTTATAAAATATTTATAAAAAATTACTTGTATTTTTACATGTTCTCATGTATTTCAACGATAATACCTAGTCTAATACTGGGTTGCAAAATAATAATGATGGTTACTTAAATATCAATCCACAAACTACTTTAAAATTTAGATCAAAGGTTGAATTTACTCACCAAAGCATGTCTTCTTGTATACACAGTACTCCGCTTGTACACAATATCTTATAGTATATTTATAGCATTTTAAGTAAAATCTGTTTTAAAGCCGCAGGCAACCACCGGATAATAATGAGAATCTTTTTCCAATTCATTGTGCTATTAAGGATTACTCTAAGTACTGCGTGGATGCACGATCTTCTTTCTTAAATAGTTTCCAATCCTCACTTTACATTCCACGTACAAATCGACACCATTTTGTGCTTTCGAAATTGACGCCATTTCACGACACTATACACATTTTTGTAATAATTAACCAACATTCAGTCAAATTTCGTAAAAAGTCAAGTAAACTTAACAGGTATCTATCACTATTTGTCTATTTCACACCGCACTTTCGAGACCTTTGTGCTTGCACACGCGATGTACATATAAAAAGGATGCGACGTAGCGGTCGCCCCAGTAACTGTTCTAAGAAGACACACACACACACACACCTCAGCTGCGTCACGCTGCTGAAGACTTTGGCGGGAAGTTACGTGCCTGTCCTCGAGGTGAGGAACTCACACATGGCTGCCTAGATGAGCATGCTCGAACCCTGGAGCAACTGCTGCACGACCCGGGGGCACTCACCCATAACACATAAAATTCTATTAACTCGATTAGTGATCACGAGGCGATCGCTGAAGGATGCGCTTCTATTCACTTTATAAAACGTTGTTGGGTTGAAATACCGTAGCACACTGACCTCTTCTTAATTCGGACAATTATAGAGGGGCAAATAACGCGTTAGTTACCCTCTCCCCGCCGCCAGGGGTCGCTCGCAAAAGTAAACAATATATAAATATCGCGCGCGGTCACCTGTTGTGTATATCTCCCCATCTCTCTGTGCTCTATGATGATAGGATACTCGTCGCCAAAGCAAATGAAAAAAAAACGGGTATCAACAACGTGAGTTTCAGCTACAGCCTAACTAAACGTATCACCGTGTAGCTTCAAAATCGTCTGTAATCGAAAAGTATATTATTATAGCATTCATAAATTTAGAGAAAACTCCGGGGAAAAAGCCAAGCCTTTCGCGCGGCCGAGACGGGTGAGATAAGTCGACTGCAGCGCCACCACCGCATTGAAAACAATAGTCACGCGCCCGAGCGCGAGACAACGGCTCCTCATAACTCCCGGCTCCTTATCCGGCGCGGGCCTCGGGGATAAGGCACTTTACGGCCCCGTCCGCGGCTGATCCGCCGCCGGATTTTTACACGAGCCCGGGAGCCGCTTTATCCAAATAAGATCTCGGCCCGGGAATCTCCCGGGGATCGGCGGGTCGCGGCCTCCGCACCTATCGACGCGCCGAAACCTCGGAGCCGGCCTTGCCGACATGTCCGCGGCGCTGCGATCGCTATCCGCGCGATCCTCGGCACTCGGGCAATTGGCCACCGTAGGGGCCCTCCTCACATCCCGCGCGTCTGCGTTTACGCCGCCCGGCTAATTAGGCCGCCGCTGGGCCGTTCCAATTTATAGGCCGGTGTTTTAAGTCGGGCCCCGCCCTCGGCGCCATGATTCATGCGCCGGCCGCGCTCGATTTTTCCAGCGGCCCCCGAGTCGCCGCAGTTATCGGCGAGTCGTTTGAATAAGAGGCGCCCGCGCGCCTGCGGCTGATCGCATTTCTGCTACCGCGCCCGGCCGCTAGGCTAATTCATCCCCGCTCGATATAGCGCGGAATCGTCGATCCGTGCCCGGTTATACCGTCCCCCGGCAGATAATCTAATGGCCTTGGCGATCGGCTCGGCAACTCCTTATATATGTATGCGGCTTAATCTTAGGTTTTCGAGCGAGGGCTACAGTTGTGGGTTAATTCTAATGGCGAGCTCCTGATTTAGCCGGCAAATTGAATATTCAAGTATTTAAAATTTGCGGCTTTCGGATAATCGATAAATATTCAAATGATCAAAACCGCATCGAGTTTTAAAATTCAGGAGCGAGGTAAGCGCTTTGGGGTATGTCCAGGCTTTTAAATTCATAGATTATTCTCTTTATTTTAGCATTTAAATGCCTCCTCTTATGTACTTGAAATGCGCATTTTTAATACGTTTTATTTGCATCTTATTAAGGGGGCTCAGTGTTTATAAAAATGAAGAAGCTCATCTAAATTGCATTTACCAGTGTATTTCGCGTCAGTCCTATCTAGACATCCGTAATAATAAACGATCGCGCAGTTATTAATATAATGTCCCTTACATTTTGATCGTTCCCTTATAATTTATTGGCCTTTTCAGGGCGATAAAGGGAATAATACATTATCCACAGTTGAATTACATTAAATTATTACACGGGACCAAGCCTGGTGATTCTTCCCATTTATAATTTAGCGTAAAAATCCATCCTAAATGCCATAAATCAGGAGGCGGGCGATAAAGGAAACATACGCGCGCGCTCCAATCGCGATCGCGATCAAAGCAATTAGACCAACAATAAATCCTGCTGTGCCAAGCAAGTACAAGCGAGGCCGGGGCTCCTTCGGGCTTGCGAATCCGCCCCGTATCACCGTGACACTAGCCAGAAACCGCGCGCCTGGCCCCCGATGCTCTCCTCTTTTTTTTTTTTTTATTCCGCAGGTGCATCTGCCCTCGAGAGGCGACGCCGCCATTGTCCCCGCGGGCAACAATCGAGGGGCGCAGGTGCGCCGTCAGCGGTGCCCTCGTCTCCCCCAGCAAAGCGCGGGCCCTGCGGAACCCAGGGCGTACACATCCGCGGGCTTTGTCTCGCCGGGGGATTTATCGGCCCTGGACGCGGCGCAAACTCGGGGCAAACTATTTTTTGAGGGGCTTGGATTATTAGGTTCCGCTCGGGCGAGCGGCCCCAAGATCGGCCAAGTGCACCGGGGCCGCGTGCCTCGGCTGGCTAATTACGCCGGGCGCTCACCCCGATTGCCGCGGCCCCTGTCAAATTCCTGACCCTCGGCTTTTTCCTGCGGCAAGGCCCCCCTGCACTCCGGGGGCTTGTTTAAATCGGCCGGCCTCTCCGCGCCCGGGTTAGCCTCGCTTCAAACGTCTAGTTAATCTTGATGAATCCGATCTAATTATGATGGTTAATTACCTAAGTCACGGGGCCGCATGCATAATATATTTTATCAGAGTAATGGAAAAGAAGCATTACTCATCGTTATGCGGGTTATTCAAAACACGGGAAAATTTTCCGTTTGCCAGTTTGTTTTTCTTCTATTATCTTACCGAACATTTACGAAGGCCGACGAGGGAGACGTTATTATTATTATTATTTGAATAGCCGACAGGACGATGATATTTTTGTTTATTGTTTCTGCAAATCAGTTCGATACAGCGACTAAACACTGTAAAAATACGTGCCTTTCTAGTGACTCTTGCAATAACTTGGAACTGCTATGAATTTAATATCACTTTAACTAAGTGAAAGGAAACAAATGTAATTTAATTAAAACATTGCCGACGTACACATAGAACGGTGCACCGTCCGCACTCTAAATAATTAGAGCTGTATTATAAACAATTATCAAATGCGCGGCTTCGATTGTTGGGCGGGTTCGCGTGTAGCATCCACAACCAGCGGCGGAATTTCGTACCGCGAGCATCAGGCCAGTCGACATTCGACAAAGCCGGCAAAGTTTTCGCGCACGAGTCACCTGGTTTGCATAAGTAGGATTGACATCTACTACTTCCCGACGGTTCCTCCCTTTTAATAACGCGAGAGGAGGGGGCGAAAGGGATATTGGATATACTACGCGTGTTTTTGCATTTTTCGAAAAACCCGATGCACGCGGCCATAAATATTCGAATAGTGCAGCTCTCTGGATTCGAGAACGCGCGCGATCGTAAATAAATTTGAATTTTCATAGGGAAGCCGGCGCCTTTATTGCGCCAGTCGAAGCTCGTGCGACTTTCAATTCGGAAAAAGTAATCAAAAACATGTTAGGAGAAATACAAAGAGCTAAATCGGAAGTAACTGCCGAGGGGGCCGCGAGGGGGGGGAACAAAAAATGAAATCCGCTCGGACGCGAGCCCCCCGTCCACCGTCCGACTTACCTCCCCCCCCCAGCTCTCCGCCGATCACGGGGCACGTGCATACGTGCACCGGCCAAAAGTGAACAATCGTCCGCGCCCTGCGACTCCGCAAACTCCCGTTTTAATCGATCCTCGGCGATGCCGCAAATCTGGCCGCGCGTGACTGATAGGCCGGCCCGGGCGCTCCCCGGCAATCGCGCCCGGGCGATATTTACATCGGCGCCCGTCGCCGAGGAGTCAAACCGCAAACGAATTGCGAGCGATTTTCAGTGACGGGGCCGAATTTATCATCGCCGTTAGCCGAATGCACCTCGAGCCGCTCCCGCGGCCGGTAGTAAATCCCGGGGTTAGAGCCGCGCCCCAAGCAGCCGCGGATCGTAACGGAATTATTAGCCCGGGGAACCGCCGCCGCCCCGGTGTTCGCCCTCATTTTTACAAGAAGTTGGCCGCGGGGAAGGCGCCGCGTTAGCGAAAACGCCGCGGCCGATTAAGGAAGTTCGCTTTATAATTCACTTCGCGCCGCCCGGTATTGATCCCCCTCGCGGGCTGCGTGCGAACAGTAGTTTTTTGTACGTTTTTGTAACAAGGACGTAAAATTTTACGTCCGCCTGTGATCGCCCCGCGCGAGGACTGCCGTGGCCAGAGTGCATTACTATCAGCCAAGAGATGTAAACTTTTACGCCTCTGTTCAATCATTATTTTTTGATACAGTCTCTGTAAACTTGTACTTCGTAAATATCGAAAAACGTCTAGAATGCAATTGGATCCTTGTTCTTTAACCATTCTTAGAAACGTATTGCTTATTTATACAGACGATGTATTTGTATACGATATTAAATATAAACCGATAGCATTATACAATGAAAATGAGCAGAATATAATGTTCTGAACAATTGGTTTATGTTGCACAAAAGAATCAATATTGTGTTATAATTTGATCAAATCTGTTTTAAGACAGTTTCCGTATTGTATGGCATTTTTCGCGTGTTTTTATGCACGAAACCAAATAAAACTTGACGAGATTTCAGCAGCTATCACAGCGCGCTACGCACATAACTTATACGTGCATACATATCTATGTAAGTGGTAGCGCATTCGCAATATGAATTCGCTCTGAATCTTTCTTACACTATTGCTCCGAATGTCAAGCTCACGGTGAGTTATCTTATATACACATCCGCCATTTCGCCTCGCGCTTTTCAGATTATCTGTGGGGTGACTTTTTTTTCTTAAATCTAGCGTATAACAGAATTAAGTAAAAGTTTTTAAGCTCCAAGCAAACTTTAAGCCACATTTATTACATATTTTTAATTAACAACTACAAGCCTTATATTATATACAGTTCGCGAAAGCTGTAAATGCATGCGTCCTCTTTTTGTAATAGCAGCGTTTTCAACATTTGTGCTAAATATAAAGCATATTTTTTTAAAACGATGGTCTGAAAAGATACCGCAAATATTCATAGAAAAGTATAAGTCAATTTACATCAAAGAGAAGAATAAGAAACAAAAAAGAAGAGGTGCAAGAGGGAGCGAGGCACCAAGAACAAGTGGAACGAAAGAAAAAGAAAGTGCGAATAGGTATAAGCTCGTGGGAAAACTTATGCGATGACGTACGGAAATTCTTACCTGAACTTTTCAATGCGCATATGCAGACTATCAAAGCATTGCCATTATCTATAGGCACGAATATATATATATATATATATACATACATATAAATTAGAGATTTACTGTAATGTAAAGTATTGTTATAAACAGTTTTTATAATCTGAAACAAATTTTTAAATGAACATTGCGGTTGCTTTTATCTCGTAAATTTTCGCATATCGAGTATCCATAATATGTTTCTGTCAGAACTTTGGCGTAACAATAAATCATCTTGATGCAATAATGATTACGTTTAAATAAACTAAAACTAAAACTCAGGCTATTCAACTAAAAGATTTTATACAATATTTTAAAATAAAACTTTTTCACCGATCGATCAACAACGTCCATGATGGGGAAGAATATTTATGAACAATGCAAGTGTAAATCATAATTTTATTTATTTTTCTTAAATTAAATCAAAATTTAAGTTAAAAATAAGGCTAAAATATAAGTGTCTAACATACTTATATAGACTTTTACAACAAAATATGAAATTTTGAGACAAGCGTTTGTAGTATATTTCCACCGCATTTATAAACGAAACTTATATCTTAACCATGTCAGTTCTAATTTTTGATCTAAAAGGGTATTTCATGATTGAGTGATTTAATCCTTAATTCAACATACTACACAGTATATTATACCAATACAAAATTGTTACAAAAGTAAACTTAACCTAAAACGAACGTATCGAATTTTTTAACTCGTGTTCTTTATTAACTCACTAGAGTATATGTAATAACTTTTTTTAATTACAAAAAAATGCTGGGATACATTCAAAAACGCAATATGTTGCAAAGCACGGTTACATGAAAGCAAAGCGTTCCAATCTACATACAAAGACATTAACCCAAGCACTGCCTAAAATTCAGAATGAGTATTCCAATAAATTGATTTAAATCTTCAAATCGCTCATTTGTGTAATGGTTTCATACTATAAATCAAGATTATACGCAATAACATCACCGAAGGTATTATACGATTCTGATAGATACCGTAGTAGGTAGAATAGCTTTCATCCCCGAAATCTCTACCATTTAGTTTAAACGTTTGCAATACTCCAGAATAATTTTATCCACAATTAGCATAAATACATCGCAAGACCAAAGTTGTATATAAATTGCATTGAAATAGATTTACGATCAAAATAATTTTCATACAGCCAATTCGACGTTACATTTCCAGAAAGGATGAATTCGATATAATATCTCATTATCGCAGCAAAAATTATTAAAAATGTTATGTTTATTACTTTTTTGAAAAATATTATAACTAATATTTTTTAAGAAACTTATATTCGTACACGTGAAAAAGTTTTGCGAATACTCTAAGACGTGTATACAAAGCATAGTGTTTATTGGAGTTGTTTCTTCATAAAAATGCAACAAGTATAAATTATTCAAATGCCGAAATCAATTCATTATTAATACAATAAAAGAATTTCATACATCATTCGTACAATTTAACTACACTATGGTCTGGAGTGATGTTGAGGCTAGAGATAACATGTATGTAAATGATAATTTAAGTTCTTATTGTAATAAAGTAGTAACATAACAACTAGAGAGTATACCTAAAATTTGAAAGTTATTATTTTTGTTATTCAAAACGTGTCCTAAAGTTAGAGGCAAATAGGCGATACGAAACTCTGGCACTATCCTAGTTAGTTGAACCTATATTGCGGCGCGCGTTTATATCGCACATAATGTTAGTAGCAAGTTGGAGTATCACGCTAACGCGCGAAAACTCGACGCGAGTCTGTAAGCGGCAGCAGAAGAATCCCGCAGTTACACTCATCTTCCGGTGACTGGGGTGAAAGAATCCCGAAAACAGCTTGTACAATTACCGAACTATCGCGCGTTCACTCGGGGGATAAAAACGCCCGGAGCCCGGGGGCTAGATATTTGTGCGTTCATTAAAATTCCTCACCATCTCGTACACCGGAAAAATAATTAATATTATGCCGGAGCGATGACCCCGGCTGGCACAATGGGTCGAACGAGCAGTTTTTATCCCGGGGCCGACGGTTTTTCCCGAGGTTTTTCCCCAGTCGTCGCTCGGAAGGCTCGAGCGCCAACGCGTCCGAGTACGGAGCCAGCGGAGCAGCTGCGTCTAATTGCAATTAACATATTTTCGGGGGCCGGCGGCGTACACTATTAACAAATTGTTCCTCCCGCCAGTCCATGCTCGCGCTCTGGATTATGGCGGGCGCGCGGCTTAGGTGAATAATCACCAAGGACTAAGCGGCTGATAAATGCCCGGCGTTAGCGTTACATTGTTGCGGCAAGTCCATTCGCGGCATTGCCAGGGTTGTGCGGCCCGCGGCGTTGTTGCAGCCCGACGGCGTTTTCCGCGGCCATTTCAATTGATTGAAATTCATACGGCGCCCGCGGGCGGAATGGACCAAAGACCAAATCCTCGGGCGGGGGATCCTCGACCTGGGGGAAACCGGGAGAATCGACTTTCGCGGGATCCCCGTTAAAATCCAACGGCGGGGCCGAGCGTTCATTTTCAATAAAACTACCAATTCAGCGCGGCGAGCTTTTGAGCCGGGGAAACCACCGGCGCGCAATGCCTTTCCCGGGATCTGGACACCAATCACGAATCGGATTGCCCGAGCGCCCGGCAATCAAAGAAAGCACGTTAACGAGCATAAGCCCCTTGCGTCCTCGCACGTACGCAGGCTTTTAATTATTTTCGGCTCGGCGAAGGGACGTCTGCTCGCCGGATAGCCACCTCAACTGCGCAAGACGTTGCGACTAATTGGATTATTTTTAACGAGGATAGTAGGCTGCGCTAATGTGTTCCGGGGATAACTGTCGCCGAGCTCTGCCTCCGGGCCACTGTATTGAGCTAATTCCACGAGAGCGAAAGGCCTTTTTACTGCGACCGTCCCTAATTATCCCATGATTTCGGATGGAAATATTCCCGGTGATGTTGGATCGCCTAGACAGCTGCGATTACATTGGAAATAGGCAGACGGAAGCAGTCGAGCTTGTTCGTTTGCCTTCTTGTAATTACATTGTTTTAGGGTAAAAGTGAACTTCTCGCAGACTTCAGAGTTGGATACTGCGGGTGTACGCGTAACTGCGCAGTAGATTAAGGAGTAATTAGAAAGGCATGTTTGAAGCTAGACCTACCTGACACATTTAGACATGTTTGGCGAATAGTTTAAGCAAATATTTGATAGCGACGGTTATGTGTCAGGCTTCATTTGAAATGGGAGAGGTAAGGGAATATCGCGACTAATAGTAAATTACGCGGAAGGAAAGCAAGGTTCGCCTTAAGACGGCCGTAGAAACCAGTTGAATATTTCATGAACTTTATCCACTTTTCAAGGAACACTTTTTCTCGAGTTTCGAAAAGTTAAAGAAAACATTTAGCCCTTGCACATATTTATTAGGATATGCAATATGTAACAACTCTGAAGGCGGTTTAATACTTTTTGTATCCGCTTGCATTTTATTGTCTCCTACTCCAAGTTATTATTTTAATTACTATTACGACTTGAGGGTTATAAATATATTTCAAACAATTTTTTTAATTTAGTAAAAAGCTCCAATTTTACAAAGTTACACATAAATCTCGTAGTGATCTTGTTGATGAAAAGGGGTTAAAAAGTATCTATTTGAAGTGAAGCATTACTTTGATATCCAGTGGAAAGAAAATGATTGCAAGACTTTCGTATAAACGGCTTAACATTTCCAAGTAAAGTAAGGTGTTATTAAAATTTTGAAAAGATTAATTCAGACGTTTTACTTCAGTGTCCGCTTTTGGTTTCATTGTGATAAATTTGCATCTATAAATTTTGGGATGCGACAGCAATTAAGATGACAGCGCATGATATACTGCTTGTTAAAACAGACAATTACTGAAACATTAAGGATATATATCATGTACAAAGCCTGTCAACTTTATAAAAATAAGTAGTTGTCTAAGTGTCAAGAGGAAATTAAAATAAAATTAAGGTTGTATTATATAACCAGTGGCTAATCCATCAAATTCCCATTACTGATCCAATCAAGGAAAGGTTATAACCAATATAATTACTAAAAGATCCCAATTCGCTTAGAATTATTCGACCGTATCGATCTGTGTGTAGACTGACCTCCTCGGAGAATACTAAAACTGAGCTGCGCGACTCCTAAGTTGGCGAAGTCTAATACATTGCTATTCCATGGGACGTATAAGCGATAGCACTCAAGCGCAATGGCAAATTATCCAAATCTCACAATATCGTAACGATGATTATTTTCCACGGGGACGACAAGGTATACCAATTCCACGTACTGCAGATTATCCGGCAAACTATCGAGACACATCTCCTGAATCTTGCTTAGGCGACGGCCCCTCGAGTCCCCCGTTCGCCCGATGAAATTCGCACTTCGGAGGCTCATCCCGCGGAGCGGTACAATGCCACAAGCGACGCACACGGATTGAAGCCAAAGTGGGATCTAGAAAAGAAGAGAGGCTTTTTCTGACCCTACCGTCGCAGAATAACACCCTTGGGTGATGTTGATTCAGTCAATCTTCCTCCGTTTCTCTCTCTTTTTTTTTGTATTCGCGTCCCTTCCCATTTTCGGTGTTAGTCTCTCAGGGCTAAACGTTTATTGTTACGAAGGCCCCTGAGCTCCCGGCTGTTTGCAGCGCGATTTTTTGTTTTATGGACGCGCGCACGGGATTGCCATCAGGCTCTATGGCGGTTGTAAGTTTGCGGGCGTACTGAGGAGATAGTTATTGTTTAGCAGGACAAAATGAAAGAATTTATTTCGAGCAATTGCGCGGATGTGCTCGATCGACCAAAGCAAAAATTATTCTTATCTGCAAAAGAGGAGAAATATATTTTTTATGCAAACAATAATCCAGTGTTTTTAAATGAATAAAGGACGGAATGTATTTTGTAGCGCGTACAAAATTAATAATAATAATGTATTATATAGCAAGGGCGGAAAGTGTTACGCTCGAGTTAAACGGTGCTTTATGTAATTTGTTAATTTTACAAATTACAAAAGCTAATTATAAGATGCATCTTCTACTTTGCATACTTTAGATTCTACTTTAATTTAATTACATTGACGTAGGCGTGACCTCGCGTACACATGCCTTTTGGTCCTTAGCCGCGAGTCCTAGGTACGTGGAAAAACCGTTGGCAGCGGCTTGGACCGCGAGCTCAACCACAAAACCTCTTCCTTGACGAGGCAGCGAATCAGCGCACCCAATTCCTAAGATCGCGTATCATAAGTCCGTAATATCACGGTCTGTAACGGGGAGAATCTCCGACTCGATCCCGGATGTCTTCGTCAAGGCCTAGTCCGTGACCACCGTTATGGAGACTACCCGAGAAGCCCCCAGGGAAGTTATAAAACCAGTCTGTTCGTTTATTTGTCTTAATTCTGATTTTTTGGTTTTATTTTTTATTACTTGTCCGCTCTTTAGACCGTAAAAAGACATCGCAAACTAAGAGAGTGGAAGAGAGTTGAATAAAAATATGGCAGTCAAAAACGCAGAAAGAGAGCTTACGAAACGACAGACAATATTCATTTGATTTTGAAATGGTCGCAGCGACGACATCACCTGGGAAAAAAGCCGTCACTTGTGCTCTACACAAAAATCTTTTGCAACAAGCCGCACAGGGAAATAAAAAACGTATTGGAATTCCCTAAATCCAATCCACAGTTGGAGATGAAAGCGTGCACAGCTTTAAATTGGCAGATTCTTAACACACGACATCAATCGAATTTTTTTTAGTTCACCATTAAGGGTCACTTTATTATTTTTAAATCTTTTTATTTTTAATATTGTATATTTTTAAAAACTGGATCGAGAGCAATTTACAGGTATATGGCAATGAACGTTGCTTTTTTCGAATATATTTTTTTCATCGCTATACGTCAACTTTGTAATTTTCAGCAAAAAATTTGAAAAGCAGAATAAATGAATTAAAAAGTAGATTTATCTTTGTTTATTTAAAAATAGTTCTTACAACTAGAGCAAAATCCATGACATGGAGGTGAGAACTTTCTTTATTACTAAGTAAATGAGTTCGAGCAAAAGGAAAGTCGTGTACAAAATTTAAAAAACTATACATTTCACAGAACTGATTTTGTTTCGCGAAGGTTCAAAGAGAAAGATGCACTTTTGTGCGAGTAAATCCAAAACAAAAGCATCCTAAGGTCTACGTGCAGAAAAGCGCTTTTCCGCCAAGCAGATTTGCAGAATATTTTCGAAAGGCACCAATGTTCCCTAGACGCGGTGGCTGTTTCCCCAACAAAGAATTACATTTTCTTAACTCGCGGTTAAAACCCTTGTTTTCCTGGGCGTCGTTTCCAATCAAGCCCCTCCCAGGGACCGCGGAAAAGCATCTTATTTATTTCGCGGGTGCATTTTCGCGACACACACGTAGCGCGCGCGGCCTCAGCGGAAAGAGAATCAAGCCGAGGGGGACAGCGCGATACAGGGGAAAAAGCGCGTTGACAGCCGCGAAAGAGCAAAGGCGCCGTGGTTGTGTGGAGAGGGGGGGGGGGAGGCTGGTTGCGGGAAGCGATTCCGTGTGCGGCAAAGGGCTCGGCTGGGCGCGACCCGCGCTGCACGCACATCGATTGCGCGGCAGCCGGAGAGGCGCGCCGCCGCGGCTGCCCCTCCGCCCCCCTCCGCTACACGTGATTTTCCTCCCGAGAGCAAGATAAACGGGGGTCGCACCGCCGCCCGGGAGAGCCGAAGGCGCTCGCAAACATCCGAGCCGCGTCTTTCGCCCGCGACGAAGGGAGCGCCTGCGCGCCAGGGCAAATACGCCCGCGAGCGCAGACGCGCCCAGAGAAAGGAGGCGAAATTTACTTTTAAAGCTCACGGGCAGTACTTTAAACCGCGCCCGCGCGCCCCCTAAGTGCGCCCGCTAATTTACGGCCGACTCCCGCCCTTTTTTCCCCAAAATTGCGCGCGTCACGCGTACCGCGATTTCTCGCCCGGCGGGACGCTGTCGCTCGGGAGGCGACGCACACGGTTGCCAACCGGTACAAAACTACCCGAGCTCTCTCAAACATTAACTGATTTAAATAATTTTTTTTACCTTAATTGTACTTGCAGAGCCACATCACACATGTATGCATGTAACTGTACCTAAATCTGCCTAACTTGTCTAGGGGTATTAAAATACGTTACGTTTCGTCCCAAGTATGATGGATAGACTCTTCGCATAAGGCTTATATAGATTTTCTATGCATATTTTCCCTAAGACGTTTCTTTAGTACCAATTCAACGAAATTGTATTGCTAAATATTGATCTACTTATACCTATAAAATGTGAAATATCTCATAACTCGAGGGCAGGGATCTAACGCCCCCTAGTCCGGTAACGTATAACGCGAGAGGGTTCTTGAAGTAACGAAGGCCGCGTGTGAACCGTGCTCGAGAGCCATCGGAAGAGTGAGGTCACCGTCTCGGGTACTACCTGAGCCGATGCAGGTTTGTGCATCCCCACCCCAACGGCCCTTTTGTTCACCTCGTTGTCAACTCGAGGTAGCCGTGGCGAGGAAATCCCCCGGCCGCCGCATTTCCCGCGTACTTGGACTGTAACGATATGGCCCCAGTGCCACTCTCAACTGCCCCGTGCATTCGACGCCATTTGCTGCACATACATTCGCGCCATTTCGCGAATCTAACATTTACTGTAGCACAACGGCAGAGATTCTTGGAATTCTCACTTTAGCGATTTTCCGCTATAGAGTCATGGATGCCGATAAAGTCATACGTTTCATATTAATTTTAAATCAATAAGCCTGTTATGATTTTCTTCAAAACAATTTTGATCCAGGTCCACTAGCTATATTCACTGTACGTTGCGTTTCATTTGCGTCTGCCTGTAGGACACGGGTCAGTCGCACTGACGCCCAAATATCTCGCGTGCACAAATTATTTATAATTAAATAATACATGCGCACAATAACACAGTAAACTACTTACTTATTTGTTAATACAACTCGAAAATGTCTGCTTCAACCTTCTTCACTAGTTTGGTACTTAAAGCTACGCTAAATAATGCGCGAACACGTTATCAAACTTTGATAAGTAGTTTGCACTCACTTTTTGTATACTAAGTATTTGATGTTACTCTACGTGTGTATGAATTAAAACTATTCTACGAAATTACGCTTCAACCACAAAATTCTTCAGCACCTTTGTTTATATTCCGAAAACGTCTGTTATGGTATCTTTATAATCGTAATTATTCAATACTCTTCATTAGTTATAAGCTACGCTTTTTAATTAAAATGTTTGCCTTTCTTTTCTATTTTCCTTAGCGTCGATATATAACTATCTCTATTTAATCTGATACATAAATCGTTAATTGCTCAAGCACACATATCTATACATTTAATGATTTTTTCAAACAATTTGATAGACCGTTCCTCAAAATTAATTTGAAAGCCATGCAAACAACGAATGTCTCGATTTCTTTAATATCTAAAACCTTGAGGTGGCTTTGAGCCAAAAAACATGCCTTTAACCCGAGTGCGCGGTGCGGCTTGGGCGCTCCCTCGCGCCGCGGTGACCTTCAGCGAACTTATCAGCCCCGTGGAGATTAGGATATGTTGTTCCCTGCGGGGATGAATTACCCGGCACTTGTTAGGCAAACAGACGACGCGATCGCGTCGATAAATCAGGTGACTCCGAAAAAGTGTAGGCCCGGGCGGCTCGGCTCCCCCGGCGGGGCGTTAATATCGCCCGAAAATTACCATACAATCCGGAGGAATCTCTCGGGTTGGCGCCGCGGGGAAAAAAAGCCGGCGCTTATACGCGCGCGCGCGCGATAAACGGGGGAAAAGAAAGGGCCGCGGCGGGTAAAAAGCCGCGTCGTTTGTCAGGGCTGCTCCTTTTTTTCGTGTTTCTTTTTTTTTTTTTGCGAGGCATCGGGAGAGCAGCTGCCGCGGGCTCCGAGCGAGCCTCCCGCGACGCCGCTCGGCCGAAAGAGGCTTTCCTCGCGGCTTTTTCCCCGGATGACGAATGACGCCGCTTGGATGTTGGCCGCCGATGCCCGGGGATTCACTTTGCCGGCAGGGGCTTTTGTTGCCGCGGATTGCGGCCGCTTGATTGCAGCCGGCCGCCGTGGCTCGCCAGGCCAAAGGCCCCGCGGCTTTACGGCCCTCCGAACCAGCCGCTGTACCGCTCACTTCCCGCCCGCCAATTACAAGCGACGGCTCTGTACCTTTTTTTTTTCGATCGCTCCTTGCGCCGCGGCAATCGATTGCTTAGTCGGACGGATGATCGATTGGCCGCGATAGCTCTCGCGCGCCTCGATAAAAATCGAGCGGCCAGAATTAATGACCAGGATTTCTATATGCGCGGCGGGGACTGTTTCAATTATTTGGCTTTTCTCAAAAAGCTGTCGCGGTGCAATCGATGAGAAAGTCCCTCTTGATAAATGCGCGGCCGCCGTGTGGAAAAAGGCCAATTGGCCAATGCTCACAATGAATCCTTGCAGGGCAGATTTGTTAGTGAGGATTTTGAACGACGCCTTTTTTTGGGTCGGATCTGCGAAATAAAGTTTACCGGGTCAAAATTTATATCCGCCAAGTATTTTTTCCCCTTCGGTCTCTCCTTCGGCGAATAATACGTATATGAGTATAGTGTATAGGCTATGCGGACTCAGGACGTAATAAGAAATATTTCCAATTTATTTTTTAAACACATCTAGAATTTTCCGTTCGCTTTACCCGAAGGTTTCAAACGTATCAGTATTGCGTTATTGCGTTATTTCTTCGCTTCTTTGGCATTACCCGCCGAGCTGTAAATTTCCGCGCAAGCGAGTCCAAGTCGAGCGATTCATCGCGGTTACGGAGATGACTGACATTCATGTTTGCATTTGACCTACATTATTACAGAACGGGTCAACTCTCTCGGTGCGCTTCTGCAAATCCAACTATACCATCGCGACCTTTTCTGTTACGAACGGAAACCAGGCACAATCGTCTCCGACGTTTGACCTAGCACCCGACCGCCTCATATCTGTCGCGCTTTAACTGCAAAATAAACTACTGCTGTAAGTAAGAAATACAATGGCCGCGGCGCGTTTAAGAAGGAAAAGAAGCATCGTAAATGTTAATAATCATTACTAATACCGGCCGAATCCACTTCAAGTAATTCCTCAAAGCCCCCCGGATAAAAAAATAATACAATTTGTGCACTTTACGAGATAATAAAATTGTAACCCTCCTCGCATAATACCCGGGACTTGCGCGCGGCTACGTCAAAAAGAAGCGCTGCGAGTTATAATTTACGTTAAACTCCGCCAAAGTGAATAAATTCTCGGAGAAGTTGAAAATTGGACGCTTAGAAGGACCAAGGAGATCCCCTATAATTCCGGACCGCGAGCGCCCACTCGAATCACTACTAATAAAAGCATTTCTCTGGCGCGGGGCGTGGGCATAAATCGAAAAAGTTTCCGAAAGATAGGTACAAAGCGACCGGGGCCGCGGCGGGAACAGCGCGCGCGCGTTCGACGGGCATATTTCACGGAGATATCATAATCGGGCGCTTCGCCGCGGGGAGAAAAAACAAAAAAAAAAAAAACAGCACGGGCAAAAATGCTTCCGGCGGGATTTCGCCCGATGAATTAATTTGGTCCCGGCCATCCCCCCCAACCCGCGGCCCCTTGCGCTCGTCGCGCGATCATTATCACCGCGGCGGAGGAGAAAAAAAGGCGGTATCGCCGGACCGGGCGGCTAGCTGGTGCACGGCCTCTGACAAATCGACTGCATTATCGGCGGTGATTTACAAGGCGCCGATAAAAAGAGGGGGCCCTCGAGATTTGCGGGCGAAAGGCGCGGGCGATAATTCACTTGATCTAACCCTGGAATCCCGAGTGATAACAACTGGGCGGCTGGCGTGACTCGGCCGAGCCGCTGAAATAATAACAATAATGGCCGGTCAGCGGGGTTCAATTAACGGAATCGTGACGGATTAATCGAGCGGCGCGTAGGTGCCTGCGGCCGTTCCTTTGCGTCCGGCCGCCTAACTAGTTCGCGGACGAGAGCCAATAAAACGCGTGTTTTTTTTTTTTTTTTTCCCGCGTTCCGCTTTCAAAGGCCCGCGTATCTATTACGGCGACAGTTTGCGGGGAATTTGCGTAACGGCGCTACGGGAGAATGGCCTATTGGAGCGAGGCGGGCCCCCGTTTGGGCGGGGGAGGGCAGAGCGCCCGACTTTTCAAAAGTTGTCAAATTCAACCCGTGCGCGCGGTCGCCTTTTATCCCGCGGCCGCGGTAAATTGTTATTGAGCGTTGGGTACACTTGGGCGGCGGAGCGTCCGATAGCTCGCGGGGGCTAACTTGCCCCGTCGGCAAAATAGAGCGCTGGAAAAGCGTAAAGTTGAGTAATCGCATTCTGGCAATGGGCGCGCGCAGTAATGGAAGTTGAGGCGTATCAACCGCTGTTTTATTCCCGGGCGAGGGCGTCATGGAGCAAACTGCACGGCGGGACTCGGGGCCGCCTCGCATAACAGTCGCGCATTACTAGGCGCGCCCGTTCGAAGCGATAAATTACCTCAAAATTCTAATGCAATTTCCGGGGCGCGTCCCCTGGCGGCCGGCCCGATAATAACAATTTAATCAAGGGAGTAACCGTGCCGGCGCGGCGACAAACTCCCCGGAAAAAGCCGCCGCTCGCCCGAGATTTCCCGGCGCAACTTCCGGCGCGAGTGGCATTCATAAAAAGGAGCATAATGAAACGCGGGCGGGCCGAGAAAGGCGGGGGGATGGGGGGGTGTCGGGCGGTGCGCGGGGGCCGCTGCAGGCGGCGCACCTGCGTCAATCGCGCCCCGGAAACTGGCGCCGCGGGGGATAAATCGGGCCGATAGGGCGCGCAGCGATACGGCCTGTATTGCCGCGATTTATCTTAATGCATAATGCCGCGCCTCGTGCCCCTAACACTTGAGCTCTCCCCCGGCGAATTTCCCTCCGCGCTATCTTATCTCCCCGGCCCTGGGCGGCGCGCGCGTCTGTCGATGCATAATGCGCGCGCGGCGCGCGCCCGGCTTTGCGCCATCCCTCAAAGTCCTCGCGGCCTCGGAGACGCGCTTTTATGTATGGATTTACTTTGCCAACTTGGACTGCACCGGCCGCCCAACTTTGGAAATTAATTAAAGTTGCAGCCGCGGAGCCGTGGCGCGCCCGCGAATTATTGAAAAGCCGAGCCCTGCGGGCGCGGCCCATTCGACAAAACTACCCTCGGCCACATTGTCTCCGCGGCTACTTCTCCGATTAGCGTTTTCCAAGCGTATTATTCCAATATGTGAGGCGGTTCCGCTCGTTATAGAAAACAGACCTCCTGTTAAACCGCGGTTAATAATTGGATAAATATCGCCGATATACCGCCCATCCCATAGTTAAGAATTGGTCAAGGTGTCACGTTTTTTTATTGGCTTTGAGGCTAGAAATTGTATCGTTTACACTTGTTTCACTTTAACAATGACAAACACATTTTTTTAGCAGATTATCAAGGCCAGAAGTTAGTAAAAGTATCAATACTAAAATTGTAAGAAAAAGTGTTCGATATAATACGTAGAGTAGATAAAACTTGACGTCTAGTAAATCTCAAATGAAAACATAAATCTAGTCTGTGTATGCATAACTACTAGACTTATCAAATGTAAACTAAAAGTCCTGGCTTTTTAAAGCCTGACTTCTTAACGGTTAAAAATTCTTTAAAGATAACTTTGTTGGCTAAGTTGTTGTAAGAATAATTAACTACATGTCAGTTAAGAATCTACCAGGCACGCTAGTCGAATGACCTAGTCTGCAGTAGCTTGTAATATTGAATGGCGCGTAGTTGGAGTTGATGGAATCGAGTTACCTCGGACCGTGTCTATATGCGTTATTGTTGTTGCTTCCCGTGGGAAGAAGATCGTATATACCTAAAGTACGAGTGCAAGTCGAGCCCCGGCCAATAACAATACTAACTAGTGCCTTCAATTAAGAGTAGAGCTTTAATTAAGATGACAGTACTTTTTCCAGCCACGCTATAATAAGCTGATTGAAATGGAAACCTTTGTAATCCGACCCTGAAATAGAACCTCTTTTAGACAGAATCGGAAATGGAACCTCTTCCAACGCAGTTTCAGGATAGAACCTTTTTCAAGATAGAACCTCCTTGGATGTGAAGCGACGATGCAGAGTCAGGGCAGAGCGGTAAAGAGAGAGAGAGAAAAAGACCGAAAGTGAGAGGAGCAAACGAGGAGAAAACGACGAAGCCAGGATTACAATATTTTTATGTACTATATCGCGCACTCTATAGACCCGTTAACCTCGTCCGAATGTCAATTACTATTATTTTAACGGATTAATTCACGCACTAGTTAAGTTGTACCTCCTATTAAACAAGCCTCGCATATTAATTATACTTTTTCATACCTGGTACCTAAGAAGTTATAGTATAAAGTTTCCATTAACATTCTTATACGGCCGTCGTTAATTATAGTAATCGTTTCAGTTTAATACATCGATTCTACTAGTCAAGTGGGGAATATAACAAATGGATAGTAAAATATTAATTTGCACTAAATGTCATTTTCGGAGTATAAAGCCACTGGAAATCCCATATATTGCAAAACTAATGGGCTTACTATTACGCCCGATGATTCGTCCTCTGTCCGATTGGCGCCCAGCTACAGGACTACCCTATATTTTCGCGCGCAATAACGATGGCCTAATAACAATTACGGGGCGCAATTTAAACGGCCGTTTGCAGCAATCGAACCGCCCTCGACTCTCGATTCTGCGCTATTTTAATTATTAAACAAGCCGCGGCCACGTCGGTGGCGCCACTTGGCGGCCGGGGAGGCCGATTAGTCAGCCGAGCCTCCCCCCAGCGGTCCACGCGCACGATACCATAACCATTGTAAAAAAAAAGGAAACTCGAGTGCCGAGATGTGCGCACACGCACCGCCGTGCATTATTTCGGCCGGTTGGCCGCGGGCGCCGCGGGCTTCCGGGGCCCGTGTCTCGCGGCCCGGGAAAGTTGCCCCGGGCTGGCCCGCAGCTGCCGCGTTTAGATTGCGGATTCCGCCGGGGGAAACTTTTTGCCGACCCCCGAAAATGCGCTTAGTCATTACGGGGCCGCGCTCCCGGGGCAACTTTCGTAAAAGTTCGTCAACGCTTCTTCGTTTTTTTTTTATCCTGCCGGGGAGCCGTCTGAGACGCGCGGCTTCTTCTCTCGCCGTTTGAAAGGCGCCGTTGGAGCCGACGCGCCGCGGCTTTGTCCCGCTGAGCGGCGGACCCTTAAAGGGGCGCGAGGTGGGCTTAATTATTCTTTAAAAGATGCTTCTGTCGCGCGTCTACTCCTACCAGGCTGGACGGCGAATAATTGCAAGGAAGGCGGGGGCGGCGGAGTTTGGGTCAACTTGCTTTTCTTCAAGCATAAGTATTTAATCTCTTAGCAAGATGATCATGCTACTACATAGTATGTGTAATTACAACACGGAGTTTTATTATAGTTTAAATAGTTTGTATTTGCATCCAAGACCATAAATTGAATCGTGTGATCAATTTATTGAGGTTGTAATAGATTGATAGGTTAATCGCTTCGATAATTCTTCTACATTACTTTCTTGTCACTTTGCTTGAAACGATACCGGAGCGAATGAAACTGCTACGGATTTATCACGAACTTCAATTAATTTGATAATTATCGCGCAACGCTATTTCCAAAGTCATACTAATAGTTTTTTAATTACATCTATATTAATAAATTGATGTAATAGTTGGCTCATCTTGGCCACAGCTTGTAATTAAATAATTATTTAATTTAGTAATGTACCTCGTCATTATGAGGATAAAAGATCTAGGAGGATAAGAGCAAGTTTGAAACTGGAAGAGCCATAATGGATTAAGTAAGATTAGCAGATTGCATTGGTAGTCGTTGAGATAAAAGGTCAAGGTGCTCTGTTTAATGCGTTAAGCACCCGTGTATACACGTATGCACGCACCCACAGACAGACTACTAGATTTCCCTTATACGTAGATTATTATTAACATAAATGCGAGGTGACTAAAAGCCGGTGCATTAATGCGCTGCAGTCTACAAGTGACTCGATCCGTCTCCCCAAAACCGTGCAATAATTTCTACATTAGCTATCTCGATATCCATCTAAGTGCCTGTCATAATTTATTTGCAGAATCGCGGGTGGGTAATAAGTACTCGGTATGAATTATCGAGTACGCCGCGCGTACCTGACTTATTCAAGAGCGTCGTTATAGCAATCGACGTTATTTCCCGCTTAAGACGACAAAGTAAAAATGCTCCCGCTACGAAATTATTGAAATTGAACGCGAGCAAACTACCAAGGGGAATAATTCAGCGGGGCGGACGGCCAATAGTCAGGCCAGGGCTGCGGCGACTTTGCTCTTCCCGCCTTCCTCGCGCTCCGCTAAGTTAATTAATTCGATTTCCCCTGTTTGCCAAAGTGCGCCGCCCTTCGTTTCGGCCATGGGCCCGCGGGCTTGCAAATACCCCGGGCAGCGCCAAGAAGCCTCGTTTTTCACTGCGTTCCGCGGTTCCGCAGTCCCGAAAACAAAGCACCAAATCGGCCCATTAATTAGGCGCGGCGGTGGCCGGCTCCCCGCCCGGCCGGAGCAGGGAACGGCGGAATCGGGCCGGCGCCGCCGCCACAGCATCCGGCAGGATTAGTATCACGAGGCGCGTTTTTCCCCATTGACACGGGATTGTTTGACCGCAGCGCTAATTAGCGCGGCCGACTCGCCCGCGCAAATATTAAACTTGGCTGGAACGGGGAACTGCCGGGAGGCGGTATCTCTCCGATTTTTATCGGCCCCGGAAGCCTCGGGCTATCTTGATGCGCCAGTGCCGCGCAATTGTTAACAAACGACAAGCCCGTAGGTGCCATCCCGGGGCGGCGCGCCGGAGGTGGCCGATGGGGAATTCGGCCCTGTCCCGGCGCGCGTCCAAGGCCGACCGCGACAGTTGGCAAGCATGCGCCCGGCGATTGCCAGGCGGCCTGTATCTCTACTCTGGAAAATTACCCTTTCGATGGGCAAGTTCGCGCCGTGGCCGTAAAACAAATATAAACATGGCCAGACGCTCGGGGCGCGGATGCTTCTTTTCCCAATAACGACGGTACTCTTGGCTTTTTAAGGGGCACTTGTGAATCTACAGCTAGCGTAAAGAGTACCTGACATCGCGCTTCGCTCATTCGATCGAATATTCCACTTGGTCCATGCGCTCGGTGTCCTTAATGCTCGCGAATTCGTTTAGATATGCTTAGCGCAATTATGTAGCTGTTAATGTCAACCATTGTGCTAGCAATTGTGACCTTGATTGTTCGAGAATACGCTCCATGTTGGATATTGTAATTAGCTAATTCAAGTACTGATGTACGCAGTGTTGCGCCTCTTCTTGGGAAGTCTTATGATTTTTATTGTTATTTGCTAGACTTTCTGAGCTTTCAGGGTCTTTCGTGAACAAACAATCTTTGATAATCCATTTCCTCGAGTTTGTGTGTAGTTCCTATATACAAACCCGTTGAACGACTCGCCGTATTTTGGTGACAGCGTATATGAATTTTTTTCCTCTTTGTTCCCTTTTTACCATACCGCTTATATTACATTTTCATTTTGTCTCTTACATTCCACTACTTTATATTCCCTGCGATAATTGTAATTGCGCCCGAGCAGAGGAAGAGCCGCGCCCTATTTTAATAGCAATTGTTTTTATCCCAATTCCATTTGTTTATTCATTACAAAATTTTCTCGGGTGCACCTCATAAGAATAAATTGCAAATTGAATATGGAGGGAGTAAAAGTGCACTGTTGGCCCTTCGCTACCACGGGTGCGTCTGACCGAACGCCGACCTTTTCACTTATTATTTTTGATGAATCTCCTCGGGCGACTCTCCCTTCGCTTTCCCGCCCGATTCCCTCCGTCCCGAGTTATCATATTTCGTCAAAGTTTAAGCGAGTCCGCATCGCCCGTGCGCAGCCCTCCCGCCCCCCCCCCCTTTCCTCCCCGCTTATGTTTATACATGCAACCTCCGCGCCCGCAGTCTCGCATGCGGCTGAAAAAACCGCAACGGTCCCGCCGCGGGGTAAACAAAGCAATGGGCGGGGACACGGAATCCGGGGCATCGCTAAATGGATAATGGAGAAGTCGGTCAAGGGTATAAATTATACACCTCCGGCGGCGTTTAATTTACCAAAGTTAATAAGAATTCCCCTCGCGGCGGTGGCGGCGCGGCGCGCGCGAGATGGGAAAAATTTCATCTCCCGACAATCTTTTCCTCGGCAGAGGCCGAGGATACCCCCTCCCCTCGGAGGGCGGAATCCATCCGGGCCAAACAGAATAATTTTCCCCGAACACGCGGCCCGCGCGGCCTCCCCCGAAAACTGCTCTCGGTTCTTCTTTTTTTTTTTTTTTTTCCACCGCCGCCCGAATCCAAACTTCCCGCGAGCGCTTTACTTGGGTAACGACTTTTTCGCCGGCCTCTGTGGCTTTTATTCCCCCTCCGCGCCCCCACCGTTACTAATCTTCGTTTAACTTCCATTATAGTTTCCTCCCCCCCATGCCCAAACGAAACCCGCTTACACTCGCGCGGCCGTTAATCTCGCGGTGGCCGGTGGCGATACTTGGCGCGCGGCGCGGCGGCCGCTCGCGTGACGGGGCCGCGACACCCCGGCAGCGGAAGAAGCTCCGTTTCTTGTTTATTATTGCGGGCTCGCGTGCCTTCCTGGCCCGCCCGTTTCTTCGTTCAATTTACCCAGGGCCGACTGTAATTTAATTGCGGCGGAAAAGAAATCCCGCGATTTCACGTTTGGGGGAATCGCGCGCCCGCGAACCCAAGGCTTAGCCGGAGATGAGTCGATCCTGCAAACAAATTTCTCGCTTCCGTTTGCCCTATAGGCTCTATTATCATATGGGAAATATGTTTTTTTTTTGCATTTGCGCTATTGCAAAAGTTTATACGTGTCCACGCAATTGTTTATGTAAATTTCATTTCTATATACAAGTGTTAGTTGTTATTGTTGTACGATGTATTTCTCATTCGAATATTTGCATATTATTACACTGAGAGTTTTTCAATTAAAATACAAAATGTGTTGAACTATATTGTTGGCAAAATTCTACGCCATCATGCAAATTTTTCAGTGTAAATGCATTAATTATTGTAATTTTTTTATTTTTACTTGTTTGTAGCGATATTGATATTACTTATATTGGTATTTACGTTTTCTTTGTTTTCTATAGAATAATCAGATCTTAATTAAAATTTGAAATAAGTATTATTTATGCTTATTCATTAACTGATAAATATTCATTGCAAAAGAGAGTTTTAATTATATGGTGTACATTCTCAATCGTAATTGCACTTGCTTCAACATACATTATTTGAATCTACAGCGAAAACAAATGACAATCGGCTATTTTCGGATATCTGACGAGGGTGATACCGCTTTCCTAAATCAGCTTGAAGCACCGTATAGCATGCCCCTCTACTTCTCGCGTAGCCAGTCTTCTTGTTGATTACCTCCGCGTTCCAGACTCTGATCCGTGGTTTGCATCGGAAAGTAGGTCAGTCTATCTGTTCCCGATGTAGGTTGAATCCGATTTAAGTACGTGTTCGACATTAAATGTGTACTCTCTTATCCTTTGGGGGGCGGCTGCATCGCCAAGTCGCCCTGTCAACACATTGTCTCAATCTGCGGAGGGTCGTAAGCGCTTTTAGGGCTGGCCGTATCGCGAAGATCGAGTTGCAGCTCTCACATTTCTGTAATACGACTTCGAGCGATGGACACCTTCTTAAGGAAGCCTAAAAGGTTTCGCTGAACCGTCGGTCGGCCGGTGACGGCGACTCCCCCACGTGCTTGATAAATTATGCTATCGCGAGCTCGAGCGCCAAAGAGTATCGAGCAGAGTAGAAGGGTTAGCCGGCGGAAAAGCGGGAGACGATTGAACGTGGACGAGGGTCCGAAGGTTCTTCACCGGGACTCGTGACTGGGCAAGTAGCTGATTCGGGTCTGTATTATTCAGGCCTGTCCTTCCGCTCTGTAACGAGCTTCGACCACGAGCGGCTTATCGCTTCCCCGGCCGTAGCTCCGAATGTTGCGCTCTCGGGCTCGACGAGGTACTCGGCTCCAAGGTGATCATGTAGTCGAGTAATGGTTACAGCTCGCGACGCTGACCGAAGCAGCCGCTAACGCGATCTTCAGTCGAGGCGCACTTGTACCAGGGCAGATATGATCGCAAGGCGCGCGGCCTCGCCCCGTTTGACAGCTCGATCGTTAACGTCGCGCCCTCGCCGCAGGGGCCAATTGAGGCGCGGACGGACCTTCGACGCGGCCGAGGCCCTGTATGCGCCCAGAAATTGATCGCCCTGTCCGTGTAGCCCTCCCTATTGCATTGGACACGGGGGACAGCGGCGCCGGGCGCCAGGAGGTATTTGAGGCTGCGACGACTCGCCCGAGCGGAGCCCGACGCGACGGCCCAGCGACAGTGACGCCTCGTCACCCGTCCTTGCGCCAGCGCCGCCAGACTCGCTAAGATAGGATCCGCTAACAAGGGCACTTCTTACACTTGTTTGCCGCGCCGATCCTCCTCCAAATCCTCTTATGTTCTTTGGAAAACTAACTAGTTTTCAAAATTAACATTTTAATGAAATGGATCTTCAAATACGTTAAGCCAACAAAAATTCTGTACAAATTACTACGTGCATTTTAGTAAAAAGCCCGATTACTTTTTCGTCATTTTTCGCTTTTTCGCCAAGACTACCGTACGAGGTATTAATTTTTACTATAATTTATGTTAATTCGTAGGACTTGGCCTGCTTACTATGCTGTATAATGAGAACTCCTATTAAATTTTTCAGAGTGCAGTATGTACAGGGATTTAACAGAAAAACTCAGGCAGAATGTGCCGTCATGTCGCTTAACATCCCGCGGGGCTCTAGATATTCACTTGTTTTACCTTAATGATATCTGTATATCTATATATTCGGATTAACGACATGCACATAGATTGCGACAAAGTAATTATTCTACTTGCTTGCTCTCCCTTCGAGCGTGCAAGGAATGCTCCTTTACTCGTCGCAACAATTCATTTTTAGAGCCCGATTCGAGTCGCTCCCTCGTGAATCAAAGGCAGCGAGACCGACTAGCGTCTAAGTAAATCGCCAGGAAAAGAAGTATGGAGGCGTAGCCAATAATACTAGTCGGAATTCAAATGAAAAAGAAAGTTGTAAATCATATGGAAACGAGACGCCCGTAATTGCATATAATTAACAGATGGAGCGAGTCAGGCATTGCCAAAGCCGGAGCCAAATCAACCACAGAAGCACTCGAGACGATGAAGCGCCAGCCTCTGGGTGTCCGCCATAGACAAGACAGAGAAGGGAAGAAAGCGCTTGATCTCTCGTTCTAGCACTAGCCACGGCATCCAAAACGCCTTTGCAAACTAAACAATTCATCAGCAATAAATAAAATAAATAAATCGGAGGGTAGCCCTAGGCGTGCACCAAGCAAATATTTAATAAGCGCTCGAGGCTCGCGTGCTCCTTGGGTCGGAGCCCAGCTCCTTCCGCGCAGTGGCACAGCACCTTCTCCCCCCCTCCATATTTTCTTCACGAGCTGTTGACAGCGCGTCCCCCGCTTATCCTCGAGACAGGACCACTCGACTGTACACAGGAGAATGCCGGGGAGCTTGGAACGTGGCTCGGCTCTTGGTCGTCACGCGGCGCTACGCTCGCGTAACGCAAATTGCGCGACGCTGCCTTCCTGACGCGATAGTGGACCGAGTGCACTCCTCTTTGTTCTCACGCGCAGTTGATCGACCTGACCGGCGGATTTTAGTGAGAAAGTCTCGGCGAGGAATCTCCGATGAGCGAGAGCTTGTTTGTCCATCAAGAGCGCAGCCTCGACAGAAGATTACTTGTTGAATATATCTGAATGTTAAATGGATACAGATCCGGGCTGGCATCGAATGGCTCGGATTTGTTTATTCTGGAATTGATAGAATTTCGAAAAGGTAGTGCACGGAGTAGCGGGAGTCGAGAGCGACGGGTGATAAACATCGCTGAAATATCCGGCAAAAGGCTAATTTTTCGCATTAAGGTAGTTTAACGGATACTGAAAGAGTCCAATGTTATACTCCCTTTATATTTGGTTCAAGTACTATTTAAATATAGCAACATCATGATGAAGTAAAGGAATCAGATATATAGGAGTGAGAGAGAGAAATTTCATTGTCAGCACATGACATACAAGGGCTGTATGAATACATAAAAATAAAATGGAAAAATTAAATGGAAAACAATACAATGATAAATAAAAAATATTTCAATGCAAAGCTAAAAGAGTTATGGAAAAAGATGTATGAGAAAAAATTTCAACGAGACCCGTATATACTAGCAGCAAACTTACCGGGTAGTAGTGGAAAGTTTATAAGTAACCTAAAATATCAGTTGTTTTAGCTGTTATAATATTTTTTTAACGCAGTTTTTATAATTTATTCGTTCACGGATGGTATTCATTATAAATATCACGCGCGTTTTACCTTTTCTGCGTTGTTGCCATGTTTACTAATTGTGGCTATGAAACATTGATCTCAGGTATTTAATTACTTGCTACTGCTATCGCAGACTCTAAAACTGTATGATTAAATAATTAAAATGTTTTCTTTCCTTTCTTATTAAAATCTAAACAATGGAACATAATCTAAAATTTTCCATAAGACTTCATGCTAAATGCACATCGCTTCAAGTACAAATATCTTTTTCCAGATTATCTGTACTTCTTTAGAAATTTAACTCGAAATTTCTATCATCGAAATCTATAAGTGTGCTGATTTTCATTAAAACGTGAACATAAATTCTCTTAATGGGCAAGTATCTTAAGGCGGCCGATGTATTGCATAAGTGGGGCGCCGAACATTTGGCCGAGTACCTCCGGGCTGCGGCGCAACCCCTGTCGTACAGATCCGGGATGGAGACAGCGGCCGCCTTTAATTTTAATGCGGCCCGCGGTTGAAGTTTACTGCATGCGTGCGCAATTTGCATAACGGATAGAGTACGTCCATGTGCACGAACACGCGCCTGTATTGAGAGCGGGGGAGCGCGAAGGGAACAAAATATCAGGCGAAGAGAGCAACGCCGCGGCGGCGAGATAAGCCCATGCATATACGCGTGGGGCTCGAGTGCCGGTCGGTATATCCGAGCGGCATCGCCGCGGGGAAAGAAGAGGGGCCGGGAAGGGGGGCGCAGGTGGCCGGGGGCTATGAATTTAAAAACTTTGACTGGGCCGCGGCGGGAGCGGAAACTTCCCGGCCGAATTTGGCGAATTAGAATGGAAATGATTACACGTCTCGGGGCCCGGGCCGCGCGGCCTGCCCCTGACGGCCTTTGATCTACTGCTGCTTATCCAATTCTCCGAGCCGGCGGCCCGGGCCCCCCAAACGACTTGGCAACTTTATATTAACGCGCGGTCCAATTTGTTTTTATGCGCGCGGCCGCCGCGACGAGGCGCTCCACTTTCGGACCCCGGCCCGCGGAGGTCCCGCCAAACGGTTCGCCCGCACCTCTCCCGAGCTCGACTTTCCCGCGACAGCTCTTTCTACTGGCTTTCATGCCTAACACTGACTTGCGGTTATTTCTGCCGAGACGGCCAAAGTTGTCCAAGGGTGTAGCGTTTCAACGTCCTAAGCAGAAGCCCCCCGGCACAAAAAAAGCTGCTAAATTGTTTAATAAAAAGAAATAACCTGTTTTTGTGGTTTACTTGTGAAAACATATCCAAAAACCTATTGTTGAAAAGCACAAAAAAATAGAATTTCAAAAACTCGTTTACCAAAAGCTAACCAAAAATTATTACACATTTCTAGCGATAAATCGTCTTTTTTATTGAAAAATGTAGTGGATTTGAACCGTCGAAACCTTTACTTAATTTTAACGATTTATTTAAAACACCTTTATTTCGAGGTTTTAGCATTATTAAGTTCAATTATAGTATTCATATATAAGTTCAAGGCACAATGTATTAGAACAGAGTTTCTGCGCAGCGAGTGCAGAAAAAATTGCGGACCTGCCAAAGGGATGACACTGCGGTCGTATGCAGTTGCCGCAGGCCATAGGAGCGCCAAGAGTCCGAGGAATTTTTTGAGTGCAGACCGGGGAGAAAAATCGATTCGCTTGATAATGTCCAATCGAGTCGTCGCGGGCGGAATAAAGGCTGGCGTTGCGCAAATAGTTCAGCAAATTGAATAAAAGTTGCCGCGCTAACTCGCTGAGGATATTCCGGGGAACAGTTGGGCCGGCGGCGCGGCGCAGTTTGCCCCCAATTGCGCAATTTATGCTAAACGGCTCTCTGCCGGGAGGAAAAGTTAGGGGGGCGGGGCCTCCGCGGCCGGGCCCCCCCCCGCGCGATATAAAAAAAATTATCCGCGCGGCGCATTTTCCGCGAGGCTCGCGCCGCCTCCAAGCCGCGCGGATTCCGGAGTCCGCGTGGTATAACCCGTCCGCGGCCCGAGAGGGAAAAACCTCATCGCCTCGATAAATGCCACTACCTATTCGCCGCGCGCCATTTCTCTCCGCGGGCTTTTTCCGCCCCGCGCCCCGTCCCCCCCGATGCCCTTTTTCCCGCGCGTCTTCCCGCCCGGGCTTCGGCCGCCATGACGGATATTGCGCGGGCTTTTTACGATCCACGACTTCTTCGGAGCAACGTCCTGCTCGCGACTGTTTACCTTTCCCGGCGGCTTTTCCCCACCGCGCCCAGGTACTTTCCCCGGGCGCCGTCGTCTCGGGGGAGGGGGCCGTTCGAGTATTGGCCATGACTATATATATATATGTGTGTGTGCATGTGTATACACACACATATATATATATGTACGCGAGTACACGGGCGGCAGGCGAGCGGCTGCTTAATCGTTGCGGCTTGAAATAAGTGAAATCCGAGGACCGGCGCAGCGCCGCGGGGGGCAAAAGTCGTGATTAACGGGGCTGCCGCCGTTCGGCCAAGGAGGGGAAAAATTCGCAATCAGTAAAGTTGAGACTGCATATATTTGAGGCGCGCGGGCAGCGCGCGTGTTTGACTCGACTCTTTCCACGGGCGCCGGGATTTCGCGAAATTATATTCTTGCCCCGGCAGATGCGTGCATTTATCGAGCGACAACATCCGGCCGCGAACGTTTCCTCAACTTTTTAACAATCTTCCGGCCGTCTCGTATAATAATGCACAATCGCAGGGATTTAACGATTGGTCTTTTTGCCCCCGGGGCGCACTGCGAGCGATTATTAATTAAAAGTACTTTAATTAGCTGTGTTACGCTTGCCGGAGTGTCAGCATATAACGTTTCGCGCGTGTGCCGCGCGTCCCCTCGGCGCTATGTGCGTGTACCCGGCCAAACGATCGACCCGCTCGACTGATAATTACTTTTTCTTATCGCGCTTTAAAGCGGAGTTTATAACCCCCGTAGGATTATCGAAAATCTCTCGCGCGGCACCGGACGAACCCGTCGATCAAGAGGTCGCGCGGTGTTGTTTTCCGGCAAGTATTTGAGTACGCGACTCTTCTCGGCGTGCCCAAACGCGAAAACGTGAGAGTTACTGCAATGATTTTCGACCCGCACGAAGCGTCGGAATTCAACGCAGTTGGTCAACTCGTGCAGCCGCCGTTTCCACTTGACGCTTGTTGCAGCGCCGCCGCGAAATTTTCACCAGTTGACACTAACTAATTGAACGTGCGAGGCGCGTGGGCAAGCGCAATTAAAAGAAATCCCGGTGTTAGTGGGCGTGGTGGGATCCGGCGAGTGACGCCCCCCCCCACCCCTGCCGGTATTTCCTCAAGAGCCGTGGAAGGGGAGTTTGATCAGGTGCTACCGGCCAAACAGCCCGCGTAATAAATTCATCCGCCGGGAAAGAATAGGGCGATGCGCCTTGTTTCCTTTTTTTTTGGTGTGCCCCGAGCCACGGCGCGAACTCGATTTTACGAGGAAGCCGCGGGGGAATTTGGTCGCGAACCGGAAAAGTTTCCCGGCATCTCGGACAATAGCAACAATGGATCCGGTGGGCCGACACCCACTCGGCGTCATTTTTCTGGCCCGCGGCGGGGCTCGCGCGGGTCGATCGGCCGCACGAGTCGCGCGGCGCCGCGGCTGAAAAAAAAAAATGCCGCTTAATTAAGTTGGCGGCCTTGCGGGCCGGCCCCTTAATTGAGGGACACTCGCGCCGAGGCGCCGGTGAATCTCTAATTAATTCAATTAAATGGAATTTCGACGCTGTTTTTTCTAGGGGTCGGGTGGGTGTGGCGGCCCGGGCGCCTTTATGAAAACATCTCGGGAGACAAAGTGGACGCGTTGTAATTAAACGTCGGGCGTTTAAGAATTTACTGCGGCTGAACTGAATCGCGTTCGCCCGTCGCCTCGCCGAGTGACGGTAATTAAATTTTAATCTGCGGGCCCGTCTTGCCAGGTGGCGCGCCGGACCCGCAGCATCCGCGCCAATTGCCGAGCTCTTTTCCGACCGGCGGCTCGCCGAACTGGCCGCCGCGCCCATTTACTTTACTGCGCTCGAGGCGCCCCGAGATCCCATACCAACGGCCGGTATAAAACAGAAAAAAAAAAAGGGAAAGCACTCGCCTCGGCCAATCGTTGTCAAGGCCGGGGCGGCGGCCGCGAAAAAATCGGCCGCCGCCCGCGCAATTACACAGCTGTTTACGCTCGAGGAGGCATTAGACCCGGTCCTTAAATAATGCAACGAGTGCGGGAGGACTGCGGGGCGCCGCCGCGAGGCCGAGTATATCCCCTTGCGAATTAATTAGGGGGCGCGGCGCGCGCGGGGCCGATTTATGCGCGTGCGGCTCCTCTTGCCACTCGCGTTTCCCAGGGCGCCGGCCTGCGCGCATTACCGGCGGACCCCGGCTAATTGCCAGAGATGCATTGCGCTTAGCCGATCGAGTCGCCGCCCAGCGGCGCACGGCTTGGTTTAGGCCGGGCGCCCGAGGCCCCGCCCAGCTTAATGCGCCCGGCTATCGCGATCGGGATTATCGGCCCTTCTTCGCGCCCCGCTCTATATTCATTGTTTTCCCCGGGCGGCCCGACCGCCGGGATTTTAAATTGAGATGCGCCCCTTGTGTTACCCGATTATCTTGCCCGGCAATCTTTCAGCTTCTTACGGAGTTTGCATACCGTTTTTATACTCGGCGGCCGCGTGCTAATGGATCGCTCCCTTGTAACCGCGATTTACTCTCATTTGGATTGCAGATTATACACGAAGGAGCGGCTGGCGGTGCTACTCACCACTCCGTGCAAACCTTCAAACTTTGTGTTTTTTCGGGTTTTTAGTCGTATCGTTTTACCTCCCGGGGCCTCGCGGGCTTTTCCCTAGCCCGTTGGAGCCGCGTTCCAATTGAATCTCAGCTCCTAAGGGCAGCGGAACAATAAAAGGGAGTCAAAGTGGCTCTAAGTCAACGTACGATGTAAAAAGTTGGAAGGAACAACCCGGGGGCGACTTTCTGTTTTATGCATGGAACTAAATTGAACTTTCCGGAAACGAACGTAATCGAGCCGTTTACGCCGCGCGAGCCCTTATCAGCGGCGTTTCCAGCCTTCGCATGACCGGGGGAATAGGAGGAAAAACAAAGAGGTCAGGGGAATATCGGGGTGAGGCCGCGCCGGTTATCGGGCCAGCTAAGATAAAAGCGGCCCCCGCTGATGACGGGGCGGCCGCGGGGCTCGCGCCCGCGTATTTCAAACTTGTTTACGGCCACTTTTATTGCGCGCCCCGCGCGCGAAAAGTATAGATTTTTCGACGTTTACGCATCCCCGGAAGCTCGAGTTCGCGCTCGAGTTGCGGCCCCGCCCGTAAAAGTCCCGCGCTTAAACCGAAGCCCGCGGCTCGTAAGCCCAAGCCCCGGCGCCCGCCGCGGGGCTGTATATGCGCGGTCCGGGCGCATCGGCCCCGACCAAATGAACCCACGGGTCAACGTCGCAGAAAGCCCCGAGGGGGACGTTTTTCCCGTCGCGGCGATCGCGCTGCCAAATGCGCGGGACGATCCGCCGCTTTGATCTCCGCCCGCGACTCGCCCGGCATGATGAATCATCCTCGCGGCGGCCTCGTAAAAGAAAACCGCCCGCGGCCGGCCCACTGGCTTATGCGCGCCCAACGAGTCGTTATATTCGTTGATTTTAGAAGACCGCGCGACTCCCCGCGTAAAAGTAATCCAATTTTTATTAAATTCGGAAAAGTTTCACGCTCCACGTATTTGCTGTCATTTGACTAAACTGTCAGGAGCATTATTCCTTGATGGGCAGAGAAAAATTCGAGTCCTGTGGTGGCTAGTAGGCAATTTACCAGTATTGATGGCCACCTGATGGTCAAATGGAACGTAAATCAGTACCATAGGGTTGTAAATAATGATACAATAATCATCAAGAAAATGTGACTCGGAATGTGACCATTGTATTAAAATGCACCACAATTTATGCCTCTATACGCACTCACGTTTTTATTATTCAGTAATTTTGTCTATAATTCATCCGAGAATTCGATCGAATCGCACACATTTATGCGTGCAACATTATTAAAAGAATTGTTTTATTGTATAATATTGAAAAAAAAATTTATACTGAATGTTAATCAAAAGACTGTACACATATGTACGAATTCCTTTTCCAGCTGTGTATGTCTATGAATACTGCTACAAAATGGAACTCACGTAATTGTTTCCGTTCAAAGTTTGAAGAACTCCCATTGTATGAATTTGTAGCATATCTGGCACTCATCCAACTTTCACCAAATTCAGAACAAATTTACTTATTTTCACTCGGGTTCCTTATCGGTTATTAGGTTTGGGAAGCGATATCGGATAAGCTTTAGCCCTTGGGTATTATCTTCGTTTTTCCGGGAGAATCGCCGGAGGCCAATCCGGGGTGGGTAAACCGGCCGGCAAGAAGCCGCGACTTTGAGCGCAATTAATGCGCGCCCCCGGGCTACTTCGCTCGACTGTATAACGAATCGCGGGTCCAGCGAGAAAATCAAACTCGCGAGGCTGCAGTTGCGCTCCCCCCGGATTCATTAGCGGAAAGAAACCGGCAACTGCCGAAAGGCGGTTGGGCGCAATTGGGCCGGGCGCGGGGTTTTTTGAGAATCCCCAGCGGCCCCCAATTAAGCGGCCCCCAATTATATTTCGCAGGGCCGCGCCCGGAGACTTGGCTGAAACCACGCGGGGGCGTGCAAAAATTCGCCAACGCCCCCGGCGGCGCCTTATCACCCCGGCCGCGGCCCCTACCCTCGCCCGACTATTTTAATTTGACCGAGGCCCCGGCCCCTCCTCGAAAATGCACCCCCGGAGTCGGAGCCGCCCGTCCCGTTCCCAGGGCGGCGCCAGCAGTCGTGCCACCTCCGATTGCCCGCGGGACATCAATATTTACGTCCTCCTGGGCCCTCGGCTTTTTACCCCCCCCGACTCGTCCAAATTGATGATTTGAACAAGGTCGCGGCCCATGAATAATCTATCGGGCCGGATCAATGGCGCCATTGTAATTTAAAATATGCCGTTATCATAAAGTCGATGATTTGGCGGGGCGCGATCAATCACCGGCGGCTTTGTCGGCCGATCGCAAGAAGCCCGCGCGCGATCCCAGAAAAGCTCGCGCGGCCCGTATAGTCATCCCCGGCAAACATTTGGACGCCCGGGGAAGGGCAGGACTGGGGTTTAATTTTTTTTTTTTTTGCGCGCGCGCGCGTCGCTGCGGCTATCGATCGGCGGAGATGCGCAACGCGCCGCTCTTTCGTCATTCGCCGATTAATTGCCGACGGCGCCGCTATCGATTCGGCCGCGCGCCCCGCGTGCATCTGTACGCGCCAGTGTTTTCCCAAGCTGTTTTTCTGGCATGGCGTTCTCGCGGCCGGCCCGCGCTTCACTCCAGTAAATCATTATATACTTGGTTAAAGTGACATATCCTACCCTGCTGGAATATCGACCGATTTTTACGGTCAACTTGTTAGCCGAACGGAATTGCTGAATCGGTTTAGCGACTGAGATGCACCGCTTAAGATATCGTGAAACAAAAATAAATGCGCGCGTATACTTTTATACTAGAGTTGCGGAGTAAAGACGTTAAAGTATATGAAATCAGTTACCTAGCCAAACTGAGTTTATTTAAAATTTTAATTTAATTTTTGTTACTGCTTTGAAATGTTAATCAGTAATATTGCTAGTTAGTTAATAATGGAGAAAAATTTGCAATTTAAGTTTATGTAGATTTGCAGGTTATAAGTTTGAAAAAGTTTGCAACAGCTGATGGGGGCTGGCTACTCCACATATAAAAATGCATATATACATACGTATTGCACCTTCTCGACTGCGGTTATTGAGAAATTAGCGCTTACACGTTAGCTAAATGATCTATAGCATTAATTTTGACAAGTGTTAAAGAAACGTTGAAGGTTACCTTCACACAATGCGGATCGCAAGTCACGGCGTAGATTTCTGTAAGCAAAATTCGAGATAAAGTCTACTCCAGATATACTCCCGATAAACTGACAACGAGGTCGTTTACATTTATTCGAGGCTCGTGGAGGGGATAACATAAGGCAGCGGGCCGGAATGGAAAAATCCTACGAGTCATGCATCCGCGTGTATAGATGAGCGGCTAGGTTATTCAGGAGCGAGCCCCTGCCAAGGTCAGATTAGAAAATAAATATTTCCCCGCAATCACCGCAACGATACGCGCTCCAGGGGCTCCGCGCCCCACTGCATACAAACGCGCGATTCGCGCACACTGTGCGGAAGGCGCCGCTTAAACAATGCTTAGCCGGACGGCCTCGCGGGACCCGGGCAGCCATTGCTTATTTACCCCGAGCCACAGCCCCGGGGCGCGGATGCGTTTCACGCAGGACGCGCCCGCCGATCGTGCGAGGCTGAATCAATCTCCGGCGCCCCATGCCTCCACGGTCATTTCTTTCCCCTCCCTCGAGCTCGCGTTGCCCCGCGAAAACCGGAAATAGTCCACTTGTCGGGGCGCAGAGCAGCCGAACGCAAGGGCCACTTCATTTTCGTTCCCGCGAAGGGGCTGTGTGCCCGCCGGGTTGAAACCTAGGTTGCGCGGCCGATTGTCCTTGACCCGGGCCGTCTGCTATTTTGCGTTTTTTTTTT
Source organism: Sycophaga agraensis (assembly GCA_018906755.1). Lineage (NCBI taxonomy): Eukaryota > Metazoa > Arthropoda > Insecta > Hymenoptera > Pteromalidae > Sycophaga > Sycophaga agraensis. The sequence goes on from JACCIE010000045.1 coordinate 414,440, forward strand.
CCGCGCGCGAATCTGACGGCCGGCTCCGGCCGTGCAAACAGCGGCGCTCTTTCGCGCGGGCCGGCCTTCGGTAAATCAGTGTTGATTTTTCGCGGGGGCGCCGATCGCACGGATGATCAATCGCCGGCCTATTAATTCGCTTTATACGGCCCGGGGGCTTAAGTGACCTCGTTAAATGGCACTCGCTCGCGGTCCCCCGCTTCTGTCGATCGTACGCGCCGCGCGAAAAATTACATCGGCCGCGGGTTAAGCGGGTGATTAAGAGCTGGCGCGGTCGGGGGATTAATTTCAATCAAGTAGCCCCTAATGGGCGAGATTAGCAGCCCGCGACGGGGCGGATTTTTATTATGCGGCCGGCCCACCGTGAATGCATCGATGTTGAAATTCACGCTTCATAAAAGCCGTAAAATATTCCGCGAGACTCATTCTCCATTAAACTTTCTCCGGCCCAGCCCCGCTAAGCATATTCTTTATTCGAGAAAGTATGCATAATGCATAAAAAAACTTAACGACCAAATGAAGTCTGTATTTGCGCGCAGAAAAAAAAAATTACTCACGGCTTGTCTATACTCCTCGTGTATGCATACGATCTTTCTCGAAGGCTTTTTATTCGCCTCTTGCATTTTCCCCCAAGCATCTATCGCTGACATCTTAAAATAGTAAATAAAAGTACGTATCACGCGTTTTTCCGTCTAAAAGAAAAATCACTAACTTTTCCGGAGTAACACTTTGTGTAACAGATATACCGCGTGAGTGCAACATAAATCATTTGCCTGTCTTTTATCTGGAAATTTTGCATCGCGCGAGTCTCCCAGGAATACCTCGAAAGCAGCTTTCTCGCTCAGTCAAGGGGAAGACACGCGGTGGTTTATATATTACACGGTTCCTTAAATTGCGTCAAAGCTTCGCCAAGCCGGACGATATTTAATCAAGACTATCGATCGCATAATTTTCTGCTACTTGGATGCAATCCCCGCGTAACTGCGGAAACGTTACAAAATCAATCGTAAAAAAATACGGCAAATCGAGGTGTGGTTTTATTTTCCCAGTAAAGTTTTATTTACAAAGAAAACCAGTACTTTTGATAGAGAAGCGGTAAAAGAGAGGCCGTTCGATTCCTTTTTTTTTTCGTGCGCGCACCAAGATTTACGCGCCCTCCCGCGCATATACACTCTGTTTTAATTGTCCTGCCACGGCGGCTGCGCGCGGGCTTTTTACTCACGTACAGGCTCTCGCTCTCTCCCCGGCATCCCCGAGGACGACCGCGCGACGATACTTCCGGCCGATTGTCGGGCGTGGTTTTGACGAGCGCCAATGGCGCCGTTGACTTGCTTTCTTTTTATTCATCCCGCCGGCGGTGCACCGCACGGAGCGAGCGAGCCGCTAAAGAGGCGCCCGAGGTACCCGCCAAGTCCGATAAACAAGCACTAACCGACCGTCCGATCGCGCCCGGTTAACAATCGTCCCGCGGCCAATTAACACCGGAGCAAGGGAGAGCCCTCGAAAGCCGCAGACGGGGGACCGCGCGAGGGGATAAAAGGCCAGGCCGCGCCGCTGCGGCATTGTCGCGTGCCGCGGGCGCCACTGGATTTCCCAAGCCTTCCGCAAATCCCGCCCGGGTTTTTCCGAGGTTAGCGGGCGCGCGGCTTTATCATAAATATGAATGGCCGCGCTAAGTGGAAATGGAGGTCGCGCCGGGCGGAATCCCGGGCGGCGGCGCCGTGGCGAGGAGACGCGTCGAGGGTTGAACTTGCCCCGGGAATTTATGACGATTCCCGTGATAGATTCGAGGAGGTCGGCGGGCTTTTAGGGGAGCCGCCCGGGATTTCGGCCCGCCGACGACGATCACTTGTAAGCGGCTGCGATCGCCGCGCGCCTGCGGGTATGCCATTTTTCCGGAGGATTGTGCGCCCGCGCACGTCGATCGCCCGGGTATTTTTCAGCGTAATCAACGTAATTGCTGTCGTTCGAGCGATTTACTCGCGAATAAATCCCGCGGCAATTTCGTTTTTACTGCGTCCCGATAACTCTTGGGGTGGGGCCCCGACGTTATACCTCCGGCTTTCGGAAAACAGGGACCGGCTAACTGCACCGCGGGACATTTAGGAAACTCAAATGACTGTTTTGCCATCGATCGGGCACCTCCTACATCCTTTCTGATCGCTCTCTCAGAAGAATCCATGTTACTTCAAATTCAATCGCCCAGACTAAAACGCATACATACGTCATGCCTTGTCAAAGCTCTTAATTAGTGTTTAGCTGATTATTCGTCCAGTTGGATGATATTTTTAGCTTAAAAACTACAATTCGACCCAACCTTGGCTAACTCTGAACAGTTAAGCTTCGTTATGAATTCACAGACTAGATTTTCGAATACGAATCTCATACATATTGGCATTTGCTACAATGTATGCAGTCCATTTAGTTGCATTGGTTTTGATTATGTATAGAGCTTCATATAGGTTGTGTAACTAAAATAATATCAACAAAGACTACACTTATGCTTTGATATTTATAATTTGGTATTTTTCAAAAGAATTAAGTAGGATTTTCAATAAATATCATTTAAATATATTTACGAATATCGATACTGCAAAACACACTTTACAATCTTAAAATTATCAACAAGGAGCTCAAATAACTGAAAACGCAGAGGGGCACGTGGTTTGAGTGACTCTAAGATACCAAAATAATTTCGAATTATAAATAATTCGGATGATTATACTCAAAATATTCTAAGTTATAATTCTCTGCATTCAAAAAGACGATTACTTTATCTAAATTTTCTCGAATTTAGTATACACGTCCATTATTATTTGATGCACTGTGTTTAGATGAAAAATAGTTTTAGATAAAATAATCACAATTTGAATCATAAAGTAAATAACTTTTTTAATTAGCTACGTCTTTCTGAAATTCACTCAGAAGTATGCGTGCGTTTGCACTCTGACCCTCCGCATTCAGTGGAATTGAACCCGCGTAATCTCTCCCGGTGGAAAATATTCAATTTACAGAAACGTCACTGAGCCGCGAGCGACCTCGGATTACATTTCGAATCAGCTCCATTGATCGGACGACTACGCGCAGCGACTAGTTACTCCCAGCAGCCGTCCGCCCTCGCGGCATGCGATGCTTTTTGCCCTGGCCGGGCAAAACACGGACGGCAGCAGGTGCTCCGCCCGTCAAATAAAGCCGCGGGAGGGGAGGTGAGTGCGCCGGGCCAGGAAGCCACTCCCAGGCCGGCGGCGTCGGCGACAGGGGCCGCGAAAAATTTGCATGACAAAGGAAGCCCCGCGGTTCCCCAGACGTCTTGCCGAGAGGCGGCGCGGCGGCCGATCGAAGAGCTCTTAGGCGCGACGGCTCCCGGATAAAAAAAAATGGCCGCTGCTTTGTTAGCGGCTTGATAATTATTTTAGGGACTCGGAGCCGTGATTAACGAGGAACTTTTCCGACGGGGCCCCGCGCGATGAATCAGCGCTGATCATGCGCTCGAGTATAATAAGCGCGCAAATGGAATGAAAGATGGGCGCGAGAGTTTTGTTGCTGAAATAGTAATTGGGTATTCGAGCGCGAGCCCGGGCCACTGGCTTTTATCTTGATTGAGCGGGCTAATAAAAATCCGGCCCGGTAAATAGCGATCCGGTTGCACTGCCTCTCATATTCACCCAAGAGCTCAAAGAGGCCACTGTTTGTATTTGTGAATAGTATTGGAAGTACGATCCGAGTTGAGCGTTTGCAGCTGTTATATTTAAATAATCGTACACTTTGTACCCCCCAACTCCACCCTCACTCACCTCGCGAATCCCAAGCTGATCCGCTATCATCTTTGTTGATTAAACACTAAATAAAATCTGCTGCCAGTGTACAATGAGTAAATGCTGCATTTGCGATGCCTGAGGCACTGTCCGAACAAAGGTTGTCGACAGAATTAACCGATTTGATCAGCATTCTCAACCTTCAAATACGCACTAACAAAGTATTATTATGCGTATTATACTAATGTATGTCATGTATTGTAGATTCTACAGCGACATAGTGACAGCACAAACTGAGAAAATGTTAGCATGTAGTTTTAAGAACACGTTGATCAATCAAACCTTAACGATTACGCCAAAAAATATATCAACAAAAACGTTAATAATAATCATTTTTTACCTTAGTTGCGTTTGAGACTTTGTTCTTACCATTCCGGACAATTTTAAGATCTCCATTTTAAAGGAAGATACAACAAAATTACGAGACCTAGATCTCACTGGATCTAATATTTGAATATTATAAAGCTTTTATCATAAAACTAAAATAATAAAACTACATTGCTATATTATTTTTAATAATTTTATATAGCCAACACAATCATTGCTTATAATTACAACTATAGACTTTAGTAATCACGGTCAGCTGAAATGCGCACAGTTTTCATAAAATAATGACACCCTAAAATTATGTCAGAGAACATTACTGTGAATAAAGTATACCTTTGCATATAGATTTTTATAATAGTTCCATCTTGAAAGCGAAGAATGGACAAATAGATCAAAATCCCCTTTCTTGTGGAAACTTAAGAGGAAATATCCAAAGATAATCGCGAGTTTCGCATGACATTCTTAAAATATATGTACAAAAGTTGCCAAGTTCAGATGAAACGTTGCAGAAGTGAATGTCCGCTGCAGCAGGGCATAATATTAGATGGTAGTCATACGTGAGGTTTTAGTTTATTATTCTCCAAATATAGAATTTTAGGAAGTGAGCGAGAAAGACAAAACAGTTTTGCATAATTGGTATAAAACTTTGCAAATGGGAAAAACTCAACTCAGTTAACATTTATTTAGTGCAGATAGTTTGTCATAATATAGACAGAGCGGGTCGAAGGTCTGAATACTGTTGCTGTCGTACGGCTATCGAATCCCCGATTTCTCCCCGGTTGACAAATTGAATCAATTGGTAAGGCAGTAGCGCTGATCATATTGCTGTCAGCAAAAACTTATGGTCCGCGTGAAATTCAATGAATTCTTGTTGATGCACAGATAATCAAATGCTCGAGCCAATCCCTGGGAACTCGCTGAACGAGCGGCACTAGAAATTTACAAGAGAACTTGGGGACAAATTTAAGTGCAGCTGCTCGTAATCGAAGTGAAAGCGGACAGGCGTCTCACTCTCGCAGACGACAACAAAGTTCGCAAGAGATTAAAAGGCTGCGAGTTGTTACGGAAGATGTATGAAGTACGATTAAACAAACTTATCGCGGCGAGGGGGAAGAGGAAGGGAAAATATTGAGTTGTCGCCGTCTGGGGAGGCGAGTGGAGCAAAACGCGCGCGACTCGATTTAGGGGCGGGGGGGCTACTGAGCGGCAACCGAGTAAATAGACCCCCGGAGAAAAAGTTATAATCGAACTTTGACTGATACTTGCCTTCTCTATTTGGGCCGTTTTTATACGCCCCTAGGCTTATCCGCTCCCTTTTGTATACGAGCGCACCGTTCGCTCCGCCCAAACCTCCCGATGGTTTATTTTAAGTACACAACCCGCCGATACTGTCAGTGCATTCAAAATCATACCTGATGAGTCGAGATTCATCGCCGTGGAAGCCTGCATGATTACAAACGTACATATACATCGTCGAGTACATAGACGTGTGCGATCGAGTTTTCATCGGCCGATTCCGATTACCATCGGTGTAATTCCCGATATAGCGCCTTTTATTCTCGCGCGCGCGCTTCTAATCTTGAATTTAATTCCCAAGGTATCCTATTCGCGAAAAAAAAAATGCATTCCCAGCGCTTACCGGGATAACTAAGATCGGTGGAAAGAGCCGGAGAGGATATTAATCTCCCGGCCCTGGGCTATGAGAAAATAAGGACGCGACCCTCACTCGATGGAGCGAGAATTATTAAGAAGTATGCCAGGGTTGAGGCCCGGCGCCCGAGTACACACTGCATTATACGTGCAGAGGGGGAGAAAAGACGCGCGCATAAGCCCCGCAGGAAAATTGCCAGGCATTACTCGGTAGGGCGCAATTACTCGCGCGCGCCAAGCATCGGGAGGGGCAGCAACTGAGTGCATCCCCTAATTTATAATGGTAAGCGAGGGGATCCGGCCCTCACGATGGGTTCATCCTTTAGCCGGGGAGTGAATAAACAACGGCGGCCATCAAAGGTCCACTGGGTACCTATACGTTGCCGCTGAATCTCGTGCCTTTGGTCTGGAGCTTGGCGGACCTTGGGAATTCCCGGAATTTCCGGGCGGACGGGCGAGGCCGAGTGACAGTGGGAAAGGTGTCGACTTTCCTGAATTTCGGCGCGGATTCGGCTCGGACGGTCGAAAAAAAGCCAGGGCTGAAGTTCATTCGCGCGGCGCCTTTCCGTAAAATCGCGATGCAATACTCTTTTCTCTCCTGATCGTCCGGCAGGAAAGGCACGAGCTCAAACGTACGCGGATGCAGTGGTGACGCTGATTAAGTGGGTCAACGGTGATGAGCGATTAATAAGTCAAATGTATCTTGATGGAAACGACAGGCTACACAACTGCCGTACACGGGAGCAGCCTGTATGCTCTATCGAATGATCGATCATTGCGCTTACTGCATTTCTCGCCCTCGAACGAATCCCCCCGGCAAGAAGCCGTCACTCGGTTTTACTTTCGCCCGACTTTTTTACAGTTATTTCGCAACAGCACAACACTCAACCGTGTAACGATAAATGGAAAGAGAGTGAAAAAAAAAGAGAAAATCTGGGGTCAAATGTCTGTCGGTGCAACCTCAGCGTGACTTAACAGCCGCGTGATGTGCACGTACACAAACGAGATAGCGGCTTATTGGTAATAATCCAATATTGAACTAATGGCGATAGGTCGGAGCAGCTTTAATCTGCTATCGGTCCATGCGGCGCGGGTGGACGGGAGGCGCGCGACAGGAATCGTCGGCTGTCCCAGCGCTCGGCGCGCCGCTTTAAAAACGAATCAGAGCCGGCGGGGCAGTGAGGCGGATTAATCCAGGGCTCCATTGACCCCCGGGAGGCGGGAGTAATTGAGAAAGGGTCCGGAGGGTCGAAACAGACTGATGGAAGATGGAAGTTGCCGGGCGTCGAGAAGCTGCGCCAGCGCCGCGCGGTCGGACGCGAGGCTCGCGGGCGCCGCCGCCGCCCCGGCAAATTGAATCAGCCGGGGGCCGACGATCCCCGCCCGATAGGGGGATTTGGATAACGCGGCAACTGCGCCCAAGCGGGTAAAAACGCCCGTCGGGGAATTAAGCGGCGAGAAGAAATCCGTCGCGGCGCCCGGGATAATGCGCCTGCGAATTGTTTGCGGCCCAATCGCCGCGGATCGAAGCGCCCCGATCCGGAACGGTTTTGCCGGCAACGGTTGGCCGAGGCCACTGTCCGTCCCTCTTGTTACCGGCCGACGCCGGTTATTTATACGCGGTTTAGATACCAAAAGAAAAAAAGGAAGGGACAAAGTTTATGGCGCCGGCGGGGGCCGTTTCTTCCCCAAATGATTTGTACATGTTTATGCGGGCCAGTGGACGAGGGACATAACGCCGCGAGGCCCCGCCGTAAATTCCCTCGTTATCTCGTGCACTTAGAAAAATAAAAGGTAGCCTACTGGCTCCCGCGGCCGCGGCCCGCAATACTTTCCCTGGGAAAACAGGGGGCGGGCGATCCCCCGGAATTATGCAACCGGCGGTGGTAAGAGCGCGCAAAATGATTCGCCCTAGCCGCCGCGCCGCCGGGCCCGAAACCATAAAAGTTCCACTGTCAGCTCTTTAGTGGCCGTAAAAACCGTTTAACTAGATCTTAAAAGTGACGCGGGCCGCTCGCGAGGCGCCCGCCGCCCGATGAAAAATTCATCCCGAAATAGTTGCTTCGACTCGCAAATCTCGTTGTCCCGTCGCTCGACTTTTTAATATTCAAGTATATATGGCTTTTGGCGCGTCCCGCCAGGACCGGCGGAATAACAGGGCGCGCCTGACCCCGGCCGCGCGACATTCAATGGCGCCGGGCGGTGAAAAGGAAGCCAAGTGTAGAGCTTCCAGATACGATTCCTCCGGCTGTAGGCTTTGGAAACAGTTCAGCCAAAGGCAGGGCTATCGATTAACCTCAAGGCAGACGGGTCGCTTCACTTGCGATGCCGCATTCAAATTCTGTACTTGCGGACAAATCACGAGCTCTAGGGCATTTACAGCAAAATTACAAGGGACTATAGAAAACTTAAAAATCCGTAAGATTTCTATATTGAATATATTGACCCATTTAATTTTGAACGTTATTCTTCGTTCTGAAATGGAATTAGTGACAAGTATAATCGAAAATTTAAAACGGTGAATATTCGCTAATTTTCATTAGTAGTTCACACATGACTGATTTGACTTTTGCATGGTAAAAAAAATGGCTCCCCAAAATTTTCTAATTAACTAAAAACGAACTTTCCCGGGTAATTTTCTTGCCCGGATTCTTATTTCTATACGCTAGCAAAACATGAACTCTACAATTAGACCTTCAGCGGTAGGAAAACATTCGAAATTGCTAAAAATCTGCCGGAACCCGCGGGAGATATATATTCGGAGAGACGGCCGCTTCAGCGCTTGAATACCGCTCGGTCATACAATGGGGCGGCGAAGAGCAAGCTGCTTAAATATTCTTTATTCATATAGCATGGCAGGCTGGAGATCCCGCGGGCGGAAAGATTTCCCGGGTTTGTACTGAAAACAGCCGGGGGCGAGTCATCTCTTATTAGACCCGCGGGGAATGGTAATTTATAATACTCGGCCCTTACGGCGGGCTTACATTTATTTAGCGCCGGTCGCCGAGCGATTAAAACAACACTCCGATGGGCGGCCGCGGCCGCGGCGGTCCCCGTGTTTGCTCTCAAAATCCGCGGCCGCCAGTCGGCCAGTTAACGCCCCCCGTTATTTAGGCCGCGCGCGACGAGAGGGCGGAAACGGGGCCGGAGGGTCGCGCGCGGCAGTAAAAGCCCACGTTCATAATGAAGGTTAGAGCCGCGGCGGCGGGAAGGAATCCGGCCGTAAAGCAGTCGATCGGCCATCGCAGCCGGGAGGGCCGAGTGCGGTTTAATTTCCGCGCGCGCCGCCAGAAATCTCCGGAGCCTAGCGGACGGTCCAAAGGGGCCGATAAAAAAAGGCTCTGGCTGGAAAAAAAGACCGAGGCTGATAAAGATGTCGCCCGGAACTCCCGCGGGCCGGCCGGTAAACGCCTATATAATCCCGCGGAACGCGTCCTTACCGATCATCGATCGGCGTCTCGATTACATATACCTCGCTATCGGCGTAATTACCCCGGGCGGGCATCCCTCGTTAGCCATTCGGTTTGCGCCGGGCGCGCCCGAAATAATTAGCGAGCCGCAGGCCGCCGCGGGGATTAAGGCGTGGCCCTAATGGAACAGCCCGCGGGGACCGGGGCGATCGGCGCGATGGGAGCGCGGAAAAAGCGGCCGGGGCCCCCGCGATAAACAGGGCCGCGGGTAACGATAATGACTCCCCGGCGGCCGTGGCCGCCTCGCTTATTAATGCCGGGCGGATATCGGGCAAAGGCCCGGGCGCACAAAGACCTCGAGCTGACGCGGCGGCCCATTCAGCCGGAGGCCCGCGCGGACGCCGGCCGGCCCCTTTTCTCCTGCAGCCTCAGCTCTTTCGCGGAGGGACGCGCCCGGCTTCTCGAGTCGCGCGCCCTGGGCCCGCCAACTTTCCTCCGCCCGATGCTTCAGCCCGAAACTTGAAATCCGGCAGCCGCCGGGGGAGCCGCTACCCCTGCCCCCGTGAGGCTTATTATTTTCGTAAGACTTCGATATTCCGGACGGACATCTTAATTGGCTAGCGGCCGTCTATACCTACCTGACCCAAGGATGGGATTTGTTTTTTGAACAAACATCGCGTATAGCATCTTTCCTTCCAAATATAATGGAGACTGAGATACTCCGATAGAGAGATTTATTTCACTTAAAGTTGCTATTGAGTATTACTTCAGTGTAAGCCAAAAGTATCAAAAATCATAGTTACAATCCTCCCATTAAAGTTAAATTCTGAAATTGAACTTCTATGGTTTAAGTTTTAAAGAAATAAATTCAGCTTCATTTCATACATTTTATTTTATTAGTACAAACCTTACGAGGATAACCTTTCTTCGAATATTTTATAATTATTTATGAACAGTAATCTACATTTAGTTGCTAATACGTTTTTTAGATGAGTTTTAAAGACTTTGTGAATATTTGTTTCTCACAAAAGTGTATTCATTGATATGTATTTACTATATATGTAACATTTCATCTAAAACCTATCTGTTGAATTCGTCAGTCTCTGACATAAACTCACTACCGTAGTATTGGATGCATAAAAATTTTTTATAATTTAAAAAGCTTTTCTATTTGTATTTATTGAATACGTTTACCCTTCGATAAGTACTTTTGCTCCTAAATTTTATATACAAAATACGCATTGACATTCGCTGTGTATAGATTAGTATGAGTGTGAATTCAAGCTGACCACTGTGAATTGTTTGGCCGCAAAAGTTCTTGGAATTGTTTCTATTTATATCCCGAAGCATACTTGACACAAAACCTCAAAAGTCGTAATTGATTGTCAAAATTTTTATCCATCAATTTAAATTAATCACTGAAAATAAACATTATTACACATAAGATAGTAATAAATAACAAAATATAACAAATAGAAAATTTTAAAATACTACTGAATCAACTACGTAATTTTTATATACATTTATATAATTGTTAAGATTAAATAAATTAAAATTTATGACTACATTGATCAATTTGTTGAAAAACATATCAATCACAAATTTACTTAATTTATTTTAAACTGGTATCGCTATTCAGAATGAAATAAAAACATTTAACCATCAAGTTATGAATAAAAATTATTTTGTTTTTAATAAATTTCAATTAATTTGGATTCAAAAAAATGTTAGTGCAATTTAAAATTAGTTTTTAAATTAGTTTTAATTAAAATTTTCATTTATGTTTTAAAAAATATTTAATCTATATTTGACCAATACTAAAGTTTTATTTTAATATTAAATATTTTCACATTAACTATTTAATATTTACGTAAGGATTTATTTTAGTTTAGTATAGCTTTTTTTGTTATTTTTTTTTCATTTGCATAAGTTTCTAATATTTCTAACAAAGACCGCAAATTATATCCAATTAAATACTACTTTATGTCAAAATTATTTAGATTCGTATTTACTGGTTTCTTTCATCTTTCTATTCGTTCGCGGAAAAATTGATATGCATGAAATTTATCCTTGATAGAGCATGAAGGAACAGGAGCAATTATGTAAATACGGGTAAGATGCAGAACTTATCGTTCATAAAGCAGTACAACGCATAATCAAAAACCTTTTAAGCATAGTCATGCATGGTCATTATTTTTATTGTCCATTTCTGTATATTGACATTATTATAGCAAAGTGCATTCGTGGGTATAAATAATCATTCAAGGTTAAATCGTATGCACAGCCATTAACAATTATGCATGTTTAGATTAAATATTATTTATGCCATTGCATTAGTCTACGAGACAATTCATGAAAATCCTTGTTCATGCTTAGATTATTTTTTTTACTTTCCCTCCGGTAGCTTTAAATGGCTTTTCCATTATTATTATATTATTTGTTAAACATATTAGAGAATATATATTTGCAATAGAAGTCATGAATATACTGCGTTTTAAAGAAGCTAGGACTCTGACTCATTGAATTCATTGAATTTAAGTGTATGCAATTGTCAAAGTTTCTTTTGTATATAGACAATGAAGGGTAATTCTATCTTGTCTCATCTGAAATTCAGTATATTTTACAGTGGCTAATGAAATATTTGCCTACCTAACTAGACCTAGGATAGCTTGCGAAGGTTCATTGGTATCCCCTTTTTCAATCTGCCTACCGGAAGGAGCGCTCGTTCCTAAAAATTTCCCCGAGCGGGCCACTCTCAAACTACAATCTTGAACAATATCATTACACGTTAACCTTATTAGCAGCAGGGCAGGGGCAGATGGCGGGGGTGACTCGATAGGGCGTGGATTGTCGGAACGAAGACATCGTAATTGGCAATAAAGCGGCCCGCCCCGACGAAACGCGTGCTAACGATCATCGGCCGGGGCTGCTTGTCTCTCTCCCGCCTCCAATTTTAATCAAGCCCAAATCTCTCGCCCCCCGACACACTTGGCCCCGTGTACCTAGGCGAACTCCCAGGCTTATACCGGGCGGCGGAAAAACCGCAGGAGCCGGTTTCCGGAACTGCGGTCGGGGCGGCGCGTGTCGCCCTCGCGCGGCGCCAGCCTCGATAAACCGATTAGCTCCTCTTCCGCGGGAGGGGCTAAGTAGCCGGGCGTCGATGATCGAATTTCCCCGGGGCAATTCGGCCACACGCGGGCCCAACTGACGGTCTAAAATTTCACGGAGCTCGCCCAATTAGGATGAGTGCCGTCGATCCCTAGAGCCGTGCGCCGCGCGGCCGCCTACAAACTCCGCCCGCTGTCGCTGCGGTGCGCCCGCAGACTTGGGTCAGGCGCGAAATTTTTGCCTGAACTTGACATTCGCGCGCACGCGGTCCTGGCACTCCAAAGTTTGAATTATGAATGGCTCGTTCTTCCACTGTCTGCCCCCCCCCCCCCCCCCGACGTACCGCGTGCGATCTGCTTTGTTGAATTCGTTGAAACTCCTTGCGATTTGACTTTGCATAAAACATGCACGCGTGCGCGCAATCTAAGTAATTTCTCGCCGCGTAACACTGCTGGAGGTAAGCTTCATACGCACCTTCTTCAAGCGAAAACCACTGCTTGCTCGAAATAGACCAAGATTATCCTCCAATTTCCCCCGTCCTGGATAGATTGATACAAATGGATCACCGCTTCCGGTCCATTATAAGCCCCGCGGCAAAGCCTAACGGAGCGATCTTATAATCTTGAGCGGAGCGCCTCCCGGCTGATATGAATATTCGCACTATATGGAAACGAATCATGAGATTAACTCCGGTGCCGTATTGCCCCGCGCGCTCCATAAACTTGAGCCTTCCCTCGGCCAATGGGACGGAAGTATTGCTCAATTTTGACCCTCGTCATATACTGCGCTGCTCTGCCTCTTGATTAGAGATTTATACTGCGGGATCGATACAAATAGAACGAGGCCGATTATATGGCATTAACGCGAGCCTAATAATGCAACCGACTGCATCACCATTATTAGGTTAATAAGATATGGCTATTACATCCGATCAGTTTCATTTGTGTAATTGCCGATGAAGATCAGAGACAGCGACAGAGGATTCGCGCAAGATTGCCGAGGCAATGCCATGTTAATACATACGTGACATTAACACCGAATACCGATAATTTGCATTTAGATTATGCTCCGTATAGATTCTCATGATGCGCCTGCGAAAGAGTATATATATATTTATATGTACATATATAAACCATGGTGCAACGCAATTAGTATGACTCACATCGAAATCCCACAGCGATAAATTGCCCCCATTACTCGAATACGTAGATATTAACGTTTTATATGAAACAGAATGAAAATTGAACGACTCGATCAATTGCATTTGCAGGAATGTCGGAGGGTGGACGTAAGCATCCGGTTCTGGTATTCATCCACGGGGACAGCTTCGACTGGGGCAGCGGCAACACGTACGACGGATCGGTCCTCGCGAGCTACAGCGATCAGGTGGTGATAACCCTGAACTACCGGCTTGGCGTCCTCGGTTTCCTCAACGCCAACATCTCGCCGCACACGAAGGCGCGGGTCGCCAACTACGGCCTCATGGACCAGATCGCGGCCCTCCATTGGATACAGCAGAACGTCGAATACTTTGGGGGCGACCCGAGCAACGTGAGCCTCATGGGCCAGGGAACGGGGGCGGCCTGCGTCAACTTCCTCGCCATTAGCCCCACCGTCATGCCCGGTAAGGAGCCTTGGGATTATAACACCGCATTTCCGCTTGGGCTGGCGCGGCGACCGCCACGAGATATTTAATTACTTATTTCCATGTCGAATCGCGCGCGGATATCGATCGGCTATCGGATCACCCTTGGACTTTGTCCGATAATTCGCACTTTGGAAATTGGACCGGCTACAGCGCGAGTATCGAGCGAATGAGGAAAAGGAACAAATTAAATGCTACTTCCGTTCTCGGCCGAAGATTTTAGAACTCGCAAGCCGTCGGGGTGACCGGAAATGCGCAACATTCGAAAAATCCATTACGAAATTCTTAAAATAGTCATAAATTATGCTCGAAACGGTGGAACATTATTACGCCGTGCTAGAGGTTAATATTGCTTTTTGAATTGCTTGTTATTGAAAAGCTATAAATTCCTTTAAGAATTCTGATTTTCTGATTCAAAATTAATAATATGGTTATATTAAACACTATGACGAAGTTCTTATGAAGAAGTTTGTTAAAACTTAAAACGATTTGTGTACATATTCTCGCATCTACATTCGTTACATCCGAGTAAATAGGTGAAATTCGCCGAAACATCATAGTTGTACAACAGAAAAGACAATTTATATGTTACTTTATTTGATTATGGTGATCGTACAATCACATTTACTGTGCACTAATGAATTCCTTGCAAAGTTTATTCGTTAGGAATAATAAGGTCGTAAAACAAGAATGTAAAATCGTTCCAAAGCGGTTGAGACGCCGCCCGGTAAAGATATGAAAATTCTTTATTTAAAAAAATTTTGGCTCGAATAATGTGTACGAGTAATTGAGCGAGTAATCCTTTCTGTTGTTAACCTATGAGTTTTCATTTATTTAATGCCGGTACATGTCGCAATTCTGTATATTTCGTCGAGTTTATGGCGAGAAAGCTGTCGTAGCCTCGGGAGATTCTAATAAAAGTTCCAACAAAAGTTCAAGCATCGTCTCGAGCATTGTCGATCTACACAACTGGGAGTTTTTGGCCTGTTCGCTACTGCTGGTATTACCTTAACTGTGGCTAGCTAATCCGGGCAATTGCTAGGAGAATTACCAGTATTTCTATTGATATTTCCAGCAGGGGCAGAATGAGGTTTGGCTCTTGCGGCAATTCTCGAGGATCGCGAGGGCGTTGGTCAGAAAATCCGTGGGGGCGAAAAGCGGGGAAAGGGCAAAGTTGAAAAAGAAGGGCTCGGCTTAGCCGACTTATGATTGCGGCGCGCGGGAGTGTGGGATGTGTCCTCTCGCGCGGCGGCCCGAATGTGCTGCATTAACCTCCGGGCGACGCCCCCGCGCGATAAAAGCGCACGAGGAGGACGTATATACACGAGCTGGCGGGGCTTGCAGGACTGTTCAAGAGGGCGATCCTATTATCGGGGAGCGCCCTCTCCTCGTGGGCGGTCGTCGAGGACCCGGTCGCCTACGCCCTCAAGCTGGCCCGGGCGGTCAACTGCTCGGTGCCGGAGGACCTGCTCAAGCACCACGAGCTCCTCGTCGACTGCCTGAGGGAGAGCAGCCTCGAGGCCCTCCTGCGGGCCGACGTCCGCGCCCCGACCTTCCTCAGCGCCTTCGGGCCCAGCGTCGACGGGGTCGTCATAAAGCCCGACTTCCACAAGGACCTCCTCTCCTACCTCGGCCCGGAATTCCAGGGATTCGGGTGAGCGTGCCGACGAATTCATTTGCGTAATTTATACCCCCCGAGGTGTGAGTGGATGTGAGTGGGTGCGAGTGCCGCCCCCCCTGTCCCCCTGGCGCGCGCGCCCAAATTATGCGCGCATGCCTTCTTTGTTTGCCGGCGCCCGGCGCGGCTCCGAGGGATTGGGGCCGACGCCTCCCGAGCCCCCTCGCCGACTATTTTCTAATTAAGTTATCCCGATGACGCCTGCAGCCTTCTAACTTAATGCCCTCGACATTTTTATACGGCGCGCGATGCCTGCCTCTCGGCGCGCGCGACTCGTATAGCGCGATGACGGCCCGCGCGGCAAACGCGTGTATTGGCCGAGTGCACATCGAAGCTCTACGAGTACAATAGGAAAATAGCGCGTGAATTTGTGCGCGTGCGAGCGATTTGCTTTTAATGCGTTACGCGCGTTCGTTAGTCCAACGTAGTTCTATGCGGCACATTCGTGCTGCAAGAATCTCATTCGAATAACACAATAAAACGAGCAGTGCCGTTCAACTATTTATGACAGAATTAATTAAGTCAGAGGTGAATATTCGTACAAAGGTAAAGAGCAGTTAGTTGTACTCCGTTATTAGACTGGAATAATTACCAAAACGTACAAAACTAGGATTTTAAGCAGATTATGTAAATTCATTGCTCGTGGAATTTCAGTGTGCACATAACTGCTTCTCACTTACAAAACAATTACTGTTATCTTTAAAGAAACCAAACACGGGCATTGCAGTTTTTCACCTAATCCCTTTTAATTTGATAATTTCAACTAATTATTCAATAACGTATAAAGTTTTTAAAAGCTACCGATAAAACTCGAAATTTATTATAATACTTATTTAGAAAACTCATAAAATATCATCAGCATGTAGAAAAGAGTGAGTTTACGACACATAGGAATGAACAAAATGGCTGACCTAAATTCAACGTAATAATAGCAAGGTAGATATAATTCGGCGGTTGACCTAACCGCATACAGACATTTCTCACCTCAATTATTTTAATAATATAAATAAATTTACTCGTGTTGTGTACTCTTGTTATCGAAAAGGCGAGGAGCACATCTAAATAAATAATATTCAACTAATTTCTAATAATCATTTGGGCTTCGGCGGTTGATGTGCTCGCTTCGGCGGCCTATTCGATTCTGAAATCGTTCTCCCTCGCGACCGTTAGTCCCTCCCCCCCTTTTCCGCGCCACACATTACCCCTCATCCCTCACAGTCAGGGAGAGTCCGCTCGCGCGTTCGAGCTCTTTCCAGAACCTTCCGCGGGCCCCTCCGCCCCCTGCACCTCGCTCGGCGCGACTGGGCCTTCCCCCCGCGGACTTCCCCCCTTTCGGCCGAGTCTCGAGCGCCTTCGGCCCGCTCTCCCCCTCAATCCCCCTTTTCGCGGAACTCGCTGCGAGCGCCTTCCCTCCTCGTAATATATTGCCCGTGCAATTTATATAAAACTAATCTAGTATTTTTTAAATCAAATATCAAGATCAAGATTTGTTTACGTTTGCTGAGTCTTACAATAAGTAATAAATAATGAAATAATTATAATAATTTGTAATACAATTATTATTTTAAAAAATATTGTTTTAAAAAATATTTTGTTACAATTTTATTTAAATACTTTTGTCCGGTATAACCTGCATATTATTAAATTTCGTGTAATATTATGTAATAACACTTATTTAATACCGAGTACAATGGGCATAAACGCCAGAATAAGTCATCGCTGCCTCGTAAAACAAACGAATAAAAAGATATAAAAGGCGAATCAAAAACCCAGAGTTTATATTTTTAAAAGGAAAAAAAATAGCCTTTAACAGAGTTACGTTCATCAAGAGCAACGGACAATTAAAATTGAGGTGAAAAAAGCGCGGGTTTATCGGACAAAAGCATTGTCCTCGTTGAAGCGCGACAAAGGCAATTGGGGGAATGCGGGGGATTTGCACAATCGGGCGGTGCGGAGACGGCGGGCGGAATGACGCGGGCATATTTATCGGCGATTGTCGTCGATTCGGGGCGGGCGCGCGCACCTCGCCAAGGAGCAAGTAAATAAGGGACGAGCGCGATGCCCGGACGGCGGGGGGAGGCGGGGGCCCCGCGCCGATAACCGCGGAGAGCGCGGGGCCAAAAAGCGAGGACAAGCCCTCGGAGCCGGCGCACGTGCGCTCCCCGGCAGTGTATAATCGTCAGGGGCGGGCGAGACGCGGCAGGGGGGGTGTCGGAGGGGCGGCAAGCACGCGCGTGCTATTTCAACGCGGAGAATGCGAAATTATTCGGAGAATTACGCGAGCGGAGCTCACTCTCCCGGGGTCTTGATGCCGTCGCCGTACCTCGCGCCTGTCTGATATCCCGGCCCCTCCCGGCTCTCGTCGCCCTCGCGGCCCCGCCGCCTGCAGCTCGGCACTATCGGCCCAAGTAATCGTAGTTTACGCCGAGCAAGTTTCAGCTGCTGCCGGGCGTCCCCCCCCCCCACGCGCCCCTCGCGCTCTCTGTCTTCCCCGGAGAAAAGTAGTCTTCCTTGAGAAATATTTGAAATTCGCCGCGGCGGAATGCGCTCAATACCACGAGCCTCGCACGCGCGCTATTCCTCCCGCGGGCGCGTCTCGCACGCGGCCCCGCGCAGCCGCATTCCTCCGGGCGAAAAACTCCGAATAAATAACCTTTGACTGCGCGGGGGGGGGCATTCGTCAGCGGGCCGAGGCCGCGTGAATCCTTTACGAGTGAAACTGATAGCCGGGCCGATGGGACGGCGGCCCGCTTGGCAGGTCGCGGCGCACGTGTGCAAGGGGCGGGAGAGCAACAGTCGGGGGCGCCTGCCGCCCCGAGATTGCCCTGACGAGCCGAGGACGGGGCTGACTTGGGTCCCGCGCGATTGCCTAACGACCCGCCCGATGACAATCGCTCACCGGCCCACACTTTATTTAGTTACACTCGGGCGCTGGCCCGCTAAAGGGGCGCCCGGCTAGATTGAATAATTTACTAACTCCTTAATTTCATTATGTGGACTGCTCTGATGATCTAACTTTTTTAAAAGTTACTCCAATAATGAAGGCCAATTAAAGCTCTGACGCGCGTAAGATATCCAAAAGTTTAGCCAATCCTACGACGTGTACAAAGTGCCTTTAATGTACCAGGCAACGCTAACTTTCGCGTTAACGCCTTTTATAATTTGCTTATATTCCTATTTATACGTTGACGTTGCTCCTTTTTTCAAAATTTAAAATAAACACCTCGTGAGCTTTTGAACAATAAATGAGTCGAGTAATAATAAGAGTTTTATATTCTGTAAATCTCTACTAAATTTAAATTGTTCTAAAAGTATCAAAAATACAAGCAAAATTAAAAAATAAATAATATATTGTGATTTAAGTGTTTTATGTGTGCGTGTGTGTAATTAAAACTACATTCCTCATTCGGTAACGTCCTCTTAATTAATTTACATTGTTGATTGTAGCTGTTTAAAAAATTATGATTAAAATTTAATAAAATGTAAAGTCATTAGTAACTTTGGATATTAAATGTTTCGAATTTTATTTATTATTGAGTTATTTCGATATAACAGAAATTTGCGCACATTGCATTAATTAAAAATTTCGTAATTTTAAATAAATTACACATCATTACTAATCTTCAAAATCTTGCTTTAACAGTTAACATTTTTTCATTTTGTCATGCTTACTCGCATGAGGAAGACTATTGTTTTCTTTTGGAAGCTTTGGAAGGAAAACACAGCAGGGCCTTCATTAACATATTCGTAGGGACATTGCGAGGCCAATCGATTCCATAAAATTTCATTGTGATGGGAAATCAGTGTGTAAATACCTATGACTAGACAAACGAACAAAAATAAAAAGAAAAAGTACAAAACAAAGAAATTCATATTGATTGTGTAACTATTATTGTTAAATTTCTGTAACTAATACCATTAAAAATTTAAATAATGTTATACTGCAAAACGAAATGTGTAATAATTTAAGAAATATAAAAAGAATCCGTAAGAGCCAATTTTGAAATACTTTTGTGGAAAGTGTATTAAGATGATTTTCGAGTTTTGAATTTCGTAGGTGAAATATTGAAAAGAATGATTGAACTCAATGTAGATGTATCTAAACGTGGATTTATGAAATGTCTGCGGATCGTCTTGAAATTTTCAACACAATTCCACTCAATCCCCTTGCCAAAATGTACAGAAAGAACGGTCGATAGAAAGGCATGTCCGCACTCACACTGGCCTCCAATCTCGCAAATACCCGGGTGGTACAACTATGGCAGACAGGAGAGTTTGATTAATGCAAACGGGCAAAATGATCATTCGCAGGAACCTAACCAAGAAGGCGGATCACGGGGAGGCCATTACCAGTAACAATAAATACGATTTGTTATTCGGAGTGACGACGAGCGAGGCCCTATGGAGATTCGCCGAGCACGACGTGGAGAAGGGCTTCGAGGGCGAACGCAGGGACAAGATCATAAGGACCTACGTGAGGAACGCCTACATGTACCACCTCACGGAGATATTTTATACGGTGAGCTCACTTGCGAGTACCATAGCAGCCGCTTCCCTTTTTTTTTTCGCCCGTCTTTGTCTGGCGCCGGAGAATTTTGGGCACGAGCGCCGGGACACACCCTTTCACGTGCCTATGTTTACCGGGATGACGCGCTTGCTACGGGATGGAAATTACTTCTGGAGGGTCTCTCTTCTGCCTCTCGTTTTCTTTCGGGGATGGGAATGGAAGCCTGTCAAGGCTTCCACGTGTTGTCGGCAATTCAAGTGTCGAGTATCTATAATTGACAAGACAGTATACTTTGTGTCCCTGCTTATTCTACGGGAGCTCGATAAATACTCGGAAATTGCACTTGGCTAGTACGCCACTATCACGATAACAAGTTTTGCGTCTCCAATTATATCCCTGGAAATCAAGCATCATTTCAGCTCGATTTTCGCAGAAAGAAGTCCAATCAATTTTCCATGAGGGCTTAGTCCTCGTAACAATCGAACGTACGAAATGGCCATACACGCGCAACAGTCGTTCAATTAAACCAATAACAACATTATGTTCGCTTCAAATATTCAACGGTCCCGCGTTGTGCTAGGTGGTAAGAATACTTTACCGGATGCATAATTCGCTACAAGTGCATTATTGATCAGGTTTAATGTTTGTCGCGCAATGTTTGATTCCGGCAGAGGGCGTATTCTGCAACGCTCTGTTTGGAGCATTATTGACTTTGTAATCAAAAAGACGCTCGACAAATTGAATTAATTCGCCGGCGAGGCTTTTTGGTCAGAATTGTTTTCTTTATCGTCGCGACGGTCTCGCCGCGCCAGTTTTACCGCCGCCGATATAACTGCCCTACGGATTAATTAACCGTTCCGAAATTTTAGTCGCGCGCGTCGGCTTACGAAATCGGCGCAGCGACACAACGCCGGCGACGCTCGTAAAACCGATACTAATTTCGCCCGTTATACACCCACCTCACAATGGCTTCAAACTGCAATAGTTGCCCGGGCCGAAATCCGACGGGCAAATAAGAATATCGCCCGGCACTCGGCATCGATCCGAGAATCGAAAATATTCAACTCGATATTTGATGTCTCGCAGGGCCGCGTTTGCAGAGCTCTCGATGTCAATAAACCGAGCGCCACTTGGCCCGACCGGCGAGTGTACCTCGCGCACGCGCGCCCGACCCAACCTCCGCAACAATAAATTACGTCGAAAAATACCCAGTCGATATAGGGAGGCGCTTGGCACGTCTCGTGATATTCGGATATTCCGCTGGTGCGGGGGGGGGCCGTTGTCGCAAAAAAGGCCCGGCGCGTCGGCCGCCTTGATGAATGAACATCTGCAGCGCAAATTAGAGGCGTGACGCGAGCGCCCGAAGGAGCGACCTTTGCCGTCCGCCATAATTAATGGCCGGCCATTTGGCCGATTAAAGCGCGGCTGTCTCGCGGCCCGGGCGCCGAATGGTAATCGCCGCGGGTTATCGACGCCGGAAAAACTCGAGCGTGCGGGCGTTTTAATGGATTAACGGCCGGGGCGCTCGGCTGTCGGCCCCGAAAATATTTGCGCCCGCGCTTTTATTATGCGGCCTGGGCTAAATATGCGGCAGTCGCATCAAGTGCAGGGTCGGTTGAGCGCTTTTCGAAATCGAAAGGGTCCACGCGGCATCGCCGGCGAATTATTCGTGTAAATGAAGTGCCCAATTGCGATGAATAATAAATCGTGCAAGATTTCCATTTCAATCAGCCGTTTATTTTGACTCGCGGGCGTTTCCTCGCATTTTATACCTTATACTAAAGTCCCGCGCAGCTCCGCGCTCAAAAATACTTCAAGCGGCCAATGAAATTAGCTGAGCAGTGGGTTAAACTATTTTATACGTCGGGCATCAAATGGATTTATGCATGGGCGCATTTAGGTTCGATAATTAAAAACGAAATCGGAGCAATTTATGGTATGTGCACCATAGGAATCATAGCGAGTGCAAGCAAGATTGTCGAATGCAGATTAGTACTATATTTCGGTTTTATTACTCATTTTATTGGTACGGTCGTGTATAAATTCGCGAAGGATACGTTTTCGTCTCATCTTATGTCGAATAAACTCAGATGAACTAACGGCTCGTCCTTATTGTACATTCTCATTTTTTCAAATTTCTTTAACTGCTTCTTAGAACTTATCAGTGTATTCATTTGCATCTTTATAACCTCAATTTTAAAATATACATGTGTCAGTGTTTTCTCAAATTGGATCTTGAATTTGTCATACCGCTGTTCATTTTTAAGATTAGATTTCAATAATTTACGTTTATCATATTATAACGAACTCCTTGTTCGGCTTAGAAAGTTTTGTTTAAACAGAACATCAAAGTTGTCACCCAACATCAACTCGTCCATTTGAATGCAGCATTAATGATTCACGACATTTTCAATCGAGTCCGAGCATTGATAAAACAACCGCTGCTAAAACTACCGCTTTTCACTTGGTCTAAAATGCACGGGCGCGTCCACGAATTAATAACCGAACTAGGTCGGCAAATTGCCGGTGATATTTCAGTTGGCGGCCGGTCGATCACCTACCAGTCACGCAAGGCGCAAGGGCGCCGCGCAACAGTCTTTATGTATATATACGCGGTGCGGCTGCAACACTGTTTTTTCCCCGAAAGCGGAATGGGGCTCGCGGCCGCTGCGGCCGCGGCAGCCTATCCGGCTCAATTATCCGAGCACGCACGCGGGGCTTTTACGAGTGGGGCGCGACAGCCGGGGATTTAAAAAGGGATTGCACGGAAGGGCGGCCCGGTTAATGCGCGCACGCCTCCGGAATTGAAATTCGCCAACGTCAATTGCCGGAGCCCCGAGTCATTTTTCCTGGAATTTTCACGATCCCCAGGATTGTAATAAAGTTTGCCCACGATTATTGAGTCGCGCTCAAAAGGTCGACTGCGGCGACGCGCCGGGGAAAACGCGGCGGAACGGCTCGCCTAAATATTTCGGGGCTGGGCGATGTCCCGACGGCGCGCGGCCGCCGTCTGTATCGCCGGGATCTTCAACGCGTTTAGGCGAGTTAACTAAACGACTCGCCGAAACTTGCTTCAAAGACTCATTAGTTGGCCTGCGGTTCGAAGGCTCGAGAAACGAGATCAGTATACCGCGCGGGTTAATTTCATTTAATGTCGGGGTAAAGCACGGCCGAGGAAAACATCATTATCCCGAGCTCTCTACGCGCGCGCAGAGCCTGGCATAATAAACAGCAACAATAACGTGGCAATAAACAATCGATACCTGCAGTTGATCGATGGTAATTATATAGTCCGCTAACGTAGTCCATCCATCAAAAGAGGCTATTTTTCCGAGAGCGTTTCTTCCTTTTTCCCAGGAGATTCTACCAAACCGGGTTATTTTTTAATTAATTAACCTACGGCATGAAAGCCTGGTAAAAGATTGTATCGTGCCGCCCGGAGAAAAACTGGCGTAAACATCATCGGGAAAAGCCTGGAAGAGAAGCCAAGTGCAATAAAAGAGCAATCGAAGCGAGCACTGATTTTCCGAACGATTTCCATCCCTGAGCAGCGCAAGGCCGTCCGGCCGGGTAGGAACAAAAACTCAATCACCGAGGGCCGGGGGATTAAGGACACAAGTCGAGCCTTTGGAACGGGCCGCGCGCGATCCGTCAAAGGGCGAGCCTTTGTGCGACTCTCCTCCGAGTGACCCGCACCTTCTGCCCCCGACAGATCGTGAACGAGTACACGGACTGGGAGCGGACGGTCCAGCACCCGATGAACACGAGGGACGCCTGCGTCCAGGCGCTCAGCGACGCCCAGTTCGTCGCGCCGCTCGTGCAGACCGGCGACCTCTTCACCCTGCGGCACACCAAGAGGCCCAGCGGCGCCCACGCGGCCCCGCCCGTCCACGAGAACGAGGCCGAGCCCCTGCCCCGCACCTACTTCTACGTCTTCGACTACAAGATGAAGGACGGCGACTATCCCCAGGTAAGCCCCAGCTGCATTCTTTGACTCCTCGGATGGAGGGTGGACGAGCCGGTTGCCCCACCGAATATTTATGTGCCGCCCTCTCGAATGATTAAGAGGGCCGTTAATTGCGAATACGAGATCAGACAGAGGTGGAGTTATAACGCCCGCGAGAGAAATAATACCTTTAAAGGAACTGGTTAATGCGCGGACACCCGGTGAAAAATCTTGAGGAATTCCGCCTAGGTACATACAGGCGCACAGTATTAAGTGCCGCGAAAATTCTCCGGGCTGAATGTTTAAAAAGTATCTCATTAGCGGCCGCGTGACGTCCGCAACTTGGCTCCCAACTCTCGTAAATTATATAGGATGGGGTAACGTGGGGGGGTGGAAGGCGAGTATCATTAGGAAGATTCAAAAACTCTTCTAAAACTGGAAACCGTTAAAACATCTGTACCCGACAAACTACCGGGAGATCGGTACGGAGCAAGAAATAATTACTGGGGGCGTGCGGACCGAGTTGCCCACCGCCGCGGGAATAAAGACGGATGAAAAAATGCAAAAACTACGGTTATTACAAAAAAAATGGAGCTAGAGCCGGGAGTAGAAGGGCGGAAAGCGATACAGAGAAAAAGAACGAGGGGATCTCGGCCATCACTCCTCGGGCTAAGCCCAGTCCCGGGGGTGGCAAACAAAGCGAGGGCCGAGTGTCGAGGCGGGGGCCGAAGAAAAATCTTGGGGGCGGGAAACGGATCGCCCGGTAATATCTCGTCTCCTCTCGCCGCCACGCCGATAATTACCGGCCGAGGTCCGTGTAACAAGAAGAATTACACGGGCGTTGCCGGATGAAAAAGTTGGTCGCGCGCTTGCGGGGATGGGAGACGCCCGTTAGAAAGCGCCGGCTAATATTTAATTAAAGTAATCCGCCGGCGTCACCGCCGAGCGGCCCGTGTGGGTGAGCGTGCACGTACACACCCCGGGCGCCACTTCTTGGCCCCTCGGTCCACGGAACTTCCGGACAGCTTTAAAATGGGGCTGTTTTAAAATGCGAGATGGCGCTCTGGATCGGCCGGGGGATAAAGGTCGCGCTCCTCTAATTGGACCGGCGCGGACTCACGGAACGGAATTCCCCGAAGATATCGCCGCGGCGGCGGACGCCCAGGAAATTTGTGGGTTCATTAAAAGAGGCCCAGGCGAATCTAGCGTCCGGCCTACGAATCCCCGGAAGTTAACACCTCGGCGCGCGTGATAAACAGCGGCGAGTCGCCGAGAGAGAGGGAGAGACGCGCGCATATATACATCAAGGACTTTGGAGTGAGACAATGAACTTCCACGTAGGAAGCGCGTAACAAGTTTTATTATAAACCATAAGAAAATTGTATAATAAGCCCAAGTTGGGCGCGGCAGTGGAAACAAGAAAGGATATTTACGCTGGGCGCGGAGGCCAAAGTTCCGGCAAAAACTTTTCCCCCTGCCAAGTGGGCAGCGCACTCGCCCCACTGACGCGTCACACTCTTTTCCCGGCGGCCCCGGCGGCCTCTTATTTCACCTATCTATATGCGCGGCCCCGGGCCAGTTCGTTTGTTCGCGTGCGCGCACGTGTAATTAGCTCGAGGACGCACGCCCGGCCCGGCGTCTTATCAACGTGCGCCCGAGCCACGATACGCCCTAATAAATGTCTTTTGAAAGTTGAAAACGTTTTCGAGGGCCGAGCCCAGAAGCTGCGCTCGTTTGCCCCTTCCTTTTTGAAGAATGGCGGCAAGATTAATTTCACCTGCCCGACTCCAAAACGGAAATTGCTTTCGGAATATCTTCCACTAACACTCTTGCGCATCGCACTGCCGAGGCGCAATAGTGCCAATAAGAAATTTACAATGAGATGAAAATCAAAAATATCGAAGTCGACCTTTAGCCTTTCCTGTCGCGAGACTACCTGATTTAATATACATCACTTATATAACAAAATTCATCGCAATTAAAATCAACCCCACTCAATCAGAATATATGCAATCAGCTGACTAAAGCTATTAAAATTCATATGTTCTCCCCGATAGATGGAGTATAATTATATCTCGCGAATTTATGGAAATAAGTGCGTTAAATTTCATGCCAATCAGCGACCGAGGGAAAGAGTCGTGCGTCCACACATAATACACACACCTACTCTAATTTCGAATAAAATTTCTATCGGAAGAGTAGCACAAATCCCAGACGGCCGCGATTCGTTCGCACGACTTGTGTTTATCGACCTCAAATGCACTGTGATAAGCAGAGATACGGCAAATCGTACAACGTCTCCGCGCAAAAAGACACATGAATAATTTGA
Organism: Sycophaga agraensis; assembly: GCA_018906755.1. NCBI lineage: Eukaryota > Metazoa > Arthropoda > Insecta > Hymenoptera > Pteromalidae > Sycophaga > Sycophaga agraensis. The sequence goes on from JACCIE010000045.1 coordinate 440,855, forward strand.
GAAAGAGCCCCGAGATTCGCGTCAATCCTTCAACAGCACAGCGCACGCGTCCGGGGCCGATCGGTCGAAGCTCTGGGCGCGCCTTCATTATTCACCGCCAGAGTGCATAACGCACGGCCCCGAGGAATATTTACCGGCCGGGCTGCCTGCACCCCGAGGCCATAAAAGGATAGAAGGAAGATAAAATTAGATTATTATCGAAAGTTCGCCCCCGGGACGTTTGGACTGCTAAATCGCGATGACGAATAATGGTAACGAGGTCGACTTGGACGCGGAAGCCAAACTTGCACGTAACTCGCCAGAATTTGCCTACAGCCGCGTTTGTTACCGGCCGGGTCGTCGCGGAGATGGATCGTCTCTTTCCCTTGCCAGACTTAATCGAACTATTCTCAGGAGGAGCCGGCTAAATAAGCCCTGGCTGTTTATAAGGGTGCCCTTAAAAGACACTGCCGTCCGGAATTTCAGCCGCGCATTAACAACTCCCTCATAACCCGGGGAAAAATGCGCCGGAGTAACTGCCTTATAGTGATGGAAAATGAACTTGGCCGTCTAGGAGCCCCTTCATGTTTTTCTTTTCTTAATTTTATGTTTAACGGGCGCGCCAAGCGCCGAGCCGCAGCCAACTCGGCCTTTATTCCCCAACTTCTCTATTTAGGCGCTGCAGTAAATATTGACTTTGTAGTATGCGCGGTCTGTAATGGTGGCACGTGCCGCCGTTGCAGACGCGCCACCTAGCAGCAGCTCCCGAACTATCTCTGCGCCGCTAGGGACAGGCGCTCGCGAGGAATAACCTCTTCTGCGTTAATACTCGAGGTAAAAATTCGCTTAGAACAATCGCCATTATGTAACCAATACCGACCCAATTAAATTGCAAGCCGGCTCTTGGCTCGGCCAAGATAGCAAGACCCTTATACAGACAACAATCAGTACTCCCACGTTATCGACCACCTGAAATTTAATTACGGGCGCTTAAGACGCCAAACAGGGCCGGAACAAGATCATAATGAAGTACAAAGAGTGCGCCCCCAACCCACGAGCCTCTATAATGAAAAAAGGAGCGCCGTCCCGCTCAGCAGCACTCGGGCCGATGAGTGCGGGAATCGGCGGACGATAGCAAAAGCACTCTTTACTCGCGCGCTTAAGGGTTGATAAGACACGCGGCGTCGAGAGATATCGGAGGCACGGCGCCCGTAAACAACGTGGCATCGCGGCTGCCAAGGAGCCGAAAGAGATCCTTGGACGAAGTAGAGAGCCGCGCAAACATTAAACGGCCTCGCCGCCCCGCATATCATTTCGGTTGCATTTTTCGCAGTTGAATTGCGATTCGCAATCAAACCCATGCGACACTCCGTCGTGTAACGCCATTAGCTCGTGCATCGCGGGTTGCATTCGCTCGGTAGGGTAAACACGGGTCCCATTTCATCCGGGGGGCCGGGAGATGCACGCACGCAGAGGAGGCAGCGCCTAATCGAAAGGTAATTGTGAATTCATGCCGGCAGGGGGCGCACGGCGAAAACAGGGCACCAAGCCGCGCCAAGCCGGAGTTATGGAAAATCCGCCCCCGAATCCCAGCCGCATAAGAAAGCGGGGGCGGAGCTGCGCACTTCCCGCTAACCTGAAATATTTAAGGCCGCGATCAGGCGCGCGGCAGCGCTGCGGCGAAAAAGCCGGGAGCACGTGTGCATATAGTGCAGCCGCGGCCGCCGCGTAATCGGCCCCTCACCGCTTCCTCCTCACGTCCCCCCTGTCCCGCCCCACAGCGGATCCCGCCTTCGCCGCGTGAGATTTACAGACGTAGGAGCCGCGCGCACTTGCCGCCCTGGTTCTCGGCCCTGCATATTTTTCGAGTGCTTTAACCTCGAGTACATGTTTCCCTCTCGTTCGCACCCTGTTATAACCCGACCCGTATTGAAATCCCCTGTAATCGGCTCGACACTGCCTTGTTTTTCTTCCGGGGATTCGCCCGGGCAAGTGCCACGGCGACGGCTCGAGCCGCCTTTGCACCAGCTACCAAATTAGAGCGTCGTTGATGCTCGGAGCTGGATGTGCGACCCGCCCATTGGAATGTTATTAGTGCTTTGCCGCTATAAGATCTCATTAATTCGAATTACCAGCGAATTCAAACAAAACAACATACAGTATTATACTGGCTACTGCGAATTTTCAGTCGTACCGTGGCGAACCATAACGAAAATACAACATTATTAAGAGACAGTTCATATAATAAATGTCTATATGATCAATTCTGTACGCTATTAAATTAATATTGAATTATTCTGTTATGACAAATAGTACTTTGTATGCATTGTTTAATATTACATACATAAAAATTGAAGGGTGAGCAATCGCGTTACATCGAGATCAATATTTTATTACAATTGGAATACTATTCACTATATTTGCATACTAAACGCGATTGTAATTATGGCTTCGGTTATACCTACATTTGCTTTGTCTTTTCAAGGAAAACAGTATTGCCTGAATCGTATGATAACATTATTAATCGCATATCAAGTCTCGATAAAACTCTTCCTACTTTTCATATCATCACAAAATAATTAATTCAATAAGAAATTAAAAATTAAAACATCGTGAGAGCCTTTAAAGCATAACTAAAAGTTACATGTAAAACGGTTACTAGCTGTGTTAAAGTATTAAAATATTCAATTTCATGGTAAAACGTAATATTCTAGATCAAACGAACCAGTGTAAAAGGACGAAATTTCACATTTCAGGTAATAACTATAAGTTCTTTAATAAATTCTCTCTGATATCTATCTACCTAACTACTGACGTGTACGTCATAATATACTCCACAAGTTTGCATGTACAAAATTCATTAACATGCAATTCCAAATGATTAGAAGAATCGAAGTTTCCTAGCAAGTAATCATATCCTACCTGATATGAAAAATGCTCCTTCAGTATCCACTAAATCTACCAATGTAACTGGTAGAATAATTATACATCATGAAAATACCTCGGGTATGTAGGTTGTAAAGTAATGCGTGTACATTAATATTTGCTGAAGAAGTAATGGATATTGTAATTTTATGATGAAACGTTGATTTACCACGCAGCAAGTAAAAATACTACGTATCTAACGAAATAAAATTTAAAAATTACTGTACATTAAGGTTTAAAACGCGATGACACTTGGTATGTGATATACCTTACATGCCACAGTGCAATCAAACGCCGTGATTAATCGGAAAATACAGTCAAGCAAATGAAAAAAGTCGCAGAGGCTTTTTAATTTTACAGAGGTGAAATACCATAAATTTGTTTTATCTCCTTTTTTATTTGCGCTCTGTATTGCATTTGAGCATTGGTAAAATGACAGTTGTAAATGCTTGGCCTTGTTCCCCCATTTTTATTACCTACAAAATCATAAACAGTTTTATCACTATGGTGACAGCCATTTTTTAAGTCAATAAACCAGACCAAGGCGTCATATTTATGCGCGACTTTACGAAAAAAACTGCCCCGTATTAATTTTTCATCGAGTGTAAAACGTGAAAGAGCGCGCGCGCGCGCGTCAACTGGGAAACGGTTATACGCGGTGCAGGACGTCGCGCGACGCGACGACACAAAGAACCTAAACTCCAACGCAAACGAAATAAGACGGGGAAGAGCCGCGTAAAATCGCGGCTGGGTCGATCGCCGAGATGCGTCGCGAGCCCCGCGGCCCGGGCGCCCCGAGAAGACTATTAAATGCCGAGCAACGGCAGAGAATGAATTATCGCGGCAAAGAGGCTGCCTCTGGCTCGCCGGGTCGCGGCCCTCCGACGCGCGCATAAACAATCTCCGGCGTTCCAATATTCCAGGAGGAAAAAAAAAACGAAGGACGCCGCCCTTACGAGGGGGGTCGCGTCGCGGAATAGACAAGGTGAAACCGCTTGACAAAGGACAGGGAGCGCGCGGAAAAAGGCGCGAGCAAGTGGGCGACGCGGGCGACAGAAATAATATTTCAAAATTATGAAGGCGCCGGGGGCTCGGGCCCCGGCCCCGGCTCCATCCGCTCAGTGATATAAATGAAACGCGCGCCCGGAAAAAAAGGGCTGCACTCGCGCCGCGCGTATAAGGAAGCGCCCGCGTAAATCTTGAGCGAAGTTGACGTCTTCTCGCACCTCCTCCCCGTGTACCCACACACGCACGCACACCTGTGTACACACATATATATATAGCAATTTCGCGGTCCTTTGTTGGGGGTCGCGGGCGGATATGTGAATGGAATTCTTAGCACGTCCCGGCCGCCTGCCGCGGCTCTTCTTTATCCCCGGCTTTTCCGGTCAGCTTCTTCGCGCGTGCCTGGCGCGGGAAAAAAGGGCGGCGTCGGCGGCGGCGTTAGCGCGCGCGTCGATCAAATTTTCACGCGGCCCCGCGTGTATTTATCAGGAGCCGCGGATGCCCTGATGAACGTACACGCCCTGAAATATGGATCGGCCCCCCGTAAAAAAGCTCCGCGTTGCTTAGCTTTATGAGCTCTCGGGGCTTAATACTTGATGGGCCGCCGGCTCAAGCTTTTATTTTCGGCCGCGCGCGCACGCGTCTTTCAAATTCCCGGGGTTCTTTTATCTCCGCGGCGCCGGCGGCGGGCTTACAGGGGCCCCAGAGCCGGCCTCTCGAAGCCCAACTCCTTAATAATGCATTTGCGCGATTTTATTCCGGCCGGGGAGGCATTATCCCGCGCGGCGAGCGGCTCCCCCGATTATTATTTACCAGCCGGTCCTTGGGAAATTGAGTTAAGGCGATAGCCGACTCGAAAATCCCCCTCGCTGCGGAATTAATATACGCCGGGAGATCGTTGTACTTATAATTGAATAGAGTTAAATATAGCCGAGTTCGCTAAAAAGTCTCAATTACCGTGAAGTGCCTTCCTTGGATAACAACAAATGTAATTTAATTCAGCGCTCTTGCAACAGTTACTCGAACAAGTATGATGGTTCTAAAACCAAGAAGTCAGCACGTTAGATATCCTTGTGTTCGTCGCAGAATAGTTTTGAATTCTATTCGTGTTTCTTATACATTAATATATATAATTGTAATTTAAAAAGAGCATGAATTATTCGTGGCTTCGAGAGAAGTCTCTATCGCGATGGTGGCGGAAGCCTCGGCGAAGACGCCCGGGAGCGAGCTGGAGAATCACCCCATGGAATACTGGTAGAAGTTTTTCCAGTCTCCAGGAAAGATCTGCGACTGAAGTTTTACTAACCTGCGGATCACGCACCTGCTGTTTTGTACAGAGATCTCGTAACTGCATCAGTGGATTCATCTACTCGTGGAAAAAATCCGATTAAAATTTTCCCTTCTTTTGTCGCGGGTTCGTTAAAAGAATAATAACTTGTAAAAAGCTCGGAAAAGATATTACACGTTTGCATGCTGGATTAACTTGGAGGTGAAACACGCAATTTCTGCAGTTTCAGGGTTTCTTACGGAAAGTCGAAAATAAATTATACTCGAATAGAAGAACTGCACGCTACAGTCTCAAAGCATCACTTTGCCTCGGATTGGACTTTGACATTGACATTTGCTTGAATATCAGGAAGTTGGATATTCCTTCATTTTGTTATATGGAATGATATCATTACGAAGGAAAGCCGGGGCGCCTCACAAAGAATCTGAAATGTTGAAAAATCACTTTCAAATGTAATGAATTACGTCGCGACTCCATTTTACCCTTTGTGCGGCGCGACCCACATGTGCTCTTTATGAAATATTTCCTCTCCAGAGAACCTACGTACGTGTGTATACTAAAGAAAGAAAATTTTTCAAATAAATATCCCGGTATAAATCTCGGTATAAATAATGTTTAGGGCGAAGGAACAGGGAATAAAGTTTAAAACTAGATAAATATTAGCCACGGGGGAGCCGGCGCAAACACGAGATCAGGACGCAAGTCAGGCTCGGATTCGTCGGCGGTCCTTCCAAAGCTCAAAAAGCCCTCGCGCGACGCTCCTCGCGCGACGGCGTACCTCCGCGATGCGCGCACGCCCACCGGCAATCAAATTCAATTCGGCAACGTCGAGTTAAACCAGATGAAATTAACTCAATACTTCGTTTTCATTATCCGGCGTTTCTGTCGGGGCGTCGCAGCTTCCGCGCGCCGGTCCATATTTTCAAATAAAAAGGCCTAGACGGCGGTGCGCGGGAGGCGCCGCGAGGGCGCGGCTGTATCGAAAAAAAAAGAAGAATATGACGGGCCGGCACGCGCCCGGCAACACCGGTAAATTGAGATAAATGCGCCCCGCGACACCGGGCCACGTAACGAAGGATTTCGCGGGGGCGGCCGCGCGAGATAAAAGTCGGCGTAAGTCGATAATAATAAAGGGGGCTTTAGCCGGCGACGCGCGCAGCAGATATACCTATTAGATATATATAGGCGTGTGGGCCGGCCGGGGAGCCGGGCGCGGATTTCATTCTACGCGGCTCGTTGACGCCGGCGAAGGCCTTTGAAGCCGCCTTCCTTTTTTAGATACCCTTTCCACTTCTTTCTTCTTTGTCCGGGGGCTTGGCTCCACTCTCGTCCTTGCTTAGAGCCCCTGGCCCGGGCCCCGCGCCCGCTCCTCTATTTTCACTCGAGCGCTTTCTCCAGCCCCTGCCTCGCCGCTCTTTCCTCTTCCACTTCGCCCCACCCGCGTTTAATGAAAATCCTTTTTTGCGCTTTGCTAAAAGAGAGTCGTAAACAGCGTAATATCTTATTATTCTATTCCGGCGGTCTTCCCCGCCGGAGCGTTGCGCACTCGTCCGCGTTTTAAGCGACGCCCGCGCCGCCGGCTCCACCTAGCGCGCGAAACCCGCGGCCGATTTAATGGAGCGACAAGCCGCGGTTAAAGAATGAGGCGCGATTACCCCCAACCCGACCCACGCCTTTTTAACAAATGTCCAACTAAACATTTCGCCCGGGCGAGGCTTTTGGGGGATTTTTAGTTGCGCTCGCTCGGCTTCCCCCGCGTTAAGGGCTCCAAATGAATGTATGGCCTCGAGCGCGTCGACTCCCATCTTTTCAACTGTTTCACCTCCTATCTTCTCCCTCGCTTTTTTATTCCCTCGATAAAAATTCGTTTGTGGGAAGCAATAATTATTAAGAGCATTTATCGCTCGCTTTAGACAATTGCTTATTTAGACTGGCAATCATTTTTCATTTGTCGACACGCCTTTTCTTTGCGCCTTAAGCGAATTAGCATTGTTCCCAAGTTTATCTGCTAATTTATGTAATTCTTAATTGTATACGTGTGTGAAAATACAAATTTAACCTTGCTGTAATTAAAAGAATGCTTGTTCTTTCGTGCATACATGAATCAGTCTCGCAGCATCTATCCTGTGTGGTAAATATTTGTAAGCGTGACTGTTCAGCTTCTCAACAAAACGCGACAAAAGTTACTTTCTAATTCAATAATTCTTATTAAAATTTATACATTGACCGATTTTGCGATCACGTTATTTATTCAAAAATTTTTATCGTTTATGCATATAATCCTGCATAAGAGAATTTCATTACTGCTTCATTGTATATTTATTTAACGATTGTATTTCATTATATTCCTACATCTCCCTCTTTACTTTTAAGCTTTGTTGTCCACTTTCAGTGCTTTATTAAATAAGACATAAATCATAACGCGACTTTTCATTTGAACAAATTCTGCACAAGCAACAATAACAACAGTAATATAACAACAACATTAGTAATATGTCCGGCAAACTGAAAGGTATTATTTAAAGGGGGAACTATAGTAAAAGTAGCACCTGCTACCCGAATGTCCTCGTGGTGCGTTTCTCCCGACCGGCCGAGCGCCGCCCGTGTAAAAGGGGCAAGTTTAATAAAGCGCCACATGGCCGTTGGGCGGCGACCTTCCATTACGAATCATAACGTTGAAACCGAATAGCTCAGAGAATCGCGACAGTTGCCCATCCGCCCCCGTCGATAAAATCAAACTCCGGTGCCTTTGACTCTGCAGACGTCCGCGACAAAGGAGCCAAGGGGACTTTGCCCACGCGTCGCCGAGAGCGAGGCGCCGTTGACGAGAACGACCGTAAGCTCCCCGGCGAAAGAAGTGCCCCGGGCGCGCCGATGCAAAACCCTCCAATCGCCTCTCGGCCCGCGAGATAAAGCGAGGCTTGATTACGAGGCCGCGGCCGGTCGCAGCCTCCCCCGTCCGCTTTAAATGCATCTCCGGCTCGATCGGCCCGAGTGCTCTCGATATGAAAGCGCGGTTCGTTCGCGCTCTTGAATTATTTCGCCCGGGCCGGCCAGCTCGAGTCCCGTCAACGTGACCGACTCGAGGCTGCGGGGGGAAAAAAAAAAGAGTCGGAGCTTCCGTTTTTTTTCTTTTTCCCCTCCCCGCGCAAGAGCCATCGCTGGTTGCCGCGGCATATTTGTACTGAGGCCGAGTGCCAAGCGGCCCGGGACATTTTGCCCCGGCCGTCCGCGAGGGCAAATATCCGGGTCTTTTCATAAATAAAAATGGAGTTTAATTTTGCAGGGGCCGCGGCTTTACACGTCGGCCGGGCCCCGGCCGCCGGCTATTTCCTTAAACTGCGCTGGCGCAAGGAAAAAAGCGCGCGGCATTAATCAAACATATATTTTTGGGGCGGAGGCGGCGCGCGGCCCGAGGGCGGGGGTCTCCGGCGCAAAAAGCCGATCGGCCCGGGGCGCATTATTGCGCTTCTTCGGTCCCCCGGGTCCGCTTAACGAATCGCGGCAAAACATCGGCCGGGCATAAATTAAAATTTAGCCCGCGGGAGAGATAAAGAGGCCGGGCGGCGCCGACTGGCAGTTTTATTCCGGGGGTAACAAGCTTCGCGCGGGCCCATGCATTATGCATGCGTGCACTGCCTATATGCGCCCGGCCGACACTTGACCATTACGCCCGGGGCGTGACAAAAGGGCGCTTTAATCAAAGGACGCGCGGCCGCTCCTGCAGCGGGGACGAGAAAACTTTCCTGCCTCGCCCACGCGCGCCCATTAGCCGTTGGTTTTAAAAACCCGAGGCCCTCGCCCTGCGAATCTGTTATCAAACTATTAATTCATTCATGTTGTCCCTCATGCTTATATCATCAGATTTTTTGCGCCCAAGTGTTTATACTGAGGAACGCGCCATTACAGTGGAATACATATTTCTGATATATATATACATTGGTCCATTTGTAGCTATTTTTCAAGACAGCGGATATATTGGATTTCTTTAGAATCAGCCTCTAGCATCATTTGTGATACATTCATTTGTTGAAATTTCGCCTCTGTTTACTTTTGTTTGCACTTGTTAAATAATTTTGTTCTAATATTTACAATGATTTTAGAATGAGATTTTAATTTTGATTAATTTTAAGATTATTCTATGATTTAGCCAAATAGTCAAAATTTTGTAATTTCCAAAATTTTTTTTTAAATAAAGTTTTTTGTTTTGCTATGTAGAGCTATATCTTGAGATCACCTTAACTTATGACAATTTTGAACAAAATCATAATTGCCCAATTCGACACCACAATGAGCTTACAGCGAGGCTTAGAGCTCTTTCCAGTTTATATCGTTTAAAACTAATTTCTTCTAATTTTCAATTTTTTAATTTTAAAATATTTTTTATTGCAAGTATAACATGAGTAATTCAAAGGTTAAACTGCACTTCCCACAAACGACTCGTCATAACATGCGGACTATATCTAATACGATATAACGTACGACATAATTATTATACGACATGTACGATTTAGAATAATCAAGGACTGATAGTTAAAAATCCATTCAAGAATAAACTAAATAGTTTGACAATTACAATATTCATTTAACGATCGAGTACACATTATTGAATTATCAACTGCATGAATCTATAAAATTCAAATAATCTACCAAAATATCTGTCTCAATCAATGAAGTTTCAACTTTTACTTGTGCATAACGACAAATATAACGTTATAGTTTGTTTAGTAAAAGATCAATGGAGATTGCTATGGTACAGTTCACTATTATTATTTGAGGATTCCTATATTTTCTACAATGTCGTATAAGCTACAATATTTCATGGTGTTGACGCGACAGGACTCTGCGTGGAGAGTTGTATCACCGGAAAGAAAAGTTTATGTGGACTAATTTTGAATAGGCAAACTGTGTTACAATTTCTAGAGCAATTAGCTCATGCAGGAGTTATCGCGTAGCAGTCGGAGGGCCAGACAACCAACGCGAATTTCCATTGCGAACAATAGCTGTGACGCGAAAGTGTGAACAAGCGCCGGATAAAACAAAAAAAAAACAACAACGTGTAACCTCTGCAAAGGTATAGCAGAGGTCGAATACCCCGGGCGATCTCTATATGCATCAATCTCCGCAGTGCACGCGATGCAGGAAACAAAGGGCAACGGGATCGGACTTCAAAGACGCTTAGAGTCCGCGATTCTGCAGGACAGCCGAATGCGACGCACGTGTTCACTCTCGCTTTATCCCCCTCTTTTTACCCCTCCCCTGAGCGCGACCACGACACACTTTGCTCCGCAACATTGGTTTAATTATTCGCACCCCTGTTTTTCTTTCCCGGTGCACTTTATCCGTGACTGCTTACCCTCCACTTAATCCTCCCTCTACGTGTACGCGCGCCCCGAAGGACGTCTCCACGGATTATACTGGGAAGAGTGTAGAGTATCCTATCTTTTTTGGTTAATATTGAACACAAGCAAAATTTGACATGATAAGAGCTAATTTTTATTTACATCATAACGCGATTTTAAGATGCAAACTATCCAAGGAACTATTCACAGAGTACATGATTGAGCCGAAATCCATAATACCACATGACTTTTGAATTCATTATTAATATTCATTATTATACAATCCGATCTATGTATGGTATTGATTGCTCAGTTAACCGTTACTGAAAATTTGAAACTAACTATTGCAACCCACTGGAGTAGATCAATTGATGCGTATGTTCAAATTTATTGTTAGCCAGGATCGTCTATAATTATGCATTCGCTACGATGCATTTCAACACGGGTTTCTCAGTTGGACTCATCGGTAAAGTATTCGCGTATAGTCTCTATCTTAGATGCACTACTAATATTTTATATATAACGCTCACATGAATCCATGGACTCCGGTATTTCATATTAGGCCCGGCACTGTAATAGTACTGAGAGCTACCCCTATAATGCACGAACGCGTTCCATCTTTGATACGTAGTCTACCCCCACTTTCTGTACATTACGTTGTCGGTGTCATTCAGCGCTAGTGCATTCTCGACATACCATGTAGCTGCCCTTTACTATTATACAGGCTCCAAAATTCTTGAAATTCTGTCTAACGCATTTGTTTACATCCTCTAGACTTAGTTACCACGAAACCTTGACAATTTTAATTCATCGGAATTTTTCCTATTTATTAAATATAATCTATTTTCGCTTTATTGTAAAGCCGAATATTAAATCAACCCGCATAGTATTCAGCTACTAAGGAATCATTTGATGCCGAATTTTTTTTAAGAGTTAGCAAAAGGCAAGTTGACCAAGGTGCGGTCCGGTCGGCGCTCCCTTTGACATTAATTAAGCCTCATAAAGTGGAGCGAATTCAGCGCCGCTCGAGTGTTTTTCGTGCGGTCCTCCATGATTAAAAGCGCCGTAGACGCTTCCTTTCCCTTTGGCGATGACCTCGCACTACCAAAAACGAGTCGCAGAAGACTAGGGGCGCTAACTGCTTTTTTGCCGACGCTACTTTTCCACGTAGTCCTCATGCGACGACGCCCTTACGGATTATACTATGCGCGAGCTTTTCAATTTTCCATTAAGCGAACATTCGCGTTGATAAAGTTTTAAACAGTTCTGCAATAAACATATTGTACTCCCCTGGCGCCGGGAATTTTTTCTCAATTTAAAAAGTTTAGCTGGCCGGGCCGAGTCGATCGAGCTAGAGAGCCTTCAATTTGTTTACACGGCGCATTTAGAATCATCATTTTTTTTTTCATCCTACTTCCGAGGGGCAAGTGAGCACGGGGCGGAGGGGGCGGGGAAAAATTATCCTGTAACGAGAAAACCTCGCTGAAAGCGCGCGCGCGCGCGCATGGCGCTCTATATATATATATAAATACGCAGGCTGCCGGCGAGCGACGCGCGCGTTGCGTACATTACACCGAGCTTAAAAGAGATAATGAAACAAGTTTGTTCACAGAGAGGCTCTTATGAGATGTATAGTCGGCAGTTTTAACATACTTGTAAATAACAAGGGTAAAAGACGCCGGCAGGTGGCCCCGGCCGAGCCGCCTCGCTCGTATACAGCCAAACAAGACCTGCAAATGCATTTTAAGCGCTCTTTGTGAACTGCCAACTTGTTCTCACTCCCAAGTTCATCAGCTGATGAAGCCGAGCAAATATGCCGCCGTCGCCCGCAAATACGAATCTAATAATAATGCCGCTTTAATAAAATTAAACACAGTTTAATTTATGCTAAAAGACGCGTCCGTCAGCGGAATCCGAGCGGCGCAAAGGCCAGAGGCTAATGCCATTCCGTGCAGTGTCCCGCAAGCGCTTATATAAATATACACGCACGCGCATACTTCTGCCGTGTGGGCCTACAATAATTTCCGAGGGTGGACCCATTTCAAATTGGGTTAATTCCGGCACATAGCTTGTGCATTTAGGTAAACAAACAGTCGGCGCTTTATCTGGAAAATGTTGTCTTGTACTCCACAGCGCCCCGTGGCATTAAGAGACTCGCGCAACTATTACCCCGCGCCCTAAGCGTTAATTAGCCGGCCGCGCTATAACAACGCGGCTTCCTAATATAACTGCGGGAGGGGCTTACACGGAGAATTAACGCTCGAAGCGGCGAGGGGCAGGGGAAAAAAGGACGTCATCGCGGGCCGGCCCCCCGACGAAGTTAAAGATAAGGGGCGCGGGGTCCACGAATCGCTCCCGAAGATCCCCTCCGCGGCTGCAAAGAACAAGAGTCCGCGCGATAAAGCGCGCCCCGCTGTGCCGGGGAGATATACACACAAAATCTCGCCGTGTCCCTTATCGCCGCGGGGTCGCGCGCCGAGATAACGCGACTCGCCAAATTGTGGGCGCGGCCGGGCTATCCCCCCCCGGCCCACGGTCTTAATCCCCCGGCGCAATTTAAAGAAAGATTTCTCTCGCGCGGCTCCGCGACCCGTGAGCCGCGGGGGGCGGCCGGGGGCAGTCCGGGATTGATACAAATGCTTTTAATAACCGTAAAACAGGATAAAGTGGTTAATTAGTGCCTACCGGCGCGCTTTCGGATTGCAGCGGATGGGCTCGGTGCACGGCGAGGAGCTGCCTTTCGTCTTCGGCGCACCATTAGTCGACGGATTCGGCCATTTCCCAAGGAATTACACGAGGGCGGAGGTCGTCCTCTCGGAGAACATAATCCAGTACTTTGCCAACTTCGCCAAGACTGGGTAAGTAGATTCACGTATAAGCGCCTCTGTTTTAACCAACGGCTTTTGACGTTGCGCGCGACGCGCTCGTCCGTTCAGGAGCGTGAACCCGAGCAGCCGCTCGCAGCTGTCTATCAGCTGCCTTTATGACTTATCGCTAATGCAGGGGAGTCAAAGAGCAAGCGCGTGCCTCTTCTAGCTTACTTTCAAGTGACTCTAATTGGGCGACGTTGCAGCCTCCAAGAGCCGGATTCAAACGCGAATGTATCATGCCGGCCAATATAAGGGAACTTAGGCACCGTCGGACGATTCGAGCACAAGTAAAATTAGAGAAATACCAAATTTAAAAATGTCAATCTCTTTCAAATTTCAAATTCAATTTCAGGGAGAAGACTATAGAATAAATTGACATTTTTTCATTTTATCGAAAGGAGGATTTTACTCGCGATTTTTTAAAATATCGTTATCCGAGTGTTCGTAACTTGACTTGGACAGTATCAGTCTATGATACGACAGCTTTTTTCAAAATTCAGGTCAAATCGAACAAATCCACGACCCGGAAGTCGCGAGCTCCGCTAGTAAATGAACCTTGGAACTCGGAGTCTTCCTATGCAGCACGTGTATAAAAGAGGACGCTTCTGGCGCAAAAAAACAATACGTGTGTACGTGTAACTGTGCAGGGTGTTTATAAAAAAGAATCCTGAGTCGGCCGTAAACCATATGAAGAAAGGGGAGCGAGGGCCGTAGCCCCCCGCAGGTGCAGCCCATTATATCGTTCTTTTCATTCTTCTAAAGGCGGCATCGCAGCGCCTTAAAAGAAATAATAAAAGCCTTAGTTTTATCATCGCTCCTTTCCTGCGATCGAACTCTGAGTGATTGGTTCATCCAAGAGCAGAGAGAGAGAGAGACAGCGAGCGCGCGCGAGGGAGACGGAGAAAGAGAGAAACACACTCGGATTTATGGAAAGAGTAAAGTGCGGCGGCGGGCAGCCCTATAACCGGGCGACCCACGAGATACACTCGCCGCGTAAACAGGGCACGGCGTTGCACAGGTGAGCGAATCTCCACGTCCGAGCACCGCCCGGCGAAGAAAGATACCGCGGTGGGGAATTGAACGAGCGCGCGGGGCGCCTCCTTTATCGCGCGGAGCCCGGAGAGGAACAAGGGGCGCATTGTCCCCGGTGTTGTTCGCCAATCGAGTCGTTATATTCCCGGGCCAAGGCCCTCATACACGTCGCCCGGTGATGCCGACCTTTCGAGCTTGTCCGCCCGACGACTTATCGTGGATTAATCACTCGCCGTTCGTTGGCTTTCTCCAAATGTGTAACATCTCGGGAATTTTTCAGTAGATCAGTGGTAAAAACGCCTGCAGGACGGCGCGAAAGGTGCGAATCGGAGCTTTATCACCTGTATCTCTGGCACCGGCTGCGTAGTATACATGCGCACTTGGTTCTCTCTAGTAAAACGAAAAAAAAAATCGATAATTTCGAGGTTATAAATTCATCTGTTTGTTAAATCTCGTAAAATTCAAGGGATCATTTTCCGCATAACAGTTCACTGCAGTATTTCTTTTCCCTGCTGTCTGCTGCTAAAGAGGGGAAGCAGATCTGTGGTCGATCCGAGCTGCTTATAAGACTCTCTCTAGCGTAGGTATTCTCCGGCCGCAGATCGAAAAATTAAACAGCTGCCTTGCGGCTGACACTGAAATTCACGATATCGTCCGCCTCTAGAGTTATTCGCGAGCTACTGGTTTAATTATGCACGATTTGCTACCTCTTTAGATAAAAAATATACAGCGCGTTAACTGTTTCGTTTTTAGAGCGTAGTTACCTTGGATAGCGTGTATCCTCCGGAATTGAGTCGATCGGAGAATACTTCTGCACGCGATTACATGTAAGGGTAGTATGGCTCATAATTTCGGCGGAGTGGGCCAATGACAAAACAGCGAATTCAGCAAGGTCCAAGTTTCAGCAGTTTTGGAAAAGGCCGTCGGTCTATTGAAAAAAGCAATATCGGGCGGAGGTGCAGCAGCTCGATCCCATATACGTGCCGCTCGGTACTTTAAATACATAAAGTTTCCGCGAGAGGTAGGAGCCCGGCAAAGCGGGTGGTAGGGCCGCCGGGGAGGGTGGGTAGGGGGGGGGCGCTCGCTCGCGTCCGATAGCGCTGTGAATGCCCCGGATACGTAGAGGCGCTCGGCCTCGCCCACGTGCTCCCCGGGTAACTTTTCAATAGAGGCGTAAAGACGAGAGGCATAAACGAGGCGGCTACGGGCCCGAGATACTAGGTAACGAGCCGAGCGGTCCGAGGAGCCGAGGAGTAGGAAGATAGTCGGCGGGGAAGTGGCTGAAAGCGAGGAAGAAGCCGCGCCGCCGGCGGGGGCGGGGGGGGGGGAAAGACGCGAAGGGACGGGATCAATACTGGAAACGCCGGCCGGCGCGAGCGAGCCAATTTTTCCGCGGGCCCACGCACACCTGCAGCCTCGATTAAACGGCCCTTCCGGACGCGTCGGCTTTCGGGAGCGATCGGCCCGCGGCCTGCCGATCGCCAATGTGTGTACAGACCGCGCGCCCGTCATTTTCACGCCGAGTTATTTTTATCGATAGGCGCGCGTGGCGCATCGGCATTGCCGCAGTTTATTCGGCCATTACGAAAATGGAATTCCCTCGGAGTCCCTGTAAAAGCCGCCTCTCCACTTTAGATAATATTTGTATAATAAGTTGGGCTCGCGCGGCCACTATCGACCGGGCCCGGCCATTCTTTCTTCAATTCTGCTGATCCCATCAAACGATTCATATTCATAGAAAATATCGTACAATATGTCGTATTGTACTTCCCTCTGCAAATGTATATCAACGCTATGGAAATAATGCATTTATTGCATGTAAATTATTGCGCAGGAAGGCAGGACTTTTAATGGCCAAGGAATTTAAGTGCGTGTAATCGATCAAAGAATTTTTCAAAAGGGTCTCTTGAGCTCTATCGTTAAACGATGATAAATGAGCCAGAGTAATAAGTTAATAAGCTATATGGTTTCCATTATACATTAGATATTTTTCAAGCGCTCTAGGTTATCGATTGCATTATTTATATAATCATCCTCCTAAATTCTAACAATAAATCCTGGTTCTATCCGACAAAATTTATTTGCCAAATGGATCATCATAATTTAAAGTCGAGCTATATTGCGGCCTACGTATCGACAAAGTCCTTTATTTTACTTAAAACTGCAGCAGAAACTTCGGAACTGATTTTGTCCAAGGTCCGGAAGGCGCTTGAGGCGACAACGCCTGCGAACGAAACCGATCGCCGGCAGGTTCGATCTCCCAAAGTTTATTCTCGAGATGCAAATTATGGTACATCAGGGATGTACGTGATGAGATTAGAAAAAACGTATGCGTCCTCATTAGTTGTGTCAGAAGTGGCAGACAGCCGAGGAGCGTAATTAATTGGCGTATCCCGCAGCAGACGTTTCCTTTGATCAATGCTACGCATTACGAAGGAATTAGTAAAGTTGGCCCAAAAGTCCAACTTTTAATCAAATCCACAGTTTGTTATTAATTGGGCTTGATTTCCGCGAGACGTCGCGGCCTCTTGCGGGAGCGAGTATCGCTCGTTTCCGCTTTCGAAACAATCCCCGCGCCTCTTTGAAAAATCCGTCCCGCTGCGGCGAGGGGGTAACGACGGGGGGGGGGGAGGGCCCGGCTAACCGACTGCGGCCCCGCAAACAAATGGCCCAGCATTAACGAGGCGATTGGGGCGCGGGCGTGTTTGCCCAAATCAAACAATCGTCCAACAAGCCGCATTTATCACAAGTTGGCTGCGGCGGCGAAGACGGGCCGAGGCGCGGGCGTCACGTGGCCAAGCGGCCGGGCGCGTGTATGCGCGCCGAGGTGTCGTCCTTCCCCGAAAGACGGGGCCGCCGGCGCCGGCAACTTGTATCGCGGCGACATGTGCGCCCCGGCGGCCCCGGGCGGCATGAATATGCAGGAGCTCGCCCGGCGAATCGGCGATATTTCAAGTGGGCGCGTGCGCGCGCCTCGGGCTCAATAAAAGCTCCGCCGGACGCTCGGGAATCAAGGAGCGGGGGGGTGGGTGGAGGGCCCCCTTTCCGCCCAAGGCGCCCGCCCCGCGCCCCAAAAAAATCCCCGTCACTTCAACTTAATCCTCGAGTGGAGGCTGCGTGAGAGCAAACCAGAGTGTGTATATGCGGACAGTTATATGTATGCTAAATCTGTTTCTCAAACTGTATCTACATAAGCTACTTCGAATTTGGTTGCGAAATAAATTGTCAAATATTCCTCTAACTCTGTATCAAGCTGAGCTTTGAATTGATTTAAAGGAGGCGGTAGCTTTAGTGAACATTTGAAAAAATTAGAATAGTTTGATTAACGAGATGTCCAGTAAAAATTGAATGATGGCTGTAGCTTCATAAAAAATCAAGATAATTCTTGGGAACTATAATTGAGAACTCAACCTCCTACTAGCATTAACATGGAATATTCACCAAATGGTTTGATAACAAAATTGTCCTTTGGGTACAATCCTCATAATAACTATGCAAAACTATGTATATTTTCTGCTTTTAACAACATTGAAAATTGTTAAGATGATCGTTCCAACCCATCTCATGAACCATTTCTCCTTCAGGCATTCAGACCAAGCTGTAAATTCCGCAGAATCTCTCCTCGGATCTGTCCGTTCCATGAATGCGCATCAGTACCGGATTTCACTCCGTGTCAAGGGTGCGCATCTTTGGAACGGACTACCTGGTTATACACAAGATTTGGTTATCGTGTGTGATCTATGCTCACTACCTGCCTCTAGGCGTGCAGTACACTATACCAGTATTCATAGAATACGACAAGGATAATCTCGCACTGTTTACTCGTGATAAATGTTTGCTCATTATAAAAGATTTAATTCAGTCTTTATTAAACTCCGCTTTACTATGCTTTTGACTCATAGGTTATGTTCGTGCCTTTGTAATAAAAGCAGTAATATTGCCTGCAACAACTTTTAACATAGTACTTCATAGTAATCATCTCAATTATGCAAATACACTTTGTATCCAACTATTTTGTTTAATTTTACAAATACTCTCTCCATCCACTGAAATATCTTGTAATCAGTAGATAGAAGATCATCTATTCGAACTATAACATACCAATATAGAATCTACTTGTGCCTACATAATACAGTATTCCAAAATTTGTATACAATGACACATACAGCCGCGTCTCTAACATTTTAAGCGGAATTCGCCGGTCGAGTTGTTAGTAACCGTTGAATAATAAAGCCAAGGTGATTCTAATGTCCGGCGGTGACGGGCTTTTTGTTTAAATTTTCCTTTCAGTGCATTCATGTCGATTATGCTTTTAATTGGGATAGCCCTCGGGCGCCAAGGCTCGTTTCCTTTCGCAGTCGCGGCGGGCGCCTCGTATAAATCAAGCACAGATAACAGCATAATACGCAGGCTTCCAATAGATTCCCATTATTTTCTCAGGCGCATCGGCGCTAAATCTTGGCGAAGAAACCATTAGGGCGACACCCGCACCGGTGAATAAGGTATCAATTAGGTGGGGACGCGCGGCTAACGGGAGACTTACTCGGCCGGGGTGATAAGTCGCCGCGGGCCTTGGCCGGCGCCTCGAGTCCCCTCCAAAATGCATAACCCTCAGTGAAAATAAACAGCTCGGGCCGCGCGCGCCGTCCGCGAAATTTCATTCCGCCGCCGGTGCGCCGCCGATCAATATGCGCGAATTCCATCGCTCGCGCGATAACCCCCCGCCCGCCCCCCCCCCTCCCGGGAATTCATGTATTCTGGAATAAATACATATATATTGCGGCCGCGGCCGGAAAAAAAAAGAGGCGCACGCCACGGTGGGAAAAAAAAAGAGGCGGCCGCGCGACGCGATTCGAATGCGAATGCCCAGGCCGCGCGGGATTAACATTTTCGATCGGCCCGAGGCCGGGGCTATTTCTTGTAGGACCGCCCCGGGGAAAATAAGAAAGCGCGCGGCCGGCCCCCATTTGAATAATGCGTATTTGTGGCGCTGCAGTGGACGGCCTGCAGCCGAAAAATGAATTCGCGAGCCGTGTATGGTTTGTTTAACGGTCGGTATACGTGTGCGTATATGTACCTGCTCGGCGAGCGCCGATCGAGACTCGTTCGAACGGCTCGCCACTGCAGAGCCGTCGGCCGATGTAGCATTTCATTAAGCTTCGCGGCCCCCTCCTATATATACTTTTCCTCCGCCGAATGCAATTTCATATCTCTAATTGCGTTCCACCTTGATTAACGCTCCGCAGACTTCGCCTTTGATTGATTTCGCTCTATTTTCATCTCTTTTCGGTCGCTCGGGCTTGCGGCATTTCTGCGAATTAAAGGTAGTATTATGCTATCAAATACGTGGCTTTGCTATTATGTCTTCTACTTTCGATTAATAATTATCGATTACCCTCTCCGAAGATGAAAGAATGAAAATACTTTTATATACTTATGGCTGCTAGTGTATTAACCTTTATGTACTATATAAGCTTTTTACCTCGAGCTGCAATCAACTTGTTATAATTTTTCTAACTTTTCATCCATTTCTTACTTTCGGATATATTCTGCGGATTATTCAAAGCTCGATCATTAATATTTATGCTTTTTCGCATTCATCAAGAAGCTTTTCGCACACCTTTTCCGCTTCATTGAAACACCCTAGTCAAAATCTACCTCAATCTTATATACTTGATATTTACCCCTTTAGCATACTATCGACGATAATTCAATGTATTTTAAATAAACAGATGAGAAAAATTTTTGTATTGCTTTGTCAATTTAACGAACTCTAATCTGCTTTTTAATAAAAATGTATAAAGAATATGCCTTAGAAGTAAAAAAACTACATTAGTTTCAGCAAATGTCTTTCGAAAAAGTATACCGAATTGATTGCTCTGTTATGTCTATATTTATTAAAAATACCTTTTTTCCTTTTCTCATCAGTTTTAATAAAGGCACACCTAGGCATTGACACTGATTAATATCGTCAGGAAGACAAAATAATATTAGTAAAATCAATAATGATCTCAAACATATTTTTCTAATGGGATATGAAGCAATAGTATAACAATATTATCACGATCAGAACCAAATTGACTCTCGTGGCTTTATAAATAGAATCAATTATTCTCTTATTCTGCCGAAGATTATATTTGAAATTATACCCACATAACTCCTGATAATTTTATTAAGTTGATAGGTATAACTAATTGTCTTTATACCTCACAAGCATAAATGTAATATCACCACTAAGAAGAGTTTCGATTTATGATGGATCCACTTTGTAAACTTACATAACTACTGTTTTCGGTCAATGAGTCAGGTATTAATAAATTCTAGTTCTAGTTACTTTTTTGAATAATGCTCTGAAATATTCTTAGATCTATGCAATGAGCTTTCACTTAAGTTTGCCAGATACGAAAATTCAGCATTGTGTTTCACAGTAGGAGTGAGGATATCTAACCATATTTCTCCAGTCTACTAAGCTAACTTGATATTGTTTTATGCTGCCAAGCGTGATTATAGCACTCTCTACGGCTGCCTGCAAAAATTTTGTGTACAAAAGCTCTAGAATATCTATATCGCCACTTCATATTCAAAGACACTCGGAATGCCGGAAATTCTAGATCTTCTACCCTCGACATCATTATCCCTAAGTTCCGCACTTGGTGCTATCGTTTCTCCTTTTTAGATGAAGGACAGCATACCGTTGAAATACGTTACCTGAAAATGTGCGTGAGAGCTCTTAGCGTTACCTTTGAACATCTTACTAGACTAACGTTGGTTTATTTTTCTACCCTTGACATTTTCCCGAATATCTAGGTTTCTTATACAAAATATTGTTGTTTTCTTATCTTGATTTATAACGAGATGTTGTATTGTAATATTATATACATAATATTAAATTTGTACTTTATATTATGAATTACACATTTATTTGAATCTATCGATATCTTCAGAGCTTCTAATAGTTTACAAAATAAAAATGCAATAGTCAATTTTGTACTAATTTAAAAGTGATAAATCATGTTTTGATCTTCTTTATCTAAATAGATAAATTTTGATTGTATGAAGATGTATTTCAGTTATATATAGTTATTCTATACTCTTTAATGCGTGTAACAATCTCTGGTTAGATTCATTGGCACGATTATCAACAAAATCCATTGATGTTTACCAGGGTAATTAAAAAGATGCAAAAAAGTTTAAAATAAGAAAAATACGATTAAAGTTTTTCAAAACTTTTTGATATGTATGAAATTGGCAAAGTTTGTTAAATTTGTTTATCTTGAAAGCTATTTGGAATTTATAATTTTAAAGCTGCTTTGAGTTTTATCCGCAGCAGCCCATACGAAACAAACAAAAGTTAGCTTTTAAAATGCTTGACTCAAATGGTATTTTATTAATTAAAACGACTGTCCTAAAAATGTAACGAGGCAAGCCATCATAAAACAGCTTTAATTTTCGCAAATTTTCATCAGTCTCATTTCATTGTGTTACAAGATTTATAATTTCATTTAAAAAATGAATTTCGTGTAAGTATATCACTAGTTTTTACGAATTAATATTATTATCTCGTCTTCCTTCGTTAAAATTTAAACGAATTTCTGACCAGCTTACAGCTGGAATACATAAATCAGTTTTTGTATTTCCACTTTTATTCAAGTAATTTAAGGCATCCAAAGGTATAGAGATAATAGTTATTTTATGTTTTTAGATAATCTGTATTGTCTTCATTAACCCATTTTATTACTTTATCGCTCCACATAGTTAACACATTGATCATAAAAACTAGTCAATCAGATTCTATGACGATCCAATTTTTACCATAATAAGCAAATAATATTCAAAAATTTGTTAGTCCGAATATTCTACTTTATACGCGGCTTTGCATCATTGCAGGAAAAGTACCGTGGAAACATTCGACTTCGAGAAGCACCGGAGTGCTAAAAATGAATGAAAGTACAATCCTTATACACAGCCGGGGAATTATTCCGCAGGAGCGAACTCGGAAGACGATGAAGCAATCGATCGCAAAGGCAAGGGGCGTCTCGCAGCGGCGGCGCCGCCAATCTCTGCAGCCTAGACGATTAAGCGCGGCCCGTTTGCATCGAGGGGGGACGGGGGGGGGGGGGGAGTCGAGCCGAGCGGCGAGGAGGGCGACGCGCGCCCCGGGATTGGGGAGTTCGCACGATTTTAACAATAATTTAGCGTAATCGCGGGCAGGGGTGTACAGCGGCCCTCGGGCCGAGCAGCTGGGCTATCGCAAACAGCCGTACTTCACATCGTAATCCCCGAGCAAACGCCGCGAATAATGCAGATATACGCGGCAACTAGCGCCCGCTGCGCAGCGTCGCCCCCAATGGATTCCGCGTCACGGCGGCCAGACGCATCGCAGCTCCGAGGCAATCCACTTTTTCCCGGTGACTAATGCCCTCCCCCTCCCCGCGGCGCACGAGCCTCGCGGGTCCCGAATTGATAATTGAGGGCTCGCCGTCGCCAGTCGGCCGCGGGCTCTAAGCCGCCTTGAGCCGCAAGGAGGTCCGCCCGCGCTTTTACGGGGATGATACGGCTTTGGGCCGTCGCGCTTTGCACCCGGTGCCATTGACCTCGGCGCGTCGGCATTGTCTAACGGCCAGTGATTGATCCACGCTCACCCGGTGAAAATTTCAATTTATCACATAAATTGTTAATTCGCAGCGTTACGTGATCCCCGAGGCCATAACGCAGACGGATTTACAAAAATTACGTAACCTTTGATATATCGAAACGAAAAAAAAACTCGCATCCGAGGGTGCACGGTTGAAATACAAAAAAAAAAATATATATATACGTTTTTGCCTGATTGCACCGCGGAGCTCGCCAGAGATTACAACATTATTCCGGCCGTAAATCATTACTATAGTTTAATTCCCTCGCAGCACATTGCATTGCCAATTTCAGGACGCGTTATCTTTGGCGCGCGGGTGCATTCATCGGGAATTTACAATCGGGACCGCGGAGGAAAAAGCGCTCGCAACTTTACACCGCATATTGCTCTTTGCGAGCGATCGCCCGGAGACCCACTCGAAATATAGCAAAAAAATATAAGCGGGCGCTGGCTCGGCGTATTGGCCTCGAGGGGGTCTTCGAAGCCGCCGACTTGGAGCGCCGGTACAAACAAAAAAAAAAAGGCAGAAACAAATCCACAGCTGACTGGAGGAATTAAGTGGGGCGCAGGGAACGAATCGTGCGCGTCGTCCGCGCGGGTGGGGCCGAGGCTCTCGAAAGGGGCGCACAAAGCGAATCCGGCGGCGCTCGGTAAATCACGGGCGTAGGCCGCGAAGGAGTCGGCCGACGGATCGGATGGGTGATGAAGCGGCCGCCGCCTACGTCTGCGCCGGCCTGTATTTATTATCGGGCGCCCGGCCTTGGGCCGTTTGTCATCATTTAACGATAAACAGGGGCAGAGAGCGCGCGGACCTCAGGTCCGTATCTCGTAATTCAGCCTGACTGACGCTAATTCCGTATAGGTGCGGGATTATCCGGGGCGCGCGAGCCGAGGCTTAGGTCCGCCCCCGGCGTTCGGACCCTGTCTTATTTATCCCGCGGGTATCGCGGATCCCGGAATCCCGGCCGGCTGCACGCGCTCCGGTCCCCGCGAGTCATTACTCGCGGCCGCCGCCCTGCGGAGCATTAATTACGGTGTAACCATCCCCCCGGCCAACGGCAAATGGATCGCCGCCGGTACATCATTTTTATCCCGTAATTCATCCGTGCACCGCGCCCTGGCTGTTTTTGCGCGGACTCGCGCGCCCGGGTCGATATTACGCGCCACTTGCCGATTATATCGCGCCGAGTCTTTCGCGCGGGCCGCCGCCTGACTTCGCGGCCGATTCAATTGGCCCGATCGGCCCGTGTAACTGCCGTTATCCAATTGTCGGGGCCGTGGGGGAATTTTTATAGCCCGCAGCGATGGAATTAACCCGGGCCGAGTCGGCGGACTATGTGCGCCCCGGTCGCGGCCGGTTTCTTTTATTAAAATAATAACGCGATACGGGGGCATGTGCACCGCGCGGAATTCCATTATTTAACCAAATGGTTGCTCCGCGTCGCGCGCTCTTTTTTATCCCCGCGCGGCGAGGTAGGCTAATGGGAATCGCAATTAGAGAGGCGCACTGCCGCGCCCCTCACCGATTATGACTTTGCCAACTTTGTTAGAACAATTTTTTTTCTCAAAATGTCCAGCTCTTCTATTTAACTTATTGGGAAAACATAAAACTGCAAAATTCCGTAATAAAGAACAAACTTTAATAACGCTTGCGAGCGGAGATACGCGTGATTTTCTTAGCGGTACGGGAATATCAATGAAATTATAAAAATGTAAACATTGTTCGAGGATAAAAAATACATCGGATATTTTTAAATTAAAAATATACAGCACCTTTTTAATCAATCTACCTTCAAAGAAAAATGCAAGTCTTTTTGATACAGCTACTGTTATTTTAATATTTTACGATCGTTTTACGCGCGAGCCGTGCCCAAAATTTCATTTTACATTTTAATAGAAAAATACAAATACCCTGTTTCAAAATTATTAATTACTTTCTACACTTCTTATTCTGTATCATGTTCCCTTTAATAAATATTCGAAAATGGGGCTTGTAAATTAAATTTGAAAATACCAAACCTTACGCATATGCCTTATTCAAAAACGTATACACTTTATTACGTAATAAAATGATAAATGCAAAAAGTTTTATTGCACGAAACGTTAAATTCCTATTAAATTCTCTAGAAATCCATGAGAATGCAGCATATTATTCCACAACGGTGGTCCTTGGAATCTTACATGGACGCGGAAAAAGGCTTGCGAAAAATTGTTCTAATACTTTCGATATATATTATGTGAACAAAATTATGCTTTAATAAAAAGCACATTCTTGCCTTCCTTTGAGTATTCAATAAAAGTTTATTGACATAAAAGTCAAATGAAAAATATCTTCACATACGATAATCTCGTGTCCCAAATTTGAGATCGTCAAATCTGGCTGATTATAAATTTGACTCACATGGTCCGGCTTTTTCCTGCTACAAAATGAAAGGGATTAGTTAGTTTCCTGGCCAACATTTTACGAGGTCACTTATTTGCAATTTGAAAAAAATTCTGTTGAAATTTGTTGAGAAGTTACCATGTACAGTTATATTTGTTTAGTGTATATGACGCGCACGAGAGTACACGCAGTCCATAAGGTGTTAGAAACTCCTCCGTAACTTTTAACCCATACAAATTTACGTAAATTTTAAACTAACAGTAAGACAGTAACTCACCAAAATCCCGAGAAAATTTCCAACTAGTTTCTCCTTGAAATAACCGACATCAAAACTGAAAAAGCGAAGGGCTGGTAAATCAGTGTTACATCAGCTCGATAGGGTGGCAACCCGATCGCGGCGCTGCACCGAGTCTAGCCGCGGCTCGTGCTCGTCGATAAATAACGCCAAAGACGAGCCACCTCCATTTTAATGACGCACGTAGCCCATAAATTCGTGTTTGCCGGCCACTCAATGATATTTTCGGTGCGCGAAAAGCAGCTCACATGTCACGCGGCCGGGGGATCGATCAATCCGTGGGCCGTACATGTCGGGGCCGACCTGCAGGCACACCAACTCCCGAAAAATTCTCCCGGCCTCTTTATTTCGTTCACGTGCGCGCGTTTAATTCGCGGGGCGTGCTCGCGGCCAACCTGGCGGAAAACCGGCAGCGCAGGATCGCGACGTAAATACCGGCAATTACGAGGTCGATCCGCGGGTTGCCGGTATCGCCCGGACGAAGATCGGGACGCGCGAAAAAAGTTTCCCCGCCAACTTTGCCCATAAAGCGCTCCCAGGTCGCTTTTGTTTGCCCGCCTGTAAACGTAAGGTCGAGCGCAAATTAATGGCACTCGCAGGTATAAGCATCAGGGATAATTTGTGGCGCCTCGAGACCGGCATGAATCACCGCGACGACTCGGCTTTTACTTATCGACGCACTCGGGGCTCTCCGGCCTGGAAAACTTTTTCCTTCACGCAGGATATACCCTGCTCTCAAACTCCCCTCGTATCTTCGACGCTGGATTTTGCGGATACGCGCTCAAGGTGTCTATCCTGTGTATATACACTACATCCTTATATACTGTGAATAATTCTAGGCCGCCTTCTTCGATTTTGAGCTGATAAGAACACAATCCTTGGTATATAAAGTTTTTAGCTATTTTATGTCTTGAAATGGTGGCCCAGCTCAGTTTTCAGATTTTTGTTTCTAATTTAATAAAAAACTTAGACTGAGATTTATACATTTATTTAAATGTATAGTTTATATTTTAATACATTCTCGTGTTTTCTGATTATTTTTATCACATTTCATATTAATCTTAGAAATTTAAACGATAAAAACTGAACAATTTTCTACCAGAGTGAATAAGGTAAATTTCTAATTAAACAAATATTACACTGATGAGAGGAAAGATAAAAATACTAAAATTTGTATAAAAATGAATATATTATTATTACAGAAGTCTAGACAAGCTGAAAAAATGAATAAATTATTATAATGAAGAATAAATTTTGCAAATTCTTTTGGAATACTCAGAAAATAGTATAATTTATTTTAGTAAGTAAAAGAAGAAAATATTGCAATAAAATGTATTATATAATTCTAGTAAATTAAAGCGCGTTACATGTAAGCATTTTAATCTGAGCTAACTTTTAGAAAGTTTAAGGCAAACTCACAACAGCAAATAAATTGTAAAAAAGATCATGACAACGAAGAAGCTGTATAAAAAGCCTTCTAACTCGATTCATCAACCAATTATGAGTTTTGATAGTATTGCAATAATTTTCGAAGTCTGCCTTACATACATACTAATTATAGTACGTACTAATTTTTATAAAACTTGGTAATGTTTTGTACAACTCAATTATTAGTACTACATTAAATTCAATAATACAGTAATGCACTATTTATTTATTTCTTTATAATGTGAATTAAAGGAGACTTCCCGATTTCTGTATGTTACTGAAAAAGTACAGTAGATAGAAACAGCTATCAATAGAGTAAATGCAAAATGGAGAAGATAAGAACAACTGTAATCAAAGACTGTAATTAACTGTAAAAACATATAACTTTATAAAAAGTTATTTAATGATTAACGTATTTTATTATCATAAATATTTAATCATGATTTAAAGGTGGTAATAAGGTAATATACAACGTCACGTAAGCTGCTGTCTACTTTGCGTGTCACAACGATACTGTACAATATATCAGCTAATTTCGTTAGTTTACCATAGCTAGTCCAACAACTATTAACTAATTTAAAGCTGGCTATCAGTTTTCTTCTAAACACCTAATCACGTGCAGGATTCATTTTCATAGCACAGTGTATTGAATAGACGTTTATCAACAGAAGAAAAGTGCTTGCTTACTCTGCATAGAATCGGACAATAGTATTCCCTTGATCGCTTCCATCTTACTTCCTTCGGCCTTAAGACACATCAGATTGAAGATGGATGATTGCCTCACCGATAATGGTATATTCTACTTCGAGGAGGCATAGACTTCCGCCCTTCTTCAATCTGCCAAATCCCGGGGGAAAAAAGCCAAATGGAGTTGATTGGCAGTGGCGAGGCGGTGCAAAATGACCACGTGACACCGCGTGAAATTGGCGCAAAACATTTTCCCCGCTCGTCGTCCGAGCTCCTTGATTTCTGCGGGTTTTAGAAGAAACTGATGCGCACACCTCATCTCCCGAACAGATTGACAGAACACGGCTATAGACACGGGCCGGGCGCGCAATAGCCGCAGCTACATTGTCATCGGCTTTAATTAATACGAAAAAAGGGTGCCGGGTAGCGGGCGACCGGCGGGAAAATCGCGCGGCATATTTGTCTTCCCAGGCGCGTCCACGAAATCGATCTGGCCGGGTGATAAATTATGCCTTCGGCATCGCGCGCCTCCTGCGCCGGCCGCTAATTAACGAGGCTACGGCGGAAACAAAAAAAGCCGCGCGCTGCATCCCTCGAGCCCACGGGATTTTTCCCCGAGCGGCGCGCCCGGCCCCTTGGCTTTTCAGCCTGCAGGCGGCTGGTGACAAGCGCGCGCCTAGCCTCGCTCCGGGAATTCGCCCCCGCTCGCGCTCGAATTTTCGGTCACCCCGCGCGCCAATCAACTTGACCTCCCTCCCGGCTCGTTTTGTTTCGGCCGCTCGCCCGGGTCCAAGGAAATTTTGCCATTTTTTTCGGTGGGCCGATTCGATTCCGACGTGATGGGCGTTGCCTTCCAGGCCACCCGTGGGTTTGTACACGCCGCGCGGGCTGGGAAAACATGTCGATCTTTTGTCGGTGGCCGCGAGCCGCCTAGCGTGAAATCGCACCTGGTCGATAAACAATTGCGCTTTGTTTTTGCGATACCGATTGTCCATTATTCGATTCAATTATCGCTTGACCATTTCGGAGAAAGTAATCGGCCAATTTTCCTAATGTTAGACCGCAGGACAACGTTGTTAATTGAGTGGAGATCTATTGATTTCCTTGAGGGTACATTTCAAATTCTTGGAAAAGGAGCTTTGAAAAACGTGAACCAAAAATCCAAGATCGATGATACAGATAATTAAGAATTTTTATGAAACTTTATTCGAGCGGCAGGCAAATGCAATAAAACTAGCAAAAAAATTAATTAAAAAATACTGTAGATAATAAATGCAATAATAACACGATACATGTATTGAAAGGAAATATTAACCGATTGGAGCAATTGTGTTATTTAGAATTTTTATTTGTCTAAATATGTTTTAAATTGAAATGAAACTTGAGTATTTCTAAAGTGCGAATATTCAATTTCTTTCAACGCATAGAGTCGTAAAAGTATATAGACGAGAGCGTCCTTGTACGAACTCCTATAACTTTTTCGCTATACATTTTGATTTCATCATCGGAAATCAAGTGTTTTGAGTTAAACTACTGTTATAACAATTTTTAAAGGTAAAATATTGATTATAAACATAAAATATTAATTGAGATATATAAATTTAAGTTTTCGTATCTCAAAAATGATACCTTGCAATCGATATATTATTTTAAACAGCCTATGATTAAAAAATTTACAATCTTCACAAAAATTACTAGAAATAGATCAGAATATTTTCTGTCATACTTATTTGTTTATAAGTTTAATGGCGCAACTCGATTAAAACAAATGAATATTCGAACAAATAAATTTTTAATGTACAATCCTTTGGTAGGATCCAATAAAATATTGATATAAAATTATTAAACAAATATAAAAAATGAATCTCCTATGCACTCTAATTAATGAATCAAAAACTGTTTTCAATTATTTTTATTAAATTTAGTTGAATAAAACTAAACTATGTACAGAACAAAAAATGAAAAAATGTAACCATCTGAACTATTCTGTACTTAGGTTTCCTCGTAGCCTCGCCCATATTCCCTTTTAGAATTAGTATCTCACACGAGAGTATGGTTTATGTGAATTTCGTAAAAAGCGAATGCGCCTAAATGTCAAAAAACGGATTAGCGAACATGTAGGACTAACGTATCTACCAGGTATATGTTTTATCTAACCTGTGGAATGCACAAGTAGGAAAATGAAAAAGATTTAATACTATAGCGTTACATTTTAAAGCTCGCCAATTAAAATGTGAAAGAAAAGAAAATCTAATTTAAGAAAATGCAGTTAAGCTCGGAAAACGTAGGTAAAATAAAGCAATCAGGATAAAAGAATCAGTCATAAAAATCAGGAATGAAATTTGTTCCCTACTTTCTACCGGATTTATTATTTAATATAAGTAAAAAGTTTTCATACGCATTATTCGTATGTTTTTTCATTAACGCTCTAATTATTTATGCTTTTCACTACTTATTTCGAGCATGTCACTAATTGCATTATGGTTATATATTATTCGGTTTAAAAACAAATACTTGTACCCATTCCCAAATGGAAAAACGGAAAAGTATTCCAAGTTATATCGGAGATTAATTTTATACAATACTGAAAGAACGAAACTGGGGCTAATTAAATATCGAACAACTAGCAGTTAAGGCGATTCAAAAGCTGTCTATCCTACAATTCGGCATAAATAGACAAAAGAAGCACAAGTTTCGTTTGCAAGAAGTATTCAGTTTACAGTTTCTACCAGCAGTTTAAGATCGAGTTACGGGTGCGGCAAGAGGCACTGCTTACGCCGCGCTAGGCCGGGCGCGGGCGCGCTTTTAGTAAATCATTATACAGCTTCCGTTTACAACTTGCGCGGGACGCGTAAAAAGGACGGGGGCGGGGCGCGGCGCACCTGCAGCCCGGGAAAGAGGAGCGCGAGGGGGCATAAAGCCACGGCCGCCGGCGCTCCTCGGTGCGTATAACAAGCGCGGGCAACAATTCATTAAAAAGTAACCGAACGGAGCGCGAATCATTAAACAACGAAATTCCCCGGCGCGGCGAACTTTCCGCCCGCGCGTAAAAAGCCCCGGGAGAAAAAACCAATCGCGGGGAAAGTTCGCCCTGTCCGCGCCCCCGGCGAGATTATAGGCGGATATAAGGCGAGGGCGCGTCGTTAGCGCGTTCGCGCGGGCCAGAAGCCGCCCGGCTTGTCGCCGCCGCTCCCCCGGAAATTCGAGGCGCGCGCGTTGATTCGGCTTTTCCTCCCCCTCCCGGAGGCGCTTGTAACGCGGGCGTGTTTACAAGGCCCGCGGGATTGCCGGCATTATCCGCGCGCACGTAGACACGGAAAAGCGCGCGGGGTTATCGAGTAATGCCTCGGTCTGTTATCTTTAAGCGCATCGGTTGTGTCTGCACAACCGCGTCGAGGCTTTACGGGAGAGGCGCGCGATCGACGAGCTTCCGTAGACGCCCGGGCCCTACATATATAACGCTTCTCCTGTTTGGACTGTCGTTTCAGTGAGTTACCTCGGCGCTCTTATACGCCCGACCCCCCAATAACTTCACTGGATTCTTTAACCGTTTGGGACAAGTAGCGCACCCAGAATAGCCGGAAAATATTGCTAACGCCCAAGTTGCCGTATATCTCGGCCGTTATAGATGGACAATGAGGGTAATATCGGAAACTTCTGCACGCGATATACTTTCCTTGATTGTCTCACAAGTGCAAAATTCATTGGCACACGCGTCTCGTCGAAATTGATCAGTTTTTAAGCGAACAAATTTCAAAAGTATTTAAATGTTACAGTTGTATACTT
Organism: Sycophaga agraensis; assembly: GCA_018906755.1. NCBI lineage: Eukaryota > Metazoa > Arthropoda > Insecta > Hymenoptera > Pteromalidae > Sycophaga > Sycophaga agraensis. The sequence goes on from JACCIE010000045.1 coordinate 472,510, forward strand.
TCTAATTTTTTGCTAGGAAATTCGGGATTCTATTGCAAAACATTTAGAGAATAGGCTAATAGAATTTTAAAGAAATTTTCAATGTTTTTGTACATTTCACTTAATAAGGAGAAAAAGCTCAAAAGCTTATTTAACTTTTAAATTCTTGCAATAAAGTAGCCATAAACTCATTTAAATTTCAGCTCAGATTTTACAATAAGCATATTTGATATTAAATTCAATATTTGGTCACATCGTGCTAGATAGATTTTAAGTTAATTAGTTTTCTTTCCTGGTATAAAATTTAGCAACTTTTATCATCAACGTGTTAATGAAAGGGAAGCTCAAATTTATAAAATTAATAATGTTCAAACGGAATTTAATGAATGCATTCATATCTTTATATCGTCTCAAATCTGTATTTAATTACGAGTGGAAATCCAAAAACTGATTTATAACATAAATTACAGACGTAAATTGATTATAAATCTGCGAATAAATTTCTTTCAAGGTTATTATTTTCTTAGTATGTACGAGCAATTATGGAACGTTATTCGACCAATTTCCATAAAAGCATCTTTTCCCCTTATAGATACTAGTCATAATCTATAATAGTTTCATCACCATGAAAAAGGATCTGATACTTTCTACCAGAGTCGGTGAAAAACATTCCAAAGCAATTTTGACGTTGTTACAACCTGTTAAGGTATAACGAGTGTACTCCGTAGTTTATTACGCAATGCAGTAATCAAATTCTTCATAAATATTTCTGGATGAATAATAACTAGAATCGCTTGTATAAATATTTAAGCTTAGTCTCGGCTTAATTGTGGCAGGCTAATATTTCCATCGAGGTACTTTCCACGCGCCTTGCGATTGTCGCTTATAAATCTGGTTAAAAATTAAACTCCGATCTACATCTGGGCATTGGGTAGAGCGAGCGCGTCCGAGGACTCGGAGAGAGGGACAGCCGAGTGATTGATAATAAGTTTTGAGGAGGAGGTTCGTGCAGGAAGGGGCTTGCCTCGGGAAATCTAACGCACAGCATCGATAACAATCGCCATAAATTATTAGGCACGCCGGTCCTTTCATTTGTCAAACAATCGCTTCATTAATTCAGCGGACCCGCGCTCCGGCGGAAACGGAAAGCGCGCGGGCGCGCGCCTCGCCGGGCGGGTCGAGGACGCGGACAGGCGACGCGGGCGAAACTTAGAAATTGGCCGCTCGCGAAATTTCAACAAACACAGCGCATAATAACAGGCCAATCAATATCCATTATGGGCGCGGGGGCGGAGCAAGTTGGCGCCGGGCGGCGATTTCACTCGCGCGCGATTCCTCGGCACTTTGTCAAAGAAATAAGCGATGCCCGGGGCGGGGCCTAGGCAGAGGGCGCCACCGCCTAGGCACCGGCCGAGCGATGCCCGGAATTATAATTAAAGTGATTTGCCGGGGCGCCGCGGGGCCCCGAGTGTCGGTTTACGCCCGGTGTAAGCGGCCGCGCGGAGGCCGCGGCTCTCGAGTTGCCCTCTCGAACCCCCCGGCCCTCGAGCGCCCCCGAGACGCACACTACTCGGGACTTACGCGCGAGCATCGGCCATGGGAAACTTGGCCGCCCGCCGACGGGGTGTACATAAGTTTACATAAGTTAGGGCGCACGCCCGGCCCTCGCCCTCCTCACTAAATTATGCGAGTATCGTGTCTCGCATGAACTCGCGACTTTTATGCAAAGTCCCGCCCGGCCATCGTACGCGCATTAGGCGCGAGCGGGCGACACGTTCGCTCGGGGGGGCATAAGCCGGCTTGCGGAGGGGGGGTGGGGGAGACCATCGCGATTCCTCAGCCGGAAGGGCATTAATTGAAGGGCCGCGGCGGGTCTACCGGCGGCAGGTTGACCTTTCGCAGGTGAAAAAGCCCGGGGGGTTGTAAAGTCGGCGCGGCGGCCCTCCGAGTTCCTTTTGTAACGACATTCTATTACTGAACTCTCTCAAAGCGCGTTCAAAATTCATGCCGTGCGCGCGCCCTTCCGCGCGCACCTCGCCCCCGCCCGCCCGCGTATACATGGATTTTAGTGCGGGCGGGGAGGGCCTCCCCTTTTAAAAGCCCGTTTGCTCCATGCACTGCCAGATATATGGGTAATAAGAAATTCAGGACGATGATAGAACTGCTCGTATCAAAGGGATGTCACTAAATTTACCCACCGAAACGAAGATGAGCCCCGGAATTGCTGGTAATACTCATTTGCATTTTCTCAATTAACTCCCCGGAATTAATTACAGCGACGTAAGCCGAAGCGAACGTCGTTACGTGTCTCTGGTTACGATTAAGGATTCGAAAGACGCCCATAAAGATCGGCTTCAATTAAACTCCCGCCACAACGGCCTTCATTAGGTGCGGTCAAAATATGAAACAAAATTCGGATCGTGTACTTAAGTGTGCCTCGGCAAATTGTATTCAACAAGAAATAATTTAGGATGTAAATAACGTTGGAGGAACCAATATCTCAATATATTCCTAATCGTGTAAAATGATTCGATATAAGTTTATGTTCCAATATATGGTTGCTATCTTTGATGATTTTTATGGCTTTAATAAATTAACTTTACGCCTTTAAGGCATTATTTAATTAACGCGTTGACCATAAAAAATGTCAAACTTTTATGGTAGCTATACAACTATTTATTCCTGAATACAACAGTTTACCTTGTTAGGAAAAAGTATAAAAAAGAATTTTTATGCAGAATAATGTCAATGTAGCAAAAAATGCTGCATAGACTATAATTTTTATTTAAAAACTATGTTTTAGTTTTTATATTATTTGCAAAAAATAGAATTGAAATCTGATCGATGCCTTTGTCGAGGCTACCCGCGAATAATGATGCATTAACGATCCATCGCTGGAGCCACTTAAAATAATAACATAATAATTAATCGGATCCAGACCGTCAGAGGGCGCTTGCACCGAAAAATGTTTAACGGGATTAAGGGCCGGCCTTGTTGAGGACACTTTTAAGCGCATCCTCCCACAATAAAACCTGTTTACGTCCTAAGTGAATTATTCGACGGCGCGGCGGTGGCATTAGCGGTGGCCGGCCGAATGGAAGTAATCTCGCGGGGGGCCAAAAACGCGGGGCGGGGCCGGGGTAAAAAAAAGGAAGATATCAGTGCGCCGGCCGAGATATTTCATAGCCTTTTCTGCGGCTCACTCGGGGATATCGAGCGCGGGCGCGACAAAAAGGGGTATTGGCTCGGAGAAGCCGGGCGCAATAACGACGTTGTATCTGGGCGCGATTCAATAATTCCGATCTCGCGGCGCGCACGGGCGGCGCATCAATTGCCGGGGCGCCGGCGCCGGGCCTCGGCGTCCGATCGAAATTTTCGCCCCTGGCCCCCCCCATTAGGTACATTCCGCGGGCGCTATTGACCGGAGGGCGTCTAACGTGCAGCGCTTGGGCCGCACGTGCGGCACGTACGCGGCACGGCGGGGGCGCACGCGCGGCCCGCCTCGCTAATACCGTGTAAGCCCGCTTGGCGCGCACACGTCCCCGGGTGTACCGGCACCCCCGGGCACTTACGTGTCGCGCGCCCCTCCAAAGCCCGGTGCGCCCCTTTATTTTTTTACGAGGGCCCGGGCAGCGGCGCCTCGGAGAAACGGCCGCGCGATAACCAACGCCCCGCGGCCGAGCCAAAAGCGCACTCGCCCGGATTCCCCGCGCGCCCCGGCGCCCTTTTATTGGCCCGGGCTAATTCGGCGGGGCTGCCGCGGCGGAAATTCTCAATCGCATTTGGGAGGCGGCCGAGCCTCGTTTTTGCCGACGCGGCCGGCCCCGGATTAACTCAATCGCTTAGCTGCGGCCCGGCGTCCGTCCGCGCGGGGCCCCGCATTACCCGATTGAATGGCCCGCGCCCTGTCCTAAAAGCTTCCTTATTTTCGCGGAGCGCCCGGTCCAAGCGGCACGGGCGGGCGTTTTTCCGCGAGGGCCCACCGGTCCGCTCGGCCATTCGTTAGAACAGCCCGGCAGCCTGTCCCCGGCTCGCCCAGAAGCCCCTCTTACGTAATGTCTTTTTGCAGTAATCCGAACGCACCGGACCACTCGCATGGAAAGGATGGAGTTACGCCAGGCATTCGGGAAAAGGGTCGCTTTCGAAATCTTACTTGGGAGCAGTACGACCCTGTGCATCAGAAGTACCTCGAGATCGGTACGAAGAGACTCGCATTTTTACTGTATAAATTTGCGCTAAAGACTGCTGGCAGTCATTCTTTTATTCAGGCTCCATTTCTGAGAATTCTCAAAATGACCCTGCCCCATTGCTCGGCGTTAAAGCCTTGTTGTGCCAGGAATTCCGTAAAACCGATTCCAATGGTACATATATACGTACCCCTGGAGGTGCGATTGCGCAAGCGCCAGGAAAAACGACGGATCTGAAACTATCACGATAATTACATAACATAAAATAATTTTTACTTGATTTTACATTCATTATTATGCACATTTAAATTAGATTCATATAATAAAGCGATCATTTATGTAGACCTTCATTAAAACTTATCTCTGAGACTTTATGAAAATTTATAAGAAAATTGGTTTGATTTAAAAGGGCAAGTTTTAACGACTATCCTTAACTTTTCAGCGACGTGGTATTTTGCATAATAAACAATTACACGATAATGCATAATCTATGATAGAAATACTATCGAGAAAATATCTCACCTGACTACCCAATTTCCCTCGATTAATTCATCGATTAATTAATCAAGTGAAATTTACTTCCTTGTGGGGAAATAATAAAGTATTTGAAGCACGTTCTTCATTAAAAATTATAGTTAGGAACGTGTATGAGATCTTTTTCCAGGAGAAGAAGCACGAATATTATACCAGGTATTACGCCCAAGGCGTTTTAAAGAAGACACTGAAGATATAAATATAATGGCGATCGCATACTTATTCCTGGCACAAATAAAAGGTTTTACCGCGGAGCTGATGCAATTCCATCAGCTCCTATTTAGTTGCTGTTTTTATTTGAGAATTTTCAGAACTAATGCTCTTACGTAAGGAACAATTTATTCAAAAATTCATCTTAATACCGCATGCTTATTGTTACGTGTATGTTTTTATTAATTTATTTTTATCCACGAGTATCAAATAAATTACGTCACAAATGCACGAAGTACTTTTTTCATAATCGTTTTACGACCCTTGCAATGCAATTAGCCGTTTGAAAACAAAAATGAAAAAAGAACACGAGTAATTTGCGCTTAATCTCGCATTAATTATCTGTTATCGCGCTCACGTAAACTTTAATCTCCGGTTGTTGCGTTGTATCAGACCGGGGCGATTATCGTAACGTTATACTTACTCCAACAAGGGTTTTATTGGGCCTTTCCTCGCGAAGGAACTGCATTCTTTCCTGCATTGACGACCGAGATAAGGAACATACTTGCTTTGCAGGGATGAAACCCAAAATGAAGAACCATTACCGGGCGCATCAGCTGTCCGTGTGGCTGAGGCTCGTGCCGGAACTGCACCGAGCCGGGATGGAGGACGTGGAGCCCCGGCACAACCTCTTCCGAGGATATGCGGACCCGAGCCTCTACGACGGCGTCGTGCGACCCGATCCCCTCAGCAGGCTAGGCGGCGACCTTGAGACCTCGAGGCGATCCTTCAGGAATACCAGCACCGAGATCCCAGTCACCAGCACCGAGTACAGCCTCACCACTTGCGTCAGCCTCATCCAGAGCACCAACATTCAGAACATACACAACGCCAGCACGGACACGCTAGCGAGCCTCGACGCTGCCGGGTACATTTCTCTTTCATCTGCAACATATATTTATTTTGCTCAATAATCGAACAGATTTACTCGCTTGGTCAATATGACTTCACTATTTATTACTCTTAATTATTAGTTAAATAACGCGTAACTTTATATTTAAAAATATATTTAACATTTCAATATTTTAGATTATAAATTTACAGTTAAAATCAGTAAGGCTGTTCTTGTTAAGTAATATTATTTATTGTTCGATAACTAAAAAAAAATTAATTTATAATTCGTATAAAAATTTGGTAGAGTAAAATTGCCAGTATAATTGAATACATTAGTATCTGGCTATATTTTTTTTGACAGTGTAATTTTCCAAAACAACTATTCCAAAACAACATAAAAAGACACTTTTCGGCAGTTTTGAGATAGTAGATTGAAAATTATATTGATAAATTATGCACATAAATTTAAACATTAACGTACAAAATGTTTACTAAAATATTCCTATAACGCTGATAATATTGAAGATTTAAAAGTTGTGTCCATCAAATCAGTCTTCCTTTTTTCACACTTTTAAAATTTTTTTCGCCGTTTTTAGCTTTTTACTTTTCCATTTAACAGTTTCTTCTTTCAATATAACTTTTTTCTTGTTTTTCACTTCTTTTTTTTTGTCTCCTTTTTCCTTCTCATAGTTGCTTTTTTCTTCAATATCTTGCTTTTTATTTTCTAGACTTAATTTAATTTGTTTAAGGTATAAATTAATTATTAGTAAATACAGCAACAGACTGCAAGTTTATTAGTATATGTTGCAATGAAGTCAATGATTAGATTAGTAAATATTAAATTAAAGATATGAATACGAATAATGCAAATTTTTAATTCAATTCTGATACATACATAAATATTTACTTGCTGTGTCGGCTCAAAAATCGGTCATTCCAAAAAGTAAGAGACTTGACCAAAATCCAGTACTACAATTATGTGCCGTGAATTGGAAATGAAATTCACTAAATAATTCACACGATGACCTAATAGATGACAATTGAATAACTCGGGTACCATATTCCACAATATACGCGTACCAGTATATGTACATCTAAAACTTTCACATGAAATTTACATAAATCTGAAATTTTGTATTTACATTTAATATACTGAAAATATTAAATAAGTTTCAAAGCAAATAAAAAACGATCAAATGAAATTTTCATTTTTAAACGTAAATTTACTTTTCTTAATTACTTCGTAAACCAATAAAATAACTAACGTAAAATAACTGAAAAATAAAATCTTTTTTTAAACTTTTCATTTAATATTAAATTTTGACTTTTGGGCCATTAAGTTATAAGCATGAATCCTTTGATTAGTTTGAGCGTTCAAATTTTTAATAACTTCGGAATAATTGAAGTTGGTTAATTTCAGTGAAATAGTAGGGAAACAGTAAATCATCGACTAGGATATTGCTACCAGGGTGTGTGAGCTTTCAATCGAAGTAGATATCTCGATAGCCGCGGGGCGAATGAAAAAAGGCGGAGAAAACAAACTCCTTAAAAAAGGGATCGCGTGTACACACGCCGGGGAACAGGCGATCGGCCAGGTTCTAAACAGCCGCGTTACCCAAAACCAATATTTTGGTTAAATTTTCAATCTACAGGGCGGCTGTATTTTCAGAAAAAAATCATATTTACGGAGCAGTGCGTATGCTCTGAAAAAGCGCGCAGCATATTTACACAATCTGCTGAGCTTTGCCGGTGATGGGCAACAATATACACGCGGGCTGATGATGCGCGCGGGGGCGTTCCCTCGAATTCCGAAATTAATCGGCCGGGGGGGGCGCACGCGCGGGGCGGAAGGGGCATTAATGAAAATTCCTGGGCTTCCGGGGCATTCCCGGCTCTATCGCGGCCTCGGCCGGGGTTTTTGCTGCAGGTACGCCGCCTACTCGACGGCCCTCAGCGTGACGATAGCAATCGTCTGCAGCCTCGTCATCCTCAACGTCCTTATATTCGCCGGGGTCTGCTACCAGCGCGACAAAACGCGCCAGGAGGTCAAGAGCCTCCAGCAGCAGCAGCTGATGAATCAACAGTGCGGCGGGCCCCGGGGCTTCAACGACCTCAAGCAGCCGCCGCCCCCGCCCCCGCCCCACACGCACTTCCCGGGTGGCGGCCAGGTCATCGTCGACGTCGAGAACGAGATGCTTAGAAGGTTCGCCCCGGGTCGCTTATCTCCCTGCTCTTGCGGCGGGCCGCTTGCCTAGCCGACCGCATGCACATTGTTATAATAATACCGGCTGAGTGTATAATGTGCATAACGCGTGCGTGAATAGCAAGCGATTGGTTTTCTCCCTGGGCGATTATTCGATATCGCCGCTTGATGAAGCACAACCGCGACGAAACTCCCGAGGAACCTATTGCTTCTGCGCGAAGGCTTTACTTTTTTACCGATTTCTCAGCCCTTATTTTAAATAATTCATGCCGCGCCAAGTGCATAAACCTTACCTTGCGCTTTTTTTTTTCTTAAAACTCGTTTATCGTAACTTATAGAGTGCTGTAAATTCGCGATTCCATTTGAAATATTCTCGCCGACTTATTCGAACAACTTGTTGAAAAGAGAGTAGCAGCTACGAATCTAATAAACTAAATGGAATTTTCGAGACTTTCGATAAAGTTCGCGATTCCTCTTGGCCTGCCTATTTAACAAAAGAGTCTTATACACAAATATCAGTACATTAATGGAAAGAAATCTTCCAGTTAAAGTAGTCCATCTTAATTAATTATGAATATCTTCCACATTTACATTCAAATTCCCATTTACTAACAAATATAAATTCCAGTTTATGAACTGTAAGAAAAATAACAGAAAAAATACTTGCTTGTAAATACTCTTGCAGATAAAAAATAGAAAGGAAATATAAGATACTTTTTTCCGCACATAATCTTATTAAGACTATATCACGCGGATGTACTTTTACTCGTTTTTACCATCATTTAATTCGTTTGGTAGAAAAAATATTTTTTAATAATTTTATTACGGCTTAAAATTGTAACTTTTCAACAAATACGAGAGATAAATAGTCGAGACTTTGATACTTTGACTTAATAAGATTCTTTTCTATCAGTGTAGATTGTGTGCTTGTACTCGTTTTTTCAAATGCAGAATTTTTCCATTCAGATTAAGATTTGTTCCCTTTAATCCACTCAAAATAATTGCTAGGACAAATTAGAACTGTGCGCTATTTTAATTCCAATTATTTAAATTTTACCATTAGCGAAATTAGGTAACGCGGTAAAATGGCACGACTTATACCCGTCTGTTATGCGGCTTTACCGCGCGCGCGGCTCTCTCCGCTTTATTTTTCTTCCTCCCCTTTAAAAGGCGCGCATCCCCTGCGCGCGATTCCAGGCCGCAAGGAAATGCAGGCCGAGTCGGCGCGTAAGGCGAGTCGATGCCCGACGGCGCATCGAAAATTCTTAATGCCCCGCATTGTGTTCTCGGGGGAATCAGAAACGTGATGAAGGCGGTGCCGAGCGGCGAGACGAACATACTCCTGCAGCAGACCCAAGTGACGCACACCCTACCCCACCCGCACCACTACCAGAAGCAGCACCAGACGCACCACTCGACCCTGCCTCGGGGCTCGGTCCTGCCCGACATAAGCACGCAGCAGAACCAGGTAAGCCCGCCACTCCCGTAATGCCCCGCGAATCGTTCATTCCCCCACGTACGCCCCGACGATGCTCCAAGCCTCGCATGTGTAATATGTACCATATACCTCCACCAGCAACTCGCCTCCATTTTTCATCAAGCCCACTCTTGTGCTTTCACGTTTTAGATACACAAGGAAACACTTTGGGCCCTAAGTGTATAGTAGGACAGTACTCGAGGCTTACCTGACTCCCCCCCTCCCGCGGTTATCTCGGTACTAGCAGTCGGGAACCCAAACATATGGTAAATAGCATCCATTTCCTCTGCACTTAGAATGCACACACAAAGGTATTCGCGCCGCCGGTTACCGACGAGCCTTTGAGCCAACTAAACTGATTAATTGGATCGAGGGGATTCTTGGTCGGGAAACGAGTGCGCGCGCGAGCAGAAACGCGAGTCGGCCACACCCGAGTCCGGGAGGGGGCGGGGGCCGATTGCAATTCCGGGCGTTTCGGACCAATCGATCTGTCTTACTTGGCTTTTTCTCTCGGGCCGACCCGTTTGGAACACTCGCTGAAGGGCTCGGGTTGCTGTACACTTTGGGCTCAAATCGCTGCATGCACACACGTACGCACTTTCCTTTTTTTTCTTCATCAAGCGCAGAGAAATATTTAGCGCGGCTCGAATGGGACCTCTTCACCAGCGCACTTCGTGATAATTACACGTTTTACGCGAGAGCGCCGGCACGACAAAGCTCGCGCTTTCTATATGTACCTATGTACGTGTACGCGTGTATTCGTGAAAGCTCTTTCTATTCGAGAAGTAGCTAATTTGTCCTCGAATTTTGTTCACTTTGATCCAACCGACGCTACTGGTTAAAGAGCAGATTCATTGAATAAGGCACAGGCGGAGACAGAACGGGAACAAAGTAAGGATTTAAAGGAGGTTCGGTCGTCGTGTAGACAAGCAAGGAAACTTACTCGTATACCTATATGTACATGTCACGCAAATTTATACCAATTCTAAATAAAAACTGTCTAATTTATTACATATTATATATTTAACGCAGTTTTTGAGTATACGTTTTACAAATTCCACAGTAAATCTAAAGTTTTTTACAGTTTCTCCTGAACCTTATATGTTAAAGAGTTAGTTCAAGTCATCTCACCTTTACGATTATATTTATACATTCTGAATTTATATGCTCTTTTTAACTTATATGTCAGGCACTAACTTTAAATTACAATATTTATCAAATATTATTCTTAAAAAATTAACATAGTTATCATGTATACGTAGACAGATAATGTTTATAAGTACATTTTAATTACTTGGTATCGAAAAGGGGCTTTCTACATTGGCCAACCTCGGCATTCGCCTACCGAACCTCCTTGAGTGCGCGCGGGTCACCCGCTAAATATTTCTCGGCTGTATAAGCCTCTGTTGTACCGACTGACTCACGGAGGGATTAATTAACGATCGAGTGCGTAGCGATGAGGACGGCCGAGCGGAGAATAGAGCCTGCGTATGCATAAAAGGACCCGCTGGGTGTGTTCCGGGGTTGCAGGGCCCGGGGAACGGCTCGATCCACCTGACGGTGCCGCGGGCGCCGCCGCCCCCGCGGGCCAAAAGCCCGCCGGAGAACCAGCCCCTGCTCCAGGGCTGCGGCCAGATGACGGGCCTCTCCGCCCGGGTCCAGGCCCAGTCGGGCGTCGGGGAGATGCGCGTCTGATGCTGTGGGCCGCCGCCCGGGCCGAGGGTCGGCGACCTTCTCACCGCCTCGACGCTGCTCTAGGAGCTGCGACGCGACGACGCGGGAGCGGCTCCGACGGCGAGTGCGCAAGTGTAAGCGCGCCGACGGCGGGAGCGCGGCGGCCGGCCTCCTTATAAATAATTATATATACATGCATATATATATACACAAATAAATAAATATATATATATATATATATTATATACATAGATATGGTCATGAGTCTGTATCTTTACGCAAAATACACACGAGGCGCAAGGACACGTGTTTTGCGTAAATATATGTCACCACTATTATATAATATATGCGAGAGGGCGCGGTACGAAGCGTTTCGCGCTCGACGCTCTGTCACTCGCGCCCCTGATTGATCAACAGTTCGTTTATTAACCCGGTGGTTTTATTCGAGGTTTTATTATTGTTATTATATGATTGAAAGCTGCATTATTAATTGTAACACCTCTAAGTGATATGATCCGTTTGAGAATGCAAGTGATTAGTGTAGAGTTAAGATATAGCGCTAATACAATTACTATATTATGGTATATTATAAACTGGAATGAAATAAACAAAAAGGAAAAAAATCAACGTGACTAGAAAAGACTGTTTTGCGTCTTTCACGGTCGAAGCGCCGCGAGTGTCAAAGTGGGCACTATTATATGCCGAAATTTCATTTGACGCGCAGGCCTTCCAATTTGTTTGCTAAAGGAATAATGATTCTCTTTAGCAACCGACTGTGCATACGTGGAATACCTCGCGCACACAATGGAACCGGAGTTTTTCGGATGCGGAGCTTTGACTGTGGAGTTCGCAATGAAATTATTATTATGATTATTATGATTATCATTATTATTATTATATACGTATATACGCGAGCTGAAAGGTGAAAGAAGCGAACTCCAAATAAATCGCTCCTCCCGTCCGACATTGGATGAAAACGAAGAAAAACGCATAGAGAAGGAAAAAGTAGGAAAATGCACACGTTACGGTCCTCCTTCAATAAAGTGCTATTCACGATAAAAAACTTCTCGTCTTCCGTATAAGATTACGCAGTGCATCTTGAGTTCCTTGATTGGCTTAAATTTCATAAAAGAAATTCCATAAAAACACGCAGTGAGCGAAAGTGACGAAAGATCAAAAAACGTTAATATGGATTTGGGTTAGTCAGAAATCGCGAGTGGATTACACTCGGGATTACATCTATCTAAGAGATGCGTTAATAGACCTAATACCGATGGAAACATTATAAGTGGAAGAACAAGAGTTTTTAAATGTACTTTATTATAAAATATTCGAGTACCATACATTCCTTGAAAGTTGTTAAGTAAAACAAATGAAAACGAAACTTCGAATTCACAATTCCTTGAGGAATATACATAAGAAATGCTTAAAAATCAAAACATCATCATTGATGGTGCGTCTAACATAAATGATTTAGCTGTTACTTGAATCCTTTCAATTAGATAATTATATATACTTATACATTTTTATACCGCCTTTTTTGTCTAATCGCCGTGGCTAAAACTTGTCTTACAATAAAATGCTCGTAAGGTACAACATTGATAACCCGTAAGTATTTAAAATCTTCTCAGGAAATAATTTGTTTAACAGGATTCTTACTTTTTTCGTTTCAAGAAATGTAAAAAAAGGAAAAATTACTGCGCTTTGCTCAAGTGCCGAAATTATTTTCTGGGGGGTCTTTATAAACTTTTTTGTAGGTTCAATTGTCATATAAAGTATCGAAAAGAAATAAAAAAACAAATGTAAAGTACTGTAACTGCCGCCATCAATTTTTAACTACTGTGAAGTTCACTTTCATTACTTTTTAAGGCTTTCGAAGCTGAAATGTACTTGCTACACTGTAAAAATTGAAGGAAATAAATTGAAGGAAAGAAGACTATGTAACACAATTCGTCAAAGAAACGTAAAAGTTCATCTAAAACTATAAGACTTACGTAAATAATAATATAATTCTTAAGCTTTAACGTCTTTACTGTACACAACTTACAACTTCGAAATGTTCACGAAACAGATCGACAAAGAGATCAAACGAGAAAATAATAATCGTACGAGAGCTGAGCGATAAAAACACTATTAATTGTTATAATCATCTATGAAACGCTAGTTGTTATACAAATCGAATGTTCATGCTGTTCTCAGAATGTCCTCGAAGTAGAAAATGCAAGCTCATGATTAAATATTATTTCAAAGTGAAAATGCGAGTATGTGAATACAATATCATTACATATGGACAATCCAACTAAATAAATAAATATATATATATATAATATATATAATTGCGCGCATTCATCAAAACATAAGCTATAACATGAGATGAAGAATAATAAAACCAATAAAAGCAGATATAATTAAAAGTGTGAAGCTCAACATAAAAAAAATCATGTCAAACATTTTGTTTAGTCTAATGAGATGCTTGCTATCGCCTGTACATGTTTAGTAAATAATTTTCAAAACTCTAATTTGCCTACATACCTCTTTCTAATTTAATTTAGGTTATGAAAAGTAGAAATTAACTTTAAACATTTTTTGAAGTCCAAGGTAAATAACAAATAATGCATTATTGGTGAACTTAGAGTTTTTGATTACGTAATCACTCAAGTAATTATGTTATTTACTTTTTGATAAGTTAAACAATAATAAAAATCTATTTAATGTTATAAATATTTATTAAATTAATTATGATACTGTTAATATGATTCTAAATCAAATATCAACTTTAAAGAAAGTGTTGTGTTTTTTCTCAACATATTGCATTATAAATATTCTTGTAAAATTTTTTAACATAGTTTTAGATATATTAATATGGTTGAAATTAAAAAAGAAAGATTATGCTTCAAAAAGTAAATAATATTTTTATTGGGTGAATATAATATCTAACTGAAGTATAATACACAAATATTGATTAGACACAGGATCATTAAATAATTTTTTAAAAATTCCAGCTAAAATATTTAAGTAAAGATAACTGAATCAAAATGAAAGAGTTCGCATCATTAAACTAAATGTTATTTTATATTTTTCACAACATATTTTTATCACAATCAAAATCTACAAAAAATGGTATATCCATTAAAATTAAACATAAATGAAAATCAATCAAATAACTAATACTGTAGAACTAAGAATAATCCAGAAAAGATTGGAATACTTTTACACTCTTATATGTTTTATGAGTAAGATGATCTTCATATATGGTGATGCGTATTCTTAATTTTTGTTTATATTGAATGGATGTGTATAACAGTTTGTTTACCTATAGTCTAGAATGTATAATTCTTTCTAATAGACAGACTATTTAAATGTAAAAAATATTGCAATTAACTTGCATTCCATGAAGTGTTTAACTTTTGTTTGTCTGTATTTGTAAAAACTTTAACGTTTTTTAAAATTATATAAGCATTCCCACTGGTTCCAAGACTAATTATAGCATATAATGTATTTGCTTTAAATTTTGTACAGTAAAATACTACATCGCAGTGTGCATGTGAATAGATTCTTCTTGAGGCATCTGAAACATTAACTTGGCTATTGTGAAACTTATACACATTCTTTCAAATAAAATCAAAATGGAAAACACGTACATTAATAGACGCACGTAAATACGTATACATACACATAGGTACATCATAATTACTATTACATACATTTCAAAGTATAAAGAAAGAACGATAAATGCGAATCATGCGAATTTTAATGAATTTATTACAAATCAACAATGATAAATATATAAAAATGAGATAGAACGAGTGAAAGATTAATTGTAAGAGACAATGACAATGTTTTCTCTGTTACCCTCATGCTTTTCTGGACAAGAAACAATTAATGTGCTTTCTGGTCGAGTGCGAGGAATCAAGTGTAAGAATGCATTTATAATGAAAAAATATAAACAAGAATGAAAGTGTGTGTATGATAATGAAAGAGACAGGAATGAAATTAAGTAACAAATACCATGTCGATTTAACGGTAATTTTCTGTTGTCATACTGTAAATATATATGGACTATTAATTGTAGAATCTGGTATTATTTATTTCGTTTCACGAACCCTCATATTCCTATCTTTATTCCTATTCAAATATATATTTACTTCGATATTTAATATATAATATAAAAACATAATATGTAAGAACATTTGAATTTACATGGAGGTTTACATGCACGCCTGTAATGATTAAAATAAATTAATTTCATACAAAATAAATAAAAATACTAAGCCGTGAAACTAAATAATGTTCAATTTAATTTATATAACTAGTAAGCGGTTACTCATAGATATTTTTATCACCGCCATCAGAGACCTATATTGAGATTCAATTTAATTATTCCATGCATCTGTAGTAATGTCTTGCAAAATTAATAAATTCTAGTATACTTTTTATATCAATATGAACTCCAACCTGGACTCTGTCTTATTGAATGAATTTATAAAACCCCTATTGAAAATATATGGATGGATATCTAGATGGATGATCCATGTGTAATTCCACAGGATTGATGTGGATTCTATATATAGATTTCACATGGATGCCACATAGAATGTACATTAATCCACTCGCTATCCCCATGGAAATATATAAGGATCGACTACCTGGATATTCTTTCGTATTTTTTCAATGGGGATCTTACAAATAATTTACTCATTTGATATTTTTATACTTTTTAAATGATTTAAATGATTTAACAATGGTAAATATTTAAATAACTTATTTCTCTCATTATACTGAGTTCGAATCTTAATTAAAAGTTGGTTTCTCGTAACTCCACTGTTTCAAATCCTATAAAGTTTACTCTATATCTATAAACAAAGTAATTAAGTACATGAAATTAAAAACAGAATGCTTTAATTATTACAAGTCTTAAAGGTCCCATAATAAATTTTAGTTTAATTTTATTTAAATTGAAATATAAAGTAAAAAGAAGCTAAATATAAAGCTTAATTCTATCATAAACTCATGGTAATTTATACCCTATTTTGTTAAATAAGCTCTACATCGCATGACTGTATCTGTATGAAGCATCAATTTAATCAAAAGTATTGAAAAATACTAGCTCTGTTAAGCAAGAAGTAAAAAAAAATATTTTTATAAACGAGAATGATATTATAAATTATAGAGAGCTAATTACGAATTGATATCCAACCAATTCAAATTATTTGAAAATTGCAAAGAAGTGACCCTGCCCAGTTGCAGGTCCATTGACCTCTCTACGGCTACTCTTATCACGATTCGTATCCTTTTTTGTGCCAGTGTCACCGTGGGAGATCAATACAAACTGTCCGGCAGTGGCGCCCCACAACGCAGTTTTGATCAATATCTTAAACCATCAGTCGGTACTCGCAGATCTCTACTAAGCCGACCTAGCACAGTATCGGACCTTATCCGGAGCACGCATTGTTACCCACCCCCGCATTCCGGAGCAAGAGATGGCGCATTATTCATGTGTCTATAGTTCGAACAAACTTTAACCTTGAAATATCACGGGTTCGTAATATAGTTCGTATACTCCGTATTATTCTTTTCCCGGGACAAACCCAAACACACGCGCATACATACTGCCGACTGGTAGAGACAGATCTCGGAACAGGTTCGCGGCGGGCGTTGCTTTAATCTGCGGGTGCAGAACTCGAGTTTGGTCATCGCGAAATTCGTGCCGATCAGCCGGTGAGTGTGTACGACCGCGCGTGCAGCGTAAATGTGGAGAGGAGCAGCGAGTCAAAAAAAAAACTAGGCGCACACGCGCGTGACGCGCGCGCGCACACAGCTGCAGCGCCTGGCGCGCACACTCTCGATGCAGAGAGCCTGGACTGAAAGCCAACTCGAGGAGGCGGTATAAGTATACGACTCGACGGCCGACGGACACGGGGACGGTGCAAATGGCTGCCGCGCTCCTCCGCGGAAAATAATGCGCAGCGCACGCGACATAAGATGTTGCTGAAGAGCCGGAACGCCGAGCAGAAGAAGGGTCGAAGGGCAAATGGGAGAGGCAACAGCGGCAGATCGACAGCAGCCGGTGAGTAGCCAGAGCCCAGCACCTCCTGGCCTCCTTTGCCTCGCGATACCCGAGGCCCCGGCCGCCCGAGCCTCTTATCAGAGCGCATCCACGTTCGCAGCTCGACTTTTGCCTTCTGCGAGGTTATCCGCCGTCTCGCGCTCTTTGCGCACACGCGCGCAACACTTGCTGCAGCGTACGTGTAGCGCTGTTGCGTAGGTGCACTGTGCACCGCGCGACCACTGAAATATATATCCGCGCAACATGGCTGGTGCGCCTGCAATCGCAATGATGATGATTTCGGGAAAGATGACTTTTTTCGGGACCGCTGCAGCAACACGAGTCTTGCGCGCGCATGGGAGGCGGAGCGTGTGCCAAGCAGTTATGTGGAGCACTCCGACACTCCGCTCCGGACAGGTTAGGTAGGGTTTGTTTACGAATGATGTGGGCCGCTGCCGCAGGGAGACTTTTTCTTCCGGGATCTTCTGCTAGCGGCTGCCACGGGGGAAAATTGGAGTAGCGCTAGTTTTTTATCGCAGATGACGATTGATCATTATCTTGACAATTACGATCTGTGGCATATGATGTTAACATTGCCGTTATTAGCAAATAACCTTTCAAACTTAATGTTATTTTTGTTGTATCCATAAATGAATGAAAAGTTAATTATCAGTATTTTCTAATTAAAAATAAATAATAAATCAAGTTTATTTTCTGGATATTAATTTTTAGCGAAGTGTATGGTTTGCTTTTGTAAGAATTACATAACTGATAAAAGCCCTACGAAATAGTTTGACTATAAAAAACTAATAATAATAGCAATTAAGAGTAAATAGTCGTATGAGTTCTAAATAAAAGCTTATAATATCTTCTGTACACTCTTTTATGGAAAAATGAAAACAATATTACGTACGTATTAGATAAATTTATCGAACGACTAATTACAAGTGCTATTACAACAATGCATCTTTTATGCATACGGTGAGTGAATATATTCGATCATTCATTATAACACGGCTCGCTTATACTCGCATAGATTTAACAAATAATATCATCACTTTGCAGTCTAAATAAAAGATAAACTTTATTATAGTGTACTGACATATATCGAAAGCATAAATTCTACTAAAATTGTATAAAATGCTTTAATTCTATACTAAAATATAATAATTTTAGTACAATCAATCAGACAGTTTGAATTTTTATAAAAAGAATAAGTAAAATAATTATAAAATTTATATTGTGAAATCCCAACTTCATTGTTTTGAACAAAAAAAATACGCAAATTAAATAGAATCCGGTAATCGATGAAATATTTATTTTTTATTATAGTTTGTGCATATTCATTTTGTTAATTGAATTAAAATATAATAACATTTATTCAAAATTAATAAAATATTATTAATTAATACAACCATAGATGAATTTATTAGAAAATTTATTATAATTTATATAACCTCTTACTGTACAACAGGAAAGTAATAAGAAACGTAAAAAATATTTTAATTAACATGTCTAAATTTACGGTAAAAACTAAAAATAAATTTCGTACACGTATACGTGTTTATATGCTTGTAATTTGCATCTTTTTATAAATTAGAATGTATCTGTTAAAGTTAATCTATTAGTCGATAAAGAAATAATCTGCACTTTTAAAAATTTATTTGAATGTTTTTATCGTTATATCATGCATCGAGTTGATGTATCCTCATATAAATATCAAATAGTTTATTAAAATATACACAATTGAAAAATTGTTGAAAATCTTAAATTTGTATGTCAACGGCATTTACAGTCGATATGAATAATAAATATAGAAAAACATACATTGAGCATTTCAAGGTCTTTACAATGTAGTAGACTGTTTCAATCGCTAGCAATCAAAAACATTTCAAGATAATTTGTCGTGGACCACCTTTTGAACACAGGCATCTATTTTTATTCGCTTCCTCTGTACCTTCTTCACAGTTTAAATCTCAAATGTTTTCTATTTGGACCACCGGAAAAGGCAAGTAATTTTGAATTTCATTATTTAGAGATATTCTACATTTTATTAGCATTCGTTTCATCCATATTTCGTTTTATATTTCTACTGTTTTTTAGAAGGAACAAAACCAGCATTTACCTATATTAGTTTATTGGCTTTCACAAATTTGTGTAAAAAAGTCTAATGGACAAATTTGTGACTTTTTGCCATTATTCAGAAGCAGCTTTCTTCTATTATAAAAAATAAAATCATGAGTTCGTTTATCGTGTAAAAATAGTAATTATTAATAAAATTGTTTATCGAATTTAATCAAACATTATACGTTTAATTAATATATAATTTTAATTCATTGTTTAAAAATCATGCATTTACGTATGCAAGTGTATTAGATTTTGTTATTAATAAATAGATTTATTTTAAGAGACAGCGTGGTAATTTTAAATTCCCGGGTTCTTGAATAAATTTTTTGCTTAGCTGTTTTGTTATCGAAAACAGTTGTCCATATTTCAACTCCCAACTTCAATCTTTTAAATAATGTGAGCATGATCTACAAAAGGTATAAAGATTTTAAACAATTTAACTTAAAATATATTAAATATCTAGTCTTTATTCGTTCACTGCATATCCATATCAACATTATTACGACAAAAACATGTCTCTAATCGATGTATTCGCATTACTTGCAGAACCGTAAAACTGTATGCATTAATTAAAATTTTTTATTCTGTTTATTGTACAGAGTGAAGATAGAGCAGCTCGTGGCAAAATAAATGATTAACTTAAAGAGAAAAATCGAATGATACTGTGTCTGAAAAAATCGAAATATTGATAACCTAAATAAAAAGTACTGAAAATAAAACTACTCAGCTGCTACATAATAATCTTAATAATAACAAGGTTGACTCAGCTTCTATCATGCGGAATACCCTCTTGAAAGTAGTGAACATTTGTATGTGAATGCTCAGTCAAAATAAAGCGAAAATTTCATAATTGATAACGAGCAGTGAATGAAGCAAATTTACCTAAATCGCCTCTATCATATGAAATGTTCAGTATGCAAGGTAACATTTCTTGGCTTCGTGTTCAAATGTCAATGAGGCATTTTATGAATACCTAAATAAATCGCGCTTGGTGAATCACTACCGAAGACACAGGTCCATGATAAGTTCGATTTTCTTAAAAATCAACTCTCCATGAAAACCGGTTGTCCTTTTTTGCATACTTCGGATTATTTATCTATACCGGATTGTTCGCCAAACCTTCACTGATTTAACGAATCAAAAAGTCAATGAGGTGAAACACAGCATAATTAAACTATTTAACTTTTTAGCTGAGATATTTAAGATATTTTTTAAATTATCGTATCTTACCTGCTTATATAATCTTAGTACATTAATAAGATTATTTTTTGTACGCATGATAAATAAATATTGCCAATATTTTAATTGATTGTTTTTTTTTGAAAATATAAGTTATAGGAATAATGAAATTATTTAATATATCACTAGTTGAAAGTATTTTTTACTATAGCTATCAAAACTTTATCACTAAACTTTATTACTTTTATTATTTGTAAGAAATTATTCATTGCAAAGTTATTTTTTTATCTATATAATTTTATTTATTTAGAATATTGAATAAACTGCAAATTGTAAAATATTCAAGTCAATTATTTTTATAGACAGTTTAGGGCTTAGGCGCGTATGTACTAATACAATGTGCATCGACCGTATAATATATATTATAATGCAACTAAAAGCTAATATAAACAGTTATATATTTTTTGAAGGTGGATGATTAAAAAAATTGAAATATTAAGGATTTTTCAAAAATTTACAAAATTCTTGACCATTACATTTCGTAGAAGGAATATAACTAGGAATCGCTAAAATGTCTTTTTGCATACAAAATACTAACAGAAACTGAAATATAATAATGTACATAGTAGTTTTTAGGAATACATAATGTAATTGTAATAATTTTTTATACTGGACTTTAATTATTTTTTCACTAAGTTTTGTGACGCCTATATCAATACGCATTTAAAATTGTAACGTCTTTTTTCCCGCGAAAACTTAAAGTGTTAACTGTTAATGGTACTTCATATTCTGAATTAGATAAATGTTCTTAGAATTAGCTGAAATTAGAATGATTAGAAGGTAGAAGTCTATGTTTATATTTATGATTAAGAAAAATGTTTAAAAACGTATTTTTCTCGCGTTTCCCTCAAAATCATATGAATTGAATACAAAAATGAACTAATCTATTCTAAAATATTTTTTACTGTGTATTCACTTAACTCAAACATTATTATTAATGTTATGAAATATTAAATTTAATATTATTTTTCAATATCTTCGTACTCGTTGTAATAACCGTATTTTTTGCAATTACAAAATTAATTTGGAATTAATTTGGCATGCTGAAATTAAGTACATTCCTCCTGTGTAAAAAAATATAGTAATTTATTTATTATACACAAATATTAAAAACGGTTAATCAGTTTCCAAGTAATGAGTGCAGTGAACGAATAATTTCAATTAGTTCAATGATCGAAATATCGATAGCCTTGCGAAGAAACAAGAATCACGTTGTTGAGCTCTGCCATTTTATCCGCATCATCCGCATAAAATAAACAAGATCAAAATGTACACTATCGAACAATAGTTTCGCGAGTCGAGAAAATTACTTCAAAGTCCATTTCTTCATGATTTAATTAATGTCCCTACTATCGCGTTTAATTATATTATCGATGCATTGCCCTCGATAAAACTTTCCGTTACCCCTTAGGGTACATTATTGTACATGACGTCGATCTCCGGATGGAATATCATCAATTTTTTTCTGAGGTTTGAGATTTTTATTTCCGCTTCAGCTAAAGGCATCGATGGCCGTCGTATGTATGTGCGAGAGAGCGAATGTTTATTCAAGCGCGTTGCAAAACAAGGGGAAGTTGATTTATGCAGCGTGCCTTTCTTCTTCTCGATTCCTCATTATTTCGTTCTGAATCTACTTATTCTGATTTACTTTTAATGAATGGACATTTCTAAATCGTGTGAAGTAGTATTATATAGTGAACATAAAATTGCATGATAATCATTCAAATAATAAATTACAAAGAAACATTTTGAAAAAACCTTAAGTTATATTGTAATTCAGAAATATACACATCAGTCTTTTGCATTTTAGTGATATCTATAATGAAGGCCAGTTCAAGTACCTAGTAATGTTTTGCTACAAAAGCTGTTGTCTAATAATATCGTGTCTTTTATACTAGTATCAGAGATTGATTGGAAAACAATGTTTATACATTTATTTATAATTTAATATAACGTAGTCTAACGTAATAGTGCAGTTTTTCTGCATACAACTACAGAATATTATTATGAATACTTTAAAAGCATTCGCAAATATTACTTATAAAGTATGAATTTTAATAAGAATTGATCGCTAGTATGCAACATCACATCAATAATCAGATATACTTATGTGTAATAGCCAAGTCGATCGTTTTATATTTGACATGAGTGATTTCATTGTATTTACTTTAATAATCCTTGATCTACAAAGTTTAATGTCTACGAGTGATCTCTGTATCGATTCTAGTTTGTGATTGTACTATCTTTTTCATTGTACATGGAATACGTCATGTATGTAGCTTATAATATTAATTAGTTGGCTAAGCAAATAGTTTTCAAATTAAATGTCTATTTCAATCTACCATATGAGCAGCTTCATACTTAAGTTCGTACTTTGGTTAAAACTCTTAAATATTTATAAGCTGATTGAAATACAAAATACACGCAATTTAATAGCGAAAAGAAAAGCTTTTAGCATTTGCAGGTGTAAATTAACTTGATAAAGTCATGCATTGTTTGTTTTTCTGTAAATCAACTTCATTTTGTGTAGGTTAGTTAAAAAACTCAAAAATGTCATTCTATTTTACTACACATCTATATATTGTTTCTTAATACTTAATGAAGTGTAAGGTCGATAAGCGCCCATGTGTTCAGAGTGTGAATAAAATTGCCGCCTTTATGCCAGGACCGCAAGAGACTTGCAATTTCGTAACGCTTATTCCAATCTCCTGCGACGTGAGACAGTGACGTCGTGGTGATCGGACGAATCGCCACGGGCATAGCGTGACCATTCAATTAAATCTCGCTTGAAGAAAAAGCTGCGCGCGAGCATATCTGTGTTGGGTGCTTTTAATCGATTCGAGGACACATTCTGTTCGTTGACTGTCAGTCCGATTCTTTTGTCTTTGTGGTGGATTTTTTGATTCGTTCTATTTGCATGCTGTGGCATTGTTGATTGCCATAGTTTACTGTGTGATATGTATTAGTAAAAATTGAGGCGAGTGGTGCCAAAAATGTTGGCTCATGAATATTTAATTTTACTATACTGTATAATTTTAATTTTTAGATTAATTATTCTGCTTTACAAAAATTGTTATTTTTATACTACTGTTTATTCAATAATCACAATGTACATTATTATGAATAAATATACGACTTTTATTAAAAGTAGGAGTTTTCTACCTCTAGTTTTAATCAAATAATATTTATTACAATAGAATAAATTATGATCAATTTACCAACATGATGCAATTATCTAAACGAAAAAATTACGCTATATTTTTACAAGTTTCAGTTGCGCAAGCAAAACTAATTAAAATAATTATAAAACTTCGTGAAGATGAGTATAAAATATGTAAACGTGTGCATTACAAACGAATTAATATTTAGAATATTTATTATTACAAATAACAAATTCTATACTACATTCTATATTTTTAGAACCACTTTGCTCGTTGTTATAATCATATACTTTAGTATGCACGATTATTGAAAATTGTTATTTCTTTTTAAATATTTTATCAAAATTACCTATACTTGAACATATATTGCGCATATGATAAGACGCAACTTAGACTTTAAGAAATGTGTTAATATACTTAGTTACAATTTAACACAGGTCATTGTCAGTAATCGTACATCATAAAAACTAATTGATGAGACTTCGATTGTAGTTTCACGACCCCTGAAATGTTTGTGCTTATATTAACTTTGTCTTAATATGCACCGATTGGAGACTGGCATTTCACGAGTTTTTGATGTTCTAAAAAATTTATCAAATATTACATCGTTAAAATGCATTGTTATACATTTAGTCTAATACTGTTTTTATGCAGATAAGTATATTATTATTCGAATCATTAATATATTATATTGAATAATATACTGCTCTGAATGGATACTGTAACTTCGATTAAACTAACAACATAATATTAAATTGTGTATGTGAGGTACATAGACAGATCTACTTATTTGTTAAAAAGGCTTCGTTATTATTTCTGGTAAAAAGAAATTTTGAAAAGTGAAAAACAAAAAATATTGTAGTCTATTTAAATTTAAATCCCTCACATATGATATAAAAGCGCTTCACAACGCATGTAGAAACTGATTCATAGAATATATAATTAGAACCTTACCTTTTTATCAAATTGTAGTGCAGGAGTATATAATTATAGGTTATTTTTCGATAAATTTCTTGCTTTCTTGAGGAAAATAATGACCCACATCTTAAATGTTAAGTATCTTTATTTTATTCAGCATCTATGATAATAAATGGTAACGTACGAGGAAGCTTCTGATTTCCGATAACCTGCGCAAACATGCTTGAAAGTTCATTTGTAGTTTGTTGCTCATTACCGCTCTATGCCTCTTCGACGAAAGACATTACTTATGTCAATAATGCTCCTTGTTAGTTGCTGACCGTTTACACATAGTAAAGAGATAAGATTTAATTTTTCTATATCTCTCTCTCTCTCTCTCTCTTCTCTCTCTCTTGTTACAAGGATAAAAATGGATTCTACCATTTAAACTTTTTTAACATCCAAACAGCCCTCCATTATTTGAATCTGATTTATAAAGTCTGGGGAATAATGCAAGTTGTGATGTACTCACATCTTACTGACTTTCAGTTGCTTTAAAGTCACTCGAGTTGCTCACCTGTGTTTGCAGATAAATTTGCAAAGAGATCAGAATGTGGGATTTACAATCGTGGAAAAAAATTCGCTAACATGATGTGCAAATTGCAACAGAAAGCTTTTGACTTCACTGTGGCGTTGAAACCAATTCCAAGTTAAATCTGAGAATCAGTGATTTTTTTAGATCGATCTACAGTTAAATTTTTCAACAGCTGATTTGAGCTTTGTTCTATTTTGAAACAAAACGAGCAAAAACTGCAACACTCAGCGTTCTTTAGAATGTAGCTTCTAATGAATCTTCTCAATAGAGTCCAATCAGTGCGCCTCTAGTATAAAGCAAAGCGAGTTTCGATCATTGCCGTTCACATTTATGATGGTCACACTCTTGCAATGTAAAAAGAGTTTTAGCGTGTAAATACAGAAAAACACGCCTTACGCGTTTTAAGGTACACGCACTAATCATAACGTATGGAAGCTAACGATTTTCTCAACACTGCTGGCATTTATAAGTTAAGTAATCACAGCAAATGGGAAAATGAATACTGGAAAGTTGAAGGAAAATATTTTATTCTAAATTGAAGAGTTAAACCAATTCGAGTTATTGTTTTTTTTCGAACAGTTATTAGGAACAATAATAATGCATTGATAGAAATATTGTAGCAACTTTTATCATGTTATACAGTACAACACAATACTGGTACAATGCACAGTACTGGTTATTTGGATAAAGTTAACTATACCTTGATCATACTTTACAATAAAAATTTCTACGCAATATAATAATTTTTTTTATAAAGTATAGTTGGTTTTATTAATTTCAATAGTCTGTGGTCAGTTTACTGTACAGTATAGTAAAAATTTCTGTACCATTTCTTTCGGTGAAGGAGATACTCAAATTAAGATCGATATTTTACATTCTCTTGCTATATAAAGAAACAAGCTCTTCTGTTATCAGTGCAAGTTTATGCTTGAAGCTTAGTGGATGATGAGAACCGCGGGACGCAGTGATAGCAGGCCGTCCACCTAGTGATAAATCGAGCCTGCGAACAGTGCTCGTTCTCTCTCTCCCTCTCTCTCATATACTTGAGAAAAGTGGCGATTATTTCGTCTACGTGACGACAATGACGCGCGTAGTTATTTCTTCCCGTAGTGATTTGCGCCTCCAACGACTTCGACCCTCGCACAGCGCCGCGGCGCCACATTGTCAAGATTTGTCTTTGCTTTTTCGGAACGTTCAAATAATGAAACTCTTCGATCTTTTCTTTTAGATTACTGCACATCAATTACGATATTTACAAGTAGCTTATTGTATAATATAAATTTCTATAATATATTAAATATAAAAATTTTATTTATCAATTTTTCCAAATACAAAAAATAGAGTTAGTTACATTTCAATATATTACTTCCATTTTTATGCATATCGTTAAACTAATTAAAATTGAATTTAGAATATGCCATACATTTCTAGACAAAACATAAAAAATTTTTTGTGTGAACATTAACTACCGTTAGATTAACGGTTACATCATTAGTTTAAAAATGTGCATTTGATTTGATTCTGAATTTTAATCACCTTTACTGAATGATAATTATTATAAATTATTCATTTTAAATTTCTTATGAATCATTAATTTATCAAGTATTTTACTTGTTTTCACCATTGCAGATTATTATATTAAATTTTCTTTTTACTTAAAGTTTGATATTAGCTAATAAGTTCAGTGAAAATCATTGTTTAATGAAAGCTATTTTTGTTTTCGTATAGATTAGTACATCGATTTATAATGCATTATAATAGTTTTACATGCACTTAATTTTCTTTCGCCGAATGTTAATCTATAAAGAATGATCTATTCTTTTAATTTCATTATTCACTACAATTAAGTTATCGTATGTACATTTAATCTAGGTTAGAATATGTCGACTTTCATGTTTCCCTATAAGAGTGGTCGTATTACAGATACAACCTAAGATAAGATAGAAAAGAAAAGCAGACGTGAGCAAACAAGAAATCAACCGAGTAAACATTATAAAATGATAATGAACTAAAACTTATGCATTAAGTATCTTACAATTTTACAATTCTACCTATTTAATAGCAGTTGATTAAACTCTGATTAAAAATTAGTCAAGAATTATATGCTGACAAGTAACGATTGGTAATTCTATTTGCCAATGGTTGTCAATGGTTTTTATTAACTTTACAGTAACATTTTATAAAAATTAAAACTCGACCTTTATTTATTTAAATTAATCGGGCCAATGCCATTTACGTTTATTATATATAAAATTATGATTATAGATATATAAAAAAAAGATGTTGGATACAAATCTCACAGAAATTGTACAGATTTTTATTAGAATTTAAGATTGAACCTATTTTTAATGATATTTTGATGATGATTTAGCTGTTTTAGCTGATATTGAGAGAAATTTTAGATAGAAATCGAACATTTATATTTCAAACTAATAACTTTTACAATAAATTTGTTTGTATGTATATAGGGCATAAGAACAAGTCTCTTTCACTTCTCGCCGAATTAAAGGGTATAAAGTTATGCATGTGTGAGCTATATATATCAAAAGTTGTTATACATAGATACATACACTACATTATTTAAATTTGTCATTATTTCTCCTAGGAAACACTTAGAAATGATTTTTTATCAAACGAATCGTCTAGTTAAAAACTAAACCTTGTACGCATAATGTTGCGTTCTTTAATGGTTTTTCAATTATCAGTATCCTTTTTTTAGATAGAATAGAAAATAGTATTTGTCCGTTATGTAGTTACATAATGAAGTTACAATACAATACAATTGTGATGCATAAACAATTTTACACTAATGAGAATAGCATTTAGATACGAGTATATCAGGTATAAAGGGTTGACATGGCTTTCTATTAGATTACGAATGGGAATTTAGCTATATAATTAAATATTTTATCCACGAACTAACAAATAATATCTATAATTAAATTATTTTTAATAAATGAGATTTTAAAAGCCTTTTAAATAAGTATACATATATAGATATCGAAATGAATTGAAAATCCCAATGATCTTGCGCCAAATAGAGAGCGAACCAAGAAACGAACATGCATCAGAGATCGCTGTTTGTTGACTCTATGTAGGTGTGCACGCAACGGAGTTTTTGCACTTCAACTCACGTCCTCCCCTCCCCTTTTTCTGCCATGTTCATTACGAATGCGTCAGAGGCGCCGCGCGTCTCTAGCTATATATCTGTACAATTACGCATCTCTACATTATTGCCATTATATGACTTTCTCTTTCTCTAATGTTTTAGTATGCATTTCACATTAAACAAACATAGTTCCGAATCTAACTCAATATATGTAGAGTATTTCGTGACACGATCATAACGTTATATTAAATGAAAATGTTTTCACCTTATATATATTTTGTGTTTATTTTGAACCAAGTCATACTTTACTTTAGTATATTTTCCACAATGCTGTGAATCTGACAAAATTTAAATAATTAAAATCGGTAGATTAATTTAGTTATTAACCTATACGCTCTAATTTAGATCGAAAAAATCTAAATTAGATGCTATCTCCAAAACTTCACATCAGTTACATGGAAAACACAGTGGTAAGGTTTTAGGCATTTTCTAAAGCAATTAATTACCTTATAATCTTCAGAATCTAAAATTAAATAAAAAAATTTATAAATTTTTTATTTTAAAACAACAATTATCACGAAGTAAGTGATGCATAGACTTCGTATGTTCTACAATGTCATTTTTTATTATAAATTTGAGTTATAATACTTGTATAATAAATATTAGAATTATTTAAAACTCCATGGGTCACCTATAAGATAAAGGAAGTTAAATTATATATTATAGACACACTTTGGTTTATTTCAAATTTTAGAACTATTTTAAATTTTTCGAAGCACTATCATTTATTATCACATAGAAATGTTACAATCGTGAAATTATAATTATTAATTACTTTATCCTTTTATACATTTACAATTGTATTTCTAGAATACTCAAAACAACAGTACAGTAAAGTAGTTTAAACGCAACTAGGTTTTCTTCAATCTTGTGTAAAACTTAAATAGTTCCTTTTAAATATCAATAATTAAAATAATCAATATTCCAAAGGAATAAAAGAATATTTATTTTTGAATATATGCAGAAAAGAGATTTGGTTCTATAATATATATAATATAATTTCTATAATCTATATGAAACAAATTAGTACATTACATAAAACCATAGAAATCTAGTTAAGGGGCTAGTAGATTACTCAATTTCAATCACCTGAAACAAAAAAAGATATTATGGTTGAAAAATCAAAATTTTTTTTAAAGATACTATATTTTAATTTACAAGTGAATGAGTTTTACAAGAATTTTAAAGATTCATTTAACTCTAAGATAATAATTGTTGAAAGTGTGAGTTTTACCATAAATTTTAGTTAGAACTAATTATTAAATTTTCAGACTTTAAGACTTAAGATGTTCTTTGGATGTATCTAGAAATATTCTAAATGTTTCTATTAATTTCAAAATTAAAATATAAGAAAGTTTATTTATATTAAAAAAAATCAGAAAGTTTGGATAATTTTTGCATTGAAAATACAAAAATAAAAAGAATATAAAAATATAAAATAAAATGAAATTATAGATACTCTAATAAAAATATTATATGTAGATATTACTAAATCTCTTCACCATAGATACAAAGTATCAAAATTGTAATTTTGAAAGCTGTTGATGAATTTTTCTACAAATTTCTCTCGTTTAAAATATTAATAAACATTTTCCTATATGTTTTAACATTTATTCCTGAAAATTTAATAACTTTCCGATAATTTCTACTGTAATACGCGCTTTCTTTTAGTGTAGGAGACTTGTGTCTTTCTGTCTCTCTTAGTCTGGCTTTCTTAATGTTCGTGCTTGTTTTGATAAAATAGTAATATACGGTTATATATAGATTAGGTGCAATTTTCGATTGTTAAAATAAATTTTAAATACTAATCAACAAATATATATTGTTAAATATTAAATTGCTCTTCACACAATAGAGTTCTAACAATATTTTTAGTAGAATTTTATCGAGAGTTCATATAGATTTTAAAATAATAATCAATTTTTTAAAGTAAACGTAAAATATTATTAATGATATAATTATTAGTGATAAGACTACCATTTCTTATTTTAAGATTTAGAAAAATATTTCCTGTAGCAGTTATTAAGTTTAATCAATAACAAGAATTTTTATCATTTAAAAAAGGCAATATAAGTATTAAAAAAATATTTATAAATATATATTTGACTAATACTTTCATACATAAATTTTCTTCCAAATAACTAAACTAAGAAGTGAAATTAATATTAGAGAATTGTATTTTATTATGTTTATCTAAATTTGTTTCATAAATTTAATGTAATTTTATTTTCAAATAAATTATTTTATACCACAGGCATTATTTAAAAATACAGTTTAAGCTTTAATTTAAGTCGACATATTATTTAACACAAATTGTCGTTGTTATCTTAGAACCTATTAAACAGAGTTTTATCAATTAATTAGCATATGAACATTAAATTTTTTAATTATTCAATTATTTTGAATTTATTTATTAAGTTTCTGTAGAAAATTGATCAATTAACAATACAATAGATTGTTAGAAATATATAACAATAATCAATATTATCATTTAATGCCAAATAATAATATATGATTTTAATAATCATTTTATGAATATTGAAATATACGGTATAACTTAGGATATAAATAGTTATTGTTTAATATATTTTGTTAATCGATCATTTGTTATATAAATAATACATAAAATAACTAACCTTTCATTATTAAAGTGCCTATTAATTTTACTCATAGAACTTCATTAAATGATAGAAAATTGCAGAAATATACTGACTCTTGTTGAGGAATAAAATTGGCAGGTCTTACGATCAATTTTGTTGATGATAAAAAAAAAGCGATGTGGCTACGATGTGCGCCAAGCCTCAAACTGGTCTCATGTATCAGAACTGGAACGCCGTGGCGCGCCCATCCTTGAGATTCAATGGAAAAGTTCATTCAACATCGTTAAACCGTCTCTCTCTTTCTTTCCCTTTCTCTCATGCTCTATCTTTCTCATACTGCGATTCCCGCGTAATTGCCCGTAGGGAAATAAGAGTAAAAGGGCACAGAAATTGAAGGACGAGGGGAGTCGCGAGACGAAAAAATAAAGATTGCGGTTCAACTCGATTGAACGATTAAATAATCCGGCTTAACGGGGTAAAATGAAATAGTCGGATGGAACAGTATAGTGTATTTTTCCGGTGACTTTTCATATTCTGACTATTTTTATTTTATTTTAGGACAATATCGCTTAGTATCAATAACAATAAGAATTTAGTTTATAAAAATATTTTGCAGTCATCAATATCCTTACAGAGATTGAAACGAAACAATTATTGCATAAATAACCTGCATAAGTCAATGAAAATGTCTGGTTCAATAATTATTAACTAACTTATTTATAATTAATGATAAGTATAAGATACCAATACTTGATCAACAAAAACGGTTGAAAAAAGAATAAAAATAAGATATTTTTATATAAATGTTTAGAGCATACTTGGGTATATTAAATTTTTATTAAGCCTTTTCTAATTTATATAGGTGAATGTGATATTTAAAATATATAACTGAAGAAATCGTAGTTAATATCAAAATTAAAAAATTTCAAGCATATGTTTATATGTTTATTCTTGAATTCATCCCACGTTAAGATTCATAAATAAACACATATATAGACATCTTTAAATTATTTACTTCCTATTTTAGTTATTATTAATTAATTAGTTAAGTAATTGTATTTTAAACCCTAATATCACTCTTACAGTACTTTATATGATTTTGATGAACTTATATACGAACAACAATGATACCCTATGCACTGCTATGAAATGAAATATCCAATCAATATAATGTGGCAATTACGTGTGGATTATTTGTTTTCGAGTATTATAATAACATATTATAACTTTAAAGAATATGATTGAATTTTAAAAGCAATTGTATATACTTTAATAATAAAACTGTATTAATAGTTATAGACATATTAAGTAAGAATAACAAATATAATAAAGAGATATTTATAAAGCTAGAGAACAGCTAAAAAGACGTGTTATTTTTAATATTATATTCTATATGGGTCACTTAAAATCATAGACATTAACCTTTAACTAATTCTGGAGATGGTTATTAGGTAGATTGTGAGGTTAGAATTCAAAATAATTTAATTTCACTGTAATTCTGTAACAATCTGTTCAAATCGACATTATTGCAATTCTATTTGATTTTCAGTAAAAAGGTAGTAATTATGTATACATATTTAATAAAACAAACAATTAATGTAAAAATCTGTAAAGCTCTCATAAATCACATAGACAATTACAAAAATCTAATGAAAAAATTTAATGATAAGTAAAATTAATATTAAGTAATTTTTCTTCGGCTGAGAAAAAGAATGAAAAGAAGAAAAACTGTGTAACAATTAATCTTAATATGACCACACAAACTTAAGAGTAGCTGCTACTACTGACGTCAACATTGACTGTAGAAATTATGCAGGATTACTCGCATGCTAATTATATGCCTATGCACTCGTATCTACCTGGTCGAATATCTTTAAGAAGTATGTATGCATTTCATAAACTGACTAAGGTTTTTCGTCTTCAAGCAACTTAATATTACATACTTCCTTGTATCTTACGTTGTTTTTTGTTATGATTATTTTTATTCTTCTATTTGTAAACGTCTATCAATTCCAGCTTTATGGTGTTCTGCCAATTCAAAAGAACTTTCGTCTGCATATACATATTTTTATATTAAATCTATATTATTACTATGTGATATATATGAATCAAATCAATTATTTTAAATATAATTTTTTTTCTGTAATAAAAGTATTTGAATTGCATCATTAAAAAATTAACGATATACTTCTGATATTTGTTCTTTTTATGATTGAAGAATAGGATAAACTATTCTTTTATCTTTTTGGTATAATTAAATCTATTTGATTATTTGGTCAGGTGTATATACATATTACTCATTACACTAAACAATAAAAATAATAATAAAAAGATGCTAAAAATTGAAAATGATAATTATAAAGATGTTAAAAGTGAAAAACTATAATTTATTTTGAAAATATATCTAAATATTAAGCTTTTTGTACGTAAGTTGAACGTCTTTGACTGAAATAGTTAATGGAGATATATTTTAATGTTCTATTGTATTATTATAAAATATAGAATATTATTAGAGTACCATTGTAACACATTAAATTATTAATTGTACATAAAATATCATTAAATAAATTAAAGTATACGCGCATCTTTAAATTTTTCTCAATCAAGTAAAAGTTTAACAAATAAATGAAAACATTCAAAGAGTTTTTATACGTTTTGTAATATTCACAAAAGTATGAAGTTATAGTTCTCAAGTCTTTGTTACTTGAATCCGAGTCATAAAGACAAGGCTAGTTTTAAGTAAAAACTTGCGTTTAACATTAATAGAAATTACAATTGTATAATTGTATCACTAATTGCAATAATAATAACATTGATTTTTAATATATATATTTTAAATTTACATCTAAACTTTGACAAAAATATTGTAGTTATAATATATGTATATAACAAATTACGAAAAATTACAATTAAAGATACTCTTACAAACACACACGGATTATTCGAAATCCCTAACATGTAGATATTGAAATGACTACTCATCTCCATTCTTGCCGCGTCGTGTTCTTCTTTGCCCCGAGAACATTGATGCAGCCGAGCCAGCTGCAGCAATGTAAAAAATCCAAGAGCAAAAAGAGAATGCGCACGATGTTCACAGACGCGTTATCTGGTATCGGGGCCGCGATACGGAGAGAGAAGAAAAAAACCAAACGGAGGGAACGAGCTCGCGCGCAGTTGCGATCGACAGCAACGAGGTTGACGACAGATGATTTATTAATTGACAACAACGAAGCTCGCGAACTCGTTTCAGCTGACGGCCTCGAGAATTGTACGCGGGAGTCGCAAGGCGTCTGTTGCCCGGGTGTTTGACTCAATATTTACTGACATTTTTGCGCCTTTATCAGTCTTGTATTTGTTTAAACCACGTTTAACGATGATCCACTTATAACAGGTTTCACTTGCTTTTAATATTATTCTTATACAATTTTGTTGAATATCATATTTTTAAGAAGATTTTTATTCTCAATTTATGAAATCAGTTTTCTTAAAAACTAGGATTTGGAGGAAATATATTATGCGTGTACTAATGCTCTCTGAAAGAGAAAAGAATCAAACTCTTAGGTATACCTACTTAAAAAGAAACTGCAGCATCAGCTTGTCTCGATTTTCCGAGATTCTTTTTCTCGATAACAGTTAGCATCTAACTATCCCTCTCTTTTAAATGATAGTGTGCAATATATCTCGAGAATGCAAGAAAGAGACAGAACTTTAAACTTGATAGAGAAACCGGTTACGTCAGGTTTTCTCCAGCTTCACACAGCGCATTGGTAGCTCGCGAAGGCGACGGTAAGATAGAAAGGTTGAGGAAGACATGGAAAGAAAAAAAGAGAGCGAAGAGAAGGTCCACTGAATACTTTTCACGATAAAGAAGAAAAATTCACAGAAGTACGCTGTAAATGCAAGTATTGAATATGTCGATCATTTAAAAGCTCCGATGAAAAGTGTACCTCCTTGATAATATTTAATATCGTTAATTCCATTTTTTCTTTAAGCTTGCAATAAATTACGTTGTGCTGGTGCACCAGGTTGTTAAATATAAATTGAGAATTTCTCAATAAACGGATTGAAAAAATACTTAACCGACCTTGTTCGATTACAGGTGAACACCTTATTAAGTACAGCCAACAGACTACGTGCGCATTGTATATCTTTTTCACTTTCAAATTTAAGTCAATTTTAAATTAAAAAAATAAACAATTGCTACCTTTAAAGAAGTAAGAATAATACTTTAATAATAATAATACTTAGAAAAATACTTTTATTTTAAACAACGAGATTTTTTTAACAGTTAATACCTATAGTTACACTCATAAAATAGTTGTACTAAAAATGCAATTGTAATAGATGCAAGATTTTTAACCTGATGTGAAATATATTTTAAACACAGTCTTAAATTTATTAATTACAGTGTATTTTAAAATTTATTTTCAATCAATGAAATTTGCACTGATTTGAAAAAATTGTAGCAATAATGAATTTTCATTAGATACATGCAGCAGATCCATTGTTTTTCATTGTTAATTTAAAAAATTTTATATTTCTCTTCTTGAAATTGTTACTGATTAGTGGTAATTGTAGAATACTATCAATGAAGAATGTATTATTAATTAATATATGAAGAATGAAATTTTAATTATTATAACACGTGCACACGCACACTCGTTACAAACTTTTATCCCAAAACATTTGTATATATAAGGTGTTCAATAATTTGTTTCATAATGAGATTTGAGATTTCAATAATTGTACATCAACGAAATAAAAACAAGTTTTTAATCATTAGAGTGCCGTCAAAATGAATCTCCACCTAGCGGTAAAGCAATGTAAACTGTAGAAAGGCATATGGATTATATTACCCATAACCTCACTCATAACACATTACACTGCAAGCATTACACATTACATAGTCATTCGGATACTTCAATGTGTTTAATATGCAAGATTACTAATTAATTGATTTAAACACTTAAACACAATAATTTAATAAAAAACAATAGAAATAATTTGGTTATTTGCAAATTTACAATTACTTTATTTTGGAAAATATAATATGATAATCTAATTTAGTATATATATATATACATAAGTAATGCGTTTAAATTTCTCAGCGTTAACTATTTCTCATGCAAAAAAAACATTTATAATACCGAAACACATGAAAATGAAAGTTAATCGATTGTATTGAAAATTCAATATATAATTTTTTACATTTATTTTTTAAACAAAAAAAAAGCAAGAATAAATTTAAGCACTAATAAATTGCTTGTAATTGTATATTTTAATACTCACTCGTGTACACAAGTACAATTTCTAATTATTTTTAATTGTATAAAAAATTTTTATTAGTTTATTTGAATGTGTTTTGAAACTTGAAAATACAACTGAAAATTAAACAGTGTAGGATTATGATTTTTGTTTTGCTTAAAATTATAACTTAAAGCCAATATAATACATTGCACATATTTAATTAAAAAAACATCAAATGAAAAGCAATTAGCTAGAATATGCATCAGGATATCTTATAAATATCAGTATTTTATTTCGATAACAAGTAATATCTGACAAAGTTCGTGCGAAGTAACGGTTATTATTTCCACGTGTACACTTAAGTTAATGTAAAACTGAAGTATTTCTAATTTTGAAATGAGTTTTCTAAAAGTTCAAGAATTTTTCGACAATTAAGTCTTAATTTCAACTTCAGTGAAACTATTTTGTTGTACTTATAATGCTTATAATGACTGTTTTTTATAATTACTACATACTAAAAGCATTGTTTACATTTTATCGATTAGTAATATAGCTAAAATAATCTTATATGTGTAACATAAAAATATTTTTTTAAAACGTCAATTCTCTACAATAGATGTTATTTTCAGATCAATGATATTTACAAACCTGACCGTCATATAATTAAATGTAAGTAGTTCCTAGTTTAAATGGATGTAACGAAAACAAATTCTACAGCAAATTGTGTTTATATGATTGCAATTTTTTTTCCATTTTCCAAGACATTCAACTTGATAATAAAAAATTTAATGTGCACCGAACAACGATAATATTAAAATATAAGTTCTTCAAAATTTGTCAACTCATTGCTATAATTATTAAATATACTTAGACTCCACTTTATACATTCTCTAGATTGTACCATAATTTACCTCGTCACCGTAAAAATCTAGGCAAGCTCTTCAGTTTTTTTCTTCAAATAGACCGAAGACGTATGTATTAGTATGGAAAAGAGCGGTAACGAGTGAAGCTTTGGTGAGGTCGACACGTTGTTGACGAAGCACAATACATAGATGAGCTATATTTGGGTCATTCATTCTCGTCTCTCTCGTCTCGCGTGTACGACTATGCACTCACGTCCGGCCGCGTGTACTTACGCGTTCATGTATGTGCAAAGGTGAGAATCGCGCGCGGTGCATAATTTTCGCAGATGAGCTGGCTTTGAGGATGTATTGCATGCTACCCTTGCACTCTTGACGCAGGAATCGCATGAAGGTAGTTTTTTCATTTTGTGATCAATTGCGTATTATTAACCAACCACTATACGGTAAATATCTTTTTACGAATAAGATACTCAATTAAGAGTCTGAGTAAAATCGTTAAAAATATTGCTATCACACTTAATAATTGTCGTAAATATTCTTGTTTATTGTTTGGTAATAATTTAATTTAGGTGCAACAATTTCAATCTTTTATTATTTTAATTGTACAAAAAAATTATATAATAAGATTCGATATCAATTGAACACCAAAAAAACTTATGATAAATATTTCTGTGATAAAAATATAATAAAAAATTAAATTCTTTATTGTATATCTACAGAAAATATGATCGCTGCGTATAGCAATAAATTGTCTGACTTGTGTAATTTTGAGTATACACAGTGCATTCTATTTTATATTCCCGCAATCCGATACTTACCAACATACTAATTAAATTAAATTTTTATCGTTATTATAAATATAAAAATATATTGAATAATAATTCATTTTTTTCTAAATATTTATATCATATTTTTGACATGTTATGTAAATCTATTATAGTAATATTAAAAACTATCCATCAACGTGTCGCACGTGTTTGTTGATAATGAATAAGATGTATGCTGTTCTCTTAGTTATGTTTGTTATCCTGAGAAATTTCACCAGAACCAACAGATTTTCTTTATCCAAGAGTAGTATTATAAAACTTTCAATCCTTTAACTTATGTAATTGAATCAAATTGGTACATGCCAATCAAGAAATTAATTCATAAGCTTAAAATTCATAAACATCATTTTACTGGTTTTTTAATAAAACAAATGGTTTTCCTCAAAAATATTATAATTCGTACAGTTCTTAGTTGTCAAATCTAATATTCCTTGTAACATATCGTTGATTAGTTATGTAAATAAATCCCAAGAACACTTCTATATAAATCCATTAAAATAGATTTATGAATCTTTCTTATGTGATAATTTCAAATGAGTAGGGCTAACATGCAGGATACTTACATAATCAGTTCATTTTAATATCTTTACAGCAGAAACCATGAAAAGCGTTACTTTTTTAGAAATATTATAAATGTTATCTACATAAACCTTTTTCAAACATGACTTAAGTTAAACCTTTTTAGTGTAAAAATTACGTTATAAGCTTAATTTACGAATACATTCATAATCATGGGGACACTACATTGTTTTAATTTCAACTTTATTGCTTTTGTTCAAGAAATGTTTAAAAGTCATGTGTAAAAAACGATATATTTTCTGCAGAATTGTTAATATTAAGAAGTGTCTATCTTTTTTACAATATTCTTCATTCTTTCTCTGATAAATCCTAACTTTCTTACACGGTTGACCCGTATTAATAATCATTAATAACGGTATTTACAAATATAACAACGTATACATTGAGTGGCATAAATAATGAGAGAAAT
Source organism: Sycophaga agraensis (assembly GCA_018906755.1). Lineage (NCBI taxonomy): Eukaryota > Metazoa > Arthropoda > Insecta > Hymenoptera > Pteromalidae > Sycophaga > Sycophaga agraensis. The sequence continues at coordinate 511,367 of JACCIE010000045.1, forward strand.
ATGAGAAAAAAAGAAAACAAATACAATATATTGATAAGGTTATGATAGAAAAGAGATGCGAAGAAAAGTACTTATGAAAGTATATATGCCTTAACGTATGCAGCCAATACAAAACTTGAAAGATATCAATAAATGAATGGCTAATACATTAAAAGTTAAACTAAAATATAAAATAACTTCTTAATAATATTATAAATTACAATGTTATAATGTATTAAATAGTACGATATAAATTTTACTTGTATTTTATGAGAAAAAAGTAAGTAACACAAATGAATAAAATTAAGGATTTACAACTAATGAAATCCGAATTCATTACATGGTATAGTAATTTAATAAATAGTCCTTAAAAGAAGATTTGAAAGAAAAGTTTCGTAAAGTTTCGCAACTGTTTTAAGAGTAATTCGTTTCTCTTCAATAAAATTCTTTAATCATATATTGCGTCAGAGATAAATATCAAGGGAATACAGCGAATCAGTAATACCGAAAAATCAATAAGTTCAAAATTTAAAAGTACAAGTATACTTATATTCATTATGCGTGAAAAGTGAAAGTCTATACCATAACGGAGCAAACGAGACAGTTTGAATGCAACACGAGAAACAGATGAAACAGATATTACTGAGGAATGCCGAGTTGCGAAAGATAAAGTGCATTTTCAATAAATGAAATGTAAAACTCACATGGAAGTAAGTACGAGGCAAGATTTTTTATTTTGGGCAGTAGTGCATTAAAAGTGAAAAACTCGATGAAAAAGTAGTGGAAAAAGCTCATGCATACCGTAATTGAATACAGATGAAAATGTCCGCATACACGAATTGGCTTAGAAATCGAAGTTGAGACTCGAGTAGAGACGAGCATAGAGATATCGAGAAGTATGCAAACCAATAGACTTGGAGAGAGAAAGAGACGGACAGAGCGAGAGAAGGAGAGAGATGGGCGCTGGCGCAAGCGTAATCTTGTACACAGAAGCAAAGATAACGGACGCTCAGATACACAGGCCCATAAAGCACACTTAATTTAACATGACAAAGAGAGAGCTGACTATACAGAGAGGAGGAGAGAAGAAGAGCCCCGGGGAGACTCGGAGAGCTCTGACACATGCGCACCCTGCCGTGCCCAGAACTGTTTACATTATTATCGAATGATAGTGAACGGCTCACCTTCGACCCGACTCGACGCCGATGATCGGGCGAGAAATTCGCCCTATTCTTTCTCTCCCTCTCCTTTGAGCTCGATTGAGCTTTACGGGACTTTTCACTCCGGGCACACGCAAGCACAACGGGCCAAGGGGAGGGTCAATGAGGCGCGGGAAAATCTCAAACGACCGTCGCTTCTTCGGCTGAAAAGCAACGAGCCAAAAGATTATATAATGCGCGCGGCTTTCCTGGACGAGGCTCGCTTGTACGCGCGCGAGTGGTGAAATGCGATGGGAGGCGCGATGATGCGGCTACTGTAATTATGCAATGCTTATTTCGAACTCGCTTCTCGCTCCTCGCATACTGACATTGTACACTACTCTGCAGGCGGGCAGTTTACTAAAAAAAAAAACCTTTTTATTCCTTTTTTTTTTACGACTATAATTTTTTTTTTTAGGAGAAACTGATCGTCTCCTTATGCAGGTTTCTCGTATGCTTGAGATCGAGTTTGGGACGCGATTGTAGAATAAGACAAACGCGTACTTGGATTTTTGTGCAGTTGCAATTACTGTCGGTTTTAGTGAGATCATTCTTTAAAATTTTAGTTGCTATTATTTCGCGAAATGCTCGGAGAATGATTGGACGCGGAATACATTTTCATTTTCATTATGTAAATCGAGGCTGCTCTGAAGTATCGTATATTCAGCGAGTGAAAATAAAGTCTTATCGTAAACTTGCACTGTTAGCCAAGACCATATCTAAACTTATTAATCGTTTGTAAAAACTAAACAATTTATGATGCCAGATAACTTGTAAGTGGGCTTGCGAAGTTTGCTATCAAAATATATTAGTTTTTAAATAATGCACTTAATTTTAATGCCGCGGTTATCATCCTTTATAGATTAAAAATAGCGCCGATTTATGTTGATAGGGATCCCACCCTAGTAAATAAGTTTAAGTAGTCCAAGCGAAAAATATTGACGAAAAATATGCTCACATTTGAGAATGATCTAGATTAATTTTATTTCGAAAACATTCTTTCTCGTGGAAATGAATAATATCGTCGTTTAGTATTGACTATAATAATAATATAAATTTATAACTTAACTTATCCCAATGATATATTCATCACTAGATAAGAAGTTGGATTTTGATTTGAGTTGAGTTCAAGTACAACTCTTGATATATACCACCGAACGCTCTGAAATGTATCGCAATGTTTTTTCGTACATAAATTTATAAGTTGTAAAGCTTATATCTCGTATTTAGAGTAGCTTTATCCAATGCCTTAACTTTACACTCGGCGGCTATGATGCGACGGCACACTATTTCTACAAAGGCCAATGAATGTTTCTGCGAGATAAAAAATGCGTAGCATAAAGAAGCGATTCAACACTTATAGAAAAAGGCGCCGGCGACCTTTCAATCATTGAGCTTAATTCTGATACTGGCGAGGACGACCAAAATTGCAAGTCTTCAAAAGTTGGACTAATCACTGGTTCTGCGTACTCAACCTCTCGTATTTTTACGAGTCTAGGAAAAAGCGAGCATTGTCATTAGCAGTTGGTGCGCAGTGGGCACGCTGAGCTTAAAACGGTCCCGGCCCTCCGAATTCGCCTCGGGAGAACGTCTCGAACGTAAACGGTGGCGGTCGATAAGGAGGCAGAAAGGAGAAATCATACATATAAAGCAGGCGTTATCTAGGAGTGACAGGTCGGGCGGCTCGGGGCGCGGCCGGGCACTGGCGAGTGGCCGGGGGGAGGCTGCCCGCGCTATCGAGCGGCGAGAGGTCAATTATTCGAGTGCGACGAACTGCTTATCTGGGCGCCACGTGCGCGGGCCCGGTGAAAAATCGGCGATCGGTGCAGCGAGAGGGTCCGATCGAGCCCCCGGGCGGGCGCGGTGCTCCCGCCTCGGAGCAATTAGCGGGGCCGGCCGATTGGCCCGCTACCTATCGCGCTCGATAAGCCGGGCTCCTCGGGAGGAGGCCGCCGGTGGGGGAATATTTACTCGGCCGGGGCGGCCGTCGCCGCGCGGCCCCGAGCCGCTCTCGCAGTCTCCCTCGAGCTCGGCCGCGCGTCGCTTCCCCGGCTGCCCGCCTCCAGGCGACCTCCTCCCCCGCGAGTGGCCTCGCGCGCGTGCGCCCCCCCCCCCTCAGTGACCCGAGGCTGGTGATGGCTTCGCCAGGGCGATGAAGCGCCGGAAAAGTGTGCTCTAGCCAAGGACTGGGAGGATGAGTGCGCGAGGAACGGCCTCCTAGTACCCCACCGAGCCCATTTGAATGGCACCCGACCTGGAGAAGAAGCGAGAGCCGAGGAGGGCAGCTGGAGCCATTCTGCAGTCGGGATCCGGGGACCACTCTGGAGGCATGCAACTGCTGCAGCGATGCTCCGCCAACTTTTTCGGAGACTATTATCGATACGGTAAATGATTGCGCGGCCCGAATGCGTGTCACCGAGCTTGCCTAGCTTATCAACTGACGTGTCCACAGAATCTCGGGCCCTGTCTTCCTTTTACATTCAACGTGGCTTTTCGCTTGTTTGCCCGCTCGTTTAGAATAATAATCACCAAGTGATGGGCCAACTGAATAATTAAGCGGCTCGTTAATTTGTTGAAAAAGAAATTTGATGCTCGGTTGTTACGACTACAGTTGACAATCTTCTCATCACCCGAAATATTGAAAATAAGCACACACGGTCTCCTAGATCGCGGAAGTCCTTTTAAGCAATTATTGAAATTTAAGTAATCTAAATGTCACATCGTGGCAGTTTCTTCATATTTTTTCAATATACTTCATTGCTTTTAATGTTGTAAATCAAAGTGATTTATGTCCATTGTCAATTAACTACCTATCTATTTTAGCCAGTATAATAAAGAACGTAATATGATATTCTATGCTTAATGATATTACATTCTCTACGAAAGTATGATAGGAATAATTTTTGTACAATCTACACAAAACTGCAGTAAAGAATGAGCCTGTACACAATTTGTGTTCAAATCTTATAGAATTATTTATGTCAAAAGATTGAATTTATTGAATAAACGTTCAAATTTCTAAACGGTATTGTAACCTAACAGCTTACTTAGAATACGTTGAGGGTAACCTTGGTTGGAGGTGCAATCTGGTCGCGTTGCAAATAAACTGTTCAGTTCTAACAAAGTTAGCATTAGTTTATCATGACGGTATTCAAAAATCATAGATTTGTTGATGGCGTGCTCTACGTCATAGAAAGACAACACTATCCAAACTATCCCACATTTTATGATCGATATCGTCAAATTGTCGGCTAATGACTATACGATAGTAAAGATAAATCTTGATTGCTATAATCGTAGTATATATTAAGAATATTTTGACGTTTATGCTTGTGTATGGAGCTCATTTACAACGATGGGGACAATTTTTGCAGGAATCAACTTGTAGGTACATTCCTTACAAACATTTTTATAAAAACAATAGAAAGATATTCTGCACGATGCACAGATAAGTTTAAAAACAATACTTTCCTAGTCTGAATGTTTCAGGATAAAGCTTTGAGTCAATTCTAAGGGGTATTGGACTAGATGAAAGAACATTTTTAAATAAGACAATAGTAGAGTGATTTAAGCACAAAAATTAAAACATGTCAAAGCCATCTGACGTTTATATTTAGTTGATAAGGCTCGAAGTTAGAAACAGATAAGATCGCCTTTTCTAATCTGTCTATTCTCGAGATAATTATTTAATTATTTATTTAAATTGATTATAATATTGCGCTTTTAATTTAAACGATTTCTTTTAAATTTTTACCCTTGATATATTTTCTTTAAATAAGATGATAGTATTGATATAAACAAAGCGTTTAACAATAAAAAATATTTTGAAATTTTACTTATTTACTTTACTGCTTATCAACATTAATAATAATTATTTAGTTTAATTCATAAGTGTATTATATAAATTCTGAGCTAATTTTTTATTAACCATTTTCAGTTCTATTCACTCAATTAAGAAAAATCTAGTATGTTTAAAAACAATAATTGTATGATAATACAGCATAAAATATGATACTAACAAAAATTGACTAAATCATTCATATTCTGAAACATTTTAGTCTGCATTTATTTTCAATAAATAACAATTTATCTATGATAATTTAAAAAAGAACTATGTAAATTCCTTATTTTACATGCCTCCTGTAAATCTACTTATAACTTAAATTAACTTTTAGTATTAAGTTGATTCCATAATTTCAAAAATGATAAATGTAGATAAAATGTACACTAGTGTATACTCTAGTATATAAGCTGCATATAAAAATGAAATACGTTATCCTTAAAGCTGAATTTTCCTGACTATATTCAAATTGAACACACTGTTTTGAAAATTAAACAGCCTAATGCATCAAGGTCATATGAAATCCCGAAGAATATTACAGAATATTTCGTTGTGGTTTTTTGATTCGACCTTCATTTTCTTTTTTCAACATTAACTCTGTTAATTCGTTAATGTCATGCTATGCAACTCATCGATCAGATTACGGCGTAGTTTACGAAAAGAAATCTGAAATTTTTAAGTTATACGTATATAGTATAGTATGATTTCTAGTTAATTATATTGTAAGTATTTTAAACACATTTAAAGACGCATATTCTCGCGGATATATCGCAAGCTTTTTATAATATTTGTACACGAACAACTACGCACTTTGCAATACATGAAAAAACTTGATTATATTATTAATTTAAAGTTTTTAATAATTTGAGTCCTTTAGAGTTTTTGTTCTTATTTAAAGGCTTATCTTTCTGCTTTTAGAACAGATAAGTTTTTATTAAATATGTCAATGAATCGGTTGACCTCACCAAAATAAATGAGACCAAGATCCATAATCTGTTCTATCTCGTGCAATCATGCTGAACAGTTATCATCTCGGGTGTGACTACATAACCGTTATGGTAATATAAAGTATCGCTCGACTCTTATCGTGTCTGGTTCAGGTGTTATGCAATCAGTTGCTTCGGCAACAAAGTATCTTACAATATAAGCAGATTCTCTAGCATATGATGCGTCTTCAGACTTAATTACACTACTAATGCAAAAAAAATATTTCACACATATTCAAAAAGTTTCGTATAATATTCTGAAATAAAAGATTTTAATTATTTAAACTTTAAAATTTTTTATCTTAGATTTAGTAGTGTACACCTTCTAAAATCTTTTTTATAAGATAATACTAAGAACTTCACCTTATCACAAGCATAATTAAATCTAAAACTAAATTTCTGAAAACTAATCTAAAATCAACTTATTCGAGTATTTTAAAACATTTAAAAACTAATTATATATCTTTGAATAATAATTAATATTTAGCGCATTTAAAAATGAAGATGACCTATAGTCATTTTTATCAGTTACTTCAATAGAAAAATATCTATTAATTGAACTACACCATGCAGTATAATTTATAAATAATGCGAAATAGTTGATAAGAAAAAACAAGTGTAGTCTTTACAATAGTTCATCTTAAAAATTACGGATTTTGCAGGTCACGTACTTTACTCTTCGCTTTTAATTCGAATGGGTGACGCTGCACGAGTTTGCCGATTCATTAAAACTGACGATCTTGTTTGCACAGTTTGCCAACGCCTTAATAATCTCTCATGCATTCTACTCGGGCGTACATCAAACATACGAACTCTCAACTAAAAGCTCGAAAAAACAAGAGGATCTATCCAAAATACAGATTTATTCTTGGAATCTTAATAATTTGTTTAATTTATATTTAATGTTTTTCGATTAATTTTGGTCACCACGAGATAAATGGTTTCAACAATTTATTATAACTTCTGTTGTACAGTATAAAAGGAAAATCATATAAAAATTTGCAGGACAATTTAAGGTTTGTTATCCTGTGAATTTTTTTTATTATCTTATACTAATCTTTTGTTTGAAATTGCATATAATATGGTTTAAAAAGTTATGATTTGTAGCAACTTAAGCATCTATATGTTACAATTATAGTTCATAAAGCATAGTTGTATATGTATATTTTAAAGATTAAAATTTAAATCTTATCTTAGAATACCTCTTAATGAAAAAACCGAAGAATAGAAGCATTCTATTTTCTAAATGAATTACATAATACCGTTATCGCATAATTCTGATGATAAGTGCCTGCTATAAAAATAATATAATTCGCTGAAGTGCCTCCATGCAAATTGTTAAAAGACAATCTATTGTTTTTTTATTAGTTATTAAATGATTCACTGTATAATAAATTTGTCCGTTGGCTAACTGTCAACTGTTTATCGCCTAATACTTCATAGTTTCACGATGTTGTACTTCATTTATTTTTGATACAATTATTGACACAAATTTAACAGAATCCTCAAAAAACCTGAATATTACAGAAATTAAAATTACATTTCATTAAAATTATATAAAAGGTTAAGAAGTCTTCAAAAAATATATTTTTTACTGTATCTTTTGTAAATCAAATAAATTTGTAATCATTTTTATTATGATAATCTCGCAATCATCTGTTTATTTCATCTGAGAACTTATTATTTCGACGTTACAAATATGTTTATCACGTTGTTGCCTTTTAGTTATCAATTCATTAAATGTCTTTTAAGGTATTATTATCTTTTCGAATATGCAACAATATGAAAAATTAAACTGCATTTAATAGTTTTTTTATCGCAAGATTAGTCCATATTATCATCTCGCATTAGAGAGAAATCATTTTAACGACTGTGTCAAGAGAATTGGAGACTAATTACACACCGTTGTTCCTTAGAGCCAATGCTATAGTCGAGGAAGAACTTTATCGATAATGTATAATGTCTTAAACAAAGCTACCAAGATGGAGCATGCAACTAGCACGTGTATATTTCATAAGTTATATCGAAACTGATATCATATATTAACAATACTCTAGTAGCGAAAGAAGACAAAACTCTGTTTCCCTCTTCAATTTTTGTTGTATGTCTAGCTGGTTTTAAAATTATCGGTCTTTTAAAAAAATGTGTTTGTTATTCTTGTGATTATCGGATAATTGAAACAATAATCAGTGAAATAAACATGATTTCAAACTAATGAAATTCAAAGTTAATAATTTATCGTTATCGTATGAAACATAATTATCGTTAAACAAATATAATTTTCTCATACTAACTGAGAGGCTTCTAAATTATTCTTTAAAAAATTGAATCCCTTGAGCAATATTAAAATATATAATCTAGATCATCTATGTAGTTGATAATTTATTTAAATATTTTTTAATATTTGCATTATATTGATATCTGAAATCCATTTATATTGGAAATAATAAATTTTGAATATTTATTTCATTAATTTATTCTGAAATAAAGCTTATGAAGACTGACGTATTGTATAATACATGTTTATTTAATATAAATCAAAAATCTAGATATTAATATAAAAATAAATATTATTTGCACCAATAGAATAGTATATATAACTGATTTAATTAAACACTCCTACAACAATTGATAGATTAATACACTGTTCCTTATTTTTAGATTTTCATCATTCTCGTTATATGTTAATATCAGTAAAACGTAGGAAAATGCAAATTTTTATTTGAAATATTATATAAAATAAAGCGTTAATATGTAATAATCTGAATTATTTCATTATTATCTGTATAGTTTTAATTTGAATATTATTTAAAAATATGTTAATCGTAAATTTATCAGGAAAATCAAAAATATTAAGATTTTAAAGATAAATATTTTAATTTGTATACAAGACATCTATTTTTAATGACTCTTTAGCTTATAATTTTTTATGTTAAAGAATTGACATTTTATTCGTATTTTGCCAATTTCTTTATCAGACACAATCCGCACAAATATTCTTATCTTCAACATCTACATTGTTATTAATTAAATACCATGTTCGATACCAAGAATTGCTCAACTTTCCTTTCAAAATATCATTGTTATTAAAATTGTATTCAAGAAAGTTATTGTTTAATTTAAACAGACATTCTTCTTCAGTCGTAAAAATATGTACATTAACAAATATTTATTATATAATGTACAATAGCTGTAAAGAATACTATGTAATATTATTTTTATAAATTTATCTTTATTAGTTATATTTTTAGAAACAAATAATTATTCTTATATTCATAATCAATTAAAATTCATTAACATTAGTCATGTTATTGACCAATCCATTTCAGAAATGCGTGCTATTAAGACACTGCCTTCTTATCAGTTTCTTCTTACAATATGCTTTCAAGATGTCTGTAGGTTATAACAAAACGAAAAGTCAAGGAGACGAAAAGTTCGCTGCTTGTGCTGTTCTTCGCATTTTTCTAGAATCTTTTCAAAGAAAAACTGATCGTTATTAAGCTGTTTTTTACTCTTAACATTTATTTGACTAATCTACGAAAAAATTTACTTAATATTAGTTTAGTGCCTATAAAATAATAGATAATAAAAAATAGATATATTCAATTTGTATATTTTATATTGTACACGTAATCCCCGTATTAACGTAATCGCAGGCAAGATCGCAAGTGTAAGATAGCGATTGTAAACGATTCATAAAAATGAAAATATAATAAAAAATAACTCTTGCAGCTAATGAATCCAGCATAAAAATGTGACAAATATACATGAAAGCTTGTATAAGCTTTATTATAACGAGCATAAAGTTAATTTTTTTTCCTTGAAAATTCTGCTATAAACTGAAATCTTATAACATATAACTGATGCGTAGTAGTGTGTCAATAGACTTTTTCAATGACGCTTATTTGATCCACAGAAAAAGGCAAGAGTGTGAAAATAATAATAGTCTACAATCAGTTATCTTTGCCACATTTCAGGACGACGTGAGCCTCTCTAGCGTTTTTGCTAAAAATGCTTTTAACGCTTATTACTTTTTTACGCAGGGTCGTCACTGTTCTGTCCTTGAGGTTACCCGACGACAAGTTGAAAGTACATTGAGTACCTTACATTCCTCTCACTTTGTTGAAATAATATCTATCTCGTTATTGGTTTCATTCTTAACATTTTATCAATTGAAACCACTAAAAGAAATAGCTCTTAATCTATTAATAATCCTTGTATTATTTAATTCACAATTATTCATATACATGAATTACGATCAATAATTCGTAACCATGTGATCTATCAATGTAGATAATCATCTATTTAATAATTAACTAATATTAAAATTATATAAAACGACGTTATTTAAATGCTATGACAATTAAGTTTAAGAAATGATAAATTATTTTCTTAAATGATTGTCGAATTAATAATATACTTATAATATAAACATTTTCTGAATGGATACAAGTATAATAAAAAATTTTAGAACAATATTTAAAAATGTGAGTTTTATGTTGCTCCATCAAATAATCAACTTTCTTATAGATAATGATCGCAACTTTGTATACTATATATAATAGTCAAATATAATATAATATTCAAAGCGAATTTTGTCAAATTATTTTAAAAATAATGTGTATTATATAGTAAATTGAGATGAAATATTTATTTTATTGTCTTATTTGATGAATGTATTGATCTTTTGTCAAGAATTGGATTGACAAACTTCACTTTTACGTAGAGGATACAAGATTCGATAGGGACGATGTTAACGTGATTTGAAGTCAATGACCGATTTGATATAAAAATAATACATAAGCTAAAACTCAAATATAAAGTATCTTTAATACATTCTGACTATCTGTCTGCAAAGAGAACTACCTTAAATAATGTCACGTATTATATCGCAAAGTGTTACTTTCTTGACTTTATAGTCGAGTTACAATTAAACGTGAGGAATAAAAAATGGAATTTATTGAATTATTTTATGTTCAAACAGTTAGTTATAAGCACATAAAAACAATTTAAAACCTCAATCAATTAGATAAAGTCTGAACATTTATTCTTTTAAATTTAAAACAATGAATTATCTCTTACAAGTTAATTGCCATTTTTTGCGTATGGATAATTTAAATAGAAATTCTATATCGTTATACAGTATTAACTATTTTTGTATTTGTTTTTTTTTCTTTTCCAAGTTTTTATTGCAGTTGACAGTATTTTTAATAGTGCAAAACTAATAATGATATTCATTTAAGAAGGCTATTTTTACCCTGGTAGTATCGATATTAGGATCAAAAGTAAAATTAAAAGGAAGCAAAAAAAATAATTGTGGGCAAGGCTAATGTCATCTGCATTTCTCTGTTAAAAATTGTTTAGTAATTTTTTTTTATAGGTTCAGTCATACTTTTTATATAATAAGAAAATATGTAGAAAAGTTTTTTTTAAAGTTTTTAGAGCAGCGACATTGTTTGACATATAGTATGATCCATAAGTGTAATGTATTGCTGTTTCGCTCGTTATAAACATGCGAGACGCAAAGGGTAAGAATAATTAATATAAATTACTATATCATTGCATATAAACTCGTGTAAATTTTGAAAATATTTGTAGTATTCTGACAATGTTAATTTAGTTCGGCTATAATAATTATAACAGTGCTTTATGTTACTTTTTGAAAGTATGACTATGTTTGAGGAAACGTGTCCTTAGTCCCATGCGCTCGGTTACTCAGCGTTTCCAATTTTCTGCGTGGCCAAACTCAATTATACTTGGAGGACACTTGGACGGGTGTTTGTAAAACCGGCCAACTGCCATCTGGAGAACGTGAGCTCTGGTGCTCGAATCCTGGGTGTCTGGCGCGGGTTTATACACCCCGGCGGACAAACAGCGGCGCATTATGCAAAGGCAAACAGGCCAGGAAGAAAGGAGAGTAGAGAGCCGAGTGCGCGTGCAATTGTACATACAGCCATTGTACGAGGGAAGCCTTCGACATCCGGCTGGTCGTTGACATCGAGCCGTAGTTTTCCTCGCGAATCGCGCCTACGCAAGCGCCGCCTCCCCTCGCTGCCCTCTCGCACCCTTTGGGGAGGTGTGCGACTCCGCACCCACCGGCCCTGGTCTCCTCTCCGCGCGTGGGTTTGCTGGGTACTAGCTCTCTCACTCTCTCCTCGATCCCTTTTGCTCTTATTCCTAGTGCCGATAGAGCCGCGAAGTATTCTATTAATAGATCATTGACGACGACCGTATGTGTTCTATCCTTCTACATCTGTTGCTAAGGTTGATGCTTTTCAAAATAGTTAATAATTGATCAGTAGAATAGAGATATTTGTGTTGAACTGCGTTTGTGGTTTAATTATTAAGGTAATAATTGGCGTTGCCTTATGCAAAGTATAAATATAATATTGACATAAATGTCAATTATTTATATCTGCCATTTAGCATGCAATTTGAAAAATCTGCATGATTGATGGACATTATTTGATTCGCATTATCTGTTCTTGGTTTTGATATAACTTATTGTAAATATTATTATTTATTAAATTGTCTTTTTATTTTAATTGCATATATAATGCAGATATTCTAGTTATGTAAATAAATAAATTAAATATACAAGCATTTATAATCAATCCCATCTGCAAAATGATTACAGAATTCATTTAAATACTTAATAAGCATTCCCTTGATTGAATTGATGATTTTTTTTTTGAATTGATTATTTAACTTTTATGCTTTATAAGAGATCCATAAAAAAGAAAAATTTAATACGTTTTTTGTTCAAATTCGCATAATCCACTATTGACTCTTTATTCCATGTCTACTGTCTAAATCAATTTGACAATTCTGTCTTGAATGGTAATAATCTATAGTAATCATAAAGATACCCATATTTTGACTTCATTAGCTACATTCTACAAGAATGATAAATGTTCATTGTACATATTAGAGCTGTAAAGGACCTATCGAGGTACACAAAATTAACTTCGAATATAAATATTTTATTAACAGATTTTGTAACAGAAGAACTGTTTATAATTTTATTTAATATCTTCACATTATACACTTGGATTTTACTATTTTGAATTTCTTTTATATATACAAAAAATACATCCCCAATATACCTGTTGAGCAGTGAATGACATTTATCTTGGACTATATAACTGCAGCTTATTTAATGAATTAAATATCACCTTAATACCATTATTGATTCATTCCAGGCAAAATATGTACATTGATTCTTGCAGTCTCATTTGCTTAGAATTTTTTATTTAATAAACTTATAATAATAGCGTAATATTAACTATTTGTGAGTTAAGTTGTTTCTAAATATTGAAATTGATATCAGGTATATTTCCGGAAATTCCGGAAACAATTACTATTGCTTTAACTTTCTTTCATTTTCAATTCAACATAATATCGTAGAATAATTTTGATACAATTATGTAATAAATATTTATTACAATATTATTATTATATTGCTTGATATTAGATTGAAGTTAAAATTTATGCAAATTTTAATTACTGCACAAAAGTTACTATTCCTTTTTTTAAATTATTTTTTTTAATATTCTTTCTTAAATAAGTAACATAATCACGTATATAGATTTGTCCCGTCTTCAGGCATAACTTACTGCAAATAAAAATAAACTTTAAAATGAACTTAACAAAAAGTCATTGGGTATTTAATTGCGAACAATAATACAAACGAGTGACGCAAAACTATTATTCAGGCGTACTCATGAGTTGAGTGAGTTCAAGGGTTTCATTTGCATGAAGAACTCGTAAAAAGATTTCTGCCAGTCCAATAGAAGAAGCCTTTTAATCGAATACGCAAGAGAACTTTCAATTAAACTTTTTTTGCTCATCTTTCGTTTCATTTACTTCATTATTTTATTGTTCTTTTTACTACTTTTCATCGATTCGATCAAAACTCTTTCAAATACATCATATATATACATATATATGTATATATGAAGTAAATGAAAAGATCACATCATTCAATGCTTTTCAATCAATCAACTGCACTGAAATTTAAATACACAATGAGACTCTTTTTTATTAAATTAAATGTTTAATGTACTACTTTATAAATAATTTATCACTGGAACGGTAAGCGTAGTAATCTAATAATAGCAACAGCACTTAACATTTTTCATATGCATTTTATGATCTGAAATACCTACAAAAACATATACTAAAGCTTTGAATGTATTTAAAACTTCATAATAATGGTAAACTTCGGCTCAGTTGTCGAAGAATATTGTTACCGCCATTTTCAATTAACTTGTACGAAAATTATCTGTCTCAATGACTTCAAGACATATCAATGAATCATCGAATCAATCCCATTTAAAGTAACTTTTTTTAACCCCATCCCTTGTAAGTTGATTTTTTTTCGGTTCGCACTATTGTCTTAATTGAGAGTATGAATTTATGAATGGCTTTCATGAAAAAATTCCTAAAGAAAACTCGAGCCGGGAGACGCGATGGTAGCTTACGATTTGGTCGAGAATGCTGAAAAAATCTCTTGGCTCCGAGTTGGCCAGAAATAACTGTCCGGAGACACTTTGAAAATATTCGAGAGGCGATGCGACCTCTTCGAGGACCTTGAACTTCTGCGTCAGAGAGCCGGGGATCGTGCAAACTTCTTGCGTTGAAATTTTCATATGCCTTACTTCTGTCTTTTGCAATTGACCCTGCACAACCGATCACACCCGATACTTATACATTCAACGCAGAAGTTCATGTAAGCGTGCTAAGCCACGCAAGCAATTGTCGCCATAATGTGCTTTTTGAAATAAATGTTCTGTTCTTTGGCTAGCATATATAGGCGGCCAACGTACATTTATGTACACAGTGTCAATAGATTTCTACCGACAGACCTTTTTCGGAATGTATAATGTCTGCCCAATCTTTTATATGAGGACCATAATTGTATAAAATTTTATACCACAGTCAATGTCTACATCGTTACAAGGAATTTGGAGAGATAAAAAATTAGTTTAGTTGCTGTCGTAATATAAAGGGGCTTGGCCATGGAGAGGGAAAATTGACTCTAGGGATCGTTTGGTTATCTAAGAACTTGCCTCCTTTTATTGTTTGTTTGCTATCTATTTTAATCATCATGAAATTCGACATGCGATATTATAACGTGTCGATTAAATAAATAATGAGGGGACGATAGATAATGACGCACGCGTCAATTCTCTAGCATAATAAGATTGTAATTACAAAGTTGACTTTGATAGCAGGTGACACATGTACAAACTTGGCTCGGACGAAAGTTAAGAGCGAGGAGGTGCGAGTCGGCCCGCAAAATCATTGCCGTCTATTGACAGATAAATCTTGATTGCTTTCGAGCGGTGTGTGCTTTTTAATGAAATTCCGCGAAGCGCGCGCCGCTCGACGCACGGGTGAAAGTTAATAAAAGTCGAGTGCAGCGCGGCGCGTCGGCGCGGTCAAAATAAGCAAAGGACTCGCATTGGCAAGGTTCACTATCCCGCGGGCGATCGCCGGGGCCCGATTGGGCGGCTTGCGCACGTGCGCCCGCAAATCGACCGGCGGGCGACGATACAGCCGGCCTCTTATCAGCGCCTCCGTTTCTGTCGGCAGGTACTAGCGCGGGCTTGGCAGCGGGCATCTCAGCGGCGACGGCCACCGGGGCGTGCCTGAGGAGCGGGACCGCGAGCCGCCCGAGCGGAGGCGGCCGTCTCCACCAGCAACAGCAGCAGCAGCAGCAGCAGCAGCAACAGCAGCAGCAACAGCCGAGGCTCCCGGGGGCGCTGCGGGCCTCGGATGAGCAGGCCGGCGCCGCCGCCGCGGCTGCAGCCCCGAGACCGGCCCCCGGCGCCGGCCAGGACCTCTGCGACAACTCCAACGACTCCGGCCTCGGCTTCGAGGAGCGCCAGCAGCAGCTCAATAAGGCCACTGTAATTATCCGACTCCTACTAGTCACCCACACCCTACACTTGTCACACGCGCCGCACCTGATCAATCGCTCTGGCTATCTCCATCTGTGACAGTGACCTCGCACTCCTTTGCTCTCTAGTGGAAAGTCAAAGCGAACAGGCACCGAGTGCAATCGGGTGCACGGACGGTACTATCCTTAAGAGCCATTTACGTAACCGATTTGATCCGCGGTAAATTTAGATGAAATTTTTATAATCTTCACTATGTCTCTTGAGTATAGTTGACGTACGCACTGTTTGATGCACTGATTATTTATGCAAGCATTTACATTCAATTTACACGGCAAACGCTCGAAAAAATTCGTTAGAAAACATCTGTTACAATGTTGGTATTAGTGAAACGATATAAATCGTAGCACAACATAATAATAATCATTAATACTTCGTTAATAACGTTAATGAACAAAATAAAACGATTATTAAAGAATAATTAGGCTCAAGCATAGACGGTGATTCGACAACCACCGTAATTAATGATTCTAGCGCTTTCTTCTGCGCGTAATGCAGTAGAATTTCACTATCTAAGCTGAAAAACGAAGTATACAAGTCCTCGCACGATACGACATCGGGCATCCTTATCGGCTTGCATTCCTTCGGCGTTTTCGCTGCAATGGTCAAAGTCGGGGAGCGGGCAGCCACGAACGTCGGCGCATCAGAAAGTCATCCGGCCGCTAGGAGACTCGGGCGCTTTCGCTCGGTCTGCCCCGCCGCGAGCGGCTCCGTCCACGAAAGCCCGCGGGGCACGTGCAACTTTGCCGTCGCGCCGCGGCGGCAGTCGGGCGAGGCTCGGGCCCCGCGCCGACGCGGCAGCCCCTTATCTCGCCCAATATGTTTGCTCATCGATCGTTATCGCCGCGCGACACGCGCTCGCGGGCGCAGATTCCCGAGCGATATACGCGCGCGATCCCCGGCCGGAGGACTATCGCCGCGGAGCCGCGCATATGTATAACCGGCCGCCTGGACTTCCCCGTTGTTATCGATTCTCGCGTCGGGGGCTCCTGTGGGCAGCGCTTTAAAATGCAGGCTGCGCGCCCCTGCGGCAGGCGCGCGCTCCTGTAAGGATCGGCTACATGAGCTTTACATACCAACTTGGCGTGCATTTTTATTTAATAAACAAGATAATAATATTTTCTCTTGCCCTCGGGTATAGCGGTTTTTTTTTTATTCTCGTTTGGCACACAGAGGCCGGTTTCCAGAGAATTTCAATTTCTATTTTTTTTTCACTCTTTTCTTAGATACGGGAGCCAGCGAGACTCGTTTTATTTCTCGAGCAAATATAACCTACTTTATACACTTGATAAAGTATCGAAAGGTGAACTTCTGTAAACGTCTGTAGACTTACACGTATATATAAAAAAGCTTATACCGGGTAGTACTTTAATTTAAACCAGACTCATTATTTCTGTTGGTAAGGCAGCGATGACTGCAGTTAATTTAAATACAATTTGAACACATTCGAAACGACGAATGAAAGAGGAATCAACGTACGGTCGTTATGTAACTAAAGCTAAAGAACTAAAATGTCCCTCTTATTGCCGAGACGAGACAAATGGTATAGTTGAATCGGCATCGTTCGCCTCTGCGAGAGTCGTCGTGTCACAAATTATTTCCCTTCCAATCCCAAGCAATTGTTGGCTTGTACATGTAATGAGCAATCTCGATCATTCTTACTCATCCTCTTTTAATATTTAATATCGCTTAATGCGAAGCTGAAATTTAGAAATATCTTTGCAATTATGTCGCAACGAGACTGAATTATTATTAGAATTTTCGTCCGCGTGTTATATTGACGTTTCCTTTCATCGATTATAGCTATGCAATAAATGTCATTTATACATTTGTCAATTAATGAACCAGTAAACTGACTCCATTGTCGAATTGGTAAATCGAGCTTGCATCACTAACAATAGCCCCGAAGGGGGTATGTTACTTCCATAAAATTGAATTTCTTAAGTATTAAACTAGAAAAAAATCAAATTTGTTTTGATAACGGTATAATATTGCTGATAAGAAAGACCACAAAGTGTCTGTACAAATATCTACTGGATACCAATACAAACGTATTTAGTTGAATGTTAAATTTTGATACTTTTAGTTACTACGTTTACGTTTTATTTTTTCTATTTTGGGTGACTTTTTAGATTCAATTTTACAGAGGTATAATCATTCCGTATAAATATTTTCTTATCTATCGTCTCTGGCTTTAATCCTCTCAAACCGTTTACTTCTAATAGGGATCTGACACGCGGGGCCGTGGTTAATGTACACAGATATTAAATTACACTTAGTTAGAGTTGGTTGCAAAGACGGTACATGATCGATTTGTACATTACGCTTAAACTGATACTTTGGGAATTTTCAATTTTACTTTCGGTCGAAGGCGCGTTTGAGGACGCCTGTCGTGTCAGATTCCAACACATAACTTCGGTAGTTTCAATAAATTTTTTTGAAGACTGTACGTTATCGCCTGAAGAAGACTGGTTGAGGTAACAGTTGGAAGATTGAATAATCGAACGATTCGGTTCTTTGCCCATGACGAAATCAGAGAGATCATCCACGGATCTCGTTGAAATCGTTGCAGGCGTGGAACGGAGCGGCCGGCGAGGAGGATACCAAGCGCCGAAAGATGGACATAAAGCTGGAGTCGGAAGACGCCAACTTCGCCTTCCCCGAGGTGGTGCACGGGGCGCAGAGCGAGAGCAAAGTGT
Source organism: Sycophaga agraensis (assembly GCA_018906755.1). Lineage (NCBI taxonomy): Eukaryota > Metazoa > Arthropoda > Insecta > Hymenoptera > Pteromalidae > Sycophaga > Sycophaga agraensis. The sequence goes on from JACCIE010000045.1 coordinate 530,033, forward strand.
CGACGAGGAACGGGACCATCGGCTCGAGCCGGGTGGCCGGGGGCGTGAACGGCTCCGTCGGCCGCGTCGTCGGGGTGACGAGGCCGCGGTCGCACCTCGGCGTCCTGACGAAGCGGGCGCCGCCGGCGCACCAGGGGCCCGTCACCCTGACCTCGCAACTAGGTAGGCTGCTTCCCCGCGGCGCTGGCTGCACCCTCGCCCAGGGTCCGCCTCTGACCCCCTCCGTGTTGCAGGCGCCTTCTCCAGGAACGGGAAGACCTACCTGCAGATCGTGTGCCAGCCGGAGCAGCAGCATCGGGCGCGTTACCAGACCGAGGGCTCGCGGGGGGCCGTCAAGGACCGGACGGGCAACGGCTTCCCGGTGGTCAGGCTCGTCGGCTACGAAAAGCCGGCGACCCTGCAGGTCTTCATCGGGACGGACATGGGCCGCGTGGCGCCCCACATGTTCTACCAGGCGTGCCGCGTCAGCGGGAAGAACTCCACGCCCTGCGTGGAGCGCAAGCTCGACGGGACCATCGTCATCGAGGTCGACATGGACCCCTCCAAGGACATGCTCGTCACCTGCGACTGCGTCGGCATACTCAAGGAGCGCAACGTCGACGTCGAGCACCGCTTCCCCCAGGAGGCCGGGGTCCTCCAAGGCCGCAGCAAGAAGAAGTCCACCCGCTGCCGGATCGTCTTCCGCACGACGATCACCCACGAGGACGGCACGAGCGAGTCTCTCCAAGTCTGCTCGCACCCCATTGTTTGCAGTGAGTATACAATTACGCCGACTCGTGTCCGCACACCTGTGGCCGCGCATTATCCGATTGCGCCGGCTCGTGAGATATCGATCCGCGCCTCCCGACTCGCTCTCGATTTAGAAATCGACACGCCGTGTAAATCATTCCCGTTCAACGGTACTTTGCTCCCCTAACAACGCCTCCACCTTTTATAACCCCTCTGACGCCTACGCGACTCCAAATCGATGTAGTCGTACATGTGCCTAAACTCTCTGATCCACCCACAGCGCAACCACCGGGCATCCCGGAGATCTGCAAAAAGTCCCTGACGTCCTGCCCGTGCACCGGGGGCCTCGAGCTCTTCATCCTGGGCAAGAACTTCCTCAAGGACACGCGCGTCGTGTTCCAGCTGGACAGCGAGGACTTGAGCGCCTCGCTCGAGCCCCACTGGGAGTGCACAGTCCTGCCGGACAAGGAGTTCCTGCAGCAGACGCACCTCGTGTGCGTGGTGCCGGCCTACCGGCGCCAGGACCTCGGCCCCTCCGAGACCATAAGCGCCAAGCTCTACGCGGTCTCCTCCGGTAAGACGAGCGAGCCCCACGCCTTCCTTTACACCGCGGCCTCCGCCCCGCCCGCCCCATCGGTGGGCAAACTCGAGGCCGCCCACGGCAGCGAGGCTGTCCTCGCGGCCAAGCTCGCACCCACGCCCCTCGTCGTCCCTGGCAGCGTCAACAACAACGGTACGTCTCTTCTTTGTCACTGTATTGCCTTACTGTCTCGTTTTCTGTAGTGCGCCTCTTCGCTTCGGTGCTTTAGATCACATTATTAGTTTTTAGATAAAGCCGCGTCTCATTAGCGAGTTGTCATCTTATGCAAGAACACTCGTCGATGTCTCATTGGTAGAAATTTCACCGGGGCTTTGTTTCTGAGAATATTGTTTTAACAATTCCTTGGCTTTTCAATAATATTTTCTACTAATGTAAATTAGAAGAAGTTATTCAGATCGCTAACTTCGCATTATGACATAATTTATGGAGGTAAATTGGTTTAAAATGGCGATATTTCTACCGATGGCGCTTTTGATTTATGTTCTCTTATACTAAATGAAGTTAACTTTTAGAGGGCTGTAAACCGTTGAAATGGTGTTATACAGGTTTTTTACACCTGCACTATCTCTCTACTACATCTTAGCTTATTCATTTCTCATTCACTTCCTACATTGATCTATAAGAATTAGAGAGAAACAATTTGCGTTATTCAAAAATAAGAAATTGGTTTTGCCTAACAAAGACTGTCGGAATGCGTCCGAAAAGAATAATGAAAATTCACATTATACTAAAATTGTGACTTAAATTCATAGATATAAAATGTCAGTCCTCTCACGGTTAGAATAGAAAGCAAGTCCAGTTAGGATAGGACACGTATTAAAAGAGACTTTTATTTGACATTTCAAGTATCAAATGAAGGAGTCGAAGTAACGCGGAGACAGTGTAAACGCGTTAAAAAATTGTTAGCGGGTCGAGCGCGATTGCACCCGGGCGTGACCCACGAGCTTGCTTCTCACCCCGCAGCAGTGCACGGGTCGAGCGCAGCAGTGCCGGCCAACTTCCTGGGGGCCATCCAGTCGTCGGGCGCCTCGACCGCGCCCTCCGTCAGCCCCGAGGGCCTGAAGAGCGACCCGAGCCCGCCGCCCGTCACGGCCGCGGCCTCGGTCGTCTCCCCGGTCATGATGTGGAGCGCCCAGCAGGCGGCCGCGGGCCAGGCGCCGAGCCCCGACGTCATGATGCCCCCGCCCAACCTGGTGGCTAACCCCCTGATGGGCCGGCGCTCCTCCTCGAGCCTCCAGCTCATCCTCCCGGACAACCTGAAGACGGAGGTCCTCGACGAGAGCAGCGAGAGCAGCCTCATGGGCGACAACAGCATGTCCGCAGCGCACAACCCCGCGGCCGTGGCCAGCCCCCTCGAGCAGCTCGTCGGCGAGAACTCGAGGGACTCTTCCCAGAGCAGCCTCATCCGTGCGGCCGCCGTCTCCTCCAACGGCTCGCCCGTCCAGGACGCCCTCCTCGAGGTCGTCGACCTCATGCGCAACCAGCACCCCATCGGCATCGTGCCCCAGCCCTCGCCCTTCAGCGGCCTGCACGAGCAGTCGCAGGTGAGTCCACCCTGACTCCCGCTCCACTCGCCCTCCCATCTGTCCCACACTCAGTTTATATCATCTGGAGGTCGATATCCCGTCGATCGCAAGAAGAGCATTTAGACGACGTATAATATAGACGTTCGCATTAAATACGCCTCCATCATAAAGGTTTTAAGTACGCACCGCATAAATAAAGACGCCATCTCGATTGCCGGAAGCGTAGAGTATATTTTGAACAACTTACAGAGTCCCGGCGTCGTGGACCTGCGTATGAAACACCATCAGTCCGAGTACAACGGCTTGGGCAACGGGAACCTGGGGAGCTTCGCAGGGGCCCCGACCGAGGCATCGATGCCCGTTCCCAGCGGCCACAGCATCGAAAAGTACCTCAATCAGATTGAGTCAACGGTCATGAAGAAGACCGACGTCCAGGTACGCAGAATCCATTGCCTACATATTAAGCTAACAACCCTGGAGAAGATCTTCCCCCTCTAAGCAATCGACTTATGCACGCAGGAGGCGAACTTCGTGCGCGCCTCGATAATAGCGAGCAACCAGCAGCAGAATCCGAGCCTGCCGCTCGACGAACTCGTTAACTCGGCTGTCGATTCCCACCAGATGGTGTCGCCTCTGCGGCAGGCCAACACGAGTCCCAATGCGATGATCAGCCACGTGGCCGCTGTCGTCGAGCGCGACAACCTCGGCAGCCCCCAGACGACAAGGCCGAGCCCACCTATCCCCGTGAAGACGATGCTCCTGGAGGCCCTCATGCCCAACTCGAGCGTCTCTCCCCTCAGGTATGCGCCACGCGAACTATTCCCGGAGCCGGAGAGTCAACGGTCTTTCCTGATCCGCAGCGTTGACGGGGCGAGCGCCGTGTCCAACGTCTCTGGGCAGGAGTCCACGGCCAACGAGAACCTCCTCAAGTCGATCAACGCAGCCCTGATCCAAGAGTCAGCGATCGGAAACGCGGCCGCTGCAGTCAACTCGAGCGTCGGCACGCACGCCGGGCTCCAGGTGTCCGGCGAGGTCCTGCCAAGTGTTGCCACCGCGATGCAAGCGCTCGCGCAGCAGGAAGCCGTCGTCATGCAGCAACAGGCCCAACAGGTCGAGCAAGTTGTCGCGCAGGCTCAGCAGCAGGTTGAGCAAGTATGTAAAATTCTAGGACGCATGCATTAAGCCCGACGCTTGCATTATATCTACCAATCGGGACTTGCGCCACTCGTATATGAACGATCGGCTTAGTCCTCCTTCGTTCCTTACTTTCCAATGACACGGACTAACCGGAATCTGCTTTCCAGGTCGTGGCCCAGGCTCAGCAGCAAGCGGTGCAGGCCGTCCAGCAAGCCCAGCAGCAGGTAGTCCAGCAAGTGGTGCAGCACGCTCAGGTGGTCCAGCAGGCCGTGCAGAAGGTGCACGCGGTGCAGCAAGTGCCCGCTGCCCCGGCAGTCCAGCAAGCCGTTCAGCAAGCCAGTCAGGAGGTAGTGCAGCAGGCGGTCCAGCAGGCGACCCACGAGGTCGTCCAGCAAGTGCAAGCGGTCCAGCAAGCTGTGCAGCAGGCCCAGGCCGCTCAGGCGATGCAACATGCGGTGCAGCAGGACATCGGCTCGATGCTCAACCAGCCGGCGGGCTTCGTCGCTGAGGCGAGCTCTGCCCTTGCCAGCGGCGCGGCCCAGGAGCCCAGCCAGCAGAGGCTCACTACTGCCGCCGAACAGGCCATTAATAACGTTATCACCAATGCCACGCAGGACATTATCAACAATAGGCCGATCACGACCACGACTGCCCATGCCATTATCGCTACCAAGAACATTTTAAATAGCGTTGCCACGCAGGTAAGTGATTCTGTTTTTGTTTTACTGCAAGCGCTTGAGCAACGAGCGCCACGCTGGAGATTGCTTAGATGATGTTTTTAATGAAATTTTAACGGTATAGAGCGCACAACTAATGAACAACGCCATGGAGGGAATTCTTCCAAAATCTCCCGCCGCCCAGCAAAACATTGTTGATCAAGTGACCAGCAAGTCCCCACCTACGGGACCTATGCAGATACAAACAGCTAACGGACGATCGGCAGTCGTGAACCAGCAAACGCCCATGCAGCAAAACAATGAGCCCCAGCCACAACAGGTTCAACAGCAGCAAGTGCAACAGGCTAATGCTGCTGTATTAAGGAAAGCCGAGGCTGCGACCAACGGCATGATGGCCCAGGATATGATATCGGATCACGAACTACTGAGTTACATTAACGCAAGCTGCTTCGACCCCCAGAATGGGTTCCTTATGTAGTGTATCGGTGACTCTTATGTTGTACTTGTTAAAGACTCCTTTCAAGAGATGCCGAGCATACATCATCGTTGATTATTGCACCAATGGTTATTCTTTTTTATAACCATTACTGTCATTTAAATTTATAGTAAGGGTACTACAGATACGAAACTCAGTGTATCCAATTAAAACAACATTATGAATATTTTCACTTCAGTAGACTTCTACGAATACAGCTAAATAAATAATAAATAGCGCACACTAATAGATATCTAATACGGCAAAATATAAAATATAAATTGAATTTTTTAATGATTCAATAGTATTTATGATCTGTTATAATTCATTGACTTATCAATCGTTTACTTTTCTTAAAATGTTAGATATTTAGTTATACATAAATTTAAAATTTTATCGACTGTTTATTACATATGAATTTCATTTATTGTGATTTTTCACTATAATTCGAGGATCTGAAAATTAATGATATATTCAATGAAAAATTATGTCAAATTATAACTACTTGCAATATAACAAAGTTACTGAGATTCGTCACTGTACCCCTTGTATAATGAAAAAGTACAGGTCTTTTGTGAGGAACATAAAAGAATGAAAAAATTTGGAAATGTTCTTAAGATTTACAATATGTCTTTTATATGTAAGTTTAAAAAATCATTGATAATTCGGCAAAAAAGAGACTATTAATAAGTGGAATATAGTAAGGAATGTTTTTTTTTCTTATTTATAGTAAAATTAATTATTTCGGCGATTGTGTTCTATTTTTTATTATTATACTTATAAAATAAATCGACTCGTCTAATATTCCATCTTGGATCAACTGAAAAAATGTGCCTTTTTAAATCTCGACCAAAATATTTCTTTTCATCAAAAAGTCATGTATTCGAGTTGGCGAGCAAGTGGTATAGTAAAACTAGACGAGCGATTGATTAGAGAAAATTAGAAGAAGTTCAAATGAAGATGAAAATAATCTATATATAATATAAAAATTTTACAAAATATCGGCAACTACTAACGTTAACTAATGTTACGTGCTGATTGGTAACCGGTAGATTACGTATAAGCGAGTTATGCAATGCCCTTACTATTTACTATTGACTTGATTTCATTGCCTTAAATGAATCATCTTGTTGTTTAACTATTCGTTTTTTTATTCGCTATATTATCAAGCATAACCTGTTTATTATTAGTTCGTAAAACTTTTTGTTTTATAGTGATGATCAATGAGGTTTGTTGTTAACTAGTACTGAAAAATTAAAATACAGGGATAGCTACTGTATGGGTATAATGTATACACACGTGTGCGCCTGCGTGTATGTACGAATGTACGAAAGCTGCAAGAAAGACATTTTTTTAAGTTCGAAGTGTGTAAAAAGAAAGGACATCTGAAAGGTTGATGTGCTCCTCCCTCATTTAATGTGATTAAGCGCAAATTATATCAACTATTAAGTAAAGGTTGATATATATATATATACATATATATATTTATATATATTATTACAAAGTAAAGAATGACAGAGATTATATTATTAAAGTTCATTACGGCAAAGTAATTGAAAGTGTATTCTATATACTAAAAAAATGAGGAAATAGCAAATTATATACAAGGAGAAGTTATATATATTACGTTTACCCAAAGAGAAGTAACAAGTGTATAAATTTCTATTTTTGTGTATTTTGGAAATACATAATGTATGCAACTCATACTACCTGTGCAAGTATACAGTTACATGTATTTTCAAATATTCATCTAAACTTAATGTACTGTATGAATATTCAAAGATAGAGTAATAATAAAACGAGAGTGTTTAAAAGTGAGCTTAATATACGTTTTATGATGCCATGTGATTATATTTCAAAGATATAGTAAGATTCTACGTAAAAAAATTCAATGGTGCTGTACCTTAAATTGAAATTAAGCTTTGCTGCATACAATAATCTTATTTATCACATATTTCGTTAATTCTATTGAATAATCATGGATCTATATTCTGTATTTTTTATATAAAGAAACGTTTCTAATATACATATTGTTCTATATAGATCCTGTTTCAAAAACCAACACCATACTTATTGTCATTTCAAGAATGTCAATTTGATCAGATGCGTATTAAACAAAAAACAAATATAGATTATTTTGTTTACATACATTAAAAAGTCCAACGATTGTACGTTTGCTTTTGCTTCATTAAAATATGACTTTTTGTGCTACATAACACATATGTACTACGTAAATATGTTTATAATTTAAAGATACCTAGTAATATTAACAGCCAACCGTTCAAAGTATACAAAATGCCTATAATGACTGTATATCGTCGATACTCCTAGGTTCAATAAATGTTTGGAAATAATTAATTGGAAAAATTTATGTATTGAGATACACTAGCATTTTATTTTTTTTTGTTTTCATTTTAGCGCTATTGTACAACAGTTTATTCTGGAGATTTGTTTTGTTAAGTTTCCTTTTGTAAGATAATATTAAGGCCTGGAGTGGCTACATTTGTTTTTATACTTATGTGTATCATAAATTTTTATAAAAGAAATGAAAATTGCTGAAAATAAGTTTTCATTAGTTGCTCATAAAGTTTACATGAAGTTTTTTATGTAAAATTCTCATATTTATTAATGTATTATATAAACATAAAGAATTTTTTACTAGATGTTTTTCTTGTAAAAAGTTCTCATTTATCGTTTTAGTGAGTAACTCGGCCTTCCTTTAAGAGCATTGCCAAAACATTCTTGGCATTCCAATTCGCTGCTGACCAACACTCCTCATCACTTTCCTAAAATTGTAATAGTTCTTAACTTCAGTCTTTATAGTCTTCATAAAGAGGTAATCAAAATTTTAACAATGAAAAATCGAAATCAAAATATTTTTAAAAATATGAAAAAATTATTAAATGTTGAAAATTTGAGATTAACTTTTTGTATATACTAACTTAAAATTTTTTACAGTAGTGCTAATGCAATAGTGGAATGAAGACATTGAGTAAATCTATATTTTGCGAAATTATAAAAAATAACATTTTGTTAAAAGAAGTATATCAAAAATCGAATTATATCGAAACCCTTGTACACAGTTGACAATATCCTCGACACTGACAGTCGCTCAATTTGTCTAATTTTTCATAAAATTTAATATCTCCCTCTCTACCATTTTTATGTGTGTAAGCTGGCCTCAATTCTATTCTTTGGATTGTGAACAACAGGTCCATGTCCGGGATAAATCAATTCGAAGTCTTCCTTCAGATTTTTTTAAAGAGAAATTGTGTAATCATAGAGATCTTCAAAAAGGGGGAAGGCATCTCCCAAAATGCAGTCTCCACTGCAAGTATCATTTCGTCTTCGAGTAAAAAAGAGGCATGATCGGTTGTGTGACCCGGCATATATATTGCTCTCAGTCTAGCACCTTCAACTTCTACAAACTGATTATCCTACAATAGTTTGTACATTTATAATCTATAATTACTAAGATGGACATGATTGATGATGTATTATAGATATTGCATTAGATATTAATAGGTCAAATAGGTACTTTCAGAAGATTCCAATTTCCTTCTTCCTCGTCGCCAGAATCATTGCTTGATCTCGGGAATTTCCAAACTTTTGCCGAATTTCCTGAATCCTTAGATCGCAGTAAATTTTGAGTCGCGTTTACACGGCTTATACGATCCTGATGCCAGTGTGTAATAAAATATGCTCAATTGTTGCTTTTTCTTCCGTAGAAGTTTGTTCAAATAATGTATGAAAAGAGAAGCAATGTCCCCTATCTCCTGAATCTATCAACACTCATCTATATCCAAGTATTTTTATTTATGTTTATTAGGTCACATATGATAAAAAAAGGTAGCATTATCTTTCATGATGCATGCAAAATAATCTAAAAATGATTATTCTTATAATTCAAACAATATGGTTAATAATATAAATTATACTGTTATACATTACTTGCTTAATTTAATATTTTCCCAACATATCGTATTTTTAAAAATTATTATCTCATTACACAATTCTATAATAGACTTTTAATTAAAAATTGAACTCTTTGTATGCATATGAATGCACTGGTAACCAGTGCCTCTTAAATAAATAGTTGTGCCTTGGTATGCCTTAGGTCCAAGATTGTATCCTAGAATTCTAATGACTCTATATGATAATCGGCAAAACCGATGGATTTACTCCTGATGGTCATTGTGAACGGCATTATCACTTGCTGAGAAATATATGTGGAAGCTCAGCGAGGTATCCGCTCGAATCGGCGCAAGCAAAAGCTGCGCCCGCGAGCTGACCCTGACGAGCTCGCTAGCGCCCTCTGCGCCTCGCACTATTAGGTGGCGCCATCTAGAACAACACCAGATCCCGCCTAACTCTAGCTCGAGTCGCAACGTGCGCGCAGCTTTGGCACTAGCCTTTATAGTGAATCTCACAAAGGAAATAACTTTTGAAAAAAGTAAAAAATTGGCAAGTATGCTGTGCATTTGTATTATAAATAAATATATTGTTTGACTATAATAACACTACCTACTGAATGATTAAAAAAAAATATATTTTAAAAAACATCTATTTCTTTCCAAAACAGAAAATTTACAATTAGTTGATTAAATTCATTAAAGACAAATAGATGATTCTAGCATAAAATTATTAAATAGCTCATATAAATTGACTCTTTGGATTTATTAAGAGCAACTCTGTACAATTCATTTTCAATTAATTAATTGAATTTTATATTATATTATATAAATATATTAAATTATATTATATTTATATTATATTATGTATTATATAAAAAACACCAAAGATTTATTTATCATAGAAATACTTATAATTTAAGCTCTTCTAGAACGATACACAGCTATAAGTTTATGCAAAAATGTTCGCAAAATAACAAAATTTGATCTATTTAAATAAAAGATTGATTAATTTAAACGTAAAAATAAAAAATATTAATATATTCTAACAAAAAATGTTTATATTTTGGTAAGTAATATATTTTTTTTACAGATATTTAAAGATCAGGAAGGGAATAGGTGTATATTTATATTATATAGTCATGTTATAAAATTGCATTTAATCTGAAAATAATATTTTTGGTACTACTTTTATTACTTATACAATAAGTTTCATTTATTTTTATATTGATTTATAGTTATATTCAATAATTATGTTCCATAAACACTAATGAATGTTGAGCATTCCATTGCGTTTTCTTTTGCTTAGAAATTTCTGGAGGCAGCCGGTTATAGTTGATTGCAATAATCTATGTATCATTATAGCGAGCAATTGCAATGTAAGCGATCATTTAAATAATAGACAGAATGATTGACAAGTATACACAAGGTGATTTTTAGTTTAATACATTTCTCTGATACGAATAAAATTATGAATTAGAATATTTTTAAATATTTTATATCTTAATTGTTATTAAATTATTTTATATTAAAGATTATGTTATAAATTTCGTAATTATCACTTTTATTCGAAAAATGAAATAGTGTATTAAAATTTATAGTTACTAATAAAATATTTTAGGTGAAATTCATAGAAATGCATTTTATAGACAGTATTTAGTATTTAAAAATAATCAATAAGTGTAAACCGAAACTTATATTTGTCTGATACGTGGTTATCATTTTTCAAGTACTTTGATATTTAATGCGCAGATTTGAAGATTTAACTTTATTGTTAAGTATTTGAAAGTAATAATTTTATTCTTATGATTGATATGTTAATAAAATCGAAAAAACAATTTTGTGTCAAGACATTTTTTTTAAATTTTTGTTTTTAGTCTTGCACCAAAGCTTTATAAAAATAAGGAAGAATGCGGACACGACACGAAACAGTGCATCCCTTATTAGAAAAAGGGAAGCTCTTAAGTTTTGGATAGATGAGACAATTGAACCGAATTAACTTCTGATGCCACAATAGGATCACGTGCCGATGCAAGCTTGCTCCAAATGGCAACCGGAGTAGGGGAACTATCCTTAATTCCTTTAAAGCGCACGTGCCAACGTGTGCGAGTGTCATTCGCAATTCTGCAGTCGGTGATTCGTGTTCGACCGATATTTATTTCTTACCGTTTAATGATCATATAATTTGACCGGCGGATTTGTTTTTCATTGCACCCTACAAGCAAATTAAAAGTATATCAAATTTTGAGATTAAGAAATGTCGCCGCTTAAGATTCATGTTGATTCACCAAACGTGAGGTACACAAGCGAATCCATAATTACAGAATATGAATACCAGGAAACTAAGGTGACCAAAGTGTGTGAAAAATCGGGTACAATTTATAATGTAAGTGATGATACGGCAAGCATATATTAATAAGCTTTTCTGCGTGTAAAGCATTAAAATCCCTGTACCTATTTTTTCTGTGCAGATTAAACCGAAAACAACGAAACTATTAATTAAAACAGATTTAAAGATACCAAAGCTAGGCATAATGTTAGTTGGATGGGGAGGAAATAATGGAACAACAATAACTGCCGCCTTGTTAGCCAATAAGCACAAAGTTTCTTGGGAAACAAAGGATGGTCTTAAGCAAGCTAACTGGTATTAATTATTGTAAAATATAAAGGATGTTTCTTCAAAAAGATATAAGATAAAAAATAATTTTTAAATTAATAAAATTTTGAAAAATATTAAAATAATATGCGATTGTTCATATGTAGGTAATAGGCACTGCCATGGCTGAAAAATATTAAAAGAATTAGTTTACATAGATTGACATGCTTTTTACGGCAAACGAGTTATATATCAGTTTTGAAATTTTTACTGCACATCTTATACCGCTAAATTATGATTTATACATGTATATAAGATTATATATAAATGAAATAATAATTTATTATATTGTTTGATCGATTAATTGTTTTCTGTTAAGTTTTTTTTATTATTTTTTACAATTTTTATATATTTATACTTCTTTTTTTCTTTTTTATTGTTGTATAAATGCTAAAGAAACTGTATTATTGTTAGAATAATTTACCATTATTTTTATTTTTGTTAAAGCCATCACTGCATTGTCTTTATTGATATTATAATTATTTGCGCATAGGTTTGGTTCTCTTATAAAAGCATCAACTGCTCGGTTGGGTAGTTGCGGAAACGAAGATGTTTATGTTCCCATTTCTTGGCTATTACCGATGGTTGATCCTGACGACATTGAGATTGACGGCTGGGATATTTCGGACATGAATTTAGCCGATGCAATGACGAGAGCTAGAGTATTAGATATTAACTTGCAAAAGCAGCTAATACCCTATATGGAACATTTAAAACCAAGAAAAAGCATTTATTATTCGGATTTTATTGCTGCTAATCAGGTATACGTATCCTATCGTAGATATATACGTATCCTATATTAATTTTATAGGCTGTATAAAGTAGCTTTGCGATTTTGATTAAATTTAATACTTCTAATATTAATATTTAAATAATACTTCCTTAATACTTATTGATATTTTAAGGAGTCACGTGCCAATAATTTAATTACTGGAACAAAAAAAGAGCAATTAGAAATTATTAGAAAAGACATTGCATCTTTTAAATCTTCGAAAAATTTGGATAAAGTGATCGTTGTATGGACAGCAAATACCGAAAGGTTCGTTAAAATTTTACCTGGTGTAAATGATACAGCGGATAATTTGCTTGAGTCTATTGAAAAGGGACATTCTGAGATTAGTCCGAGCACATTGTTTGCCATTGCATCAGCATTAGAAGGAGTAAGTATAACGTATTCACAATAATTTTGAATTCAATAATATAAATTTAATTTCGAAATTTTATTGTTCTTTTTGTTTATAAAATACTAGTACGTATTTGCATGCAAATGTGTCCTATAAAAATAAATTAATATATCAATATACATATTTGAATTTAAATAATTTAATAATTATGATACCACGAAAATATTCATGAAGGTATTATAATTTTGAGTGCATGAACTTATTAATTTTTCATATGAATATTCTGTATTTGAATTCTGCATTCGATACTTATACTATAAATTAGATTAAAAAATTAATTCAGCATACAATTGAAGAAGTGAAAGAAAAGTTAAAAAATAATTAAAATATTGACTTCTTACAAAATAGTCTTTAAACGACGATTTAACAATTTAATTCATTTCAGTGCACTTACTTAAACGGTTCGCCGCAAAATACCTTTGTGCCCGGTGCCATTGAACTTGCCGAGCGGATGAATACATTTATAGGTGGTGATGATTTTAAATCCGGACAAACGAAAATTAAGTCTGTGCTTGTTGACTTTTTAGTTTCAGCCGGTATCAAACCTGTATGTATTGTCAGTTATAATCATTTAGGCAATAACGATGGTTATAACTTGTCGTCGCCTAAGCAGTTTCGATCAAAAGAGGTATTGAAAGTATACATTTGTTTTTTTTTTTCATTAAGAATATTCAAAGAAAGCTTCATCGTTTTACAGATATCAAAAAGCAATGTTGTTGACGATGTGATCGAGTCTAATCAGGTACTTTACAAACAGGGCGAAAAGCCAGATCATTGTGTTGTAATCAAATACGTCCCGTACGTAGGTTTGTATGCATTTCGAACATCTACATGAAAACAAGGTATTTCTGGAAACGGATTAGTAAAAAAAAATTTATTATGTAGGTGACAGCAAAAGAGCGATGGATGAATACACGTCCGAAATCCTAATGAATGGTCCATAACACAATTGTCGTACACAATACTTGCGAGGATTCGCTCCTTGCCAGTCCCATTATTCTCGATCTCGTACTCCTTTCGGAGATCTGCTCTCGCATTGGATTCAAACGGGCAGACCGGCCAAAGGACGAGTTTGTCGGTTTTCGGAGCGTGCTGTCGATCCTGTCGTACCTTTTAAAGGCTCCGCTTGTTCCCCGAGGAACACCGGTCATCAATGCACTCTTTAAGCAACGCAGTGCTATTGAAAACATCTTAAAAGCATGCGTGGGCATTCCGCCCGAAAACCACATGCTCCTTGAGCACAAAGTTAACATTGTGAATGAACCGTAGACTTCATAAATTATGTAGGAGATTTTCGTCCAATTTGATTATTCATGTTTTTAGAATTTTTAAATACCTTTTTTGTAAAGTACCTTTTTATACTATATACGCACTTTTTTATAATTTTGATGCATTAAATGCTGATTTTAAAAGTATACATTTGAGCTGATCATGGATTGAACTACGATCTACGATGAAGTACGAAATTCTCAAATATTGTTTATTATATTTAATTATTTTGTTAATATGATATTTCATTATAATATATAATTAAGAAATATAATTAAATTATAACAGGAATTTAATGTTTGTGTTCGTCGAATTTTAAATATTGTTGTATTTTATTAAATTGTTAAATTCGATTTTATTATATGGTTTCGATATATTATTAGAAATAAAAATAAATGTTGATAGTTGTGATAACATTAATACCAGGTAAATGCTTGTCAAAACTTTCAATGACTTTTTTCTCTCGCTCTTTCAAACTGTTCTTTATAGATGAAATATATTTTGTGCTCAATTAAAAAATAATTAATATTTTATGTTTAGATAAGTACTTATAAACACGAAGCTATTTTCTAATTTTAGTTTATATGTAATGAACATATAGTATTAAATATATAGTTTTAAACTAAAGCTTCAAGTGAAGAAAAATTTATATTATTTGATCCTATAATCCGTATTGTAACCGCAATTAATTTATTATACGTTTCATAATATTTCCTTATATATGTGAGTTTCATTAATTGTAAAAAATGAAAGTATTATATTTAACTTTTTATTTAACAATAGTCAATAAATACCAGTTACTGTACGTGAAATACAGATTTTCTTAATATATCTTAATTTTATTCTTTTTTTTATTTTTATTTTTATATAGCGTTATAAATGTGTTAATGGTATTGATGTAAAGTTATTAATTTATAAATACTATATAAACGAATAAATTCCTATATAAAATCAGTGTTTGCTGTAAAAGTTTAGAATCATCTTTACAAATGGGATATTGTTGATATGTATAGCGAAGAATATCCTAATCTTGAAACAGCTTTTAAAACGCTTTTATGCCTATGACCAATATACAATCAATCAATTTCTCAAACTTAAGTCCTGTAAATTTTGTGAAACCTTTTCTTCTCAAGATACAAACCTGAAATGCTATTCGGAGGTATGATTTCTTGCCACTGTGTTTTTCTTTTTTGTATAGAAATTGAAATTTGAAAGAAATAACGTAAAGGTACAAACAGTTTTGTACTACTATTACATAATTTATTAAGTATACTCGTCTCAATAAACGCCTACACAATTCTCGTATATAATGCATCTATCTGGATAACGCAAAAATTATGTATATTAAACCATATATACATTGGCTAGAATCGTATTAGGACGTCGTTTGATCCGAGAAAAATTTACAAAACGTAATTTCGCAAAAACTACGTATTACTTTTTTCGCTCGGATTGCAAGATTTATCTCATTTATTTCATTTTATTTTGGAATGCGTTATAAATCTTCACGTAGGAACTAAAGTAACTCGCTATTTATACCTATTATCTGCAAGCAAAGCCACAAATAAAGTTCAGATAATTTGATGACTCTTTAATGGG
Organism: Sycophaga agraensis; assembly: GCA_018906755.1. Classification (NCBI taxonomy): domain Eukaryota; kingdom Metazoa; phylum Arthropoda; class Insecta; order Hymenoptera; family Pteromalidae; genus Sycophaga; species Sycophaga agraensis. Next base: position 545,797 of record JACCIE010000045.1, read on the forward strand.
AGATTGAAAAGTCGCCAAACATCCTACGCAACAATTTTATGATATAATTTGATGAATATAGCTATGTTCGATGCGATTAATTATAATCAAGGTTCAAAAGCTTTTAATTTTCATCGTTCATCAAACACTGCTGAATCCATCCTATAAAAATCCACTCAGGCCAACATTCAGCAACAACTGTAATATTTAATATAATTTTCAAGGCTACACAAACATCTGCTAGTAATACGCAAGAGAAAATAATTCTTTTAATATTATAAGTTTCTAGTTTATATTCTATTCTAGTTTATAAATAACAAGGCTAATTATTTAAGCAGCATTTTTCTCTTTGGATTTTCGTTAAAGTGGAAGACTAGAATAAAACTCGAGTTAATATCATAAATGAATTTAAGTGTGTATATACTTAAAAGTAAAAATTATTTTGAAGTAATTTCATAATTTTTTTTATATGTATACGTATATATATATATATATAGAAATCTAAATAATACTTATATATTCGTATTACTAGAAGATGCGATTATTTTTAAAAGGTACTAAGTTTTGATTTTAATGGAGTGAATTACGCTCTACGTTACTCACGCGAATGAAATACGAAATACTGAAGTTTCAAAAGCTGATGCAAATTGACGTCATTGACAAATATTTCTTGTCGAGTTAAACCATAAAAACTTTTTTTTGACTAAAATACCAAAATAACGACAACATGGAATAAATTAATTATTGAAAAAAATAAAATGCTCGGCTTAATTCTTTATTCGGACGTAGTTGATACCCAGCCAAGTTTACAAAATCGAGGCTACGACATATTGTAAGCTTTGGATTTTTTGTTACTGCACTGCGATCCTCGCACGAATAAATAAAATAATTTAATTAATGTTCAATAAGCATTCTTACATTCGAATTCTAATAACTCTTTACCGCTATTTGCAGACAGATATGCGCTCTATTGTTTTGTTTCTTCTACAATTATGTTTTTGTACGATCGCTACAGCTACGATAATTTACGCTTAACAGAAAGAAACATTTGGTTATATTATATACAGTTTCTTCATTTTCACATTTTTGCGTTTCTATTCTATATGCGTTGCGTTGAACTGTGAAAACTAATAAATGAAACAAATCTACATTTTTCACAAATACGAGTGATGTTATGTAAAAATTGATATTGTTTTGTCAAGGTAATTCTTATTTGACACTAGAGCTTATCTCCACTATTAAAATGTGTGTAATACGTTAAAAAGATTTTAAAAAATTGATAACTGTTCTTCTTTTTGATAAAAAAGTTTGCTTGTAAATTTGTATCAATATAAAGATAAAAATTGTCCTGCGTTTATATTATGAATAGTTATGTGGCATACGTTTTATTGTACCAAATTCAATTATACATATAAATGTAAAAAAAGTCTGAAAATCTTAAAAATCTGTCTTTCGCAAATTGCGAAATTATTGTATGTAATTATTAAATTTAAAGTTAGGTTTGGTCAACATTTTTGCTTCTAACAGTTTATTATTCAAATATAAGCGTTAATTATCGCAAGTCCTGTAATATTCGGCACTGATATATGAATATTAGTTTCAAACAGTAATCAATTGTTAATTTATTGCAGTTAAAAAATTTGCCGTTCGTTCGGTCTTGTATACATAATCAAGTATATCTTTTGATATACTAATGTATATTGCATTGTAATGTATCTTTCAAGAATCATACTTTTTGATTTTATTTTCAATTTTAGATACCCTGATAAATATCCACGCGCAAGTAAAAATAATTTTTGCTCTACGAAATATTTTAATTTATATTATTAACATGATTAATTGTATGAGGTGCATATATTTAAAAGTAATTTTATGGTTCTTTCTATTAGTTTCGTGAATTCTCGCATAAATGATATTCGATTAAAATTATTAATTAAAGCTAATCTTGATTTCTATGCGCAATAATAGTACGTGACATGCGTATTGAAATCAAATTAATACATTGTACTTCATTGAAGTATATTGCTACTATTAGTGCTAAAATAAAGAGCATGCTTAACATAATTTTAAAAAATTTAAATTTGAATTTTACATTAGAATAGAATTAAATATTTTTAATAATGACTATATAATGCACGTAACCTTTTATAAAAACATTTTTTACAGTGAATTCTTTCAGTGCAATCGAAACCGAAAAAGAATTACGTGGACATGATTTGATTTAGTATTTATTTATCAATTAAAATTTATCGATTGACCCAACGCTTGACAGCTTCAGACCATTCTGCTTCGGTCTCCTCGCGCTTTTCACCTTCAGCCTCCTCGCGTTCGCCTGGATGCTGATGGTGGTCCTGGTTGTTGATCTGTATATTCTGATTCTGGTGATGTGAATTTTGGTTGTGATTATGGATCTGGTTCTGATGTTGAATTTGATTATTATGTTGATTTTGGTTCGAAAGTTGATGTTGATTCTGGTGCTGATTGTGGTTTACATGTTGATGTTGATTCTGATGCTGATTTTGGTTTGAATGCTGGTGTTGGTTTTGATTATGATGTTGGTTCTGGATAGGATGATTATTTTGGCGTTGGTTTGAATGCTGATTTTGGTTTTGCTGGTTATTGTGCGCTTGGGCATTAAGAGCGGCATTGCGTGAACGCAACTCAGCTAGAAAATCATTCTCTTGCATGTAACGACGCTGAAGTTCTTCACGCCACATTGCACCACCGATGCCATCTTCAGAATCTTCACCTACCTCAAAATCTACAACAATGTTATTGAGTATTGAATTATACTATAACTGAATTTACAGATCTTAATTCTTTTGCTAATTAATTTTTGGAAATTATTTATATTGTGACATATAGTTAATACGTATATATACATATATTATGGTAGTGACACATCAAATATTTTTTTTTGTAATATGGATTTCTAAAAATATTCTGCAGTCATTTTGTTAAGATATCCTGTAAATTTAATTTGAAAACACTTATTTAATGAATTAATAAACAGCTTTCAAAGAAATCTTTCATAATTAAATTATTTTAATACTAAGATTCAATTTATTCTACTTCATTAAAATCTCGAAAAAATACTATATTGAAAATTCTCAAGTTTATTGATGGAGAAATTATCAGAAATTAACTTTGTTTTGACTTTAACTATAGCAAGAAACTTATAAAACATACATTAAATAAATTCAAGGCCAGTGATTAAACGATGTTTAATGCAATAATAATATGCTTAAAAATGTGAATAGGAAATATTTTCTACCTAGAATGAACAAAAAGATTCGTAACCATATCATTAAATCCATCATATTTTGAATAATTAATATAAAAATAATATTAACATGTGTTAAAAAAAATTTAAACAGTCCTTTTGACATATTAATTTTAAAATATTTGTTCAATTTTCATTGTAATTATTGAAAGTCATTTTTATTTTTATACACAAAGTTTGTAATGAGCATAAAACATTATATTTTTATGTAACTACTCATTTTTTTTTAATTTCTCTGTTATACTGTCTTTGATAACTTATTATACATTTTTTTTATGCAAAAGCAAACTACTTTTCAAAATAACTTTCTTTGATTCAAATTTCGAAAATAAGATTTTCGTTTGTGAAATAAATAATCCTTAATTGATATTTTAATCAAAGTGACTAATATATAAAAGAACCAAAATTGAATTAAATTTTAGATCATTGATTTTTAAAGACAAAACGTTTCATGTAATTATCGTCTATAATGTCTAGAAGTAAAATGCATGCATTTCATGACACTATGTTGATCTTCAAGAACTAAATATTATGATATTATAATATAATTAAGATGTCGGATATGAACTGTATAATGTAGCATGTTTTTTCTTTCTCCTTTGAGCATCTTGGATAATTTACACATGTTTGTTGTACCAAGTTTTTTATATGAAATATTATGTATTATGAATGCCAAGTAGCAGAAAGGTATAGAAAAATATTATAAAAACTTACCTAACGGCTTTCTGATATTATGGCGGCCAGAATTGTGGGAATGGTCCTCCTCGTCTGAGTCTGCAAGCCACCAGTAGGGCACATTCAAAGAGGGTGCACCACACGCATTCCACAACACGTATTGCTTTTTTTTGCTCAAATTTTTCATATTACTTATTAGATTTGTCTCAGTTCAGTTACAGATAAATTTCAAAATTAACTTCAAAGTTTTGAACAGAAATACTAATGATTTCATTGAATTGCTATATTGGATTTATACTTTGCATAAATGAACGTCACAAAATCTGTGATGTAAAAATCAAAATGATTTATTTTTGATATAATTGTTTAAATATACCTTATTTTTACCAAAAGATTCTCTACATCTTTGAAATTGTTAATTCTCAACAATAACTATATACTTTAAACATTGATAAATTAAATTTGAACATATGATAGCAGTCATTTAATAAGTAATTATTGAAAAATTCTGGCTGGAACTAGTCTACGATATTATCTAAAATTAATCTAAGTAAATTCGTATGAATGTGCAATGTTATGTATCCTGATAAATCTTACTATATGTTTGATCTTTAACCAGTGAAAAATTACTTTTCATATAATCAATAAGTTTCAATTCATTTCCTTAGAATGAATTCATAAATTATTTTGATTATCAGAACTTTAATTTTTAATTTTTGCTAACAAGATATTAATGGGAATAAATACTGATTTGGTAATGGAATGAATGAAAAAATAATGTATGTACATAAACTGTAAAATCCCAATCTAATAAGTATCTAATTGAGATTAAGAATTTACGAAATGTTATACAAATATCAGAAAAGGCACTTTTTCAAAGGTAGCCGCTTCTGAGATCTGTAACAATTTATGATACAAGGATTCAAAGGGCAGTAACATTCATTAATTAATCTCACCTGTCACTCGCGTTTGCCACTGCGCAAATCAAAAACCACGAGAATTATAAGATTTGAATATATAATAAGATGTTACGCAATTGAATATAATAAATATACATAATTCATGCTATATTTGATTATAGTAATTATGTAATAAAGGAGTATAGTTTTTATAATTATTATTCTATAACTATAATTCGAGATTTGATTGTTTCTTAAGAAACTTAACTTATAAGAAAATCGTTTTTAATATTCTACCTAAATTATTATAAATTTTTTAAAGACTTTAAATATGCTTTTAGAATATCCGAATATTTACTACTTAAATTATATCAAGCACTTTTCATTACTATAACAATATAAAATACTTTATTATTTAGACAAGTTTTAATTTATTTGTAGAAATTCGACATAAAACTGTTTAATAATATATAAAGAAAAAAATTATATAAATATACATGTATAAGCTACTATAAAAATAAGTGTATTATAATAAGAATAATAACAATAATAAGAATAGAGCATTCAATTTTTTCATAAAGTTTTGATAAATTCAAAATAAAACGCACCTGAGTTCAATTCCCTGACGAGAGATGACATGGCATTAGTCACATTATCGGCTGCTATTAAAAGGTCATTTCTTAAAGATCGACCAAGGCTATTATTGGCACTGTTGGGGCCACTGCCTGGTAAGCTGTTCGTCCTAAACGCAGACCTAACATTCAAAATATCTAATTCTTTACCGTGTACTATTCATTTTTTATTTTTCAATTCTTCATAATAAAGCACTTGAATACATTGAAGCATCAAATCAAATACAACAAAATATTTAGCATGCCTCTAATGCAATTGAAGCAGAAACTCAAACTACAGGTTTTTCCCATATATGATACAAGATTTTAACTTTAGTTGTGGCTTATGCCAAACTAAGAATAAAATCCATTACGTTATTCAAGGAGCGCAAACAAAGTATAAATAATAGTAAATTATAAATTAATATTCATGATTAAAAACTAAAAGAAAATAAATAAATAAAATATTTTTCAGAATTAAGTTAGATTAGCTTTTACTAAATAAATAATAACATATAGTAACAATTAATCGTTGACATCAAAAACCACTTTGCAAACATAAAATTTAATTTAAGTTTTTTCGATTTTATTTTTATTTGTACTAGTACATGACTTTCATATTGTTTATATCCTAATATATACAATTCAATGTTTTTGAAATAAAATTTTATTTAAGGAATAGCAGAATTTATTAAAGTAAATATATTAAATTATTCTAAAGCGATTTTTATATACAATTTAACAAAAATGCCAATACAAAATAAAAGATTAAAAACTAGTGTTACGTAATTAGCAGGTACTAGATGCAATAATAATAATAACAATTATAATAATGTTCATGTAATACATGCAATATATTATTTAACTAATTAAAATTTATTAAAAATGTAAAAATTAGGATGTAACACTAGTTGTAAAACTAAAACCGGACACACTGTGATTAGTAAGATTTGTGACGGGGCTTTCGGATTCAGAAAGCGACACAGACTACGCCATAGTCCGTAGTACGCCATACTATACGCAAGGATTCTGTTAGAGTGTTAAGTTTTATACGTTCTACCAACAACATGACTTTTAAAAGATATGTTTGTAGTGAGATAAGAAAAGCCAAATTGATTAAAGGTTGGACCAGTTCAGGAGGTATGTCACCTTCACGTGCTAGGTACGTTTCTAACTTGTTCAGTTTAGTCTTGGCTGAGATAGAAGAGGTCGATTCCAGAGCAATAATCGCTTGCTCTGCTCCTGCTATCGCAGTTGCCCCATTTTGTTCTGTTTGTCTAACTCAAACTCCGACAGGAATAACGTCTAGTAAAGATTTAATATATTCCTTTTTACTTAAATCCTTCTATTGTATCGACAATGGGGCACTTATAGCTGCTGCCGTCAGACGCAGTAACGCACGCACTGAATAGTAAACATTAGTTTTAGTCGGTTCGAAAAGAGAGCAGTCTGGATAAACACAGATCTCTGCACTGACTGTGTTGATGCTGTGTTTGTTTGCAGACTTGCAGCGAAGCTGTCTTTGCAGATTGTACCCCCACATTCCGTACCTGGTTTGACGCCATTCTCGTTGTAGACAATGGCACGGTGATATCAGCCGCCAATGATCCTGCTCCTTTTCACAGCAAGCACAACACAATTGATGTAATAGTAGAGATACCTGTCCCAGAGCCTATCTGTTGCTCTATTGAATACAGGAACTATAAGATCATCAATGGTAATGGGCCGATACAGGTGTTGTCGGGCTCTGTTTGGGGGCGACTGTTGGCAGATGATTTCGACGTTGAGGCGGCGGTCGTGAAGCTTAACTCTAATCTAACGGCGGCAATCAATCAACTTGCACCGGTTAAGGTTATGAACTTTAATAAAAAGAGTTAGCCTTCGATTGCACCTGAGCTTCGCGACTTGCAGCGCAAAAGTAGGACACTATACAGACGATACAGAAGAACAGGACAGCGACAATTTGATCCTAGATTATGTGAATGCCATGTAGATCATAAAGACGCTGATGTGAATTTAAACGTATGCACCTGCCCTTTAATAGATCTTGGATTTATAATTAGAACTCAAAGTGGCGTTGGAAAGCACTTTGACATCGTCTCATTCATATCTGACTTTGAGATGGCGTATTCGTTATTTATTCTATTGGGTACTGCTGCATATTATACCCAAGAGCGTAAGGTGTGTACCCCAAGTCCTCGTTCTTTTAATGTCGACACTGCATGTAAGCACCTTACTAAAATACTTGACTATTCCAACATTATGTCAGGAGGAAGTTTCACTTTTAAATTGACTAGTCAGAAATACGAGGATGATCGTGGTTCTAAAATCTTTGTCGCGTCGCAAATTCAAGATGATGTTGATTATGCTAAATATTTACCTTTATATGTTCATATGTTCATTAACCGTGAATATGTTTGGACGGTTGTGGCTGTGTGGTATCAGTGGTTTTAATTTCAAAAGCAATAATGATAGTACAGAGTAATTCAAGTTTTGTAAAAATTCACAAAATAAATTATCTACGTATCTATCTCTAGAGTATTGAACCTTTTAATATATTGTGCCTCTTTTGCGTACATCGTCTTGACAATTGGACATCTTGTCATCGTAGACAAGAGCCTAAACGAGAATCTTTCAATGTTAGTTTTAACGGTTTTAGACAGAAGAGTGACTCTGAAATGTCAAGATTCATGCTAGTAAGGGGTCTAATTCCACAAAAATCTGACGTCAAAACTAGAGCAATAGCAGAAAGATAGATTAAGAAGATACAACCTACAATAAGTTATGATTTAGATATTAATAAAATCACAAGGATATTATCAATTTTGACAAATACATTAGGGTCAGTTATTGACATAGAGAATATCTTTAGAGTATCTAAATCATTACTCTGTCTAGCGTGATAGACAAATTGCACAAGTTACATCAGCAAGAAGCAACATCATGTTCAAGTATTTACAGCGCTGATTTTACTTAGTTATAATAATTTTTAGTTTAATTAGTAGTTTAATTAGTTAAATTTAATTTTGGGGAAGTATATATGTATTCAAACTGGGGTAACAGTCATTAATTTTATTTATTTTATTGGGGATAACAAAAAAAAGGACACCCACGATATGGTGGCTCGGGAGTATTACTGGCCCGGATAAAAGGTGAGGTGCACTCATTTGGCATAAACGGTAGAGGGGCTGGACGGAAATACCTACGACGCGGCCTACCTTCTCGATGGTTTGCAGAATTTGACACCATAACGAGCCCCTCGATCCACGCGGCGCTGGGCCTGGACTAATACTATTTCCCGAGGACGCCTTTCCTGAATTTCCCAGGCAATCCTCCCATCCCTCCTGCTTGCACACCCGGCCTGGATTCGGCGGCACCGGTCCCCCGTCACAAACTCCAATTGGTTACAAAATTAAAATTTTACCGATATCTATCTAAATACAGCTAAGCATTCTACATAGCTAAGCTGTAGCACTGTTATAATACATTCATTCTATTTACGCAGCGATACGCATACATTTACTAATGCACTTTCAAATACATATATATTCATGATATATGCTGTTAGGGAATACAATGCATTCACAATGTCCGTCGTTTAAAAGACGTATTGCAGACCTACAGGTTGAAATCTTACGAGGATCGCATGCATGCCCGGGCCTACCTTACGTCACCGCCAACGCAGGATAGATTATCCGGCATAGGGTTATTCTGCATAGAACCATGCAAAGCTGCATTCGAGTTTGCTTGAACATTGCCGCCCACCGAATTTGGCGGAACAGGGCTTTGGTAGCTTCGCGACATTTGCTGTTGCTGTGTTTGCTGCTGCTGTTGCTGCTGCTGTGATTGCTGGTGATTAGGAATAGCACTAAGTGGCCCACCAGGAGTCGGTGGAGCTGATCGGCTGCTCGATACTGCTCCCGGTGGCAGTGGTGGTGATTTTGTGCTACGGGGCGAGCTGTTTGGTGTTGATCGAGGTGATGCCTGATTTATCTAAAAAAATTTAATTTTTAAAACTTTATTTGATGACTGAAAATAAAAATTTGAATGTTAACAAACCTTTAACATTTTCATAAGTCCTTCAAGCTGTACCATAAGTTGTCTTCTAGAATCTTGCAAAGTTACTAGTTGACCCTCTAATTCATCTTTTCGTTGTCTTAAAGCGCGCAATTCTGACATGAGAGCTGGATTTTCCAAACCTGCAGCTTCGATTTCTTGTTGTCTCCTACAATAACAGAAGTTGTACTAAATTATAGAAAACTTATAACAACGAAAATAAAGCATAGTGCATGTAAGTGTATGAAAAATGTTTAATGTATAGTGTTAATGCAACTAATGTTAAATAAAAAGGATATCTCCAAATATTATACAATGCAAAGTAGTTCCTTGATTATTTTGCTCAAAAATAGATTATCAATTTAACGCGTCATACTTATCTGTTCTAAAATTACTTTTTCTTTTATCATTAATTATTTTTTATTTATTTTATTCAAGATTACTTAAAAATTTTTGTTTGATAAGCTAATTCGTTAAATAGCTATCGATAAACTCATTTTATTATATTGACTCAAAATTAGAAACGTAACATTCATTCAATACTTCAATAGTTATGTTCATTTGTATATTTGTATGAGTGTAAAGTGTGCACATTGCTTTTTATATACACGTATTTAAATCTATGCAAACAAGGAAACATAAAGCCAAACGAAAAAATCTTTTAACATGCGTGATTCTAGGATGGTCTGATGGGATGACATCGAGGTAAAGGTTCGATATGAAGGAAGTAAAACGACACAGGTCTACCTTAACCTTGCAATTTCCCGCATTATCTCTTTATTTTTTGCTTCAAGCTGTGATATGAGCTCCCGCTGTGCCCTAGATGCATCCAACGATGCCAAGTTAGCGTCTGATGGTGCTCGGCTCTGCAGGAAATATTGATAATTATTATTTTTTCTCCAAATCGTTGAGAATTAAATAGTCGAATGTACTCACGGCTTGCTCTACTTGGGACAGTCTGGACGAAGCACGAGGCTGTCGAGATAACAAGAGTAGAATCAAATTAAGTAAAATGCAAAACTAGGTGATACTTAATTACCGTTTATTAGCTGGGGTCACTAAAGAGACAAGTGCCAAACGCAAACGCAAATTGCATTGTGTTTTTTACAAAAATCGTATAGAGAATAAAAGTTGATGTTGCTATTGAACGACTTACCACGGTTCTTGCTTCTTGCGACAATCGCTGAGCGTATATGGCAATCAATTTGTGTTCATCGTCGAGTCTCGAACTATCCATACTGCCAGACGTAACGATTCGATAAGTGTATTAGACACATTCTCGTTAAGATATAAATCAAGCATTGAAAATAAACTCACCTTCTTAAAGTAGAACGACTATCCAAAGAGCCAGAGTCGAATGGACCCATGAAGCCTGGATCAGGAAAGCCATTATGCGATGGGATTGGAGATGGTGGGCTAATAAGAAAATAAATTTTAACCATTATTACAATAAAGTTTAAATTATAAAAAATGCGTTCAAATTTATTATTATTTTTGACATACACAATATGTGAGAGGTCTAAAGTTTTCTCGGGCTGTTCTGGAAACCTTGGTAGACTGTTTCTTCCCTTTTCCGGAACACATCTAAAACTTTTTCTCAAGGAATGACCAATCTGCTTGCTCGGTGACTTCTGTGGATAAAAAGAAGCAACAGAAATAAGTTTTTCAAAACGAACGATATCGTCGTGGGGTCTTTTAAAAGAAAGAAACATACAAAACTACTGTACTCTCTGGTTTCGTGATCGTTATTATGAGTACCGGAAACCTTTCCTCTCCAAAAGCAGTCCTGACAAAGTTGATATGAATGGCACTTTTGACATCGATACCTAAACCCGCTGAAGTTTTCCCGGTGACAGGCATCGCACATAGTGGGATGTATTACTAAAATAAATAGAATCATAACCGTTATACGCAGGTTTTATTTATAACTTAAGCGTAGATCAATTATATCGTGCTATCAAGGAAAATTCTTTGATGATATATCAATTGAGTTATACGAGCTAAAACATAACTTTACCAGATTCAACTGCAGCCACCCTGTGGTAAAGCGGCAGCCAGATTAAACAGTGAGGGCCGGGCTCCGACATCAGCGTGTCCAAAAAGTCATTGACCGTGATTTTTGCATTCTGAAGGCAAAGGCATTGTACATTTAGTGCAATGTATAGAGGGGCCGAGAATTTTTATTTCGAAGCCTTGTACTCACTGACGGAAATATCGAGTTGGCCAAGCTGTCCGTGTAGCCGAAAGACGGGGACTCGTACACGGCGGCGGGCAGTGCCAAGACCTCCTTTAAGTATTCCGCGAATCTCCAGTGGATAAGGTGGCCGTTCCCGTCCGAGATTTGCGAGTTAATATCTGGGAAAGAAGAAGCAGAGTAAGAGGGACGTGGCCTATATCGGGCCTGGCGATGCCGCGGCACTGCGCTTCCGTTGTTCTACTCACAGCGGAACTTGTCCATGAGTTTGCCGGCGCAGAGGGTGGCGAGAGCGACCTTCACGGAGAAGACGGAGATCTTGTTGTTGTCCCTGCGTGGGGCGAGAGGCTGATCAATGGGAGGGTAAAGCCGGCGGAGGAGGGGAATGCAGTTGGACTCGAAGAAGGCCAAGTTAAGGGTGTCAAAGTCGGGGCGGGACCGGGGAGGAGGTGGCTGGAGCGCGCGGCCTCCGTACATCGACGGAGCCGCCCGGAGGCTGGGGCGTACCCTACTTACCCGCTCGTGTAGGCGGCCAAGAGCCAGTTCATGAGGAGCGCAGTCGTCGCGTCGACTTTCGCCTGCTGGGCAGTTGGCACGCGCTTGTTCAGCGCGTGGAAGAGGGAAGACAGGAGGGTCTCGAGCCTCGAGACGCTCAGGGTGCTCGAGGGCTCCAGGGTGTTGAGGCTGTTCTCGCGGAAGGCCTCGATTACGTTCCAGATGTCCACGTTGTGCACTGCCGGGGACGAGGACCGCTCATTAGTCCCTCTCCTAGCTCTTTGCCAGGGTGCTGCCGGCGCAATTAGCGCGCCGGCTCCGGGCTTTCTTTGCCGCGTGGCCCAGTACGCGAGCGCGACTTTATTCCCAGTAACGAAACGCCTCCTCGGTTAACTTCTTAAGCCCTGGCGCTTTACACGCCGCCGAGTTCTAAACGCTTGTCATTCGGCCTGTCCCCTTTTCTCTGTAGTGGAAATGCTAGCCGATTCTTAGCTTACTGTTACCCGCGATTTTTCCTGTGTTAGCCAGAATTATAGTTTTCCGAATCTTGCAGGTGAAGTATCAAGTAATAGTTTATATAATTGTACAGTAACTGATGCTTAATGAAGCATAATAAATACTATCTTCAGGTGGAAGTTAACAAAATGATAGCAGCTATAATTTTAAATAAATGTATAATAAAAAACTAATGACGCATTTTCAGTCACTAAATGTACACAGAGATAATATAATTTGCATTTAATAAATGTAAAAAATGTAAAGTTTAAAATATTTATAGTTTGCTGAAGAAAAATCTGAAATATCTAGTAGAATGAAGTGTTATATATATATCTGACTCATTTCCTATATATCGTATTTGGCAGACCATACAATACTATTATTCAATCGAAGTGTGCGATTACAGTGAAATAAGAATCGGCCGATTCCTCCAGTTCTGAACGCGTTATCGCGAGGAAAGAAAAAGCAGATAGCACAATCAATATAAGAATGTCAAATAGAGAGAATTGAATTAAGCATGAAATTGGCTTGAAAACACTAGCTATCCGAGCTCGTCGGGAGCCTTTTGAGCCAGGGCCCGTAACCGATAAGAGTAAGATATGCGCATTTTTACGCAGCGACGCTCGTACAGCATGGGCCGCGTGCCACCAACATACACACGTACATGTATATGTATATGTATATAAAAGCTCGTGCCGCGGGCCGGCGGCATTAAACCATCTGCATTGCAAATGCGCCGGTCCGCAGTGGCAGTGCAAACTCCGCGCAACCTTATAGTCCTGGGTAGCTATGCGGGCGCTGTGTGCCAGGGCCGATGTAACCCATTACGTATGCATATACATACGTATCCCAGGGGAATGGGCGGGCGGGGCGAATAAGGGCGCTTCCATGCTAATCGTGCACTTACGGTTGACCTTCTTCTGGATGAAGCGCAGCTTGCAGGCGGTCCGGTAGGATGCGAAGCGGATGCTGTCGAAGCTCTGCTGGCGCATCTCCTGGAGCAGCTGGAGCCGGCTGGCCTCGCCGGTCGCGGGGCCGGTGCCGCTGCTCCCGCTGCAGCTGCCCGTCGACCCGCCCCCGTCCTCGGCCATTCTCGCTGCGGGCATCAAAAGCCACCAGGATGATGTTAAACCTCCCGTACACGCGATGCGCTACGCGCGCCTCCGATCGTATCGGCCTATATATAGCGAGCAACCGATTTCGCGGAAATATTCTCCGGAGGGCCGCGCAATCGGCTCTTCCGGGGGACCGGATTTCCGACGATGGTTAGATCGGCGTCTCGATCTACCTCTCGATGTAATTTAGCGAGAGAGGGGGTATCGGGTTACCGATCGCCGCGGCGATCGAGTGCACGCGAGAAGCCGCACGCTGATGTCGCTAGGCTCGCGGCCGAAGGTCGTCCCTGCGCACACCGCTTGAGTAACAGTCTTATTGGAATTTCAAACATTTCCGCGTTGCAGTGGAATTCAACTAGTGCCGGCGGCGTCGTCGGCGCGCGCGAGCCAAGGCTGTTTCTTTATTGACGCCTTGGGAGCCGGCGTCGCCTCGCCGAGGCCTTGTGAAACTGGGCGCGCGCTTTCTCATTAGACCGCCTCGTTACTCCCTCGGATTGAAGAATAATAATGGACATTGTGAGGCCGGGAGGTCGGGAAGAGCAGCCGCGCGCCGGTTGTGCAAGGCGCCGCTCGAAACGAGTGCGGGAAAAATAGTTGCGGAACTGCAGCATCATCGATTGCGAAACCGGCCAGCGGCCAGGAAAAAGTACACCTATACGATTGATAAGCGGCTGACCGGGCGCGGGAAAAAACAGTGACAAAGGCAAATTATCAGAATTGGTGAGTTACTGTCGATATACTATATATTGATCACGGTATTACTCAGTTCTGCAGATATTTATCTTGTCGGTTACAGAGTGGCGCTTGAGTGACTTTGGACAAATGGAGCTAATAAGATATTCTGACCCTGCCTACTTTGGCTTCCTAAAATAAGCGAAAATCGAACTCAACCCAAGGTAAACACATCGACAAGTACGTGGGATGTATAGACAGCCTGGACTCGGACCAAAATACCTCTTCTGCAGCATCGGTTTTAATCCAGATCTGATCATAGATACGTGACATATACGTTTCAAATATACAAGTTTTATGAAAACGGAATGCTTATATGTAGGTCATTCATGCACATAAAACATTGATTGCGATGATACGATGTCTGGGCATAAAAGATAAGATGCATGATAATTACCACAGTCCAACACCTCGAGAGCATATACCCCAGAGCATTTTTGCGCTTTAGGATATAGTACTCTAACAACAAAACATTATATATGGCGTACATCGTCCAAGAAAATGCCTTAACCGCGCGTTTTGCTCAACCACCCGCGGCTCTCGGCTAGCGCTCGCTCCAGCCCACGCAGTCCTCGGCACGGAATCCGCCGAATGTACATCCATCCGCCAGCTCTAGCTAATCTAGGCATGACAAAATCTAAAGGACTGTAAGAAATGCGCGTGGCAGGGACACAGGAGTGCGTCGCTTAATATGCCCCGCTCCAAATTGCTCGGAGGCTTTGTCCCGGGCGACAGTCCCTTAATCGCATGCTAATAAACCGGGGCGCATTAGCATGCGAATCGGCGGGGAGGGGGGGGGGGGGGAGAGGCGACAGCGCCCTTCAATCCGGGGGCCGGGCGCGCGTATACCTTCGGCCCCTCGGCCGTACGAATAATAGCGCGGGGAAAGAGAGAAGAGCCTGTGCTTTTAGCGGCTCTCTGTGTGGCGCGCGCGCAAGAAAAGGGCCGATATACGTGCAGGGGAGAAAGGCGCGACGAGGGCCGCAAGCGCCTGTGTGTGTGTGTGTGTATATATATGTATGAATATTCACGCGCCGAAATGCGGCCGGGGAAAATCTCCGGCGGACTGGAAAATCGCAATCCCGCATGCCGAAGTCGGCCGCTTTTGACCCGCGAGCTGCGTGCCCGAGCGCCTACTCGTATGTTGTCTGTCTCTAAGCCGAGCTCGCCTGTAATGCACTAGGCTCGTGCTGCTGCGGATATAGCGAGTGGGTCATGTATACTGCTCGTGGGAAACTTGATGATGCACTCGGACACTGAGAGCTCCGCGATCGTTTTAGAAGATCGCTTGATCATTTTATTTCGGATTAGCACACCTTGTAAAAAAGATGTTAATCAGAAATTAAACACGCTTCGAGGGGGCTTGCCGGTCGATAAAATCAAGATTGTGAACAGTCCACTGAATCATTCGCGTTAAAGGTATATCTTATAATTTGAAAATTCGGATTAATTATTGGGCGGGAATCGTGCACACTTATTCTATTCTAAAATCTATTCTTCATTAAATACGAATAAAGTTTCAAACATCGAATATTTTACATTTTATGTGTGTTTAAAAAGATACACATTATCAACGAACTTACTCCACAATCGAATGTTGCTAACAAGTATAAAAATCAAACACAAGTGAAACTAAATTTAAGCGTCAAAGGGTTAACAGATCGTAACCACATAATAGAAATGCTGGCAAGCAACTGGCGGAAGTCTAAATAATTTTAGAATTGAGAAAATAGTACTTGTAATCTGGATAGACTATACTGTGGCCTAAATGTAAAACCGCCTTCTCGGTATATAGATGCAGACACCATGGTGTATGCATACACGTGCTTTTTATATTGGATAATTAACCATGATTTTGTACATATTTTTTTGTAATGTAATATGTAAATTAAATATGTATCTTTAAAAAATTATTCGTAATTAAATTTTAAATTTTAAGTTTGAATACGAGAACAGGAAAGCAGAATTCAAAATTAAACATTTATGTGATATACTCAAAGTTTAAGGGAAAAGGCAGAATTTTGTTATATTTAGCAGGCGTTTAAAGTCGTATCGTGACGTGATTCGCTGCACAAGTGAAATCGCATGTCTGCACATTCTAAAGCTCACGCGGATCAACGTACGCTTACTAATTCGAGTCGAAGGTGCGAACGCTACTTTTACTGCACATTCGGTACCACTGATTATTATAGTAAGATTATATAACTGAATATACCATGTATATATACTTATTGTAATGTATGTACATATAATTATTATACATCACACGTTATAATAACGTTGGAAACCTCAAACACACGTTGAACGTATCAAAAAATGATGCATTTTTTAAGTGCGAATCAAAATTTGTTATTTGCAGGCAACGTATAATAAAAAAGTCAAATTAATTATTGATATAAATATTGCGTAGATATTTACGATTAAGTAATAGTTTAATATTGTTTATTACGAAAGAGATAAATGTCGAGAAATATGACGTAGAGATTTGATTTCAAAGTTTGCTCCACCCACAGAGATACGTCAGGAATGTCCCAATGAGCGATACATGTGACAGGAAACGAGCTGATAGGAATTATGAACACATTTTAATGCAGCTCCAATCTTTGACATTGCAATCGCTAAATTATTCGATAAAAGTCCGCTCGAAAGAATATTTCGGGTGCCGTAATAATAATGATAATATTCTGATGCCAACTAACCTACTTCCGCAATTAAACATTCAATCGTTTGAACAACAGTATAATTATCGAAAATACAGTTGAACCGCAACGAGCCCCTGGCAGAAGGGAAAAGCCAGACAGCAAATTAAATAAACGCTAATGACTATACTTTGTACTGGATTAATTGAAAGGGGAACGGCTTTGAGTCGCGCGCGGCGCGTACGGAATGAACTCGAAATCATAACCGTATTAATTACGGTTGTCGATCAGCAAGCTGGGATTACAGCGAAGTCATTCGCATTCCAGAGGGGCCAATTTTTAACGAGTTTCGCCGGCCGCGGAATGTTCGTTAAAATTGGCGGGCGCGGCGCAATATATATATGTATACACACAGCCCGGCGCATAATTACCATTCCGCGCTTTTGATCGACCGGCGGAGTCGGCCGCGCGGAAGTCGGAAATAATTAGATCCTCGCGCCGACCCCCGCGACCCGGCACACAATGGCCCAAGGCGCTATACGTGCCTGTGTGTGTGTGTCTGAGCACCGCGCGCCAAGTTTCGACAGCGCGGAAGCTGCGGCGAAAGTCAATCGGGCCGATGAAGCGCGGACGTGACGCGAGGGAAGGTCAGTGCTTAACGGGGCCCGTATGTGCGCCGGGCTTCCTTCGCCCGTTTGGCGGCCGTCCGATGAACCGGCCCCGGCTGTTTTTCGTCCGCCCGGCGCTACCCCCGGCCTCTATTGCGGGAGCTTTCGGGCTTTTCAAGCTCGCGAAGGGACACGCGTCCGCGGCGGCCGAGTCTTCCCCCTTTTCTTTTCTTCTCGACGATAACTTTCCTTTTTTTTTTTCCTACTTTCCAGCTTGGCCGCCGAGTTTTACGAGGAGGACTTCCGAGCAAGCGCGGCCTTCGTTACTTTCTACGAGGCTCCTTTATTTATCGACGCGAATACAATTAACGGTACAGCCAGTGCAGGAGTTTAGCTCGGTGTAAGCGTTTTCCGGGACTCGGTCAATTTCCATTAGCATCCGAATGGCCGCGATTTGAATGGGATCTCGGGGCTATTAGAGAGCCGCGCGCACGCTCTTTTCAAAAGTTCATATCGCGCGTGCGCGTGTGTACACGTCCCGGACGTATAGCCAATGTTCATTAGGCTAAGTGGGCCGGGACACACTTGGCCCTTGTTTCTCGCACGCGAATTCTCCCCCACCCGCACGCAGGGGGGACAAAGTCCCTTTTTTTTTTGTTCGTTCATTCTCCTCCGCCCGACGAGCCTCCCCCTCCCGACGAGGTTAGCGGGCCACTTCGTCCCTTTTTTTTTTTTGGTTTTTCACAGCGAATGCGCATAGGAGCCGGCGGGCAATCGGGAGCCGCGGGGGAGCGGGTCCGGGGGCCGGCGGGGGCCTACGGGCCTGCGGGCACACCGGGGATACACGGCCCGCTGAATCAATACGATAAGTGGGGCAGGTGGCGTGCGCGGGCGGCCGCCTCCGCGCGCAGCGCTATAAGAGCGCCGGACGGGGGCGGGGGGAACGCGGAACGGGACCGGCGAGGCGCGGTCCCCGCACAATGTACGGCGCCTCGCGGGGAGAGATATATACGTCGCGAACACGGCTATACCGGGGGGGCAGGCAGGCAGCCGCTGATAGCACGGGGGACGGCGGGCCTCCCTTCCTCCCCCCCCCGGACCGGGAGGGAGCCCTTACCTCCGTATACACGGGGGGATATCGTGTGTTGGCCGCGCGGGCAATTACGCCCGTTTCGCCGCGAGCGGCTCTATATCGATTGGATCCGCGCGGGCTGCGCAACCCCGCGTGCAGGCCTTTTTCCCGGGGCTACGCGTAGGCCGGCAGCGGGCCGAGCCGGCAATCGATATCGCCCGCTTGCCCTAGCCCCCGAGACGCTCCCGGCGCCCCACCTGATGTCTTTCTTCTCGAGGGGCCGCGGATTGTCAAAGCCGGCTGGTCGCGCGGCTCGGCCCTGCCTTGGCGTTACTCGCCCGGCGCTGGATAGACTCGCGTGTTTCGCTTTTCCACTCGGCGCGCTCTCGCAAATCCCGGCGATCGCTCCATGTGTATATGCTGCTGTGGGCTAAGCTCTGTCGCTCCGACAGCCAGTCGACCGTGTAAACCAAATTAAATCCGAGATTAAATCCTTCGAATTGGAAGCATAGAGCAATAAGGGGATGTGGTATTGGAGTACCTTTGTCAATGTTGTATTACCTTGATAAATCAGGTGAAAGGAAATTCTATGAAGAGTGATTAGTTGTGTCTACAACGTTGAATACACGAATCGAGCGTCCTTCTAATCGTTCTCTGATAATAGATTTTTACGAAAACTGGATGTCATTCTTGCTGTTATAATTGTTTTTCTCTTTCTGGTAGTAATGCTGTTTAAGACTAAAAGGTGTTTTTTCTACTAATGGACACAATGGAGTTATGTTAGCTGAATACACTAATTAGATTTATACAAATGCGATCAATCTAAAAGTTCTTGTGTGCTTTGTCGAGTCGCACGCAACATTTGTTTGCACACAAAAGCCGTTCTGCGCTATTGGAAGTACAAGGAATAAAATAGTACGTCGAACCGGTTAACCGCAAACATTTGTTAAGAAAATAACTCGCGCCGTGCATGAATAAGAATCACGACTATATATAGAAGCGAGATTGCGAGCAAACATCGGAAGGCACAGGCGCATTAAAACACACGCGGCCGAGGGATAATCGAAGGATCGCGCCCGGGAAAGTTTGCCCAGGCTCCCGCGATCGAGGAAAGGCGGGCCGCGCGAGGAAGTGGGCGTCTTGGCGGCCCCCCCGGCCCGTCCTATCTATGACAATCTCTTATCCGGCGGCGATCTCCCTTGGCGCGCGGGCGGGCCGATGGGGGGGGGGGGAGGCGCCGGGAGGTGTCAGCCGTCAGCGGGGCGCGTCAGCGAAACCGAACACCGCGCCCGGTGCACACGCACACGCGCCCGCCGGCCGCGTGCATTCCGCTGGGCTCTTTGCCGCGCGCCCATTTGCCCGCGTGCACACGTGCACCGAGGGCCATCGTCCCGCGGCGTTGCGCAAGACCCCGCGACCGCCGCGCGAACTTCCCACCAGAGCCGGGAACAACGCTCTCTTCCCCCGGGAAACGGGCCCACCCGGCGCAGGTGCGCCGCCCGCCGATCACCCTGTGTCCGCCCGACCTTTATCGACGCGCGCGCGGCTCCTACGCCGACCTCGACGCCGGGGGCAAACAACGCCCCTCCCCCGGGAGGCCGGACACCCGCGGCGAGCGGGCCGCGTGACAGGAGGTCCCCCCCCCCACCCGGCGATCAATCCCGCGGCGGCGCGCACCCGGAGGAGCGGCGGTCGCTCGGCCCCGGCCACCGATCAACAAGTACGCGCGGACGGGCTTGACCGTCGGCCGCGGGGGGAGGGCTTCGACGGGGTCGCGGGGGCGGCGGGACGGTCGGGCGGGGCCCGGGCTCACCTGGGGAGGCTGCTCGCTGGTGCCCGGCGCTCGGGCGCTCACGGTAAACAAGCCTGGCCGCGCGCACCGCTGGTCCACGTCCTCCCGGGCAGCGCCGTGGCCATCACTGCTGGGCCGGCGCGCGCACCGCCCGCTCCGGCTGCGAGGCGCCGCCAGGGGGCGACAGGAGCCCGGCCTCCCGTGCGCCCGGCCACCCCCCCACCGAGGCGCCCAAGCCGCTCGGGGGCCCTTCCCCCTGCCACAATCGCCCTGCGTGCGGTTCCCTGCAAGACCGGCGGCTTCTGCGTGCCCCGTACCTACCGCTGCTCCCGCCGATGCGCTCGTACCATCGGAGCCTTTTCTGCTTTCTCAATTTTGCCCAAGAGATATCTAAAGCATGCCCAAGCGATCGAAAAACGGTTGATCATTATTGTTATAACGGTAGTGCTATTGGTGTACTAAAAACATGATGCCTTGATTCTCTTTCAAACGTATAATTCCATGTTAAATCCATAAAGTAGTACAATTATGTCTATTGAATCAACTCTCAGCTGTTAAGTATTTAAAACAAACATTATACCAAATCATCTAAAGTTTGATTATAGTATGTATACTTAAATAACACATACCAAGTGTAATATCTATATCTATAACGTTAAAACCATGATAATATTTAATCATTCGGATTACTTCAACCACCTGCAATTACATCCTTAGCTACAATACATTATTGAAGTTAATGTGACATTTCTTACATTTTAACAATGCAACAGTTTTTTAAATACAATAAAGTAGATAATTATTCCAACCTAATTAATATTCAAAGCTTGTTTTTCAATACTTTATGAATTAAACATTGATACGTATGTCGTAATGATGAATATTAATTCCAATGAATAAATTTAACACACAAAGTACGTTATATTATACTTATAATTAATAAGCTAAACACTTTTGAGGCGCTTCCCTATATATAGGTTTTGAATTACAATATAAAATTTCATAAACCAGAATGAATATATATTGCTGCCAACTACAACTTCATCACTTGTTTAAACACGACATATAACAGTATTATATAAAAATAGAGTTAATATAATTTTGCAACAGAGTTCTCTTATTGCATGAAATTGTATGAAATTCGAATATGAGGATCTCTAGTTTCATATTTGTTTTTATCCACACTTTGATCAATATATGGATCAAGATCAGTAAGTCATTAATTACATTATTAAAAAACATTTAATCATTGTTAAAAAATATTACTTTACATTTACAAAAAATATTGTGCAGAAACTGTCGAAGCTATCGTCAATGGACAAAAAGTTGATCCTGGAACATTTTCATATCACGTGTCGATTCAAAGTAACAATAAACATATTTGTGGAGGTGCGATCGTTGGCAATTCGCACGTAATAACAGCAGCCCATTGTATAATAGGCGAAGATAACTTGTTTATAAACCAGATACTTTCAGTTGTCTGCGGAATAACTGATCTTACTCTAGATAATTCTCCCAATAGAATACAAATTGATGTAGTAAACGCGTATGTACCTGTAGAATTCAGAAGAATCAGTTCCGATCATAGATATGTGGAAAAAGCAAATTTAGCTATATTGAAGGTAAAATTAGTGCCTATTGTTCCTTGCATACAAAATTATTGCTTTTATACAAAATTAGTTTAGATTAAATTTATTATTATTTTTCATTGTAACTAGTTGAAGGAAAATTTACCACTTAAAGATAATCCCTCATTGAGTTTTCTCCACTTTCCTCAAAGAAAGAAAAATGGAGAATTCCTAAGATACTGGAGAGAAAAAGTGTACATAGCTGGATTTGGAGTAAATTTCCGGCGCAGAGTATTTCCAAACAGAGGACATGGTAATGTGGAAAATTGTGACAGACTTTGTACTCAATTAAACTATGCTGCTGCGACTGTTCTTCGACAAAATGAGTGTAAAAATAAGTGGCGTGGTTATAGCATTGGAGATGAACATATTTGCGCTCAGTTAGAACAAGACGACATAAGCAAACCAAAAGGCGTCTGTGATGTAAACTTTATTTTATACTATGAAAAAATATATGCTTCCCATTCACAGTTATTATAGTAAAATCTATATTCAACACTTTTTAATTATAGGGCGATGCTGGTAGTCCGCTTATTACTCAAGACAATAAAATAATTGGAATTTTGGTTAATATAAGGAACGATTGTAACGAAAGTTACTTTGCTGCTGTTTATACGAGGATTACAGAATATTGTACGACTTTTATTTCAAAGGTTTTTAAGAATATGGATGGACCTACCATTCGTATGGCTGAATATCAGCCCGGCTTTAGAGTTCTCGAGCATATTCATGGAAGAATGTCAGATTTAGTGTCGAATTCTACACTTAACTCATTAGACGAAATAGTAAGAAGGAGCACAACGGAACGTAACAATCAGTGATTAAAACAACCTGCAACTATACTTTTTTCCATTTTTTTCCGACTAATATTGAGATTAATCTAGACAAAACAGCACTTACAACCTATAGTGATCAAGCAGTTTCATACACAATATAAATAAACCTTTGATTACTCTAATATCGAGGTGAAACTGCGTGTGACAAGGCGTGATAGTACGTTATCTGCCTATGCAGGTTCTTGATCAAAATTTCATGAAACGCCAACACTGGTTGTTTCATGCTGTGTATAACAATTCAACCATCGTTCGTCGTCTGAACTTTAATTGATCTAATATTTCTTAAAAGTATTCTATCGGATTTTCAGGATTTCAGGGAAATATTATCGATTGACGCTTTTATTTTTATCCTAATGAATTGATTAGTTTTAATTTTAAATTAATTTTTTCTAATGAAATTTGTTTTTATTGCTCTGATCATAAAAATTTTTTGAACATAAAACGTTAATATAGTGCAAATCAAAATAACAAAGAAAACAGTAATGTTAACGCAGCAAAATTCTTTGTTATTCAAGTAAAATAAATTAATTGTAACGTTTTTAATCATTCTAAACACAAATATATTTCAGTTAAAAACATATTGATACAATTTGTAAATATTACTTGAACAGTATTTCAAATAGTTTGAATAGCATATTACAGAGTAAACGAATGTCCTAACAAATACTGAGAACTGTAATATTATGATAAAACCAAAGCACATAATTCAAATAATATTTGGCGACAGCATAATGAAACAGGTATTAGTAACATAGCTAATGTAAACGAGTTTAATGTATAAAAAATATATTTTTATTTATATTATTTAATATGAAATTTATTATAAAATAATAATTCTAATACTTGTATCAGAATAATAATAATAATGAAAATAAATTTCTTTTTTAAATAAATATTCAATATTTATATAAATGCTTTACATGAATATTAAAATTTTGCAACTATAAAAAAATCTCATTAAAGTTATGAAATATAAAATTAAAAAATTATATCTTTGTTTTTTCGTATAGGTTTTATACTATTTTTTATGTTATAAATTAAAAATTAATAATTGTCGAATTCCGAGATCGTCGTAGGTCCCTTTTCATATCCTTGAGGATAGGGTCCAAAGTTAGCTCCTGGATAGTTACAAAATTCACAGTATCCTGGGGGTCCTTGAATACCAGGAGCACCTGTGTTTCCTGGGAATCCTAAATATAAATTTAAGTATATTAATATGATAATAATTATTATGAAGAAACGAATATTTTTAAACTACGACGCTCTTAAATATGGACGTGTTACTAGTTAAAATAGAAATTTTTATAAATAAATTAGTTCAGTTATCTTTTAAGATTTAAATTTTTTCCTTTTAATATTTAAATAATTCTTCATTTTATTGAAATTTATTTTACCTGGCACTCCAGGTTCTCCTCGTTCTCCTGCAAGTCCCGGAAATCCAATACCATCACTTCCCGGAGTTCCTATGAATTATTCAAAACAGTTAATTTTATAAATGTTAAAAACAATTATTGCTTTCGATGCTGCAATGATTTACCGGGTTCTCCAGGTACACCAGGCTGTCCTACTAATCCAATCCCATCAAAACCTCTATCACCTTTTCCTCCTGGTCTTCCTGGTGGCCCTTCAGGGCCTACTGGGCCTACAGGTCCTGGAAGACCATCAAGACCAGGATGCCCAGAAGGCCCTGGTTCCCCTAAACATTCATTGAAAAGGTATTAATGCTTTCTTTTAATCCTAGTAAAATTCTTTAAAAACGTTTAATTAGTTTTTCATTACATAGACGACTAATGAAAAATGTTATAAATTTAATTGTAATTTTAATTTTGTAGACACTTTACCTGGAAGACCTGGAGGTCCGGGTAATCCTGGCCGACCTTGACGGAGTGAATGAATTAAATTCACCGGTGTAAGTGCTGCAGTCAATTCATTTATTTGTTCTATTATAAAAAAAATAAACAAATATTATATATTTCTTTAAGTTTAAACTATAATAACAGATTTTAACAAACAATGAGTCTGCATGAAGACTAGT
Organism: Sycophaga agraensis; assembly: GCA_018906755.1. Lineage (NCBI taxonomy): Eukaryota > Metazoa > Arthropoda > Insecta > Hymenoptera > Pteromalidae > Sycophaga > Sycophaga agraensis. The sequence goes on from JACCIE010000045.1 coordinate 570,944, forward strand.
GCACCATGCCAGTATAATTTTAACAACGATGATTAGTATATGGATATGTAGAAATGAAAATGTTGAAAATAGTATTGTTTAAAGTTTTCATTTTAAACTTACAAAATTCAATAAAATGAATCTGACGAGAAATATTTTACAGGACAATATTTTACAGTATTTCCACTTTTGTTTTTGTTTTTTTTACCACAATCTGTATATAGCTCGAGACACATAGCTTTATTATATTTATACAGGGCGGATTAACTTATATTAATGTAACTTTCTTTATCTTTACGAAAACTTCTTAACAATATGTTGTGTTGTAATTGAATTATATAATAAAATTTTAACTTTAGTAAATATAAATAATGGTTAATTTTAAAAGGTTTTTAAATCCAATCACAAAATCTTTATGATATCATTAAGTAGCAAAAAAGTTATGTTTTTCTTCATTTTTGTTGACAAGTGTATACGATCGATACATACCTTTGATGATACTTGTACAAATATGACGAAGTTCCATTTCAGACACGCCATGACCCGGTGGTCCTTGAGTTCCTTGCGAACCCTTTTGACCTTTTAAACCGGGAAGACCAGGCATTCCTGGAGCTCCATCTTGACCAGGCATTCCGGGAGTTCCTGGTAAACCGTCAGCTCCCCTGTCACCAGGATGTCCAGCATCTCCAGGCTATGCATTACACATTGCTCTTTAAATAAGACGTAATATAAAAGGACATTGTATTTTTTAAGGGGATTTACACAGATTCACTTTCTGAATTTTGATATTAAAAAAAAATGACATTTATTTTAAATCAAGGTTAAAATTTGTAGATAGTTGCATGAGATTTACTAAAAGCGTACAAACTAGAATATAATTTTGATATTTATAATCTAGTATTTAATTAAAAATGTCAAAAAACACTAAGTTTCTCATTTTCGTACTCATAAACAAATTAATTTTTTTAGATTTTAATGTTAAAATTAATGAATAAAAATAAACTACCTAAATGGTACATTTAATTACCTACATTTTTAAACCCTTCCAGAACCAAATCAATTAACACGTTCAAGTAAATGTTCACACAAAATCAAAAAAATTTGAATTATTAATGTATCAGAGTAGAATGACTTATAGAAATTTCAATATATATAATATATAACTATAAAGTTTAACATATTTGACTAACAAAATTTTTATATTTTTGCAGATAATGAAACTTACTGCTCCCCGTTGACCCGGAGCTCCACTAATATCATTTTCATGAAAATTTCCATAATTTTTTGTGAAAACATCTGAAGAGAAAATCTGTTTTCCTGGTGGTCCCGGTGGACCGGGTCGACCCTGAAGTCCTGGTATTCCAGGGGCACCAGGAGGTCCTATTAAGCCGATCGGGCCCTAATTAATTAGAAATAGTTTTTTTAATAAAAATTTTTATTCATCCCATTATTTCAAAAATATTAAGATACATGTACGTTTTAATAAACAATTGAAGAAATGTATTTTAAGCGTACCGCATTTCCTGGATAACCACGAGGGCCTTCTATACCCGGTTCACCTTTGTCACCCCGTTCACCCTTATCACCTTGCGGTCCTTCTGTACCTGGTTCTCCTTCAATACCTTCCGGACCTGGAAATCCATCTTTGCCAGGCAAACCAGATTCTCCATCTTTGCCTGATGGACCACTTTCACCACGATCGCCTAATGATATTAAACAATTAATAATCGATTGTTTAATCACATGTTAATTATTTCTTAATTCTTTCTTTGTATATAATTCCAGATTTTAATCTTCGTCCAGTAAATAAATAATCAATAAAACAAAATATATTATGACAGGCGTCCAGCTGGAGCCCGCCGCGGGATACGGGAACGCGAAGGGGGACTATGTTTACTCCGCGCGGGGGGTAAACAAAGCGCGGGCCAGTTTAGAGGCCGATCTGACCGCGCGATTTAGGAATAGCAGCAGCCGGGTCAGTGCCGCCTCGAGAGGCCCGAGACGACGGAAGTACGCGCGACTTTTTCGCTACCTTCCCGCCTTTTTTCCGCCGCCCGACCTGCGCGTGAGAAAGTCGTGACTCCGCGTGACCAGGTCGACGGAGGATTTTCCGGCCCCGTCTCCGAGACAGTGATTGGGCGCCCGCCATGCGAAGCCGGGAAGACTCCGGGAGACCGTCTCGGGAGGCAGACAAGCCGCCAGCCGGCGTGTATAGCTGGCCCCCGACAACTTTTAAGCATGGGTGCGCGGTGGGCCTGTCCTGGACTTCGCGGATGCGGTCGAGGAACCATTGATCTTTGGTTTCCTCGGCCCACGAGAGAGCGCTGATATTCATACTGCTCTCTTCATGCATCCGCGATAACGCATCAGGTACCTTATTGAGGGCTTCTTTCCTGTGCTCCACGGTGAAATCGTGGGCCTGTAGTTCCACGGCCCACCGTGAGAGTCTACCTGTGGGGTTGCGTAAATTACAGAGCCACCTTAGGCTGCTGTGGTTCCGTAACTACTTTGAACTTGTAGTCCTCAAGGTAAGGTCTGAATTTTTGAATTGCCCAGGGCATCGCCAAGCATTCGCATTCCGTTACGTTATAGTTGCGCTCGGCGGTGCTCATTGTTCGACTGGCGAACTCGAGCACCCTCTCTTCGCCCTCTACCTCCTGGGTGAGGACTGCTCCCAGCGCCGAATCGCTTGCGTCCGTCTGCACCACAAACTGTTTCTCAAAGTTTGGGCGTTCTAGCAGCGGCGCTGTTGCGATTAGGAGCCGCACTTTCTCGAAGGCTTCCTGCTGTTGCTCACTCCACACGTACTTCGTGTTTGCCTTTATGAAGCGAGTGAGTGGCTCGGCAATCGTGGCGAAGTTGCCTAAAAACTTTCTATACCAGGAAGCCATGCCCTAACTGCCTCAAATTCTTTGGTGCAGGGTAATCCAGAATCGGGGCTATCTCTTCGGGATCTGGTTTAAATCCGTCTCGATTTACCAGCACCCCGAGGTATTTGACCTCGTCTCGGCAAAACAAGCTCTTCTCCTTATTAATCGAGAGTCCTGCTTCTTTTATACGTGAGAGCACCAGTTCCAATTCCTCTAGGTGCTCTGCAAATGTCTCAGTGACGATTATGTTGTCGAGATATGCATAGGCCCATGGTTCTAGCTTCGGACCTATGACCATATCGATCAGCCTTGAGAAGGTAGCGCCGGCCTAGCTTAACCCATACGGGAGTCGGCGAAATTGGTAAAGGCCTTTACCGGACACCGTAAATGCGGTGATCGGCCTTGACTCCCGCTTCAGTGGTATTTGGTGGTAAGCGCTGCTGAGGTCGAAAGTCGATAGCCGCCTTCTGCAGCTTGCGCAGTATTGTGTCCATGTAGGGGAGAGGGTACGCGTCACCCTGGGACACTGCGTTGACCTTTCTGAAGTCAACCTGACGCTTCCTTTAAGAAGAGCCTGTTTTCGCAGGGGTCTAACACCGCCTTGAACTCCCGGATGAAATTGACGCCGAGATAACAGTCGGCGTCGAGCTCGGGCATAACCGAGACTTTCAGGCTCTTCTTTAGCCCTCCAGACGGTGTGTACCGGCCGTCAGCTACCCGTGCACCTCTTCCTGTGTATGGTTGTAGCTTGCGCCCGCATGCGCTCACGATTTGTAGGCCGACCAGGCCTAGTACTGTGAGGGAGGCGCCTGGGTCGTACAACGCCCGCATGCGGTAACCCTCGACCTCGATCTTCAGCCACCACCTTGCTTGTGCTGAGATCTTGCCGTGCTTTGCCGAGCTTATGATCGGCCCACCGCTGCTCATGTCCCTGCTGCTGCGCAGCTCTCCTGCGCCTACAGCTATCATTCCCGCCGAATGACCGACTGTCTTCTTCGGCGGAATTTCGGGACGGGGGGATCGCTTTAGCGCCTCTTGGGCGACCCCCCTCTGCCATTTCCCGAGTGCGTGGGGCAACTGCCTAAAGCGTGCCCCCACTCACCACATCCTTGGCAACGCGGCTGGGCCGACTAATGCCTCTCGTAGTGAGGTCTTTCTGCGGTGTTACGTCGTCTTTGTGCCCCTGGTGAGCCGTGAGGACTGGTACGGCGGCCCGGTGAACCCCGATTGTTGGGACTATTACAGCGGCTTGAATAATCCCGCCGGTCCCAATCGGGCTGGTCCAGGCCTGGTCGATCACGTCTACCACCGCTCTTTGTGGGACGTGTCGCTGCTATTCTTTTAGCGGCTTGCTCCGCTCGCCACTCCTTCATGAACTGCAGGCGTGTGGCAAGCGTTTTTTCTTAGACGCAAGCGGTATAGCGTGGAGTCGCCTAAAGTCCTTACAAGTATCACGGCGTGTCGTGAGGCAGCGGTCTCTCAATGAGTGCGCACGCGGTACGGCCGCCGGGTCCCGTGAATATATTGCACCGGCGGTGGTGTAAGCAGGGCGCGGGGAGCGGCTCTCGCACGCCGGCTCCTAGGCCGCGGTTCGCCGGCACTCACACGTATGCGGGCGCCGTAAGTTTCCCGTGCCGTAATTCCGAACGGTAAGATGCGCGGGACGCGGGGAGTGACTCACGCACGCCGACTCCTAGACCGCGGATCGCCGTCGAACGCTCACTTAACAGGGCAGCGTCTCGCCCTGCCAAGTATACGGCTCGGTTGGGAGGCGCGCGGGTCGCGCGGGGCTCGGCCCGGGAAGTAGACACGCGGGGCGCGCGGGGTTCAGCCCGGGAGATAGGCGTGCGGGACGCGCGGGGTCTGCGCTTGCAACAAATAGCACGCAGGGCGCAGGGGGCTTGCACTCGCGATAAAACGGCTTGTCGGCTTGTAAAGCGGCTTGTCTGCCTCCCGAGATGATCTCCCGGAGTCTTCCTTGCTTCGGATGGCGGGCGCCCAATCACTGTCTCGGAGACGGGGCCGGAAAATCCTCCGTCGACCTGGTCACGCGGAGTCACGATTTTCTCACGCGCAGGTCGGGCGGCGGAAAAAAGGCGGGAAGGTAGCGAAAAAGTCGCGCGTACTCCCGTCGTCTCGGGCCTCTCGGGCGGCACTCCGCTCCCCGCGCCCCGCGCATCTTACCATCCGGAATTACGGCGCGGGAAACTTACGGCGCCCGTGTACGTGTGACTCTACCGTGTACTCATCGGGAGACCGCTGCCTCGCGACTCGCCGTGATACTTGTAAGGAGTTCAGGCGACTCCACCCGATCCCGCTTGCGCCTAATAATAAAGTCATAAAATACAATCACACGAGTTGCATTAATCCCAATCGGCGCACCCGGCGCCTGCCACGCCACTTACCCTCCCGCGCGTCCCACCTTACGCCCAGTACGCCTGTTCGGCACCGGATACCGCCGCCTCCGCGGGGATCAACCTTGCTACGGTGGTCCAGTGAGTGCGGCCGGGTGCAACTGCATTGAATCAGCAGGAGGGGAAGGAGACGAGCCTTCCCCCAACTGTCAGTCGATAAGCGGGTTGAACTCGCGTTGCGCACGGTACGGCATTTTGCCAAATTTCACCGTCACAATATAATCGAATAAAATTACAAAATTTTTAATATTATATATTATTATGTTAAGGTAGAAAACTACTTAACCGGCAGAACATCACCAAAAAAGTTGATTCTAAGACCGCCAGATATCGTTACAATCTTTAAAAGTATTCCAAATACTATTTTATGGATTTTTATGTGATACCCAAGAAATATTATTAAAAGATTAAAAGAATATACTATCTCACAATGAAAATAATAAAAATTACATGGATGCATACAAAATATTAATGAAATTTTAAATAACTTTCAAATATCTTTTAATTATTATTGTCCTATTGTTTATATCATTTATTTTGATTACAAACAGCTCTCCATGCAGAAATTTGATATACCAATGCTCATTTCTTTCATTACCTCTATCTCCTTTGTCTCCCTTTTCACCAGCAATACCCTTAAGACCAGGAAGACCAGTTATACGTTTGGCTGAAACAGCTGCTGATGTACCAGGTGTACCTGGGAGACCCTGAGGAATGAACATAAGCTTTATAAGTAGAGTGAATAAAAATATATTGTTAAGATAATCTCACTACTTGACAAATCCATCAGAAATGATAAGAAATGTATTAACTATAAATCGAAATTTTTGTTTTTTTTTAAATTTATTAAAAATTAATGCTAATTGGATAATATGTTTTAAGTATTTTATGTGAATGCAAAGTCCATATATCATTCAAGAAAAAGACACAAGAAGCTCAGAAATTCTGAAGAATGTAAAAAAAATTATTAGTTAACGGTATAATTTATGTAATAGTTGTATAATAGATTTATACATCGTTAAATCAGTCCCGGGATAAAAGCACAGAAGGTATTAGTCGTATTAAATCGACTTCTATTTTTAAAAGAATTAAGCTTTAAATGACACATGATTTTTAACTTCATTTGGATCATAAACAGTACTGTAGGAAAAGTAATGCTATTTTTGCAATTATGTCATTGCTATTTAATTGGCGAAATGCCGTGCATACTCAACAATGGCTTAAAAAATGTTATCCAAACTGTACCCGAAAACTGCCATTTTCGGTGGTATGCAAATGATTGTGAAAGCTTGGATCGGCATAATCCAATAACTCCGAAAAATATTAAGTAAGTTTCGAAAATCGTGATGAATGATCGCAAACTAAAAGTTTGCAAAACAATAACGAGTTGTTAAATAATGAAAAGAAAACCAATAACGAATCCACGATTCAAAGAATTGTTTGTTGTCGTATAATCGCAATAATCAAGATTTTTTGGATCGATATGTGACAATGGACGAAACATGGATCCATTATTTCGCTCCGAAGTTGAAGCGGCAGTCATCTGAGTCGTTTGTATCCAATTACAGCCATTCGTAGTGTCCGAAATCTGAAGCATAGTGTTTTGGGATGCGTACGGTATAATTTACAGATTACCTTCAAATGGGAAAATGCGTCAACAGCACCTATTGCATTAATTTAATGGTGCAATTGAAGGCTGAAATGATAACAAACCGACCACATATGAAGCAGAAAAAAGTAAACTTTCATTAAGGTAAAACATTTGAAAACGATGGCAAAATCGCATGAATTGCTCTACAAATCATGCCTCCATCCACCATATTCTTGTGATCTAAACCCCAGCGACAATTAACTATTTGTTAATCTCAAATAAATGATCCATGGAAAAACTTGTTTGAGATCAAGGGCAAATTGTTTTACAAGCATTTTATCGAATAGTTAGAAAAGCGTTGGAACGATTTCATTTCATTTCTAGATGATTAGTTATTCTTAGTTAAAACCAGGACTTACAGATCACTGTATTATACCTCATGAAAAAGTTTATTTCATGAAGTCAGAAAAAATAATTATATAAAAATATGTATATAATTGGAATATTTTCTTAATGTTAATTAGATAATTTTAAAGCGATTTGTTAAAGAATTTAATAAACATTTACGGGTACCGAATAAATCCACTCACAAAACGGCCAATCGTGTCAGGGCTATATTAAAGAATATATTATATAATTTTATTTTGTTTAAATAGATATAACTGTAGATATAATTAGATATGAGAAAACTAATAATACGTACAGGTGGTCCTGGTAATCCAGGTTCTCCTTGATCACCTTTAGATCCTGGTGCTCCCATATAACCCTATAAATGTACAATTTGATTCATTCAATACTGTAGCTCTGAATGATTTAAAAACTAATAAAGAAAATTTTCTAAAATTTAGTAACCATTTCGCCTGGAAGACCCTTTACTCCCTGTGGTCCAGGAAATCCTGTTGATCCTGTCGGGCCTGGTGGACCTGATGTACCCGGTAGGCCGTCAGATCCCTAAAAATCTCCAAATTTAGATTTTTCATTATATATAAAATTCGAAGCCTTTTATTTTATGTTTGTTAATAACTGAATATCGCATTATTATAGTTAGAAAAATTCAGCATAAAACAGAACCTTTTATTTAAAGAAGTAATAAAATACTTGCAGACATTCCTGGCGGACCACGCTCTCCTACAGGCCCAGGAAATCCTCTTTCACCCAATGAACCCTTGGGACCCATTGGTCCCTGAAATCAATAACAAGATCTTTAAATTGCTCAGAATATCTCTGTTTTAAGATTAATGTTTTACCATTTTTTAAAGTTAGGTTTAGTAATAATTTTTATACCACTGTTATCCTAATTAAACTCTGAAATAGTAATATTCGTTGTACCTGAGTGCCATTTATTCCAGGGGGACCTGCAGGACATGAAAGTCTGCAAGAATTAGGAACTTGCTGCAGACGACTTGTGAAACTCTAAACATTTAATAATTATCAATAAATATATAACATTAATATAAGTATCGTTATATTTAAATATTTAAAAATGAAGTTAATTACAGGAATTTCTTCGCAGGATTCCCGTTCAGGTCTCATCGGATCACAATAAAAAACCATCCATTGTAAGTCTATCTATGAACATGATCAAAAAATATAAATTTAAAAATAAAAAACGTTTAGAATAATAAAAGAAAATAGATTACAGGAATAGTATAGTCGTTATCAGACGACTTAGAAATGCAGATTCGACCATCAACGTTAATTAAACCTCTCGGTGGTAAATTAACGGCATTCGATTTTTCGCAATCAATATATAAAATAACTTTTTCCTTAAATATTCCAAATTGTATCTTGTGCCAATTTTTATCAAATAGCTATAATGTAAAAAGAAATATATTAAAAACATATCTTATAATTTAATAAAATTGTACAAATATTTAATAATACAGAAACCAAATGGTTTCGGGGCAAAAGCTAATGTTAATCTAGGTAGGAAATCTGCTAGAAAGTCAGTTAAAAATTTGTTGAAAAATAAGATAAAACACCACGCATAAATCAAAAACAGTCTGTTTTTTCTAATTTTCTCTAAATTTTTTTCTAATTTTATCTGATTTATCATATGATTTCAATCTATCGTCTCTTGAATTTTTGAGATACATAAAATATTATTAAATATAAACTTTGCTTCCACATTTTTTCTTAAAAATATTGAGCGATATTGTTAGAATGTTATTGTATAATATTTAGTTAGTCATTAGTTGCTAGACATTTTCGTTTTTTCTGAAAATTTAATAAGAAAAAAGATGTCAAGCTACACGACATCAGATATGACCTTCTAAATTAGTATTTTCAAACATTTTTAACTGTTCTTGTCTTTAAATTTGCGATTTTTAGCCGAGTGTTGTCATCCTATAAACTAAAACTAAATAATAAGTATATCAATTTCTTTCACTACCATAACCCCGTGTATTAGTTTGGCTTGGTTTCAAGAATTGAGCATATGCTATTCTATATAAACCAGCTTCAAAAAATACAAATAAATAACCTTATAGTGATGAATATCTGATTTGTAACGTGGGTGCCTAACAAAGCTATCCACATTTTCTGATTTCCTGCCCTTAGAATTATTATAATAATGGATTCATTTTTGTTGTCAATCACATTAATAGATAAAGACTTATATTTAATGAATAAAACATGGAATTCAGCTAAAAATAGCTATATTTATGGCTATGTTATATAATTAACTTTTACAACTACATATTTTTAAAGGGGAATAAAACTATATCAATAAAACGTTAAAACCTCCCATACAAAATGTTCTTTGGAGTATATACGGTGTGCCTGAGACGACAGTGTTAATCAGATTTAATGAATTCCAGCAAATTAGCAAAGTCGACAATTTTAATTCTAAGCTGATCTCTTTCACAAAGAATAAAATTTATACAAATAAATTAATTAATATGATTTTATCAATATGTTTATTAATACTACTAGTTTTTAATATAATCTTTTTGTCTGCATTTATATCTCAATAGGGCAGAAGCAAAAATTGCAAAATTGTACACATAATGTTGCACTTCATTATTAAACACACATATGAATATAATAATTTTTCTGAGTTGTAGCAATAAAACAAAAACCTTACTTTAGCATTGTAATTATTCAATACTATATGCTAACAATAATATTAGTCATCAATAATTATATTTGTACAGATTATATAACATATTCTACAGTTATTTACCTGATTCGCTGCAAATGATACTGTATTTAGAAATCCATTTGTATTGAGCATAGAAATTTTTAACTGTTGCTCCATTGGATTTAGTATTACCACAAATTGAGGATCATTTTTCATATTTGCAATTCGAAATATTTGCCAAGGCGATTTCTGTATTCTACGCACTTTTATTGTGCAAATAAAACTAAATTCTTCAGGGATTCCGGTAGGAAAAATGTTGCTGTTTATATTACATTAACAAGTTATGTTTAATTAACAATTAATAAATTATGAAAATATAAATAATTATTACATTACATTCAATCTATAAATTTTTTAAATAATTGTAATATGTGTTATGCAACTAATTTATAAAAATAACAAAATTGAAAAACATATATATACTTTTGTTCAAGCCTGGATAACATTTTTATGAATATATATTAGTTTACCTTGTGAGAAGAGAAAAATCAGCATCTCTATCCAATCGATATGCAGTTTGCAAACGATTGCTACCTCTAACTCTAGAAACGCCTGGATAATGAGTCTCTAATAGATCCAGTTTAAACCTTCTAATAAAGTCAATTGTTTGTAAGTCATCTTCACCACGTTTGTAATCAGAGCATGGAATTAAGGATTCGTTCTGACCTAAGACTCCATCTACATTATTAGAGTAAAAGTTTTAATTATAACATTTTTGGTTAAAAATAGTTTTAAGCGTTAAATTAAATTCTGTATTTATTACACAATTGCATGCACATACAATTATATGAACATAAATAAAAATTAGCTGTATAATACTTATTGATTATATTTTTAATTATGATTAATTACACAAACGCGATAATAGTCCCCTCATTTAAATTATAAAAGTAATAATTCAAGATAAATATTACCAGTAAATAAAAGTTGCAACAGGAAACCGAAATATACAGTCGATAGTATCCTGTGTTTTTCAAAACATCTGAAAAATTATATTTTAAATATTATGATATAGATAAAAAAAGCGATAATAAAAATCATTATGATATTAATATTTAAAATTGACTACATAATTATGTTGAAACCCATTTAAAGTGAATTAAGCATAAAATAATTTATAATAATGACAGTAAACTATAAATAAATATATTGAAAAAAAAATTAAAAAAAAAACAACGATCCTGCCAGGATTCGAACCTGGAATCTTCTGATCCGTAGTCAGACGCGTTATCCGTTGCGCCACAGGACCACGTTACGAGTCAAAATCAATATGATCTATTTATTAAAAAAATATAAAAAATTATTAATAATAATTATATATCATGTATTATACCATGGTTATTTGTTAAAAAATCTTAACTCCATGTTGTAATTTATGTATTTTGCATGTTAAAAAACTCTCACAAAAAAAAATAATAAATCCAAGTAGTAACAATTAGTTACTATTTAATTCTGTGTAAAAGATTCTAAAAACTCAGTAATCTATTTTATTGTTCTTTTTAAATCCGAACTATAAGTTATGTAGGAATTGTACAGTTCTCTACGTTACCAAAGAGTAATCTAATACTGTACGAGTGTGCTTCTTATCAACTTGACAGATACTGACACCATTTTTTAAAAACCAAGTGGAACAAAGAGTCAGCATTATTTTATTGAAAAGATTTGAATTATTTTTCTATAATTTTTATATAATTTTATAACAATATTACTGGTGTATTTTATATAATTTTTCAAGTTATAAAAATTACAATTAATCTGTTAATATACTAAACCCCATAAAAATTGCATTAAGTATATTACTGACTTGGATTTGTATAAAATAATATTTGATAATTTACTTACTTCGATACTGTCCAATAGGTCATTGCGGAATTTTTATTTATTATTTGAGAAAATTAAAATTATACGGTAGATGATATAGCTTCTCTTGTTGTATTTAACATTTATCTATAACAAAAAAAGATTAATTTCAAACTTTTTTCTACAATACAAAGAACAGACGCAAAGTTGTCATTTAAAATACGTTTAATGTTTAATAAAACGTACATTCCAATGTATGAGTCTTGGATATATAAATATAGTCTGATCAATACGTTAAGAACCTAGGAACTGATGACGTCGGATCGACCGTCGTTTTAATTGTTATATGAATATCTATACGATTAATTGTAACAGAATTATTAATTCTAATAAGTAAATCATTAATTTAAAGCAAACGAATTTCAAATACTTAGTGTTTTAGCGAGTATTTTAGGCAGGCATAAGTATTTTATCTATAAGATTAAATAAATTAAAGGTTTTTTAACACGTTAATTGTCAAATAGATATTAATTATACATTAATATATAAGTTAAATTTAATTTTAATATTATTTAAAAAAAAGTCAGTTCACTAAATTCTCAATTCTCAAATTTCTATATTTATTTGTAGTTTTTATTACATCTTTGAAATATGTTTAGCACGAAATTTAACAATTAAGGTAGTATTTATTATAACATATACTTAATGCACGGCTTTTGTGTTAACTATAATTCTATTTTTATCAAGAGATGATGACTAATACGCTTTTCTTCTGAAAGCAATTAGGAACACCTTATCTACAATGAACAAGTTGAAACTTGCTGGCAATTCAAGAACGAACATAGTCGAAGCTGTTAGGTTTCCAATTCTAACTTTACTGAGATTACATAGCCAGGCCAAAACAAAGTTGAAAACTTTATTGTTTGATGAAGTTAACATAATTAAATCTGTATTTATTATATGTACACACAATTACATACAATTGGGTTATTATTACATGAATTTATAGATTTAAAACCTGGATTTACGTACAAGTCCGTTCATGCTTTGGCTCGGTTCAGGCAGGTATATACCATACCCGTGCAGGTTTGAACATGTCTCAGCCAATTCTCAGAAACTGAATAATTTTGTTTCTGAATAGGAATGCGTTTGTCATGATTTTCAGATATTTAAACGGACTCGTGATTGCAATAAATAGTTTAATCATTTGGCAACCAAACGCAGTAAGCTTTTTTCCAGCCCGTGGCAAAAGTTGTGTGTTTGCGCGCGAGTGATTTTGGCCTAACGTCAGCTTAAAGGAAATGGTGCTTCTTCAATATATGAGTTAAAGCAACGCGTGTCCTTATACGTAAATCCCGGTAAAGTTAGGCATCGCATTCGCGTCCAAGGCAATTTTATCCGAGTGACGCACAGCTGCTCGTGAACCTCCCCTCTTTATATCAGGTGCCCTGCTGTGCTTGGGACCGAAATCCAGTCGGAAATCCACGATGGCCGTTGGCCGGCAGGTCGTAATCTGGAGGGCATGAGGGTGCGCGGACGCTGTTAGGCATCGGCAACCGTATAGCGGGTGAAGCTGCAGGCACGTGCAGGCCACGTCTCGTTCCCAGGCTCGGGCTGTAGTTAATAAAGCCGTTCCCGAGGGCCAGAGCGTTGCGGGCGCGCAACGGTTCGTTGCTCGAGTGTCGGCGGCGCGGGCTGCACGCACACACAGGGAGGCGAGGCGGGCCCGGGAGTCCGGGGGCTGGCACGGTAACGCGCATTGAGTATAGTCGGGCGCGCTTGAAGCACGGCCCGGACGCTGTGGGCGAGGCAGAAGCGCCGGCGGTGGCGGCGGCTCGCGCGCAGCTGTGTTTGTGCGGCTCAGCAGGAGGAGCTGCGGGCCGGCGAGTTCGAAAAGCGAGCGCGCGCGCGCGCGCGCCGCGCTATCGCCTTCCGCAAGCAGTGCCGAGCGAAGCCTCGACCGAGTCGCAGCGCCGCTCGCCGTGAGGACCGAGCCACGGAGGCCTCGAGAGGTCCTTGCCAGCTGTAGCTCCGTCGATATAGCCTGAGCTCTACCGCGTCGGAGACGGAGAGGGGCAGGATACAGGGTGGGTTGCACCTCGCAGGCTGCGCACCGCCGACTCCGCTCCTTGTTGTTCGTCGTCGCCTCCACTTTGTTGCTTTCCGCGCGCTCTTCTGCCTTTTGTTTTTCACTCGTCGTGCGGTAAGCCAACTATTGTTCCTCGTACTGACGAAACGTGTCGTTTATATAGTCGAGACTAGTGCAAGTATCGCCAGAGCGATAAGGTCAGAACCTTCGCACTACCACTACCTGGATTATCATTTTCATTTTGGATCAATTTTTTTTCATCGTACTTGGTGGTAAGTTATAAATCGTCTGCTTTATGATTATCACTTTTTCTTTTCTTTTTTTATCCATTACTTCTAAGAGTCCTGATACTTCAAGTTTCGTTCTTTCATGTGAGAAGTGTTGTTTATGACTCGGTTTGTAAAGTTTACTTCGACGTTTTAGGATACTATAAACTAAATTTTTTTAGTCAGCGCTATATGTATGAGATCATTGTTAAGTGCAGTTGGTGAGTAACGTGGTAGTCGATGCAATCGGATCTACGCGGCAAGATATGAAAGAAACGTTTGTTCTTAAACACACTGTGTTCGTTGTGCCTTGTAAGATTGTTATTCTAAGTTGTTTGTAAGCTTTGATTACTTTACAGATTTGTTTTATAAAATCTTTTTCGTGTTTAAATAAACTCTTTTATCGTGTTTCGATAAAAACTTATAATTGTATATACTCAGGTGTTTTCATTTAGTACGTTTTTTAAAGAAAATTATTGTAATTCTTCAAAATTGTTGCTTAATTTAACGAATTCGATTTTATAATACTTTAAAGGCTTATATTTAAACCATGCACCAATTGGCCGCTTTCACCCCTCAAAACAGACATTATTACGCTCCTGTAGGTCACTTTCGAGTTAAATTATTATCGATCGCTATTCATTTGACGGACATCTTCATTTAGATCGTGCAACAATTTTTTTGCTAATTAGCAAAAAATTGATAATAAACGAGAAAATCATTTAATGATACTTAAAATCTTATTTACATATTTATATTTCAACATCTCTACAATATTTATTTTTAGTTATTATAATCAATTTATCCATTTAAAATAAAATTAAAAATAATCTCCAATCTTAGGTCATATTCTTGTTTTAAGCTAATTTTAATTTTATAAAACAATTATAAACTATATCAGTACAGTCAATTATTGAATTACCCAAATTAAAGACAGATAAAGTTTCGCCATCGTTATCTGTACTCTCTTATTCTCATGCTATCCTTCTTTAAGTCCGCTGCCATGTTCTTAATAGACCGTTACCACGTAGCCATTTTGTCTACTCCTACAGAAACGTCAATACATGCAAGATGGCGTAAAAGAGAACAAATATTGCCACCAAATGGCGGCGTTCAAATTAGTTTAAAGAGTACGTAAGAGTATTACAACAACGATCGTTATTTAAAACAGTTTTTTAGATATTCATAAATTTTTGTTTAACTCTTTATTCACAAGAAAATTATTTAATTATTACATAAATATTAAAGTTACCAGATATTTTTACATTTGTAATATATTTACTGTACTTCCTCGCAAATTATATCAGTGACTTGTATAAATTTTCTTTTATAGAACATAAAATTTCTGAACTTTTCTCTCTTTTTCCAATTGTTACGATAGATTTCTTCAAAAGTGTGTGTTAAAAAATTTATAAAATGTCAGTTTTGAATATATTATTATCATTCTGTATATTTTTTTATAATATAATTAATACTACAATAAAATACAATTTTTATACTTATAGGTAAAACTGAGTACAGAAAAGTTATTATAAGGGAACACGGGTTCGTTTTGTTAACAAATAAACAATATATAAGTTACCGAACATATTATATGTTAGTTGTTATTTTGTTTTATTAAAATATACTGGAAATATATATTAATTATGTAAAAACATTTAAATAGCAAAAATGTTTCGCTGATTTAAATATTCATCCGATGTAATATCAAAAAATTCTCTAGTATAAATCGAAGATCGTTGTTCTATTTGTTTTCCAATGTGTTTGAGCCTTTGAAATGGATGGCTTCTATAATAAGTCTAATGTAGAGGAGTCAATGGCATTACTTTAGCTTATAGGTCCAGTATTTTCGAATGAGATGCACTACTGTATCGTGCATGTGCATGTAAATGTACACATACTACACATTTACTTTCTAAACACAATAAATCTATACTAATATTTCAAGCTGTATTTCGTCATATAATAGTTCAAAGGTTTTTATAAATTTAAATAAGATACTACTTTCAATGCCACTAGTTTTATAGGGGTAGTTCCGCTGCTAGAAAAGTGGAGCACGGGAAATGAGGTGGAAAAAGAAAGTTTAGGAGAAGGAAAATTCAAGAGAGAGACAGCAAACTTCGTCATATTCCGTGACTCCGAAGGGACTCGAATTTTGACTCTTCGTTCTACAATTTGTGTAGCATATAAAAAGTGTGGTTTATGAAATTAATAAATTAATATTTTACAAATTAAAGAAAACCGGTTGATATTCTAAAAGGAATAAATTATCTACTTTAATGGCAAATTAAAATAAAAGACTTTTCATAACACATGTGACATTATTTTTTTCTAAAAACTTAAAACTTACTGAAAAAAGTTAGTAATTGATTGATATATGTATCTAGAGACTCATTCATCTAAATTCAAAAGTTTTAGATTTAAATTCTATTTGTGATACATAAAATTGGATAATAACTACTTTAAATATTAATAAAGATATAAGAGCAGGAATGTATCATGTAAAAAATGTAAATAATTTTCTCGTACAATTATTAATATAAGTAATAATGATGCATATTGGTGTATATAACTAACAAAATAAAATAATGCTTAATTAAATGAGCATGTTAGAAATATGAAATATATCAATTTAAAACAAACTTATGAACTGCATAATAGCTTTGTTAATAAAACCATAACTAATTGGTTTAAAGTTTCTTTCATTTTTTTCGTACTTCATACTATAAGGGTAATAGGTTGTTAAACTTTCATCATACACATAAACTCACAAAACTGTTTACAATTGAATTCAATATGGGTATCAGTTGTTCCCTTTTTTCTGTAAACACTTGTTACGAATCGTACTCGGTTTAGTGCAGTTATGCGCGGCGGTTGGGTTTGCAAAGAAAAGATAACAAGTTGTTACTCAAACAGTATGAAGCAGCACTGAACAGAATAAAACAAGTTTTAATTATAGTTGGATATGGTTTTTATTAAGAAAATTATCGCGCATTTAATAAAAAGTTAATAGATGTTATATAATACAAAATTCATCTATAATTATTCCTGTATTTCTTTTTTTTATTCTAACTCTGAATAAATACCCCTTTTGTAGTAGTTATCCATAAATATGCAAATACAATAATTTTACACACATTTTTATAAACTTAATATATAAATTATTTAATTTGAATACGAATATTAAGCGTATCACCTGAATCGTATTATTGACTTATTAAACTTTAATATTAAAATTGAGCACTTTGTTTTACTGTTATTACTCAGATGTTGATAAAAATCATAAATAAAAATTCCAATATTAAATTGATCATAAATAATTGATCGAACCATTTTCTTTTATAGGGCGAATTAAAAGAATTCATAATGTTTCAAAATCCAACCTAAAAAAACAAAAAGTACATTTTTAAATACTATATTTATATAGCTTTAGTTCAAGAATAGTTCAAAATTTTATTTCATAAAATTAGTAAATTATTAATTTAATTCGCATATTATAATAATTTTAATAATTTAATAGATTTATTTATTTACTTGAAAAATTACATCCTGTATATACCGTTACTAAAGCATGAATTTAATAGAAGTTTGGGAAAATGACTTTTGGTCTGCAGTATAATGTATAAACTTTTTATACATTTAACCGTTGTTATGTAATAATTTATGCTTAATGTATATA
Source organism: Sycophaga agraensis (assembly GCA_018906755.1). NCBI lineage: Eukaryota > Metazoa > Arthropoda > Insecta > Hymenoptera > Pteromalidae > Sycophaga > Sycophaga agraensis. The sequence goes on from JACCIE010000045.1 coordinate 588,774, forward strand.
ATCTTTTATGTATATTTGGTTAAGTAACATATATTTAGATAAAAACACAACTTCAATAACTAAATAAAGCTAATATTTAAGAAATACTATTATCATATAATTCGGAATATGACTGTAATATATAATATATATTTCAATATAATTATAAAATAACCATTATAATTATGAATTATAATTTTATTAGAAATAATTATGGTAGTATTAGAATTGATAAATAAATTTGAAAAACTAGGTGTTAGTAACCAAATTTTCAGGCAAATATTCATTTTTAGTTAACTGCTTTCCTTAAAAAATTAGTGAATTATCATTACTTTAACTTGTTTAATTACTTTACATTTTTAAATAAATAGATAACATTTTTCCCGACAATTTTAGAAGTGTGCGATATGTTATCATCATTCATCCGATTGAAAAACGTCCATTTTTTCCTGCTTGGCAAGCATAGAATTAAAAACTAATAATGCGAAAGAATCAAAATTCAGAATATATACATTCGTTAAATTATATACCAATCTTTTATACTTTTTATAGTAGAACAACACAAATACCTTGTTTTATTCTTATGTGTTTTCATTAGTAATATTAAATTAAAAACATCACAGAACAATAGATTCTTTTTAATATTATTCAATTACATTTCATTATTATTTATTATGTTTGAATATTTATATATTCAGAAATAATTTAAGAGCATGTAAATAAATCAGCACTGCAACACAAATAATTAAATGTTGTTTGAATTTATACACATGATTATATAATTGCAATTAATTTCTATGCTCTTTCAACTTTATGTAAATTTTTAATTTTTTTCAGACCAGCAGCATTATTTTAATTTCAAGATGGCACCAGACAACTTTCTAAGTACAGGATGTTTACGGAATGAAAAACATAGACACTCTCCAAGAATTTTTAATAAAAATGCAACAAAGTTGGATATTTCTACAGTGAATAATAAAATAGATTTTATGAGATCATTGAATCTCTTTTGTTTTAATCATAAAAAATCATCAGAAGAATCACATGCAAATGTTAACTGGGAAATTTTTCAACCAAGAAATAGTTTACCTTTAAAAGAATGTTCAGTTCTGATAAACTGTGCAGAATGTAATGTTTGCAGACAACCATTAAGGAGTAAAGCTGATGTAGACCATCATAAACATTTACATCGTACGTTAACAATAAATAGTGACGTAAATAATGACATTTTAACGGATTCAAATAAAATAGGTTATTGCAAACAAGACACCGAACAAAATTGCTTTGAATGTTATAACAATAACAATAACAATAACAATAATAATAATTATAATGAAAGTGACAGTTTAAAAAATACGGATAAAATGAGATCATACAAAAGACATACCCACAAAAAAAGAACTAAAAATGCTGTTACCAAAGTGACTCTAAAAATTGGAGGAGAAATTATTTCTAAAGTTTACTGCAAAAAAAAATATTTAAATCAAGTCTGTTATAATTATAATACATCAACTGGGGTGCATCATCATGACAATTGCAAGAATTGTAAAGAAATTAAGGAAATCTTACACAATAATAAGGTACCGTTATCCTTTACGAAAGATTCCAACACAGAACAAGTAGATCGTAATCTATCTCGGCTTCGCAAAATGGCTGCAGCACTTGTAGAGCAAGAGCTTCGACGAAAAGCATTACAAAGTTTAGAGCGATCAAGTAGTTTTACAGATGATGATGCAGTTGTACCAGATGTTAGTAAACAACCAGTGAATAGTGATAATGTTCAAGATGATGATATTCAAGAAGTTTTACAAATAACTAAAAATGATGTTCAAGCAAATCAAATTTCTACTAACAACCAATCTTCAGTTCCCCTACAAATCCAAAAAAATTCTTTAATGAAAGATTGTGAAATAATTACTATTGATGATGAAAATTGCGATGATTTCGAAGATTGTATTATAGTGGACGAAAGGATATGTCAAAAAAATGATTTCGGATCTGATGAAAATAGTTACATTCTACACGTCTCCAACAACGATACCGAGAACACACAAACATTCGAAATGGAAGATTCGCAAATTATATCCAAAAAAAGGAAAGCATTATTAAATAATGTAATTGAAGATGTGAGTCTATTTAAGAAATCGAGAATGGATAATAAATTAAATTTTCAATTACATTGTTCCAAAACGTTAAGTAACACATGTGAAATAGAAAAAGAAAATAACATTTATCAAACACCTACTATCAAACTTAGTCAATTCGCATTGCCATTGAGACTGATTAATTTTTAAATCGTGTTCAAGCATTTCGATTTTTAAAAAGAAGGCTGTCTATTTTTAAAATGAACATAAAAAACAATTTTATACAATTAAGATTTTTTAAAATGCGTTTAATCCAATAAAAGAATAAGAGACGAATTGTTACAAATCGTTAAATGATGAAAATCAATCAACATTTTAATGAAATTAGGGAGTTTATTTCGTTAAACAAAGAAACTGCTTAATACTGCAAAAACTACGTTATGTTAAGTATTTGTAAGTTGTACAGTATTAGTCGTTAGATTTATAATTAGTATTTCATAATCAGTATCGTTGAAAAAGATTTAATTTTATATCGCGTTTTAATTCAATAGATACTTAATAATATTGAGTTTCTCTAGAACTTATTAAAATATAGTGTAAATATTTGTCTATTCTTCCTAAAATTTCTATTTTTTCAGTGGACAAATGCATTTTTACCTAATAATGCAATATACTATACAAATATAAAAATAAATAAATTTTTATTTTTTTATTTACGTGTGAATTTATTACAAACAGTTTTTTAATATTTGTTAAAATTCAAGATGTATAGAATTTTTGATAGTCGATTCCTATTTGCTATTTTATTCTTTTATAAAAAGAAATAATTTTAATTAAAAAAGTAATTTGATAAACCTCATAAACAATGTTATTTATGATTATTCAATCAATACATTACCTTTGTAAGAATTTGTAGTAATAAAGTAAGTTTATTTATTATTTGCCATATTTAGACGCGTTAAAAATAAACAATAATTTCTTTTTTGAAATTGATATGGCTATACTGAGCTAAATATTAAAATTACAAATTAGTTGTAATTTGATGAATCTAAATTAATATTCATAACAAATTGTCTTTACTACTTAGATTTCTATTTTTGTGATTTAAATAAAAGATGAATCAAAATTATAAATGACATTAATAAAATTTTCTTATAGTTCCTTGATTTGTACCAGATTTGCTTTATTATAATTTTTATACGATTATAAATAAAACAATACTTTTTAGTCATCATATCTTAAAACTTACTGTTACCATGCAATTCTGTGTTAATCCTTTAGAATTAACATTTAATTTAGAAAATGATATTTCAAATAAAACAAGTAATTGCATTTATGTAAGAGTTATAACTAAAATTTTTTTACAAAAGAATTTACGCTTTAAACGCAATTGTATATTTAATTGTATATTGATCAAGAGTAATATATATATTTTATATAATACATGTATTTTATATATTATATAATATATTTTTATTACAGTTTGTAACAAGTAAAGAGTTATTAATTAAAATTAAATTTTATAATAAAAAATGTGACTAGGAAAGAATAATAAAGAATAAGGTAAGTATTTAACTATAATTTGTAATAAAAGAATTGAATACATTTGTTGAAAATTATTCATGGTTAAAACATTTAAATGATCTTTATAAGTGGCAGGCGAAAAAAAAGTTGTGAGCTAAAAATTAACAATGAAGCTGTTGCAGAAATCAAGTCCACAGTACATTTTAATTCTTTACCGCCGACGGCATTTCTTATCTAATGGAATCAAGAGCATCTAACTCATTCTTAAAAAGAAATCTAAAGCTTATATACAAATGTTTAATTATCAACAAATATGAAGTAATAGGAAATAGCGTGGTTGATGCTGCTGCATCGCAGTTTTGGTTGCGATGTGTAAAATAAAAGATAAAGAATCTCTTTTCCTCTGCGTACTTGTCTTGAGAATAGTGGACAACCCTCGGAATCAAGTTTCTATACTAAGTGGGAAGCTGATACCGTAAATATCCTCAAGGGTCGCAGTGTAGAGCGAAAGTTGCATGTCCGAATGCGTTTTGACTCTCGCGCACGAGAAAGATCCGTCTCATAGCGTTTCGGGCCGAATACGCGGGGTCTCATACACAGAGTGCAGCGTATTCCGAATCAGCCAAGGCTGCATGCCAATGACATTTCGTTATCGAAGGTTGCATGTGCAAGGCGAAGCGAAATCAGCTCTCGTGAAACCCGTATGACCTGATGTGATTTTTACGTGATCTGTGCCATGTAGGTCAAACGCGAATCGAGGTACCTTTTCTGGAAAGACTTTCAATCTGATGGCATCATAAGCTAAATTAAAGAACGTTATTTGGCTGTTCAATTTAAAATACAGGCTTTGGAGTGCTAACCACAAATTCTGTAAAAATAAAATAAAATACTTTTGTGTGTCGCAGTTTTGTTTCTATATATTTGAAATGTAATACAATGCGTAACAAAGTGCCTTCGGTGACTTTTAATAACAGCATATGTGTATTTCAAAAATAGCTCGAATACAATTTAAATGCAAAACAGAAGAAAGATTATAGATCAAATTTTTTCAAAATTTTCTGCTTTTTATACGGATTCTATATGAAATTCAATAATAAATTAGAGTTCACATCAGTATAAAATATTCGTTAATACGTATTTTAATCAAAAATAATGTTACTCCAAAATGTGTTTATTATTGATTAAATTTAAAGAAAATCAAATGTTAACAATAGAATGTTATCCATATAATTTTTCCATCTAATCTTCATGTAATCTTCTAATAATTGTCATGCAATTTTTTTGTTGTAACTTTATATAATCTATTTATAAAAAGACATAAGAAAAGAAAGTAATTGCTATGAGTAAACTGTTTGCCATTGTATGCAAATATCAGAGATAAAAAAATTCATTTAGTGATTTGCCTTAATTTTATTTAAACTTAATTTGTTGCATATTAAATCTTCTTTGTACTTTATCAACTGGTGTAGTACTTGGAAAATAGGGCAAATGCCTATTATTTTTGGATGTTTTTTTGGGAATATTGAATATATGTTTCGGCCTTTCGGGCCGGTAACCCAATATATTGGCTCGATCCATAATCGACCCTCTTTCGTGGTCAATTTATGTTATGCGATAACATTTTTATCCATTTTCTTAGAGGAATTAAAAGTACCGAATGATGTTCCTATAAAGATTAAAGCAATAAGTAGTGGTGTAGTACGCTAATTTGTGGTTAAATGAGATCTAAAAGTCTGGAGGTTCATTCGACTGTAAATTTAAATTTATTTTCATTTACAAAGATCGACAATATCTTGTAAATGCAAAATATTTAAAATTACAGATGATTTTGAAAAGAGGGTATTGTCAAAATACAGGGTTGATTTCTCTGTGCTTATGTGATTATGCTTTTTATTTTGAAAAATTATATATTAATATTTAAAAAAATTTTAAATTTAATATGAAGAAGATTGAGTTGAATCTTTATAAAACCGAGCTTGCTGTATTTCGTTAAAAAAAGGATCGGCTTTTGATAATTATGTATGCATAGTAACATCGATGTAAATTGTAATAAATTACTAAAAAGTTATGAAGAAGTAACAGTAAAATGTATTATTTTTTTACGAGTACGAATACATAACAATGCTTATTTTTTCTGCTTTTTTGAAATTAGCAACAATGCATTGACATAAATGGTTTTCGTATATTTCATTATAGTGCTCAAGTGTGATCAATGTGCTGTTGTTAGAGCTACAGATGTCAACTTTAGTGGAGCTAAAAGGTTTCTTGTACAAAGAAAGTACTACAGATTAAATTAAATTTATGCGGGCACCTGATTTTGTTTCAGAATATTAGCTAACAAGCACATAACATCTTACATGTGCAGTATGGCATACAAGCTGTGTTTAGAGGATTAAGCTTTTCGCGACGTTCCAACTATAGCATTCCAGGATCTTAGCTACTTGTTGTGTTTACCGATGATTTAATGCTGATTAACGTTACCGTTTTAATGCCGATGACACTTTAATCTTTGTTTTTAATTGTACGGTAAACAAAGTCTAAAATATAATTGATGATAATAATCTGTCTTGATAACCCGTATTAATAAGATTATTCATTTGGCTTGTGATAACAAATAGATTACAATGATTTTCTATAAAATGAATCTAAATGATTTTCAGTAAGTAAATCTAAACATACACGGTTGTTTTCACAAATTATCTTGTAGGCTGATGCAATATTATAAATAAACTTTTACCTGTACATACATCTCGGCATATATATTTACACGCGGTCGTCCGCAAAGCTTGACCTTGAATGATTATTGATGTAAGCTTATGAGCACACTTGACACTTTATTTTGACTATTATATTTTTTTTATTCTTTTCATTTTTTTCCTCTAAATATTCTGGTAAGTTCGTCGGTATTATTTCTGTATATTTTAAATGGCAGTTGGATTAATGCCACTCACAGCTCTGTCGGGACGTCCGCTTTTCTATTATAAAAATAAGTATTAATGATCTAATTTTGTCAATTTTAAAGTTTTCATCCCAAGCAGTCGGCAAGGGTGGCATTTAGCACAATGTAATTGTGAAGGCAGCCTTTAGTTTTCTCTTTGTACTTTTTCTTCGTGGTTCTCTGTATAATCACTCGCTTGAAAGAGGTAGCTTTTTAGAGGTTTTAGAAGGGTGGGGTTTTAGAAATGATTTTGGCCCACTAAAAAGCTATGCTTTCTTTCTAGCGCTTACTACATAGTATCTTATACTTAATAATCTTGATCTTGCCTTCGGTTTTGGGTGCATACTGTATTTTAGTGTACAGAACGTATTTTGTATTCTGACGAACTCCAGATTTATCTCAACATTTCTAAGGAAATTATGGAGACTGGAACTAGGTGCATAGCAATTACAACTTAGATTATTTTGTACTGTAAACATTTGCGCCTTAGTGACTCAATTTTTGAGTAGACATCTGTGACTCATTATAAAACACGTAGTGTTCTTTGTGGTTATGTTCAATCCCCGCTGTATATATCCTTGAACTCGGACGGGGGGTCGTTGTACCCTTGCATGAAATAGCAAGGAGCTTTGATTTGACACTCGACGCAAGTCTAAGCTCGAGATCTCTTATCGAATTTGTTTACAACAAAATTACCTAGTGTTATATAGTTCTTTATTTTGTTCTTTAAGCTGTAAGATTTGTAACAGTACATCACAGGGATTCGATGCATTAAGCTGTCAAGTCGTGTCCAGTCTTCCCTCATTTTATAAAATTCTTGTTTGTGGTATGTAACGAGTACTGGATGAGATAAGCATATCATATTGGTATTGATTGTATTGGATGGGAGCAAGCATATGGAGGAATTCTTATTGAACATGTTTAATTAACTTATTTAGGGTGATTTAAAAGAACTTATGAAAAAATATTTTCTTAAATTGTCAATCTATGATATGACCTACCATTTGCAATAAGGAATGCGTCTCTGCGTTAAAGAAGCATTTGATGTAACATACTTTTATGACATTAGAATAAAATAAAGCATCATTACTATAAAATTTAGTACTGGTTTGAGGATATAAGAGCGAGTGAAAAGTAAATAATTACAAGGTTAGTTGATCACGTATCCACTGCAGTGATGAATAAGATCATAAAGACTAATACTTTCTTTATATAGTATTCTGCAGAATAGAGGGTTCTGCAGGGTGCGAGCAACTCATGGATAGGAAATTTATGAAATAATTCGGAACAGGTTGAAGCAGAGAATAACAGAATGACGAAGAAAATTTTCTGAAATCCATATAATATCATTATCCCTCATGTAGATAAATGAATGAACGAATCAACCAGCTTATTTATTTGTTTTATTTTATTATTTATCGCTTTTGAATATTATTGGCTTTGCATTTGTTTTTTGGTTCAATTTGTAACTTTGTAAATAGTGAAGTATTTTTACAGCAGGTCTCAAGCTGATATTTTTGTCCGGATAATTCCGATCGCGACTTGACTCTTCGACCGATCGGTACGAACTATTCTGATAGACTGAGGCGCGTTAAACCGTTGAGAGAAAGAATTTCTCTCATTTTCTCTTATTGACGGGCCCGTCGTCAAGCGCCAAAAAACGGCCGAACAATCGAGCTATCGTCTTTCGACGCATAGCATATGTAGCAAACACTCATAAATTCGTCAACCCGAGCACGTGAGACTAGAGATTCCGGCCGCGCGCCACGCGTAAGTCGATACCTCTCTAGCCTGTGTATCCCTCTTTTACATTTCCCAGATGCGCGCAAGATATTCGACGTTTCGAGCGCATAGCAATGCATCGCTTGTTCTCGTCCGAACAATATAAATACCGACTTTAATGTAATATTTCATAACAGACAATTAATAAAGAGTCGTTAATACTAAAAAAACTGATGCTTTATAAACTGGCTTTAGACTAGGTCTTGTGAAGCTTGGCTCTATGTTTACCCCCCGCTTTTACTTGATAAAGCTGTTATCGAGTCAATTGGTACTATTAAGCTACTCGGTGTTATAATTGACAGTGCACTTTCTTGAAGACCTGACTGTAATATGTCGCAAGGAATAGTTTTTTCGCGCTTTATTAACTGCAAAAGGTTCAAGGTTATCTACAGTTTGAATTGATGTTAACGGTCATTAAGGCCTATAAAACGAGTTTATAATTAAATTTTCGAGGTCTTAGAATAGTGTAATGTGATTCATTAATGGTTTACAGAAATTTATGTGTTATTCATTTTATTAGACAAGTAATGTATTAAAATTTTTAATTTTCTTACTCGTATTGTGTTTGCAGCAAGGTTTGTGGTGTTATGTGGTAACAGCCAAACACGGAATTTAGCTCGGAATTTAGCTATAATTCCATAAATGAATTCTATACAATTGTACTACAAACTTTTAAAACAAATTAAATTTAATAATAATTATCTATTATATTATAAAATGAAACATAAAATGAAGTAATAAATTATTATTTACAGTGAAGTACATTTTTTGAGATTAGTGAGGTTGTTCGAAATAGTTTTAAACCAAAACATGCACTAAATATATTATTGGTGCATTAATTACTCTATGTACAAGAGTAGTAGTAATCAGTAAAGGTGTTTTTATTTGCTTTCAGTGTGCGCTTTTCACTTGAACATTCAACAGTCATTGGTTTAATTTTCGACCAGGGAGACAAAACAAATTTCTCTCAGGTATATAATATTAATTGAAATATCACCGATATCAAGAACAATAAAAAGAAATATTAATACATGAAAACTGATGTTTAAAAATTTATTATCCAAATTTCTAAACATTTATTTTTATATATTTTTGATCGGTATTATGTTTTTATAATTTTCATGAAAGAAATGTACAGTTGACTTTGTGTATTTAATTTTAGAATGGTGAAATTGCGTGCGTAAGTATCTATTTTAGTATGGTACGTAATAATGTCGTAACAGTCTACTGAGTTCGAATTCTGTATAAACATTGCGTCTTATATTTTTAATTGATCTCGCACATGTTTTTCATCTCCATCAGAAATTCTAATTAGTTAGAAAAGTCTATTTTGATTTTTTTAAAAATCATTCTACAATTTTTCGATTATCTGGTTCTACCTTCAGAGGAATTATGCCTTCTACAGTCACACTAATATAACCTCTGGCTTCGAGTATCAATGTTAGTTAGTGGTAACTTACTAACGATGAATTTTTGTTGTTAACAGGAAAAATACTAACATGCTTAATGCAGAGGATCATCCTCGATATCAGATGAATTATATTTCTAATTATATTGCTCGAAAGTGATCCAATCATTCAGATGAGTTGGATCATGAACCATCTGTAATGCTTTGCAACTAGACGTGCAGAGAGATTAATTAAATTAAGGTATTATTTGAGTATAAATACGGTTTCATATCCTGTTTTTAGTCGCTGCATTTCGCAGATTTTCTACGGGATAAGAGCCAAAAGTAACTCTACAACACTTAGTTATTTCTACCCATATACAGATGCATTAAATATAGAATAGGCTGATTTAGATTACATAAATGAGTGGTAAGTATTGCGCTGTATAAGCATCATTTCATGAATTTTCAAATTATTTCCAAAAATTTCTCTCTTATAATTATGGATTAATAGGTTTATTATGTCAAGTGGTGTCATTAACTACTTTATTCATATGAGTAATCTTAATGTTAATCGGATAATACGTACTGAATTATAATTCTTTTAGAGCTTAAAATATTGATCTATTGCTTTTTAGCCCTACTCAAACATTTTGATAGGCTTTGTTATCACCTCTTTTCTTAGATACTAACATAATTCAATTCTGCGAATCAATTAAAATTTTAGGTTTCATATTGGACAGCTCACTTGCTATGTGAAAATATTACACTACACTTACGTAACACTAAAGACTCGTAATTAACATATAAGATATGAAAAATGTCGTTTAAAAAAGTTTATTATTGATTTATTATTAAATTTATTGGGCATATGCTTGTAAAAGACCTGCTTCGATAAGATTCAATTATGGTTTGTTTCAACGCCCAGAAATTCAAATCATTTTATACAGACACATGATAGTTAAAATACTCAAAATAGAGAATTTATTTGCAGTTACTTAGTCAATCCATGGAATCTGAGGAGTTCATAGATTAATAATTTTCCTTCGGTTATAATGTCTTTTCCAAATAAAAATCAAACCTCACAATGAATCAAAAATAATAAGTCCACAATTCAAAGAGCTTTTTGTCACTGTGATATGTCACATGTTATCATATCACATATATTTCGTATTTTTATTTTATAATAATCCACTGCTAAGTACGACATGAGATTGATCATTTGTTCGAAATTCTTTGAATAAAATTGGCGCTAATGATTTACATGAGAATGAAAAATAGGTCCCGATTTATTTCGGGAAAGCTGTGCAAACTGAATAATTGTATTAAGTAGCTACTATCAAATCCTTTCTATATAAAGTTCTGTTTAAATATAAAAATTTATATTATTGTTTGAAAACCTCGTTGATCGAAAGAACATTCCAGAGTTAATATTTATAATTATACATAATTTAACTATAGTTGATTCTAAGTGAGAGTTAAAGGATTTTCTTCAATCTTAGTTAAATTCACAAAATTTCCACGTAATGAGTG